>CAJGYO010000003.1:137500-807500 GCA_904845875.1 Miscanthus lutarioriparius
GCCCGCCCCCACCCTACGCCCACGTCCGCTCGCAGGTGGCCGCGCCCGCCCTCTCCGGTTCGCCTCTGCGACGAGCTCCGACCCCAGGCACCCCGCGCTCCATCCCTCCCTGCGCGGCTGCACTGGCCCGCCACAGGAGGTCGTCCGGTCGTTGTCCGGCTACTCCCTCCCTGCAGCGCGCCCCGCGGCGTGGCTCCTCCCTACCCGCAATGGCGCAGCATCCTCCATCCCCGTGGTGCGCCCCATCCGCTTCTGCCCCGTCCACCTCGTCGGAAGCCGGCGACCACGGATCTACGGCGCGAGGTCAAGCTTCTCTCGGATCTGGGTCGCTGGAGCGTCACCACCAGGTACCTGAATCCCCTCAGCGCTCTGTCCTCCCCCCCCCCCTATGCCTCCATCTCCATCTTCCCTGGATGTTTTGCTACTGAACCTGAGGGTCAACCATAGGAAACCGAGGCTGCAAATTTCTGATTTCGTCTATATTCTATATACCTCGTAGCCAGCTTGCAACACTCATTATATGACTAGCAAAGTAGCAGCATACTGCTTTTGTCAAAGGTGTTGTTTAATGAATGAGAAGCTCATCCAAGTACCGCTCCTTAAAAAGTGTCGGCATTTCTATCTGAAATGTGGAAATTTTGTATATTGTGCAATTGAAACATCCTATGACTTTTTCAAATATATGACTCATGCTTGGACTGAATAAAGCACCTGATGAGGGTAGAAGTTGTTCCTGAAGCTTTGCTCGGGTATTTATGATCTTGTCTGTTACAAAGGAGTTTGTGATTATTTTTTCTGGCACGACGCCGCATCCCGTCGAGCAAAACTAGAGGAAGCACATCCTGCTCGCGGAAGAGGAAGCAACAAGAGCTAGAGGAAGCAGGCGGAGGAGGCCTCGCACATCCTGCACGCCCTCGCGATCTGCAACTGCTCCGAGGACTCCGTCGCGGTGGACCCAAGCTTCTTCAATGCCTCCTACACCATCGCTCGCTGCTTCCACCAGGTGTGCCAACCCTTTCCTGTTACCATTTATTTTGTTACTTGTCTCCTTCAATAACATTGCCATGCCTTATAGTTTTTACACTCTACACAAGCAAAATTGCCTTACTGATATGAAACATTAGACATAAGTAATTGACAAATTATACAGCTAAAAATATTGCTGTCTCCACCAAGGATGCTTTCACCAAGTACTCCTTGACGTATAAGAAATAGCAGTATAGCACAACCACCATGCAACGAACTTGACAGGAAAGACCCTACGCTATCATTTCTTTGCAATAGTCGGCCTCAACAATCACGAAGCAGAAGCCTAATGTCAGTGTTTAAATAACAGGAAAGTACATGGATACTAAAAGGAAAACTATTATTCCTTATCTGGTGCCTTTGATAATTTAAAAGGTTATTTACAACCAATAAGTTTAGCAATCAGAACATCATACATACTCTTCTATCAAAAAGGAACAAGAGTATTTCGAGATGGACCTGCTATCCAAAGCAAATCTCAACTAAATGCATAGACACAGTTGCATCCAGAAAAAGATAAAGAGAATAGGTTAGTGAGTTATAGCTATTAGGATGAAGAGCGTAGGTGATTATACGTGTTTTTTAGCAGAATCTACTACCAGCTCTCAGATATTTTTATATGAAATAACCTAATCAAGGTGATATGGTTGCAACTTTGCTAGTCTAGACTAAATGCTTAGGCACACAGTTGCATCCTGATAAAAGGCCAAGAGAACTCACCTAAACAAGCAATTAGCTCAGCAGGGCATCTAGACAGACCCATGCTACTTCACGAATCACACATTGGACACAAAGCTCATGACAATGTGTCAATATTACACAGGCTGACATGCACTTTATGCTTTTCACACTTGCCATGTGGCAAGGGAAAGTGGATAGAAAAGACGTGTATAAATAAGTTTGTGAAGAGGAATATACTGTATTATGTGTAGGAGAGAGGTCAATAGCATTAACGGGTCTCTCTGTGACATGGAAAATACACGTCTTCATCAGGGTTAGTGTTCTTGCTTCCCATAGCTAGGCATGGAAAGTTGTGATCTCTGTTCGAGGCCAACCAGAGGCTGACCGGAGCTATGCAATAGTCATGAGTGGATAAATATTTGAATCTGAATTTTATTTGGTTTCTTGTTTTTTGCCAACATGAAAGTTTAGGATTATGAAATGTTTAGTCTACTGAGTTATTATTGGTAACCATGTGAAATTTATTAAGGGCTACTCAAGCAAAGTATACATATGATTCAAGTTCTGCTGGTCCACTTGTGTGCTAATTTTCTTGATTTCCTTCTTAGCTAGAAGCTATAGATTTTCAACCCCAATCTGTGCTGGTTTTGGATATAAACATATAGGCTTACAGTCAATTTGCAATATAGCACATGTTGATTTTGTTTCAAAACTGAACACGTATGAAGCAATGCAGTATTATCAAGTATGTGGCTTCAATTCAGTTACAATGTCGAGTTAAAAAAAAATCAGTTACAATGTTGAATGTGCAGAATTGAACATTCTCTATTTTTCTCATCTGTGTCCATGAAACTTCAGACCGTCATTATTTTCTTAGTGTTGTGTTGTTTATCTCCTGGCCATCTTGCATTCTGAATTTTCAAGTTTCAGTTTTAAATCTTTTATCTAATTTTTAGTTTTAAACAATGTAATATGTGCAATCTGAGTTTTGCGGTGCTCATACATTCTCTATTCTCTAATATATCTAATTTTTAGTTTTAAACAATATAATATATGCAATTTGGGTTAGGTATCGTTGCTTGCTATAATTTTATATGTGGAGCAATGGTTGCATTTTTGCAAAGATTTTGACGAGTAGGTCTTTATTCCTTGAAAAAAAAATCAATGACTGTTCTCTTTGTCACGCCATTGATAGATACTATTTTTGCACGTATGATGTTACTATTCATGAAAATGTTAGCATGTTCATCTATGCAAAGAGAGAAATCAAAGAGGTACCTTTTTAGAGAACTTCCATGCACATTCTTCGATGCTCAAGCTCTTTGCATTTTCAGTTTGCATTGCTGTAATTTGTGTTAATTTGAGCACTTGACTTTGGACAAGTTGGTCGAAGGGCAGCTTATCATTGTCAGGTCAGCACATCTTACATTGCAATATATGTTTAATTAGCTACTGAATACCAAAGAATGAGGATCCATGGACAATTTTTCTTTTAATTATTTGTATAAAATATACTTTGTCATCCAATCACAAAAACTTATCATTGGGTTGTTTGGAGCTATATTAACTGACCCAGAACTGCTAAGTTCATTTAACAGAGAAGGGTATCTAATGTATTAAAAATATTTGGACACATCACTCATAAAATATCACTCTTCAAGTATGTCAAACATGCCTAATATATTATATTAGTTTTTTATGTTGATTGTACTTTTAATCAGTGAAACCATATAACTAATCTTGGGTGTTGGCTTTCTCCTTTCAGTTTCCATTCTTTCTATTTGCTCTTATTAGGAATATACCAACAATACTATAAATGCATACCTTGATGATTGCAAACCATCAATAAGAATTTTAGCCATGCATAAAATTCAATTCGTAATATTGGCATTCTGAACATCACGCTCGTATTATCGTTTTTTAACAATACAACACGTTCATGCTTAAATTATTAGGGCATTATTTGAAAAGGTCTATATAGTAGAGTTGGTGAACCCACGACGCCGTGCTCTTCGTGACTGTGTTAATTTTATGAACTTTGCTTTTTAGATTAAAAATCACTTCAACGTTGGTATTTAATTTCACAGTATTATTATCTTATCATGTGATCTATACGTTGTTAGTACAAAAGTTTAGTTATGCCATATCAATACACGAGCATGCTACCTATAATAATAATAATAAGCTAAGGGGGAAATGCATGCATGTGAGACGATGCCGACTATGACAACTATGACAATGCTGTCCATCGAATCATAGACGATAGATGGTCATGCAGCTGCAGCTGCTAACAACTAAGTGAACAAACAGACAATTAAATTAAACAGTAATAACACGTACCGTAGTAGTGGGCGCTTAATTAGCGCATGCATAGTGCCTGATGAAAAAGAAAAGAAAAAAGGAAAAGGAGCATGTGTGTGTCTATATATATATATATATATATATATATATATATATATATATATATATATATATATATATATATATATATATATATATATATATATATATATATATATATATAGGGAAAGTATATTCAGTAGCCAGCTACAGAATAAGTTATTTTGTAGCCACCTTCATTTACGATAATTTTATATACTAATTTACGATAGTTGTGTTGCTATAACACACGAGGATATTTACAGTAATGTTATAGTAAATCACATAGTAAGGAGTTACTATAATCTCGTGAATTAGTATAGTAATTATCGTAACTCAAAGTGGCCACAGAATAAGTTATTTTATAGCCAGCTGCAGAACAGAAGTTCTATAGTTCTATATATATATATATATATATATATATATAGCTTCTGGAATCCACGTTAGGAAAACACTCAGATTACTGTTTTGCTCCTGTTGACGAATCGTGTGCAGCCACGTGGACTCGTGCGAGTGTGACCATCGATTTAGTCTCTCTGACGATGGAGGCATTGTCCAGGGCGTGGTCTGACCGCCGAGTCTAGTTTCCCCACGCGGCGAGTCTGGACTAGGCAGTAGCCGATGACAGGCGTGGACCCGTTGGTTCGAGCCACCTCATGATTCCCTAGAAGGATGCGACCATCGCGGACCATTCCTTGGGCGAGCTCGCCATGAGCCACGGGTCTCAGGCTTCCTGGGTGGAAGTCTTGGCCGTGGCTAGTTATGAGAGAGGGCGCTAGTCCCCCTACGCAGGTGAATTCTGGGGTGTAGCCCCCGTGGGGAGTTCCAAGAGTATGCCCGCCGTGGGCCACGGGACCCAGACCTCCAAGGCGAAGGTCCGGGCCGCAACTGAAGGCGGAAGTGGGCTCTAGCCCTCGAAGGTGGTCAACCGCATGGTTCCCTAAAGGGATGTGGCCAGACGAGGCCATTCACCGGGTGAGTTCGTTGCGAGCCGTGGACCTTTGGTTTCCTGGACGGGAGACCTGGCCGTGGCCGACGATGAGTGAGGGTACTAGCCCCTCCGGATAGGTGAACTCTAGGATGCAGCCCCCGAGGGGAGTTCCAAGAGTGTGCTCGCCGTGGGCCGCGGGATCCAGACCTCTAGGGCGAAGGTCTGGGCCGCAACTGAAGGTGGAAGTGGGCTCTAGCCCTTGAAGGTGGTCAACTGTGTGGTTCCCCAAAGGGATGTGGTCGGACGATGCCATTCCCCAGGTGAGTTCACTGTGAGCCGTGGACCTTTGGTTTCCTAGACGAGAGACCTGGCCGCGGCTGGTGATGAGTGAGGGTACTAGCCCCTCCGGATAGGCGAACTCTAGGATGCAGCCCCCATGGGAGTTCCAAGAATGTGTCCGCCCTGGGCCATGGGATCTAGACCTCTAGGACGAAGGTCCGAGCCATAGCTATAGGCGGATACAGGCGCTGGCCCTTTGGCTCCGATGGGCTCGTAGTTTTTATGGTGGATGTGGCCACCATTAGCCATTCCATGAGCGAGTCTACCAGCGGTGCGAGGAGCCATCGCTTCCTTCAACAATTGAGAGTACGTGACTGCCCCCTACTTGGCACGCCAACTATCAGTGTTTCGTAAATCGGACTAGTAAACTTATATGATTGCCACACTGCTCCAGGAAGGCGATGGTAGCATCCAAAAGACACGAGGATTTATACTGGTTTAGACCGGGGCCCTACGTCCAGTCTTAGAGATGGTCGAGTGCGTGTTCCTCGCTTGAATGCTCTGAAGTTCTTACAATGGGGGATGCAAAAATGGTAGAAGAGGTAGGAGTACCTAAGCTCGATGAAGGGCTGACCGAAGGGAAGCTTCAAGAGCCCTACTATGATGGAGAATGAGTGAATGAGTAGGGGACTTAGGATATCTAGAAAGGGTGCTCTGGCTGCCCTTATATAGAGTTTGGGGCCAGGGCGCACCAAAGCAGGAGGTTCTCCCGATCGAAGGGTCATGAGTCTGAGGGAGGTCCTAGCTAACTTGGCTTACAAGCTACGCCATCTTGTGAAGCACGTCCGAGCATGGCTATCGTCATCGTCTTGTGGCCACGTCGCAGTAGGGTGTGGTGTGGTGCCTACTATGCCGGCCATGGCGGCACTATAGACACGGTGGTAGATCGCTAGCCGTCCTATGTGACGTGATCTCCGCCGTGGTCTTTGTCCCTGTCTCCTGGTTTCCTGGGGCATGGTACGTGAGTTGGTAGCCACCCTCAGGTCATCGATCGGCTGGTCGTCTTGAGGAGCCGAAGGCCATGATCCCTATCATTGGGGTCATGACTCTCATTGGCCCAGGTGGCTTCTAAGTCAAGGCCCCTATCGTGGATCCCATACCGTGGTGGGTGAGATAGTACATGCATCTTGTTGGGTCATATCTGGCCGGTGGTTGTCGTGCCTGTCTTCATCGCCTCAGGGAGGTGTTGTCTTGTCTAACCTTTGTGGCACAGGGCTGGCATCTGACCGGACTGAGGTGACTGCTGTCCCCTCGGTCCTCACGGGGTTAGTGATGCGTGCTTGCCCTTGCTAGAGTAGGTGTACTTAGCGGGTCTCAACCTCCCTCCGTCCCTCTCAGGGGTCATGATGGGGCCGAGGTCGTGCGCTTTTTTTGAGCGTCATGTGGGTAAGGCAGGAGGAAGAGGTCATGGCCGACCCTAGCCCTAGCGTCCGGATTGGCTTGCTCGGCTCGGCTAGGCCTCGATCATTCAGGCCTTCGCCAGCTAGCATATTGCAGGCCACGTAGCCTGCTAACTAATCGGTGCCCTGAGACACCGCGGAGTTATAACCCTGACACATAATGTACAACTTTATAACCTATTTTTGCCTATATACGGTTTGAACGATATGCTTCTACCGTTATAACTTTATATCCTATTTGATACCTTTACACTTTTATTTAGTTGTTTTCTACTTTTAGGAGAAAGTAGCGTGTTTGGCAGCATCAAAGTCTGCAAATTGTCTATTCAACCACTTTGAAGAGTGATACCAATCGAAGTGCACATTCAAAAAACCAATTTTGATGATGCATGAATGATGAATGTATCATTCTACTAGACATTTCTTTATGGCCGACGATCATGCCCATGTCTTTAGTTTAATTTAGATCAATGTTTAGAGTAGACACTAGTACAGATTCACTTATAACTATCGCCACTTTCACTGTCGTAGCGATAGAAGCGACGGTGTGATACCTCCACCATCGGTTGATCGATAGCGAGGCCTCATAAGGAAGGAAACCGGCAGTTGAAACTGCTACCACTGATGGGTTAACGGTAGATGCGGCAGTGGTATTAGGGTTGCATTTCCTCCATCGCATGAAAAGCCGAGCCGATTGGGATACGCGTTTTGGCCGGCGGTCCAAAACTAGCATTTGGTCAACCGGCGGTAAAAATTCAGTGTGAGTGTTGAATGCCCTCAACTTCCAAGGCCGTCAAATCACCATTCCTTCCACCGCTTGAAGCCAAAGAGCCATACCCACTGTTCTACATATTCTTCAAGCCCGGTGCCCTCTGAAACCCACCCTCTCTTCTTCATCCATCATCCCCTTCTCTTCCAATATGCAAAGAAACTATTGGATAGCCCCATCAAGTTTCCAAGCAGCACGTCGTCCAGCGAGGATGACTTACCAGCCCACCAGTCCTTCGACGACTAGGTGCCTTCTGATTATAGTCCTCCTGGAGCTCCGAGAAGGAGGACCCGGAGGGGGAGGACGAGGACGAGGACGAGGAGGACGACGATGACGCCGATGACAACGATGATGACTACAACGACTCCGACTCTGACTCTAACTTCGACTCGCCTCCTTCCAAGCGAGCGAGGCGAGAGGATTATATTTAGATTAAGTAGTTTATAGTTAGTATAAGTAGTTTTAATAGTTTAGGTTAGTTATTATGTTTTCGAACGAGTACAATCGTATACTCGTCCAAATTGTATTTATCTGTATATGCAATGAATCAATGAAAAAAGTTCTTTGAAATATTATGTTTCCTACTACTGTTCTTGCTATCTATCTTTGATCTTTGCTATATTCTAGGAGATATTGCTACGCATGAATGTTTTTTTCTTTTTCTGTATATATATGAATGAAAAGTAAAAACTGTCATACACGGTTCTAGTTCTAGGAGAATCTAATAGCAGTTCAACTGCTGACAATCGATGTATTATAGTGTTGGATTAGCCTGGCAATGGTCGGCTTAATACAGATACTGTTTATCTTATCTTGTGCCGTCCGTTCTCATTACCGATCAATCTAGACCGTCCATTTGGGGAAAAACTAAAACTGCCCTATCCGTTACCCAACTCCCCTCAACCCTATTGGCGCATTGGCGGCTGTTGGAACCACTAAAAACCCAAATATGAAGCCATTAGTTCTCCCCACCAGTTGCTTCATCTTCATTCTCCCCACCAGTTGCTTCATCTTCATTCTCCCCACCCACCTTTTGTTTCTGGCCTCGAGCACCTTGCATTGTCGTCGTGGATATCGCCCCGTGAAGGTTAGATGGATTCGGTCACCCCCTACTGTTTGCATTTGGTTCCAATTGGTTTTGGGTTCGGTATCAGTTTTGTTCATAATAGAAATTTCTTCATTGCAACAGATATCTTACTTCAGAAGAAGCCATTGCAATTCAAGCAACCTTGCCTTTTGGTGGCTAGGGGTGGCACCAGGACCCCAGATGATGTTGTTTGCTACTTAGATAAGGAGTATTCACCTGGACCAACTATTGATTGTTGAAGCCGCTGTTCGTCACCTCCTTGGACCACAGAATTTGACAAGAATCGTTCAAGACCCTATGTTGTTTTGTAGAGAGATTTTTGTGCTTTGCAGGACTGAACAAGAAGTAGGCATACTTTATAGATACAATGTGTCCATGGACGTAGATGTTGTCATCTTCGCTATGGTTCACTACCTCTGGCTTTCGGGGCCGCATCAACCAATTGAGTACCTTAGCAACCGCCTACCCATCAGACATTAAGTCTTAGAATTTGTGAAACTTTTATGTTAATGAAGTTTATATGTACTGATGAAACCTCTGGATTAGTATGTATGAGTACTACATAATCGTTGAACTATTACTTCGGTTGAACTATTAATTGATTCAGTTAGTCTTGATTGTCATCCACGTGTACACCTCTAAGTAAGCACAGAGGATCCAAAATAGGTCTTCTTCTACAGGCGGATAGTACCCTGAACCGGCGGTGACACAGCATTTCATCTTGGTGGGGAGTCTGAGGGTTTTGAACGGCGTTCTGGTGCCTTGGCGGGAGGCAAAAGCGTAGACAAAAGGCTTGGGCCGACCTCTTCACTCAAAGTGTGCAACACTTTGAAAGGTCCTAATGGCTAGAGGGGGGTGAATAGCCTAATAAAAATTTCTACAACAACACTTAACAAAAATGTTAAACAATTATGAGGCGAAGCGAGTTTTGCGCTAGCCTACCAAAATGCAAGCCACCTACCACAATTCTAGATTAGATAGTATCTATTCACACAATAGCTATGATACTAAGCTATTTTAGTGTGCTCTCAAAGGCTAACTAAAGAGCCACACCAACCAAGCATGCAAGCTCTCACAACTAGCTACACTAAAGAGCTTGACAACTAGTTTGTGGTAAGGTAAAGAGAGTGATCTAGAAAGTTATACTGCTGTGTAGATGAAGGAACCAATCAACCACAAGAGTGAATAACAATGAAGACCAATCACCTCAGAATCAAAGGATGAACACAATGATTTTTTACCGAGGTTCACTTGCTTGCCGGCAAGCTACTCCTCGTTATGGCGATTCACTCACTTGGAGGTTCACACGCTAATTGGCATCACACGCCAAACCCTCAATAGGGTGCCGCACAACCAACACAAGATGAGGATCACACAAGCCACGAGCAATCCACTAGAGTACCTTTTGGCGCTCCGCCGGGGAAAGGTCACGAACCCCTCACAATCACCACGATCAGAGCCGGAGACAATCACCACCCTCCGCTCAACGATCCTCGCTGCTCCAAACCGTCTAGGTGGCGGCAACCACCAAGAGTAACAAGCGAATACCACAGCGAAGCATGAACACCAAGTGCCTCTAGATGCAAACACTCAAGCAATGCACTTGGATTCTCTCCCAATCTCACAAAGATGATGAATCAATGATGGAGATGAGTGGGAGGGCTTTGGCTAAGCTCACAAGGTTGCTATGTCAATGCAAATGGCCAAGAGAGTGAGCTTGAGCCGGCCATGGGGCTTAAATAGAAGCCCCAATGAAATAGCGCCATTGTACCCCTTCACTGGGTACAGCGCGGGGTGACCGGACGCTCCGGTCATACTGACCGGACTCAGAACCCAGCGTCCGGTCGTCTGATGTCAGCCACATGTCACACTGCGTACAATAGGAGTCGTCTGATCTCAACGGTCATCTGTTGACAGGACGCTCCGCTACAACTGACCGGACGCTCAGCCTCCAGCGTCCGGTCGTTTCCAGTAAGGTTCCAGAAATGATATTTCACGACCGGACGCATCCGGTCATACTTGACCTTCTTTTGTGCCGTATGACAACACGACCGGACACATCCTTCCAGCGTCCGGTTGCTGAGTGACCCAACGTTCAGTCGCTTACCGACACTGGCGTCTTCACTGCTATACATGGCCAGACGCGCCGGTCCCCCAGAGGTCCAGCGTCCGGTCACTGTATAACCAGCGACACTAACTCTTTTTCACTTCTAACTTCTTCACCCTTGCTCAAATGTGCCAACCACCAAGTGTATCACCTTGTGCACATGTGTTAGCATATTTTCACAAACATTTTTAAGGGTGTTAGCATTTCACTAGATCCTAAATACATATGCAATGAGTTAGAGTATCTAGTGGCACTTTGATAACCGCATTCCGATACGAGTTTCACCCCTCTTAATAGTACGACTATCAAACCTAAATGTGATCACACTCTCTAAGTGTCTTGATCACCAAAACAAAATAGCTCCTACAAAATATACCTTTGCCTTGAGCTTTTTGTTTTTCTCTTTCTTCTTTCCAAGTCGAAGCGCTTGATCAGCACTATGCCATCATCATCATCATGCTATGATCTTCATTTGCTTCACCACTTAGTATGTGCTATCTATCTCATGATCACTTGATAAACTAGGTTAGCACTTAGGGTTTCATCAATTCACCAAAACCAAACTAAAGCTTTCAATCTCCCCCTTTTTGGTAATTGATGACAACCCTTTCACAAAGATATGAATTGAAATTCAATTGAATCCGTGTTGCTTGTCCAAGCATATTTACCATGTGTAAAAGGATATGGACAAGTTTCATGAATTCCAAATGGTAGCAATTGTTCCCACTACATATGTGCTAAGAGTTTGGATTGAAGCTTGCACATATGATTAGATAGGAAGTATAGGAGACAATGTCTACCAAATGATGCTAAGGTATAAAAGATGGACCTTTGCAGCGTGATACCAATTGGAGTGCACCATAATACCATCCTTAGCAACATAGTTAGCTCGATACCAATTGAAAGAATACTTTGATAACTAGATACCACTTGAACATTTGATAGATAGATACCACTTGAACATTTGATAGACAGATACCACTTGTAAAAACTTTATAAATGATACCACTTGAAAATCTTATTTGGACTAGATATCACTTGGTAATACTTGAAAATGATACCACTTGTGAATAAACCTATGCATGCTAGATTTTCATTTCATCATTCAAGTTTACAACTATCATTCATCACACAAGCATGGATATTTAAATTAAAACTTGTGTTATGCAAGCAACCATATGAAATGCACATGCAAATGCATCATACAAGTTCATGAGCTTGCTCCCCCTACTTGTGTGCTCAAAATTTTAATTGATCCCTTTCCTTTGTCATATCTCTTCCTTATTTCAAGTTCTCCCCCTATCACTTATATCTTTATTTCTCTCCCCCTTTTCACTATCTTTGTATACTAATTTCTCCCCCTTTGTCATCAATGACCACAAAGGTTCAAAGAGTAGGTAATACCATTTGTAGGGTCGAGATTATCAATGTCAATCAAAGGGGTGAGGATCATTTTCCCAAATTTGGTTCAATCTATAATACTTATCAAAGACATTTAACTCGGTTTGATCCAAGGACAAGCTTCTTCACACCTCCAAATAAGGGTTATCTTGTACCATGTTAAGTTAAACACTTAAAGCTCATCTTATAGATTAAACACTAGGTTTACAAGCCCATAAACATGCCATATGCTATCACTAGATCAAGTCAAGCATAGAAGCAATAGTGATACCATATAAACATTAAAATCATTTGATTTTCATGAATGAGCCTAATAAAATGGAGAAATGACTAGATGCACTAAAACAAGTCCTTAGCAAGGATATATGCCATGCCAATCAACTTTTACCTTGGATTGCTCGAAGGAGAGGCATGTCATGTAAGTGGGGGTGCGTCAACACATATTTGAGAAATCCAATATGTTCAACTCATTCCTTAGCTTACAAAACCTTTTCTCATCCAATGGCTTGGTGAATATATCAGCAAGTTGATCTTTGGTGCCTACACTCTCAATGCAAATGTCCCCTTTTTGTTGGCGATCTCTTACGAAATGGTGGCGGACATCAATGTGCTTTGTTCTTGCATGTTGAATTGGATTGTTGATCAACTTGATTGCACTCTCATTGTCACATAGCAATGGCACTTTCTTGAACTTGATTCCAAAGTCACTCAAAGTGGCCTTCATCCAAAGTATTTGTGCACAACAACTACCGGCGGATATGTATTCGGCTTCGGCGGTTGATAATGCAACACTATTTTGCTTCTTTGATGACCATGAAACAAGTGATCTTCCCAACAATTGGCATGTGCCCGAGGTGCTCTTCCTTTCAACCTTGCATCCCGCATAATCCAAGTCGGAGTAACCAACTAGCTCAAACTTTGCTCCTTTGGGATACCACAAGCCAACATTTGATATATGCTTCAAGTACCTCAATATTCTCTTTGTAGCCTTCAAATGACTTTCTCTTGGTGAGGCTTGAAATCTTGCACACATGCATACACTAAACATGACATCCGGCCTTGATGCGGTCACATAGAGTAGGCTTCCAATCATAGACCGATACAACTTTTGATCCACCATATTTTCACTTGCATCACTATCCAAGTTGCCATTGGTTCCCATTGGTGTGCTAATGACTTTGCTATCACTCATGTCAAACTTCTTGATCATGTCCTTGATGTACTTGCCTTGACTCACAAAAGTACCATTCTTCACTTGCTTGATTTGAAGACCAAGGAAGTAACTCAACACTCCAATCATGGATATTTCAAACTCATTAGCCATCATCTTTCCAAACTCATCACAAAAGTCTTGATTAGTTGATCCAAATATGATATCATCAACATAGATTTGCAACACAAATAGATCTTTTTCAATCTTCTTGATGAAAAGAGTAGTATCAACCTTGCCCATTGTGAACCCTTTAGAGAGTAGGAAGTCCCTCAATCTTTCATACCATGCTCTAGGTGCTTGCTTCAAGCCATACAATGCCTTCTTCAACTTGTACATATGGTTGGGCTTCTTGTCTTCTTCAAAACCGGGAGGTTGCTCAACATATACTTCTTTATTGATGTAACCATTGAGAAATACACTCTTAACATCCGTTTGATAGAGTTTGATGTTGTGGGCACAAGCATAGGCTAGCAAGATTCTAATTGCTTCCAATCTAGCAACCGGGGCATATGTTTCTCCAAAGTCAAGACCTTCAACTTGTGTATAGCCTTGTGCTACCAATCTTGCTTTGTTCCTTACTACTATCCCATCTTGATCTTGCTTGTTTCTAAAAACCCATTTGGTTCCAATCACATTGTGTCCCTTTGTTCTTTCTACTAATTCCCATACTTGATTTCTTGTGAAGTTATTCAATTCTTCATGCATAGCATTCACCCAATCAACATCCTTCAATGCTTCATCTATCTTCTTTGGTTCAATGGATGACACAAAAGAGAAATGCTCACAAAATGAAGCTAATCTTGATCTTGTTTGTACACCTATTGTAATATCATCAATGATAGTGTCCAATGGATGATCTCTTGCAACATTGGTTGGTTGGAAGATTGGAACTTGATTGCTTGCACTTGCTTGATCATTGGGTTGAGATGATGTACTAGCCACTTGATCTTGTTCATTGTCATGAGACCCACTTTCACTAGCTTGATTTGTATCATCTTGCACATTTGAGTTGGAGAGCACTTGCACTTGATCATCTTCATCAGCATTCACTTGCCTAGGCCTCAATTCACCAATATCCATGTTCTTCATGGTATTTGAAAGTTGAATGCCTCTAACATCTTCCAAGTTCTCATTCTCTACTTGTGAACCCTTGGTTTCATCAAATTCAACATCATGAACTTCGTCAAGAGTACCATTATCCAAATTCCAAACTCTATATGCTTTGCTTGTAGTGGAATAGCCAAGTAGGAATCCTTCATCACATTTCTTATCAAACTTGCCCAATCTAGTGCCTTTCTTCAAGATATAGCATTTGCAACCAAAGACCCGAAAATATGCAATGTTGGGCTTTCTACCATTCAAGAGCTCATATGGTGTTTTCTCTTTCAATGGATGACAATAGATGCGGTTGCTGCAATAGCAAGCCATGTTGATAGCTTCGGCCCAAAAAGATTGACTCACATTGTACTCACTAAGCATAGACCTTGTCATATCAATAAGTATTATATTCTTCCTCTCAACAAGGCCATTTGATTGTGGAGTGTACTTGGCCGAGAATTAATGTCTAATTCCAAATTCATCACATAACTCATCAATTCTAGTATTCTTGAACTCACTACCATTGTCACTTCTAACTCTCTTGATGGTTGTTTCAAACTCATTTTGAATGCCCTTGACAAATGACTTGAATGTTGCAAACACATCATATTTGTCCACTAGAAAGAATACCCATGTGTATCTAGTGTAATCATCCACTATCACAAAGCTATATTTGTTACCACCAATGCTAGTGTATTGAGTTGGCCCAAACAAATCTATGTGCAATAACTCAAATTCTTTACTAGTGCTCATCATGCTTTTCTTAGGATGGGTGTTTTCAACTTGTTTGTCGACTTGACAAGAGCTACAAAGTTTATCCTTCTCAAACACAACATCTTTTAAGCCTCTAACCAAGTCATGCTTAACCAATCTATTTAATTGTTTTATTCCAACATGACCAAGCCTTCTATGCCATAACCAACCCATACTATACTTAGTGAACAAGCATGTAGATAATTTAGCTTCACTAGCATTGAAATCAACCAAGTATAGATTCTCATATCTAAAGCTTTTAAAGATCAAATTAGAGCCATCTACACTTATTATCTCTACATCATCTATCCCAAATATGCATTTGAATCCAAGATCACACAATTGAGCCATGGATAGCAAATTGAAATTCAAGCTCTCTACTAGCAACACATTGGATATGCTCATGTCATTGGATATTGCAATCTTACCAAGCCCTTTGACCTTGCCTTTGCCATTGTCACCAAATGTGATACTATCATAACCATCATTGCCATTGGTGTTGATTGAGTTGAACATTCTTGCATCACCGGTCATATGTTGAGTGCACCCACTATCAAGAACCCAATGCCTTCCTCTGGCTTTGTAATTGACCTACAAAAGAAGATCAATTCTATTTAGGTACCCAAACTTGCTTGGGTCTTTGAAGGTTAGTCACTAAGCTCTTTGGTACCCAAATGGCTTTCTTCTTTGAGCCCATCCATGGTTTACCAATGAACTTAGTCTTCACACCATTTGTACCCTTAGTAAGCATATAGCATGAATCAAGCTTAAGGGAGGATACATTAGCATTTTTGCTCTTGTTGGTGCATTCATGTTCTTTATGACCCACTTGCTTGCAATTAATGCAAAATCAACCATTGTTTTTTACAAAACTAGTCTTGTGAGGAGCAAAGGCCGCCTTGCCTTTCTTGGGGGTATAGCTCAATCCCTCTTTGTAGAGAGAAGCTCTTTGGCTACCCAAGCACATAAGCAAGCGGTCCTCACCACCATAGGCCTTAACCAAAGTGTGAGTGAGCTTGTTAACCTTCTTCTTGAGATTCTCATTCTCAAGCACTAGTGAGGCATCACAAGTGAGACCATCACCACTAGATGAGGTGGAAGTGGAAGTACTACAAGAAGGGTTAGTAGAAGGAACAATGATAGGCAAAGATAGTAATTCATCAATTATATCATAAGTTAAACCTATATCGCAAGTATCAACATGCTTCTTTTTATTTTGTTCATCAAGCAAAGAGGAATGAGCCTTTTCAAGCTTTTTGTGAGCTTTGCCAAACTTCTCATTGGCTTCCTCTAGCCTCTCATGAGATGCATTGAGCTCATCAAAGGCTTGCTTAAGGGCTTTTAGTTCCTTACGCAAGCTTTTGCATTCCCTTCTCTTGATGTCAAAGTATTCTCTAGCATCTTCTAGCATGTCAATTAATTCATCCTTAGTAGGTTCATCATCATCACTATCACTATCATTTTCATTTTCATCATCATGTTTTTCATCACTTTCATCATCACAAGTTTGTACCTTAGTGGCCTTAGCCATGAAGCATGATGAAGAGTTGAAGAGAGAAGGCTTTTCATTGATGGCAATGCTTGCTAGAACCTTCTTCTTGGTGGTCTTGTGATCATCACTATCATCATCATCATCACTTGAGGAAGCATCACTATCCCAAGTGACCACATATGAACCACCCTTCTTCTTCTTGAAGGCCATCTTGTCCTTCTTCTCTTTCTTTTCCTTCTTGCCCTTCTTCTTGTTCTTGTTGTTGTCATCATCATTGTCGCTATTGTATGGACATTGAGCAACAAGATGATCTTTGCTTCCACACTTGAAACATCTTCTTGACTCTTCCTTGTTCTTGGATGAAGACTTCTTTCTTCTAGCACGATAGCCCTTCTTCACCATGAACTTACCAAATCTCTTGACAAAGAGAGCCATCTTCTCATCATCATCATCATCTCATGAATCATCTTCTTCACTTGATGTTTCTTGCTTGGCTTTGCCCTTGGATGATGTGGCCTTGAATGCCACACTCTTCTTCTTGTCATCCTTCTTCTTATCTTTCTTCTCCCTCTTTTCTTCCTTCTCATCATCATCTCTATATGTATCATCGGTCATTATGTCTTCCAACACTTGGTTTGGTGTCATGGTGTCTAAACCACTCCTCACTACAATAGTGACCAATGTACCAAATCTAGAAGGCAAACATTTCAAGAACTTATGGGAGAAGTCCTTGTCCTTCACCTATTCTCTAAGTGCTTTGAGATCATTGACAAGCACTTGAAGCCTATGGAACATCTCTGGCACACTCTCATCCTCCTTTATTTTAAAGTTTGCAAACTTTTCTTTGAGAATGTATGCCTTTGCACCTTTCACGGCTTGAGTGCCCTCAAATGATTCTTCCAACTTCTTCCAAGCCTCATGAGCCATCTCAATATTCTTGATTTGCTCAAATGTTCTCTCATCAATTGTATCATGAATGGCACTTAGAGCAATATCATTGTTTTGGAGAAGCACTTCTTCGGCCGCGGTAGGATTCTCTGGATCATCAATCTCAATTTTGGTTTCTACCACCTTCCACACCTTTCTATTGATTGACTTGATATGTGTGGTCATCTTTGACTTCCAATATGGATAATTTGTGCCATCAAATTGGGGTGGCTTTTTTGTGTTGTTGATTTGAGCCATTTTTACACCGAAGGTTGTTAAGCCTCAAATCACGGTGACCTCGGCTCTGATACCACTTGAAAGGTCCTAATGGCTAGAGAGGGGATGAATAGCCTAATAAAAATTTCTACAACAACACTTAAGAAAAAGGTTAGACAATTATGAGGCGAAGCGAGTTTTGCGCTAGCCTACCAAAATGGAAGCCACCTACCACAATTCTAGATTAGATAGTATCTATTCACATAATAGCTATGATACTAAGCTATGTTAGTGTGCTCTCAAAGGCTAACTAAAGAGCCACACCAACCAAGCATGCAAGCTCTCACAACTAGCTACACTAAAGAGCTTGACAACTAGTTTGTGGTAAGGTAAAGAGAGTGATCAAAAAAGTTATACCGCCATGTAGATGAAGGAACCAATCAGCCACAAGAGTAAATAACAATGAAGACCAATCACCTCGGAATCAAAGGATGAACACAGTGATTTTTACCGAGGTTCACTTGCTTGCCAGCAAGCTACTCCTCGTTGTGACGATTCACTCACTTGGAGGTTCACGCGCTAATTGGCATCACACGCCAAACCATCAATAGGGTGCCGCACAACCAACACAAGATGAGGATCACACAAGCCACGAGCAATCCACTAGAGTACCTTTTGGCGCTCTGCCGGAGAAAGGTCACGAACCCCTCACAATCACCATGATCGGAGCCGGAGACAATCACCACCCTCCGCTCGACGATCCTCACTGCTCCAAGCCATCTAGGTGGCGGCAACCACCAAGAGTAACAAGCGAATCCCGCAATGAAACATGAACACCAAGTGCCTCTAGATGCAAACACTCAAGCAATGCACTTGGATTCTCTCCCAATCTCACAAAAATGATGAATCAATGATGGAGATGAGTGGGAGGGCTTTGGCTAAGCTCACAAGGTTACTATGTCAATGCAAATGGCCAAGAGAGTGAGCTTGAGCCGGCCATGGGGCTTAAATAGAAGCCCCCATGAAATAGAGCCGTTGTACCCTTTCACTGGGTACAGCGCGGGGTGACCGGACGCTCCGGTCATACTGACCGGACTCAGAACCCAGCGTTCGGTCGCCCGATGTCAGCCACGTGTCACACTGCGTACAATAGGAGTTGTCTGATCTCAACGGTCATATGTTGACTGGACGCTCCGCTACAACTGACCGGACGCTCAGCCTCCAGCGTCTGGTCATTTCTAGTAAGGTTCTAGAAACGATATTTCACGACCGGACGCGTCCGGTCATGCTTGACCTTCTTCTGCGCCGTCTGACAACACGATCGGACACATCCTTCCAGCGTCCGGTCGCTGAGTGACCCAGCGTCCAGTTGCTTACCGACGCTGGTGTCTTCACTACTATACATGGTTGGACGCGCCGGTCCCCCAGAGGTCCAGCGTCCGGTCACTGTATAACTAGCGACACTAACTCTTTTTCACTTCTAACTTCTTCACCCTTGCTCAAATGTGCCAACCACCAAGTGTATCACCTTGTGCACATGTGTTAGCATATTTTCACAAACATTTTCAAGGGTGTTAGCATTCCACTAGATCCTAAATGCATGTTCAATGAGTTAGAGCATCTAGTGGCACTTTGATAACCGCATTCCGATACGAGTTTCACCCCTCTTAATAGTACGGCTATCAAACCTAAATGTGATCACACTCTCTAAGTGTCTTGATCACCAAAACAAAATAGCTCCTACAAAATATATCTCTGCCTTGAGCTTTTTGTTTTTCTCTTTCTTCTTTCCAAGTCGAAGCACTTGATCATCACCATGCCATCATCATCATCATGCTATGATCTTCATTTGCTTCACCACTTAGTGTGTGCTACCTATCTCATGATCACTTGATAAACTAGGTTAGCACTTAGGGTTTCATCAATTCACCAAAACCAAACTAGAGCTTTCACACTTTGAACCCTAACTGTTCCATAGCTGCATTTAGCTCCAACTCCTTCTAGTGGTCGGCAACATCCCCGGGTGCCGTCGTGAGAAGAACACTGGCTTCCAGCGGAGGAGGCTACAACAGGAGGAGGCCACCCATGCCATGCCATGTCGAGAACTACCCCTACACATACCAGCCACCACTCTTGTGTCGCTGTGGCTTGAAGACACCTCAGTGGATTTCGTGGAGTGATGGAAACCTAGGATGTCGGTACCATAGATGCTGTAGGGCAAATAATGTATCTTGATTTCTTTCTTGTTCATTCTGTTTTCGCAATGCAAATTCTAAAATCCCGCTATACTTATGGTAATTTGGTCTTTTCGTAGCCCGACTTAGATTGCGGGTTCTTTAAGTGGCATGATCCCCAATATGGAAAATTTCTGAGGACTTTGATTTTGGATTTATGTAACAAGATTTGGGAGCTTAAGGCAGAGGCCATTGTTACGAAAAATGAAGAACATCTACAGTAGAAGGAAGATATTATGCCATAGATTGATGAAATGGCTAGGGTTCCAACGAAGATGATGGAAGATTTCATACCTTTAAGAAAGAAATGTGCTTCCTGTTCTTCTTTCACCTATTTTGTACTTACCTTAGTTCTTGTCATGTTCATTGGTAAGTTGTTTAGTTCACCACTGCAGATTCAAGTATCAATTTTGATGTATCGGACTGAAATCTGTCACTTTTGTACAACTATTGTTAAACTAAATGCAAGGTGATTATCCAGGTGTTCCATTTATTGAAATGTCAATGCTAGTACATCCAAGTATCAATTGATGTGTCAGACTAAAATCTATCACTATTGTACAACTATTGTTGAACTGAACGCAAGGTGATTAACCATGTGTTCAATTTATTGAACTATAAATGATAGTAGATCTAAGTATCAATTGATGAGTTGGAGGCATCCTACTTCCCTAGACACTGGACCCTTGTACAGGGGCAACCAATTTATTAAACTGTATATACACTCCTACGGTCCTACCACACCTTTCTCCCATTCATTCTCCACTCTGCTCCCTTGCTCTGCTTCACCCTGCTAGCATCGGACGAAAGGCAGCCTCTCGCGTGCTCATTACTCCTTCACCTCCAACCTCGTCGGCACACAAATCTTCAGCGCACTGTCCCTGCTTCTCTGCTCCATCCAACTCTAAGGTAACTACACTAGATCTGTTCCTTCACTGGATTCTATATTCCTTTGTATTGCTCTCTCGTGCTCTCTGCTCCTTCACCTTCAACCTAGCTGCAGTAATTTGGTTGGATCTATAGATGAAAATACATCTTGTTCTAAAGTTTGTGGCCTTGTATATCTATGGAGTGCAGCTTGTGAGCCTTATTGTTCTCAGTATTGGTTCACTGAATCAGTGCTTTGTGAACAAAGTCGATGAGCTAAATGAAAGTATACCAATGGATGTGGATAGGGTTGTAGAGGTCAAGGCTCGGGATGACATGGAGATTGACAATGATCATGTGGAGGTCGACAGCGATCTGCAGGTTATTATGGAGATTCACAATGATCCCATGAAGGTTGACTAGGATCTGCATGGAGAATGATTAATTATGCAACCAATGCTATACATATGAAGGCCTTTTAACTTTTGCATAGTGTCGGCCTAATTAGTATCTGCATTTTAGCTTTCAGCATTCTTGTTAGCTTGGTAGTGTCCACCAACTTAGTCGGTATGAATGTATGGAACTCAAGTTGGATTCCTTTCAATCCGAGAGTACCGGCCATGTGCTTTCCTTATATTTTCTAAGTGCGTAGTTTGGCTTTCTTTCAATGTAAATCTGTGTGCCTTATTATTCACCATCGAACTCAAGTTGGCTTCCTTTCAATCTAAGTACTGCAACTGTGCTTTTCTTAGTTTTCTAAGTACGCAGTTTCATTTTGTTTCAATGCCAAACGTTAAGATTGTGTGCCTTAGTGTTCATCACCGTATCATACGGTGGTCTCCGAGTGGAAATAGGACCCAGCCGCTAGTGATGGTACTGTGCATTCACCGCCGCTTAGTTGCAAAATTTCCAATGCCATGTTTGAACCCTCCCACGCGGAACTAACGGAAGTTTGATTCCTGCATGGCGTAAACATTATGCAGAGAGCAAGCAACCCCTGCCCTAACAACCCCCTTAACCCTTCCTCTCCTCCCGCCGCCGCCGCCCTCCCTCCCCCCACACACATAGCTTTTCTTGTCCTCATTGCTGTTGTTTGTCATCACCGCTCCTGCTCATGACCACCGGCACACGAGCTGTTGCTGTCACCGGCGTTGCTACACATGCTCACCACCGCTAGATCCAAAGGCAAGTGTAATAAGGTCTTACTTGCATCGCCATCTCTTCTCTTCGAAACTCATCTCCTTACTAATGTTTATTGATGCAATTCCACGGTAGGGTGACCTCATCTCTTTGGCTATTGGTGTCCTTCTAGATGAAGGAGGCCCATAACATGAGGAACATAGAGGATAGCCTCTTAGATGATGTGCTTGTCGACATCTTTAGCTACCTCCCTGCTCGGTCCTTGTGATGCTGTAAGTGTGTCTATCACTCCTAAAGACATGTCATCTCTGACTCCTATCAACGTAAGAAGCTTTCACAGACTATCGTTGGCTTCTTCTATGGCAGCTGGTGGAAAGGCAATCGCCACTTCACCATCATCACCAGTGAATGGCCCTCCTTGTCATTCTTGCCCTTCCCCCTTAAAAAAGTCCTAGTCTCATATTGTTGCAGCGGCCTCGTCCTTTGCTGGTGTGCTGGGCCTGATGGATTACGTCGCTATGTTGTCTGCAATTCGGTGATCAACAAATGGCATGTACTGCCACGCAGCATCTGTTCTGTTGGTTAGGCTCGCTTAGGTTTTGAACCAACGTCCTCGCACTTCCATGTGATTGAATTTGTTGAGGTGGAGGGTGCGTGCGTAGGTGTGGAGATCTACTCATCTAAAACTACAGCATGAATCTTTAAGGAATCTGAATGGGGTGAGGGTAGTATTATTCTACGTTTAAAATCGAGAAGTATTTTTCTTAATGGTTTTATGCACATGGTTGAGTACTCTGCAATAGTTGCCGTCGATTTGGAGGAAAAGACATGGAGGACAATTCATAAACCAGGTGGTGCTGAAATGTTCATCCATCAAGCTCAGGGTCACCTATGTGTGTGCTGTGCTGATTTTCACAATAGGTCTTGGCTTTTAGTGTGGATACTTGAAGACTATGGTACTGATAACTGGAATTAAAGCATGTTGTGGACACGGAGGAACTGTTTGAACGCATGAATATTAAAGTTGGTTCTAAGCCTTGTGATGAGGAGTATAGAGTGATTACAGTTCACCCAGAATAGAATTTTATTTTCCTTATTGGAAAAGATAGAACATTGATTGCATATGGCATGGACCGTAGAAAGGTTCATGTCATCCATGCCCGTGTCATCCGCTTTTGTAGATCAAGAGGATGTTTCCATATGAACAGGTCTTACTATCTTCCTTATGTTCTCTTGTTTATGGAGTCATTAGCAGAGTAGTAAAGGCGCATTTCCTGCATTTCGTCGTCATGACAGTCTTTGTTTAGGTAGGTAGTTGTTTTCATTCTATGTATGTATAAGAGGGGTTCAATATTATTAATTCTGCTGCTTTAACTAGGTTGTGGATCAGAGATGAATAAGAGGGGTTCCATGGTGCATTGACTACCAATCCGAAGGATGCACTAATTATATTCATTTTGCCTTGCAAGCAGGAGTGCCACATATAAGGAGCACAACTACGTCATTTTGTTATGTAAGTCTATATAGATCAGTATCTTTAGTATGCTCTATGTACCGCTTGTGTTAGGACATTAGTTAAGAAATATGTTATGGTAGCGTCCATTGTTATTGTAAAAGTACTCTTGTTTGTGAACATGATTTATAGATGTAATGATTATATATATGGAAGTGCAATTAAGCCCTAATTGTGGGTTTTGATGACAATGACCATGCAATTAGAGGACTAATGAGATTTATCGAGATGATAAGTAGGGAATCAATATTTGAGGATGTTATACGAAATGGAGGATCCCCCAATTACGATTGTTGAAGGATTCAAACTCAAAGGAGGTTTAAATTCTTTTATATTTCGAATTTGAGTATAGGAAAGGCCATACTATAAAGGAGGACACATTGCTTAAGCTAAAGTGTGCTACCAAGTGCTTATTCTTACACTTACATCCTAAGTTACTCAGCCAAGATAGTGAGCACTTCATTCTTTATCCTTGCTGTCTTGCCTGGTGCTGTAGTGCCACACCTGAAGAGAGGCACTGCCGCTAAGCGACACTGCCGCACTTGAGCCGCGGCACTGCCATGACTTAAGTAACCATTGGGGGCTAGGGGGTATTTATACCTTTCTTCTTCCCCTCAAACGTCTCTCTTCTTTCCCCAACCGTTAAGTTCATGAAGCTGAAAAAGTGCCTTTCTCTCTCTCCTCCATTGGTGAACTTAAGCTCCCAAGCTTCTCAATTGATTTCTCCATTAATCCTTGAGAGAAAAAGGAGCCAAACTCGATTAGAGAGCAGATCCACTGATTTCCAAACTCTAAAGAGCACTTGGTTCACATTTTGACTGGCGGTTGTGTTTGTTACTTTTGGAGCTTGGCTCTTAGCCAACTAGAGCATCGCTCGTGGAGCTTGCCAACTTATGTGGTAGCTCCAGGAGGTTTGTAACCAACTCTTGCATCTAGTAAACTCACTCCTCATCTCAAGAGTTAAGTCTCTTAACTTAAGAATGAAGAAGGGTTGGAAAGCCCTAAACCTTAGTGGCTAACCTCAAGAACGTGGACTTAGGCAAGCCTTAGTGGCGAGCTGAATCATGGGATAAATTACTGTGTCACCTTGTGCTTGCTTTACATTCTTGCGATTCATATTGTTGTTGAGGTGATTTCTAGGGTTTATGGCCGATCTACTTGTGTGTGGTGTTCCTACCACTTCTTGTCGTCGATCTATTTTCTACACGCTTGTAGGGACCTCAGTAAAGTTTTGGATTCAAGTTTCCTTTCATTGATTTTGAATTATATTTCTAAGTTGTCTACAAGTGCGACAGTGCCGCTGTTCTAGCTCGGCACTGATGCTGAGCGGCAATGCTACGGGCAATGAGCGGCAGTGCCACATGTTAAATTTGACAAAAGTTCAAGTTTTGTTTTAATAGGCCTATTCACCCCTTCTCTAGGCTAAACAGAGATCCTACAAGTGGTATCAGAGCTTAGTTACCTCATGAGCGCTTCACCGCATGAGGTATGGAGCCCGAAGGTGGTACTAGTGGTGTGAAGCCCATTGACGTCAATCCAGAGGATGTGGAGTTGCATGACACCGACAGCAGCGAGCTAAGTGCTTCTACAGCAAGCAATACCACACTCCCGTAGCTTGAGGCTACCGATGCTGAGAAAGCTCTAAATGATGAAGAGAGAAGAAAAAGGAAGGCAGCAAGAAAGTCAAAAAGAGAAGCAAGAGAAAATAAGAAGGAGCAGCAAAGGTTAGAGGACAAGAAGCAAAGAAAAGAAGAAAGAAAGCTCATGAGAGAAGCAAGAAGGAAAAGAAGAGAAGCTAGGAAGAAGAAGAGAAGGCAACAAATGCATCAAGTGACATATCAAATAGTTCCAAAGGTGAAGATGATAGTGAGTCCTACCAAGTGTCAAAGGGGGACAAGAAGGAGAAGAAAGAAAAGGGCAAAGTTGACAACAACAAATATGTTGTCGTATCCTTTAACTATTTTTCTATGCCTATGACTAGCCATGATCGGAGGTCTTTCATCAATGTGCCCACGAGTAAGTTACCTCATTTCGATGGGACTAACTTTACCAAGTGAAAGCACTTGATGAGAGCCTATCTTATAGGCTTTCACCCTAGCATTTGAGAGGTTGTTTGCAATGGATTTGAGCCACCGATTGATCCCAAGAATCCAACACTAGATGAAATGAGAATTATTCATCTCAATGGTCAAGCCACAAGTGTGTTGCTTTGTGCTTTAGATGTTGATGAATACAATAGGGAATTGGTGTTGATGTTGCCAATCAATATGGGACACTTTGCACTTTGCACATGAAGGGGTTAACAAAGTGAGGAAGGTAAGAATTTATTTGTTGATGGCCAAGCTCAACTGATTTGTGATCTTGGATGGAGAAGGGCCACAAGAGATGTTTGCTAGATTGATGACTATGGTGGGGCAAGATTAGAGGCTATGGTTGTGATGAGCTAGATGATCACAAGGTGGTCAAGATTATGTGGAAGCTTACTCACCTAGAAATGAGACCGTAGTGACTCTAATTAGAGACAAAAAGAAGTTTGAGTACTTCACACCAAATGATGTACTTAGGAGAATCTTGACATTTGACATGCAAAGAGAAGAAGCAAATGATAGAAAGAAGCTTGGTGAGTTGCAAGCAAAGCTAGATGGCATAAAGATCAAGGATGTAGCTCTCAAGGCAAACAAATCAAGCAAGCAAGGCTCTACTAGCAAGTCCAAGGTCAACAAGCAAGCTTCAACAAGCAAGCCCAAAGCAAGCAAGCAAGTCCAAGAGCATGTAGAGACTATATCATCCTCAAGTGAGAGTGAAAATGATGGTAATCAATATGAGAAGGTTGATGATGTTGCTCTCTTTATGAAGAGATTTCAAAAGGGGCTAAAGAAGCAAGGATACAAGGTAGTGAAGAGAAAGTTTCCAAACAAGAAGAGGACATGCTACAATTATGGTAGTACCGATCACTTTATTGCCAAGTGTCCATACAAGATCAAAGATAATAAGTACAAGAAGGACAAGACCGACCATAGAAAGAGCAAGAAGTACATGGAAGAGGCTCACATTGGGCATCAATGGGACTCAACTAGAGAGAGCACAAGTGAAGAGGATGAGAAGGTTGCAACCGTTGCTATTCACAAGTCATCCCCTACACCAAGGCTTTTCAACAACATGTCCGATGATGACTACTATTCCCCTCACATTTGTCTCATGGCAAAGGGTGAGAAGGTAAAACCAAAATCCAAGCCTCCACCTCCACCTCCTAGTGATATCTCTAGTAGTGATATTAGTAATAGCTCTAGTGATGAAGAAATCGATCAAATAACTAAAAACTTAGATAGAAAGACCAAATTATTTATCACTAAGCTATTGGAGTATTTAGAGTGTCCAAGCCGAGCTAGAATCTAGAGAGGAAACTCTTATCTAACAAGAGGATCTCTACATTGCTAGCAAGAAAGCTCTTGAATTAGAGAGAAGTGAGATGAAATCCTTGCGCAAGGCCTTGGCCAAGGAGCAAGAGGACCATGCTATCACAAAGAAAGCTAATAATGCTCTCAAGAAAAAGTATTGTGACTTGAATGAAAAGCACAAAGAGTTTGAGCTGCAATATGGCATTCTTTGGGATAGCAACTCATTTCCCTCTAAGGCAAAGGAAACCTCTACTCCCTCCACTAGCCAAGGTTGTGGAAAATATTATAATCTTGATTTGAATGTCTATTCCACTAACCTTGCAAACCTATAGGCTATGAGAAAGGAGATTGCTAGGCTCAATAAGATCATTGGTAAAGGGTGTATGATTGACAAGGATCAAACCAATGATAAGAAGAAGGACGAACAAAAAGGGCCACAATATGAGCAAGGAAGGTTGATGTGACCACGCCAGCGTCGGAGACCTCGGTGACCACTCTGACCACCTCTCCGACCACTGATGATGTGACCACGCCAGCGTCGGAGACCTCGGCGACCACTCCGACCACCTCGGCGACCACTTCGACCACTTCTCCGACCACTCCGATCACCTCACCGACCACCTCGGTGACCTCTTTGATCACTTCACTGACCTCGGCAACCTCTCCGACCACCTCACCAGCTGACACACCACTTCAAGTCCCTACTGGACCAATCACCCGTAGCCACGCCAAAAAGATACAACAAGGGGTGCACACGCTACTTTGTGAATTTCAATTAAACATTGATGGTAATTTCGAGCTACCTAAGTCGTGCATGTTGTTATTACTCAGGTTCTCCGAGAAAGAAGACAAGGATACATCAAGGATGGATTAGAGAGAAGAGCTGGGCGTTCGATCAGTTTTAGTGAAGACTGCTCCGAAGCTCAATAGTCTGCATGAAGCTAAAGAGCCCGTGCAAAAATTGTACCATTCTACAATAATTCCTGGAAGGAGTTATGACCAAAACATTAAAGACTGCCCAGAAGCCCAGAAGACACGCGAAAACTGAAGACCACTTCGTGAATGCTCTAGTCCATTGTCCTTCCACCTTCCAACGTGGCTTCTTCAGTTCACATCCATCTTAGAAACTTCTCATAGTATAAATACCACCTCTAGGCTACTAGAAAAGGACTTTTTGATAATTGGCTAATTCCAGTGATATTGCAGCCGAGCTGCCGAGTGCTTACTCAAACCCTTGTTCTTCCTTGTTCTTCCTGGACTTGTGAAGAGATTCCTCTGGAATCCACTAGTTTGTGCTTTGTGGGTTCTAGTACGGCTGCCCTGCCTTGTGTGGATTAGCTCCGGTTGTGGTTCTGCGGTCCTTCGGAGATTGAGTCAAAGTCTTCGTGGTTTCGGTGCCTCTCTCCCCGTCGCTTGGTCACGTCCAACCTTGGCAGGTATAAAGCTAGTTATCCTCCGCTGTTCGCAGCAAGTTAACTTGTAAATTCCAACCTACTGTCGTGAAGATCGAGCCAACTCCCGTACTGAAATAGCTTCAGTACTTATCAAAGGTATCCCTCAATCAAGCATGGGCTCGGCCACACAAAAAGAGCCAAGACAAATGGAAGAAAGATAGTGAATGGCTATGTGTGTGTGCAGTTTGAGAGGAAGGAGATAATTAGTACAGATCGGTCTGCATAGCCCATGGCAGTGCAGTGTCCCCAAGCGATAGTGCCACACAACAGCAGTGCCGCGGTGAAGGGCGATAGTGCCGCGCCCCGCAAAAATGGGAAGGCTACTAGTTCTATTCTTGATCAGGCTAAGCCCATGAAGAAGGTGTTCTAGTAGAGACAGGTTTTCCAAAAGCCTAAGGAATCATTGTGGGCCACCAAGAATAAGTATGTCTACCAACTGAAGACCCATACACCATGACAAAGCTTAACATCGTGCTTCGTTTTGAAGAACAACAGCAGTGAAAAAGTGGTTACAAAATATGTTGGAAAGGAAACCAACATATATAGGAATACTTCTATTTGGGTTCCTAAGTTTCTTGTGACTAACATGCAAGGCCCCAAGTCAAGTTGGGCACCTAAGTCTTCGCGGTTTCAGTGCCTCTCTCCCTGTCGCTTGGTCGCGTCCAACCTTGGTAGGTATAAAGCTAGTTATCCTCCGCTGTTCGTAGCAAGTTAACTTGTAAATTCCAACCTACTATCATGAAGATCGGGCCAACTCCCGTACTGAAATAGCTTCAGTACTTATCATGTGGTATCAGAGCACAAGTTGACACGGTAGGTCTTGCCGTCATCCACATCGTTATCCTTGCTTAATCTACTTCATATATTTGTGTTTACTCATATCCTATAGTCCAAAGCCACAAAAAATACCTATAACCATTTCTCGGTACTGTTACGTTGTGTTTTGTGTTCATCGAGTTGCTAGTTACCACCGTTTATATAAAAAAATTGAGTTATTTCATTCGTTACCGCTGTCAGTGTTATTAAAAAAAGATCAAAAAAAGAGAGAAGTGAAATCAATTTGAAAGGATCTGTGTTGCGGTGTATTGCTGAAAATTTCAGTTACATATTTGAGTTGGTGGTAATCTTGTTAGCAGCAACATCGTCTCTTTGAGCACATCAAACCACTCGGTTGGTAGTACCATAGCCCTCCTTGTTAGCCACCTATAGCTCCACCAAAACCTGAACTGGGACATTCGATTCATAATCCTTACGACCTCTCTACCACCTCCGTTGAAGCTGCCACACTAGCACCATCATGGTCCTTGAGAACGAGCAAGAACTTGGGTAAGTAAGAGGTGAGATTGTGTGTTTCCACAAATTTACCTATTCCATTTTTTTCTTGCAACTAGTCTAACATGGTAGGATCCAATTCGAGTGTTCATGGTGGGGACCACAGAGATGAAGAACCCCCTATTGTACGGGTGGAGCTACGTCAAATGGCCAACTCGCTCTTGGAGGCGATGGAAAGGATGTTCAACGAACGTCTTCCTACAGTGGGTGGTCGAGGACCTCAACATCAACATGAAGACAATCACCGTGAAGAATTTGGTGATGAAAATTCTGGTCTGGGTGCTGGATTTCATGGCCGCCATGGCAATGGTCGCGGTGGTAGGGGTGGAGGGCGTCGTACTGATTTTGATCAGTGCGGTGGTGGACATCGTGCTGAATTTGATCATCAGCGTGGAGGAGGACGTGGACGTGATCGCCATGTACATTTTGATGATGAAGATGAGGTTCACAATGAGTATGAGGAAGGATTTGATGATAATAAAAATCCTTTTGAACAACATGGGCATTTTGAACAGCCACATGAACATCGTCGTGGTGCTGGTCACGATGGGGAAAATCATCATGGTCGTCGTAATAGAGATGATTCGGATAGCATTGCTCGTGTAAAGTTAAGTGTTCCAAAAATTTTAGGGAAAGAAAATGCTGATGCTTATCTTGAATGGGAGGAGCAATGTGATCATATTTTTAGAGTGCATAACCTTTCTGATCAGAGGCATGTCAACCTTGCTTCTGTTGAGTTTTCAGGTTACGCTCTCACATGGTGGAACCAAGTTCAAGAGGATCAACGTGTGTTGGGACTTGACCATATCAACACATGGGCTGAGATGAAAAGAGTGAAGAGAAGATGCTTTGTGCCATCAAGTTATCAGCGTGACCTCCGCAATAGGTTACAAACATTGAGACAAGAATCAAAATTTGTTGATGACTACTTCAAGGAGATGGAGTTACTCTTGGTGAGATCTGGAATTAGAGAAGATGAAGAGTCAAAAATGGCAAGATTTTTGAATGGTCTCAATGAAGAAATTTTAGGTTTTGTTGAGATGTTTCCATATCATAATTTGTAAGACCTTGTTGATCAAGCTATGCGCACCAAGAGGAAAATTCAGCAAGAGGGACGAAGAAGGTCTTATGGGAGCCAATCAATTTAAGCCCCATGGCGGCGGCGGCAGCCCGGTACCTCTATTGGAGGGGGAAGATCACAAGGAGTTGCTACTAGGCCTCCTCCATCCATTGGTGCTGCCAAGACAACAATTTCTACTGCTTCTTCACCTACAATTCAACAAGAACAATGACAACATGCTGCAACCACAGCAACCCCTCCTGCTGCATCAACTGCTGCTTCTTCTTCCCATACCCGAGGCATTATTTGTCACAAGTGCCAAGGTCGAGGACATATTGTTGCTCAATGTCCTAGTCGAAGGACCATGATTATAAATGAGCAAGGTGAATGGGAATCTGAAAGCGAACCTGAGGAAGAAGCTCCAATATATGATGAAGAAATTATACAAGATAAAGGTGACGAAATTCAACCTGATGAGGAGATCATAATTGTTTTATTTCTCTTCATGTGCTTAGTATTACTGCTGAAAAAGAAGAGAATGGCCAGCGGCACAATCTTTTCCATACTAGAGGCATGATTAAGGACAAGCTATGTCGCATCATCGTTGACAATGGTAGCTGCAACAATATTGCAAGTCAAAAATTGGTGAACAGATTGGGGTTGAAACCGTGGCGTCATCCAAGTCCATACAAGATGCAATGGCTCAATGACTGTGGTGCGTTGCGTGTAACAAATATTGTGCCCGTTCACTTTTCTATTGGGCGGTACAATGATCATGTGGAATGTGATGTGCTGCCTATGCAAGCATGCCAGCTGCTGCTAGGGAGGCCATGGTTATTTGATCGTGATGTTCATATCTTTGGAAGAACCAACAAGCTGTCTTTCATGTATAAAGGAGAGCGAATTTCTTTGCTTCCTTTAACATCGAAGGAAATTTTGAAGGATGATCTTAAAAAGAAATAGCGAGAGAGCGAGAACCACCTACGAGTGACCCACAAAATAGTGAGGGAGAGATTCCAAAGCCAAATAAAACCCCACAGCCACAAAGAACCAAGACACCAGGAAAAGAGGGTTTAGTTATGATGGCTAGGAAAGGGGATCTAAAAGAATTGAGTGAACCCAATGCCATGTTCTTCGTACTCCTGTACAAGGACACTCTTCTTTCTACTAACAACTTACCCTCTACCCTGCCAAGTGTTGTCTTTGATGTGTTACAGGAATATGAGGATGTCTTTCCGGATGAAGTGCCACCAGGACTACCACCTAAGAGAGGAATCGAACATCAAATTGATCTTGTGACCGGTGCTTCACTCCCAAACCGTGCTGCCTACCGCACCAACCCGGAAGAAACCAAGGAGATTCAGCGATAAGTGGAAGAATTGATGAGAAAAGGGTATGTACAAGAAAGTCTGTCACCTTGTGCTGTTCCTGTCCTTTTAGTTCCTAAGAAAGATGGGTCTTGGCGGATGTGTGTGGATTGTCGAGCAATAAATAACATTACCATAAGGTATAGACACCCCATCTCTCGGCTGGATGATATGCTTGATGAACTTAGTGGTGCTATCATATTCACTAAAATTAATTTAAGAAGTGGATATCACTAGATTCGCATGAAAGAAGGAGATGAATGGAAAACCGTCTTTAAAACAAAATTTAGGTTGTATGAATGGTTGGTAATGCCTTTCGAGTTAACCAATGCACCAAGTACATTCATGAGATTGATGAATCATGTGCTTAGAACTTTCATTGGCAAGTTTGTTGTCGTTTACTTTGATGACATCTTAATTTACAGCTAGTCTCTTGATGAACATGTTAAACATATCCAATGTGTGCTTGTTGTCCTACGTGAACAAAAATTGTATGCTAACCTTGAGAAGTGCACCTTTTGCACCGACAAGGTAGTCTTTCTTGGATTTGTTGTAATAGGACAAGGAGTGGAGGTAGATAAAGAAAAGATCAAGGCTGTACGAGACTGGATGCCTCCACAGAACGTGAGCCAAGTCAGAAGCTTCCTTAGACTTGCTGGTTTCTATCGACGGTTCATGAAGGATTTCAGCACTATTGCTGCACCAATCAATGAGCTGACCAAGAAAGAAGTGCTTTTCAAGTGGGGAGAAGCACAACAGAAGGCATTTAAAGAATTGAAGATGAAGTTAACAACAGCCTCAGTCCTTGCCCTCCTAGATTTTGGTAAGACATTTGAAATAGAATGTGATGCAAGAGGAGTTGGGATTGGAGGTGTGCTCATGCAAGAACAAAGGCCAATTGCATACTTCAGTGAAAAGCTAAGTGGTCCAACTCTAAATTATTCAGCTTATGATAAAGAATTATATGCTCTCGTTCGAAGTTTGGAAACTTGGCAACATTACCTTTTTCCTAAAGAATTTGTGATACATTCAGATCATGAATCATTGAAACACCTTAAAGGACAACTAAAACTGAACAGAAGGCATGCAAAATGGTGTGAATTCATTGAGTTATTTCTCTATATTGTCAAGTACAAGAAAGGAAAAGAGAATGTTGTAGCAGATGCTTTGTCTCGACGTCACACTTTGCTAACCCAACTTGACGCTAAGATTCTTGGCTTAGAAAGCATAAAATATTTATATGCAACTGATTCATATTTTGCTGAACCATATTCCAAGTGTCGAGAAGGCAAAGGATGGGAAAAATTTCATGTGAATAATGGGTTTTTGTTTTGAGCTAACAAACTCTGTATTCCAGATTGCTCTGTTCGAATTTTACTTGTGCAGGAAGCCCACGTAGGAGGACTCATGGGACATTTCAGTGCCAAGAAGACAGAACAAGTCACTTACCGACCACTTCTTTTGGCCAAAGATGAGAAGAGATGTGGAGAGACATGTTCTTCGCTGCGAATCATGCCACAAAGCTAAGTCCCGTGTGAATCCTCATGGATTATACACTCCTCTGCCTATTCCTAGTCTGCCTTGGGAAGATATTTCCATGGATTTTGTTCTTGGTTTACCTCAAACCAAGCGGGGAAGGGATTCCATCTTTGTTGTGGTTGATCATTTTAGCAAAATAGCACATTTTATTCCATGCCACAAGAGCGATGATGCTTCACATATCGCTGAATTGTTTTTCAAAGAAATTGTACGACTACATGGAGTGCCACGAACCATTGTTTCTGATCGTGACACTAAATTTTTGAGTTATTTTTGGAAAACTTTGTGGGGCAAACTTGGAACACGGTTGCTATTCTCTACGACGTGTCATCCAAAAACAGATGGACAAACTGAAGTTGTGAACCGTACTCTATCAATGCTACTGCGAGCTATCTTCAAGAAGAACTTGAAACTTTGGGAAGAAAGTTTACCACATGTTGAGTTTGCATACAACAGGGCAGTACACTCGACCACTAAATTTTGTCCATTTGAAATTGTATATGGGTTTAAACCCACTGCTCCCATAGATCTTTTGCCTTTACCTATGCAGGAACGTGTAAACTTTGATGCAAGCAAGCGAGCCGAGTTCGTCAAGAACCTTCATGATAGAGCTCGGGCGAACATTGAAAAGATGACCAGGATGTATGAGAAGCACGCCAATAAAGGTTGAAGGAAGGTGTTATTTGAACCAGGAGACTTGGTTTGGGTGCATTTACGCAAGGACAGATTTCCTGAACAACGCAAAAGCAAGTTGCAAGCCCGAGCTGACGGTCCATTCAAAGTGCTACGCAAGATCAACGACAACGCTTATGAAATTGATCTGCCAAGTACTTATGGTGTGAGTACCAGTTTTAATGTGGCCGACCTCTCTCCATTCTTTGGATTAGAAGAGTCGAGGATGACTCCTTTTCAAGGGGGGAGGATGATGTGACCACGCCAGCATCGGAGACCTCGACGACCACTCTGACCACCTCACCAGCTGACACACCACTTCAAGTCCCTACTGGACCAATCACCCGTAGCCGCGCCAAAAAGATACAACAAGAGGTGCACGCGCTACTTTGTGAATTTCAATTAAACATTGATGGTAATTTCGAGCTACCTAAGTCGTGCATGTTGTTATTACTCAGGTTCTCCGAGAAAGAAGACAAGGATACATCAAGGATGGATTAGAGAGAAGAGCTGGGCGTTCGACCAGTTTTAGTGAAGACTGCTCCGAAGCTCAATAGTCTGCATGAAGCTAAAGAGCCCGTGCAAAAACTGTACCATTCTACAATAATTCATGGAAGGAGTTATGACCAAAACATTAAAGACTGCCCAGAAGCCCAGAAGACACGCAAAAACTAAAGACCACTTCATGAATGCTCTAGTCCGTTGTCCTTCCACCTTCCAACGTGGCTTCTTCAGTACACATCTATCTTAGAAACTTCTCATAGTATAAATACCACCTCTAGGCTACTAGAAAAGGACTTTTTGATAATTGGCTAATTCCAGTGATATTGCAGCCGAGCTGTCGAGTGCTTACTCAAACCCTTGTTCTTCCTTGTTCTTCCTAGACTTGTGAAGAGATTCCTCTAGAATCCACTAGTTTGTGCTTTGTGGGTTCCAGTACGGCTGCCCTGCCTTGTGTGGATTAGCTTCGGTTGTGGTTCTGTGGTCGTTCAGAGATCGAGTCGAAGTCTTCGCGGTTTCGGTGCCTCTCTCCCCATCGCTTGGTCGCGTCCAACCTTGGCAGGTATAAAGCTAGTTATCCTCCGCTGTTCGCAGCAAGTTAACTTGTAAATTCCAACCTACTGTCGTGAAGATCGGGCCAACTCCCATACTGAAATAGCTTCAGTACTTATCAAAGGTATCCCTCAATCAAGCATGGGCTTAGCCACACAAAAAGAGCCAAAACAAATGGAAGAAAGATAGTGAATGGCTATGTGTGTGTGCAGTTTGAGAGGAAGGACATAATTGGTACAGATCGGTCTACATAGCCCATGGCAGTGTAGTGTCCCCAAGCGATAGTGCCACACAGCAGCAGTGTCGCGGTGAAGGGCGATAGTGCCGTGCCCTGCAAAAATGGGAAGGCTACTAGTTCTATTCTTGATCAGGCTAAGCCCATGAAGAAGGTGTTCTAGTAGAGATAGGTTTTCTAGAAGCCTAAGGAATCTTTGTGGGGCACCAAGAACAAGTATGTCTACCAACTGAAGACCCATACACCATGACAAAGCTTAACATCGTGCTTCGTTTTGAAGAACAACAGCAGTGAAAAAGTGGTTACAAAATATGTTGGAAAGGAAACCAACATATATAGGAATACTTATATTTGAGTTCCTAAGTTTCTTGTGACTAACGTGCAAGGCCCCAAGTCAAGTTGGGCACCTAAATCTAGCAACTAAACTTGTTTTATAGGCATACTCCTCTGGTGGATCAAGTTGGGTGCTTGATAGTGGATGTGCAAATCATATGCCCGGAGAAAGGAGTATGTTCTCATCATATTCCCTGATGGCAAACTCAAATGAAAATATTATCTTTGGAGACAATTCGTGTGATTGGTCTTGGTAAAGTGGCTATAACCCTTGAGCATTCAATTACATATGTTTTACATGTTGATTCGTTGAGTTACAATTTATTATCTATTTCTCAATTGTGTGAGATGTGCTACAATTGTCTCTTTACGGATAAGGGTGTGAAAGTCTTTAGAAGGGAGGAGTCCTCTATTATCTTTACGGGTTAATTAAAGAATAAACTTTACTTAGTTGATTTTAACAAAAGTAAAGCTAAGCTTGAGACTTGTTTAGTGGCAAAATCTAGCATGGGTTGGCTTTAGCATTGCCGACTAGCTCATGTTGGGATAAGGAATTTGGCCAAACTTCTAAAAGATGAACATATCCTTGGACTAATAAATGTTCACTTTGAGAAAGATAGGATTTCTAGCGCTTGTCAAGCCGGAAAGCAAGTTGAAGTACCTCACCCACCGAAGAGCATCATGACCACCGAACAACCATTAGAGCTAATTCACATGGATCTCTTTGGACCGATCATCTACCTAAGTCTCGGGGATAACAAATATGGTCTTGTTATTGTTGATGATTATTCCCGTTTTACTTGGGTATTCTTTTTTATGACAAGTGCCAAGTTTAAGAGAAAATGAAGACATTTGTTAGAAGAGCACAAAAGGAGTTCGGTCTCCCAATTAAGAAGATGAGAAGTGACAATGGGACTGAATTCAAGAATACTCTAGTTGAGGAGTTTCTTGATGAAGAGGGCATCAAGCTTGAGTTTTTAACTCCGTACATCCCTCCACAAAATGGTATAGTAGAGAGGAAGAACCGAACACTCATTGACATGGCAAGGACAATGCTAGATGAGTACAAGACGCCGGACCTCTTTTGGTGCGACGCCATCAACACCGCTTGCCATGCCATCAACCGCCTCTACCTACACAAGAAGTTGAAGAAGGCTTCATATGAGCTTGTAATCAGTAACAAACCTAAGGTGTCTTACTTTAGAGTGTTTGGGTGCAAGTGTTTCATACTTAACAAGAAACCCAAAACCTCTAAGTTTGCTCCTAAAGTTGATGAAGATTTTCTTCTTGGTTATGGATAAAATGAGCATGCCTACCGTATTTTCAACAAAACCTCCGGAAGAGTTTAGATTGCGGTAGACATGACATTTGATGAATCTAATGGCTCTCAAGTAGAGCAAGTTGATTCAAGTGTTGTAGGAAAGGAGGATCCACCATGTGAAGCAATCAAGCAATTGGCTATTGGTGATATTAGACCACAAGAAGATCAAGCCATTGAAGTGGAGGCACCTCAAGTTGCTACTGCACCAATTTTCACTGACATACTTGATGCTGAACAGCAGCAAACACCTGCTGCAACCCCAGCACGCGGCAGTGTCGCACCTGAGAGCAACAGTGCTGCACATATCCAGTCAGCAACAACTGATTTGATTCCAGCTCGTGGACAAGACCTATAACCCATATTTGAGAAAAAAGATGATGAAGGTCCAGAAGATGAACAAGAGGCCATTGAGCATCCAAGGCTAAGGCAAACAATACAACGAGATCATCACATTGATAATATACTTGGGAGTCTTCGAAAGGGGGTAACAACTCGTTCACATTTAGCAAACTTTTGCCAATTTTACTCGGTTGTTTTCTCTTAGAGCCTCTTAAGGTAGAACAAGCACTTGGAGACCCGGATTGGGTGATGACCATGCAAGAAGAACTCAACAACTTCAAAAGAAATCAAGTGTGGACCTTGGTGGAGATACTCAATACCAATGTCATTGGCACCAAGTGGGTCTTCCGCAACAAGCAAGATGAGAATGGCGTGGTGACAAGGAACAAGGCAAGATTGGTTGCTCAAGGTTTCACTCAAGTAGAGGGCTTGGATTTTGAAGAAACATAAGCACAGGTGGCAAGGCTTGAAGCAATCCGAATGCTTCTAGCTTATGCCGCTCATCACAACTTCAAACTCTATCAAATGGACGTAAAAAGTGAGAGCAACCATCGGGCTTTGAAGATCCCAAGTTCTTCGACCATGTCTACAAACTCCAAAAGGCGCTCTATGGACTTAAGCAAGCACCAAGAGCATGGTATGAATGCCTTAAGGAATTCTTGCTTAAATAAGGCTTTGAAATAGGCAAAGCCAATCCTATCCTTTTTACTCATAAAGTTGATAAAGATATCTTTGTGTGCCAAATATATATCGATGACATAATATTTGATAGTACTAATAATTCTTTTTGTGAGGAATTTAGTAGGATCATGACCAAGAGATTTGAAATGTTCATGATGGGTGAATTGAAGTTCTTCATTGGATTTCAAATCAAGCAAGTGAAGGATGGAACTTTTATTAGTCAAACGAAGTACACCCATAATATACTCAAAGTTTGACATGATGAATGCCAAGCCTATCAAAACTCCCATGCCAACCAATGAACATCTAGAACTCAATGATGAAGGGAAACCCATGGATACCAAGGCATATCGCTCTATGATCGGCTCTCTACTTTATTTGTGCGCATCTAGGCCCAATATTATGCTTAATGTGTGCATATGTGCTAGATTTCAAGCTAACCCGAAAGAGTGTCACTTAGTGGCCGTTAAAAGAATCTTGAGATATTTAGTACACACTCCTAACCTTGGCTTGTGGTATCCTAAGGGCTCTAAGTTCGATTTACTTGGGTATTCGGATTCCGATTACGCCGGTTGCAAGGTAAATCGAAAAGGCACTTTGGAGACATGTCAATTTCTTGGACAGTCCCTAGTGTCTTGGAGTTCTAAAAAGCAAAATTGTGTAGCCCTTTCCACCACCGAGGCCAAGTATGTTGCAGCCGGTGCATGTTATGCTCAACTACTTTGGATGAGGCAAACCCTTCAAGATTTTGGATGCCGCATTACCAAAATCCTACTCTTGTGTGACAATGAAAGTGCCACAAAGCTAGCAAACAATCCTATAAGCCACTCAAGAACTAAGCACATAGACATCCGATATCATTTCTTGAGAGACCACGAAACCAAAGGAGATATCAAAATTCGCCTTGTGAGCACCGAAAAGCAACTAGCCGATATCTTAGCTAAGCTTTTCGATGAGTCAAGGTTTTATGCTTTGCGTAGTGAGCTAAATATACTTGATTCTCATAACGTGATTTGAGATATAGCACACCCTTGCTTGATCAACTAGTATGGATAGGTGAAGAATTGCAAAGATTTAATTCTTGTGCTTCAAAATGTTTTATCAAAAGTAACAAGTGCATTATGATCATTGTTTGAATTGATTATCTGCTACTGATCATAGTGTGCTTGAGATATATGTCCATATCCTATATATATAGAGCTATTTAGTTAGTAGCTAAATCTTGCTGTTCTGGGGAGTGCGGCTACGCCGCGTCTATCTTTCGCCAGTGCCCATGTGGCCTGCGGTAGTGCCACACTTTGAATTCTAATTGGAATTTGCTCAGGCGCTGACTCCACATGCTCGCTCTCACCCTCGCATCGCCGCACCATCGCCAAGCCATGCCGCCGCCTTTCGGCAGTGCCACGCCGACCATCGGCCTTCTCCCTCGTTGCCAGTGGTCGCTGAAGCTCTTAGGCGGAGCCATTTCATCTCTTTCCTCCCCAATCCACGAGAACCAAAGATGGCCTCCGGAGGTGAAGATGACCGAAGAGGGAAAAGGAAGATGATGGAGCCACGAGACAAGCCTACTCGGTGTGGCTGTGGGACGATAGCTGGTGGTAGTAGTAGTGCAGCGGCTAGAGGAGATCTAAGAGACAAGGGGAGGAGAGATCAGTTGATCTAGGAGGAGAATTTGTAGAGGGCTGGCCACACCATCCCTCCCAATGCTTGCCCAGCTATTCCTCCTCACCTTGAGGAGTTTGGCAGAGCCTATATCATAGAATATTCTAAGGAGGTGATTATGAGGCATCCCAATGATACCCGTGCTCATCTCGTGCTCAATTATACAGGAAAGCAGAAGATGGTAGAAGAAGCACGTGAGAACAATCCTTATGAGCAGCAAAAGGATTTAGGGGTTGACTATAGATTATGGAATGAGTTTCATTCCAACTTCTATGCCTCAGTGATCTTCAACTCAAGGAAATCTAAGATTGTCAAGATGCAATATGTTGATTAGGAGGAGATCAAGGAGAAGGACGACCCTAAATTCAATAAGGTGATCAAGGCTTGTGAGCTTTTTAGCCTCACTGACATCATGAGCTTCTAGTACAATTGGAATGAGGAAGTGCTAGCCCAGTTCTATGCTACCTTCTTCTATGACATCTATACCGATGAGATACACTAGATGACTAAGGGACGGCATTACCGTGTTGACTTTGTGACTTTTAGCCGGATCCTTAGTTTTGGTGAGGAGGAGAGAGGCTTCACTTATATTCATAATGAACCTAGGGCAGAGATCCGTGACATTGCATACATGTGAATTGATAGGAGAGGAGCAGATGGTCGAGTTAGTGGCTTGCAAAGCTACTACTACATCTTGAACAACCTAATCTGGAACACCATCAATCCCAAGGATGGTGCAGTTTTAGATCTTAATGGCTATGTAAGGAATGTGCTTGCTAGGTTTGCTCCTAGAGGTGATAGGTTCAATGTCCCTCGCTTCATGTGGCGTGAGCTGAGGATTGCCATGGATGATGGAAGAAAGGGGCTGCCCTATGCCCCCTATCTCATGTCATTGATTGAGAGGGTCACCGGCTACAAGTTTGACAAAGATGGTCTCCACACCGTCTACAAGATTGAGAAGACCCAAGCCTCAGGTGCTAGCAAGGCAGTGAGACGCTCTCCTTCAGTTGAGGACATGCCTGAGTCCTCCTGCTCTAGGTCCCACAAAGGTAAGAAGATGGAGAACTTTGGAAAATGGATCAAGGCCATTTTTACCACTCGCACCTATGCAGCGAGGACCGCATATAAGGACCGGTTAGAGAACCGTGAGCCTAGAGAGCAAGCAGGGCTGCTACCTCTTCCTCCAGCTGAGTCACTGCCGAGGTTTAATAACCTCCCTAGCCTCTCCGATACGGTTTCAAAGGATGAGGAGGAGCAGTAGGAGTTTGATTATCAGTCAACCTTGGGATCGACCTTAGAGTCCTTAAGGAGGAGCACCAGACACACTCGCCACACTTCGACCGCACATCGCTAAGGGAGGGCGGTGGTGTCCTCATCCGACGACGATGGTGATGATGGCAGTGATGGTCTTGCTATAGGTGGTAGTAGGGATGCTGGTGGAGATAATGTCGACTGGGAGGGCATCCAAGAAGATGAGGAGTGAGTTCGTTCTTTCTTCTTTTCTTCTTTTTTTGGTGCTTTATGCCAAAGGGGGAGAAAATTAGAGGGGTCAACAACTTTTCAACGCCATGGAAAGGTTGTTGCAGCAGGAGCTTTCATGTTCCATCCATTGAGAGTGGTCTTCATTAGGTGAGAGTTTGAGAGTCGCTCAAAACTCTATTTGTGTAATAATGCTACCTAAGTACTCTTTATGTATGGGATATGGACATGTATTGATCTTTGCTATAGCTTGTCATATAATTGTGCTAGAATGCTCTTTTATATGAGTATTACATATTGTGTGGTGCCTATTTTTACCTGTGTTGTTACAGCAAGTGCGGCAGTGCCACACCCAGACCCGGCAGTGCTGCTCTGCGGCAGTGCCGCACCCAGTTGTCATAGCTATTTTGTTGTGCATGAACTATCATTTGTATCACGTTTATATATTTGATACAGTGTGCAGCACCCCACAGTAGCATGGATGTAGGGGGAGCCCCTTCACTTTCACTAAAGATGTGAATCTTAGCGACTTATGCCAAATTGAGAATTCAATTCTCTATTCACACATTTAGGGGGAGGCTCTACACCCATGGCTCAAAAATCTCAGTTTTGATTCATATCTTTTGAAAGTTCTAATTGGGTTGTCATCAATCACCAAAAAGGCGGAGATTGAAAGTGCCATCAAGCCCTAATTATGGGTTTTGATGATAATGGAAATACAATTAGAGTACTAATGAGATTTATCGAGATGATAAGCAAAGAATCAATATTTGAGGATGTTATACGAAATGGAGGATCCCCCAATTATGATTGTTGAAGGATTTAAACTCAAAGGAGGTTTAAATTCTTTTTATAATTTGAATTTGAGTATAGGAAAAGCCATACTATAAAGGGGACACATTGTTGTCGGTGTTTGTTGACCGACAACCCGCCACGGCGGTACCTAGGATGGTGTTCGATGGGCTTCGATGAACTCAAGAACTCGACGGTAACGCAAGAGACGACGATTTATACTGGTTCAGGCCCTTGAAATCAAGTAAAAGCCTTTACGTCCAGTCGGCGTGAGCCTTTGTGTTGGATTGCTTTGTATGATTGTACATAGCCTACCGATCTAGGGAGCCCTGCCCTCCTTTATATATCACAGGAGGCAAGTCTCCTAGTCGGTTACAATGTAAGAGTCCTAGCAGGATTACAGCATAGCAATGTTACTAGGATTACATATGAGGAATTCTAGTCGAACTAGATCTTCACCCTTCCTTGAGAGGCACCCCTAGGGCCCTACACCAACAATTGCTTAAGCTAAAGTGTGCTACCAAGTGCTCATTCTTATACTTACATCCTCCGTTACTCAGCCAAGACAGCCAACACTTCATTCTTTACCCTTGTTGTCTTGCCTGGTGCGGCAGTGCCGCACCAGAAAAGAGGCACTACTACTAAGCGGCACTGCCGCACTCGAGCCGTGGTACTATTGCGACTTAAGTGACCATTGGAGGCTGGAGGGTATTTATACCTTTCTCCTTACTCTCCAACATCTCTCTTATTCCCCCAACCGTTCAGTTCGTGCAGAAGCTGAAAAGTGTCTTTCTCTCTCTTCTCCATTGGTGAACTTGAGCTCCCAAGCTTCTTCATTGATTTCTCCATTAATCCTTGAGAGAAAAAGGTGCCAAACTCGATTAGAGAGCAGATCCACTGATTTTCAAACTCTAAAGATCACTTGGTTCACATTTTGGCCGGCGGTTGTGTTTGTTACTCTTGGAGCTTGGCTCTTAGCCGGCTAGAGCGTCGCCCGTGGAGCTTGCCAACTTGTATGGCAGCTCCAGGAAGTTTGTAACCAACTCTTGCAACTAGTAAACTCACCTCTCATCTTAAGAGTTAAGTCTCTTGACTTGAGAACGAGGAAGGGTTGGAAAGCCCTAAGCCTTAGTGGCTAACCTCAACAATGTGGACTTAGGCAAGCCTTAGTGACGACCTGAACCACAGGATAAATCATTGTGTCACATTGTGCTTGCTTTACATTCTTGTGTTTCATATTATTGTTGAGGTGATTTCTAGGGTTTGTGGCTGATCTACTTGTGTGTGGTGTTCCTACCACTTCGTGCTGTCGACCTATTTTCTACACACCTGCAGGGACCTCAGTAAAGTCCTGATTCAAGTTTTCTTTCACTGATTTTGAATTATATCTCTAAGTTGTCTACAGGTGCGGCAGTGTCGCTTTTCTAGCTCAGCAGTGCCGCTGAGCGGTAATACCGCGGGCATAGAGCGGCAGTGTCGCGGGTTGAATTTGATAAAAGTTCAAGTTTTGTTTTAACAGACCTATTCACCCTCCTCTAGGCTAACCAGAGATCCTATAATATATGTATGCTTTGTGTTCATCAAGCTATTAAGGACCCAGCTGAATTAGTAACTATTGTAAAATGGGATGAAATTCTGTCACCGTCGCTATAGGTATGATGCGGTAGGGATCAAAAGTATATCACCGCCGAATCCTTTAGTAACAATACACCGACTAAATGATCATCAAAGGCGGATCGTGGTGCAAGGTGACGGTGACCATGACCTTTGTACTGGCGGATCATACGTTGAAGCGACGGTGGTGTTAACCTCTACACAAGCGTCTCGGCCAGCGAACCGACAATGAACCCGCACCGCTAACAGTCGGGTCGAAGTACAAGGCCACAGTGCTAGTGACCACTACACAGGCGGTTGATGTGCCCACATGACGGTTTTGATAGCCTCGACACAGTTGGATCATTTGCCAATGCGGCGGTGTTAGTGTACATCCACAGTCGGGTCGTGCTTCAATGCGACTGAAGTAAGGACCTAATCACGGACGAATCATAATCCTATCGTCGGTGTTAGTGTACACTGTAGTTGGTCCCAGATGGCGACAGTGAAAGCTATGATCATCACTGTCGACAGCTTACTGCCGAGGCCGAAATTGGACTGCGATATGGGTTACGACATGGCTGCGAAAGGTGCGAGTGTAATAGTGAGATCTATATCCAATTTGTCAGTTGTACTTTTCTCTACCTATACACACAACTTCTGCATCAAAGTGAAATGATCATGCATGCCATGGAGATAAATCATCTCTTTACCATTATGCATTATGTTTACATCTATACTCTCTTCCTGTTGAAGCCTAGACATTTGTGTCGCAATGCCTGATGATGTAATATTTTACTGAGTGGTGCTTCACTCTGTTGTACATAGATTAATGAATCTGTGAACGCTTGCCATCTACTTCACTCTACTGAATATATTGTTGATTCCAAGCTTGCCTTCACACAACTGAACGGATTGCCTTCTCCAAGCTATGCGCAGTCACTACGGACACGGCGAAGCGCGCCTGCCTACCTAGTATATAATATATCCCGGCCCATCGATCACTCGCCAACGACGACGTTGCTTCGGCTACACTATCCGCTGGACACGCGGATGTGCTCTGCATGCCTGCCTTCAACTTCAATGACAATGCCCTTCTTCTGCTTACGGGACAATGTACGAGTACTAGCTAATAATATTGTTTTCTTTTTTGAAACAAGCTCCGGTCCGATCGGACGATACTCCATATACGATCCCTCCTCGAGCGCGACGGGCAGCTACCCATTCGGCGAGGAGGTCTCCTCAATTACTTAATGCGATTGGGTTCATGATCATTCCAATTTCCAAGAAAAGAAATGGAGTATACATGCTAGAAACTACATGTAATTTTCTATATCTATTAATTTTTATAGACATTACGTATAGAAATCATGGTCCAAATAGATAGTTTCTACAAAATATTTTTTATCCAATCACCTACATTCTCTCTCCATTCTCTATCAATCACATCTCTTTATGTCTTGGTTCTCGTGTAGACATGGTTTCTAACTTAGACCCGTTTTCTATGATTTTTGCTCTATCTCTTCAATAACTACCTTGTCACATCAACAAAACGCTTAGGTGACAGTACAATTAATGTCCATAAAAAATATGGTGGTTTCTATATTGGGAGTGCCCTAATACTCCTATGATTGAATATGATATCTTCTTTTCCGTTATCCAAGCTTCAATTTTACAATAAGAGTTACTATTTATTTATTCATCGTGCGTTTACATAGGAAAAAGTTTTAGTCGATGCTTATCAATCGGCATATCCAATTTCGACCACCCAGATGACTAGATTGAGGCTTTAACGTCCGGGCAACCTCTCGCTCGTCGTTGGACATGACACTTGGTTGCCCTCAGCCTCCCCACTATCAACGACCCTTCCCATCTACTAGTGATTTGCGCGTGCCTATGCGCGCGAGAAATAGCCGAAAATCTATCTGGGAAATGGCACAATGCTGACAAATAACAAATATTATAGGTGCCTAACTAAAATTGAGTCACCTAACTGACAGCTGTAATTATCAACGATGATGAGATACTGTTTTCTTAGAAACAAACGATGAAGAACACAACAGCGAGCATATATTATACGAAACATGGAGTTTGCCGTGCTAGCTGTCTTACATAATCCTTGCAAGCTTTTTAACATTTCTAAATTGCTTCCGACTGGTAGGCACTCTCTTAATATGCTACAGGTAAACAAACTTTCTCTCATCATTGCCTTCTCTAATTCGCATTATCCAAACCAGGAGAAGCGAAGAGTATTACAGCTCTAGTGCAATAATGCATAGATAAGTTTGCAAAAGATGGAAAATATGACATGCCAATTCGCAAGAGAATAGGTATCGTTGGTACAGCATACAAGATTGTACCTCCCCACATTGCTGGGTCCAAGAGGAAAGCCTTCAAAGCACATTTCGGACACAAGAGTGCAGCCATATCAATGTATCTGCAACCAAATCAGTCCAAGATTCACAAAGACAGTCACTTGCGTGTTTCCAATGAAATGATCCGAGAATGACAACCCATAGAGTAGGGCCGTGCCATACAAACCGGTTTAAAACTGAATCATGTATCTGTTTTGTCTTTTAGGTGTAATTTCATAGAGGTCAATGTGGATGCTTAATTCACTTGCTGGACATCTGAGAGCTCCTTCAGTGTCAGAAGTGAGCCCAATTTTTTGAACCCATGAAGGCATAATATTTTAGACCTGAAAATTCAAAGTGTTATAGTTGATAGGGAATAGACAGTACAAACTAAAATGAGTAACCACACAAGGACCCAACTATCATTCAGATCTGATCATAGAAAAAAGGAAAAGAAACAGTCAATATAAGGTAATAACGGTTGCGGGGAATTTTTTCTTAGCATGACGAAACAAAAATGCACTTGTTGTCCTGAAAACATTTTGTACAAATCTCATGGCAAGGAATGCAAACGCTGCAATATGTCCCTAGCAAACAGTGCATATGCTGTTCAGTGTTGTGAAAACATAAATTAATAGCGACTGATCTTTTTTCTTATATAGGAAGCTGAAAAAGGAAATATCAACATCTAATAAGATCAACATTCATGTCCAAGTTTCAGGACAAACTGTAAATCAAACGCCATAAGAACAAGATAATCCTGAGTCCTGACTTTGACTATCAAACCAGTACAAGAGGGTTTGAACTTAGTTGACACAAATAAAAAAGACTCATGTGGACTGCAAAGCAGTTTAGATTAATAGCGGTGTAAAAGGAAAGAGCAGCACATAGGCATGTGCTACAGGTAGTGGTACACCTGTTTTGTTTTGCAGGAAGCATGACCTTGTTCTTGAGTTGGGGAGAATGTGTTGCCTTTTTAATATCCTGGCTTCAATTGCTACAAACCGACACAGACAGAAAAGAAACGCCTTTCCCCGTTTGGTAAAGTTGAACATAGGCAACTTACTCTTGTAAAAAAAAACACGAGAAAGCAGCACATCAAATATAGAGGAAGACTGGCAAAAGTACCTAAAAGTAGGGAGTCTTTATTCGGCTAGGAAATTTAAACCCAATGAATTCAGTAATCTCTGTAAACTAAAAAAAAAACGCCATCGTAGTTAACAAACTATCTAGCTTCCTGGCAACCAGGCAGAGGAGAGGAAGGAGACTGGGTAATTACTATCTAGCTTCCTGGCTCCTAAGCTTGCCTCCCGTCTGTTCTCAAGAGTGATATATACAAACTACAAAGCAAAAATAAGAGCCGTACCAGGCAGTGGAGGTGAGCAGTGCCTTTGCAGGCTACCTGTGCAGCAATGCAATGGCCAATGCCCTGTCAAATATAAAATCTTGGCTGCCAAGGTTGCTAATCGCCACATTTGCTCCATTCTTGGCAAGTCACGACGGCAAGAGCCCAATCAAATGAATGAAGCTGTGACTCGCGCCATGGCTTGACCGGTCATGATACCTTGCTGCACCATGGTGTTTCATGGCATTACATCAAACACCTAACTGACATGACCCACGAGTGGAAGAGGCATGCTTGCGATGCTATTGGCTTCGCCGGGATGGTGGTGGTAGAGGTGATGCTGAGGAAGGCGGCGAAAGACACAGGCAGCGAACGGGAAGAAACAGGCGGCGTCTTTGGCGCAAATAGGAGGGAAGACAAAAACATCATAGAGAATTAGAGATCAATGAACATGAGGAAGGAGATCGCCGCTCAGAAGCGGAGCCAAGAAGAGCAACAATGGCGCGATGGGAATCGACGGCCGCAGCCCCCCGCTGCTACCTCAAGTTCGCTCGACGTTGTCGCCCGTGACGGCGTTGAGTCCACCGCCCGAAGCGCCGTGGCGCCGGGGAGCAACCCTTCAGCGCCGGTGGAGCCGCCGTCGGCGCCGAGGGCCCATCGAGCAGCGCCCTTGCGGGAGCAGCAGCAGCGGGGCCACCTCGCCGCCAGTGGCGGTGGCGAGGGCACCTCGCCTCGCAATGTCTGGGGGCGAGGGCCACGGCTGGCGCGCGCCCGGCGGATCGCCCGCCATGGTCGGGGGCGGTGCCACCTCGCCCAGCTGCGCCCGCCGCCATGGCTGCCTCGCGCAATGAGGAAGGAGATCGCTTCGCTGTGGCGGAGCCAAGAAGAGCAACAATGGCGCGATGGGAATCGACGGCCGCAGCCTCATTGGTACCTCAAGTTCGCTCGACGTTGTAGCCCGCATGACGGCGTTGAGTCCACCCCCCGGCGGTGGTGGCCGGGGAGCAGCCGCTTCGCGCCGGTGGAGCAGCCGTGCTCGAGGGGCCCATCGAGCCGCGCCCTTGTCGGGAGCAGCAGCGCTGGGGCCACCTCGCCGCCAGCGCTGGTGGCCGAGGGCACCTCGCCCTGCCATGTCTGGGGGCGGGGGCCACTGGCGGCGCGCCGCGCCTGGGCGGATCTCGCCCGCCATGGTCGGGGCAGTGCCACTGCCGCCCAAGCTGCGCCCCGCCATGGCTGCCTCGCGCGATGAGCCGTCGGCACTGGGAGAGGAGCGAGAGGGAGGAGAAGTGGATTTGGAATGTGGAGCTAGGGTTTCAGCCGGCATATATTTGGCATGAGAAGAGCAGCAGCATCGTTGGATTGAGGATCTGACGCTCAGAAAAATTTTGAACGACGTGGCCACCCTGAGACCGCGCCGTGGCCACAACAAATTTACTCTTTAGATGTACCTTCACATGCGCCTAACGGATCACACCACCTCACTGCCCCGTTCTCAAGCTGCCACAGTTCCTGGTCCTCCTTTCCTCAGAGTCTCATCTCTTAAGCCTTAAAGACTCCTATTGTACTATCAAAAACACCCTAGGACCCCAATTTAATAACATCATTGGCTATAGTGGCGAAGACAGGGAGCTGAAGGGGGCGGACACCTCTCAACTTTCATATATTCAAATACAGCCCTTATGATCTAGCTAATTTACTATGTAATTAAAGGGTAAATGACTCCCATATTCATCTGCCCCACTAAATTAAATCTAGCTACTAGCTTTGCCACCAGTTGTATATATGTTCTCCTTCAGCCTAATAAAAACTACGAATGTTTTAGGCGTCCAAAGAATAGGTTGTGTGAATTTTATTTGTTGCACTTTCCTTGTTTTTTCTTGATGAGTAGTGGTAGTATGTGGCTATGTAGGCACACCCACATTAAACATTCTCCTCTCTTGGCGGCGAGGATGAGATGTTGTATATACTCGCTCTATCCAAAAGGAATGCAACTATGAATTGTGTGTCAGTAAAAGTGTTTCATGTTTGACCAAGTCTCTAGTTAATGACATTCACATTTATAGCTTCAAATCAATTTATTATGAAAGTACATTTTGTAATTAATCTAAAGATATTTATTTGATATCATAAATATTGATACTTTTTAAATCTATATAATTGATCAAAATTAATAAGATACCGAAACATGACACTGTGTTAGAATTATATTCCTTCTAGGACGGAGAGAGTAAGGTGGGAGGAAGACTAAGTGGAGGAAGGAAGAACCTAATAACACAACAAAACATGAAGCCCATCTTCTAACACAACCCATTAAAAATGTGTGAAAAAGGCTTGAAGATATATAGAAATATAAACTGCTATCATCAAACCCTTAGGAGCGGATGGAGTTGCTGGAAAAAAATTACTAGGGCACCGTTTGGATGCTGAAATTTTTGGCGAAATGCTACTGTAGCATTTTCGTTATTATTTAGCAAATAGTGTCTAATCATAGTCTAATTAGACTTAAAAGATTCGTCTCGTGGATTTCGTCTAAACTGTGTAATTAGTTTTATTTTTTATTTATATTTAATGCTTCATGCATGCGTCTAAAAATTCGATGTGACGAAAATTTTTAAAAAATTTAACATTTTGGAATGAAACTAGACAGGCCTGGGACGAGGAGGAAAGGGAAAAAGACGGAGTTTAAGGGCCCTTGAAATTTCCGATGTAGGTGGGGTAAGCCAATGTTTTTTTTTTTTTGATAAAAAAGCGATGGATGGGCCGCCTGTTTCAGTGTTCCCAGACAGGGGCCTGCCTGAGAGACTTTTGTGATGGGTGAGGAGAGGGGGGAGGGAGAGAGACGGGAGTGAAGTGGAGTGTGGAGAGCAGCAGAGCAGAAAGCAGGGCAGGCAGGCAGGTAGCACCGCAGCAGCAGGCAGGGTGCATCCCGTGCCGTCCCCTTCCCTTCCCTTCCATCCCCCCACCCCCATTCCGTTCGAATCGATTCGATCCCCAACCCCATACCCAAACCCTAACCCTACCACCGCCACCATGTCCGCCCGCATCGACCTCAACAACACCGCCGGATCCGCCTCCGCCTCCCAAACCCTGGCGCCAGCGCCACCCAAGCGCGGCCGCGGCCGCCCCCGCAAGAACCCCCCGCCTCCCGCTCACCCGCGCCCTCCGGATCCCGACACCCCCATGGTCGGCGGCTTCGCTCCGGGCGACATGGTCTGGGGAAAGAAGCTAAACCACGCCGCCTGGCCGGGCCTCATCTACTCCGCCGGAGGGAACGGCACCGGCCACGAGGGCCAGCTCCTCGTCTCCTACTTCGGCGACAAGGCCTTCGCCTGGTGCGACGCCGCCGAGCTCAGGCCCTACGAGCCCTACTTCCCCGTCGCCGAGCTATACGACGGCAGCGGCGAGGACTTCGACGCCGCCGTCGAGGCCTCCCTCGACGAGTTCTCCCGCCGCGTCGAGGCCGCCCTCGCCTCCGCCGCCCGCCCCTTTGCCCCCGCCGATTTCCTCGCCTCGCTCCACGATCTCGCCGCGGATCGCATGGGCTTCACCAACAGGGTGCAGGCCGCCGTCGCCAAGGCGCATCTCAGAGCCTTCGACGCCTTCAGGGCTCTGCCGGACCCACCTCAGTACACCTTGGAGCTCGGTCTACTCCCACACATCCCGCTCCCGCCGCCCAATCCTAAGGCTGCCGCGGATGCCGACACCACCCCCGCTTCCAGGAGGGGCAGGAAGAGGAAGGAGGAACTCGTCAAGGACTACGACTCCGATGAGGACTGGGACCCCAGGAAGAGGGGTGCCACCGACTCTGATTCCGATGTGGGTTTCGACCGCAGGAGAGGATCCAGGGGCAGGGGCAGTGGCAGCGGCGGTGGCAGTGGCGCGCCCCGTGGCAGGCCTCGAGGAAGGCCCAGGAAAACAGATGCCTGCAGGGACCCTGCACCACCGCTCAAGGACGACGACGACGGCATTCAAGACAAACTTGAGTATCCATCGGCTGCTGAGATGTTGCTGCAGCTTTTGTCAGTCGCCGCTGATCCTGTAAATGGCAATTATGACTCTGCTCCTGTGATTGTTAGCTTCTTCTCAAAGCACAAGGACTCCGAGGCGCCTAGTGTATATGAAGATAAAGAGTTGCTTGAGACTTTTGGTTGCAAGAAGGGTAGGAAAAAGTCCATTGTAAGCTTGGGCCCAGCTACAAAGTCAGAAGCCGGCGATGATAAGGATCAGTTCATGTCTGCGGATGGTCAGAGGGGCCGGAGGAAGTCCGCTGGGAGCTTGTACTCAGCTAGAAAGGCTGAAGATTCATATTGGTGTGATATCATCATCAGCGATTTCGACGACGGAGATAGTGACTATGAAGGTCGCAAGAGGAAGCGGCCCTCTCAGAATACTAACAGGAGTGTCAATAAGAAGATGAAGTAGGAGGAGCAGCTACCTCAAGGAGCCCCATCGGATGTGAAAAATGGGGCTCCTACATATCCTTCATCTTAAATGCTGCATTCTGGACTGGATATGCTGTGATTCAGAGGTACACATTCTTTGATTGTCCCCAACTAAAGTTCCGTATTCATTTGCTTATAAAATTTTCATATGGTGAATTCAGGAAATGCACCATGAAGTTTGGAGCAACGGAGCATAAGTTGGTGTCACTGACTTAGAGTTAGGATGGCTCACTGACCGGGTCACATTAGTCACTGAGTTGAGTGAGCAAATTTTAGGCTTTCTGTGGTTATATGCATCCAGACGACTGGTTCTGTACTTGGTACGGGAGTTAGCTTATGTTAAATCATTAGATTGTAGAGTAGATTCTGTACCGTGATGCGCTTCCCTTTATGTTAGCAACCTATCTTTTTTGTATTGCCTAGTAATTGCACAGCTGTGGATCTCTCTATTATGTTGTGCTTTTTCAGCGTATGCTTCCCTTTTTAGCTCCAGTTCACTTCAACTCCTATAGAATGCAGTGCTCTCGTGCTTTATCAGCAGCAACTGTTTATTTGATTGTCGCGATGCTATTGAAGCAGCAACTCCTATGAAGCTCACAAGAGCATGCACTTCAACTCCTATAAAACGAGCCATGATGGGCGAGCTGAAGCCATGATGCTGTCCATGGTCATATCTGATACGTGAGGAAGTGCATGCTCTTGTGTACTGTGCTGTGCTTTACAAAATATGGTGTCCATTCAGATTTTGCTAAAAGAAGATAATAGTGCTAATGACCCTGTTCGCTCGTCTGAAACTTGGCTGAAAAACACTGTTCCGACTGATTTGTTGTGAGAGAAAAACACTGTTCAGCTCATTTGGTAAACAGTAACTTAAGAGGAAAGCAGCCGGCTGGCTGGTTTGAACCAGACCAGCGAACGGCCCCAGTTGTGCCACCATGGGGAGAGCTGTGAATCTACTGTTCAATTTTTTTAGTGTATATGCTCCACTTGGGGGTGATTGCTTGCTATGCATTTTGTGACGTCGGGACCTGTTTCTATGCTTATCAGTTTTGCTGCCTTCTACATGTGCATTCAGATCGTTGCTTGACGTAAATTCAGCGGGTATGATTTGGGGCGTGCTTGGATGGTGTCTACAACCTTAGAACGCTACTCCCTTTATCATGTAATATATCGTGTTCTGGCCTTTGAAATTTACCCTCAAATATAAGCGATTTGGGAAACAAAAAAATAAGCTTTACTAAATAGAAATACTTGCAGCCTGTTCGGCAGTTCGTATTTGGCTTATAAGCCTTGGCTTATCAGGCAACGAACAATATTTTTCTCTCACACCAAACTAGCCAGTAGTACTTTTAGCCATAGCTTATAAGTCAATCCAGCCGAAACGAACAAGCTGACTTACCATATTTTTGTATAAGGGAAATGGAATCAAAGTTCAATAAATTAGGAAGTTGAGTGAGGCTACATGCGTTGTCTGAGGATAACTAGAATGGACAGGACGGACTAGGGGTGTCCGTCAGTGTCACACTTTCTAGTTGTTTCGTTTGCCACAAAGTTTATATGCCCTACGTGTCTTTACGCGTGCGTTTGATGGGCAAAAAGAGCTCGAGGTTAGTGAGCCGGCTTGGTTCGGTTCGTTCATATGTTCAGACAAAACGAACTGAGTCTCCTCCATCTTAGCTTGTTTTTTCTTTGATTAACGAGCTACTCTTGGGCCAAACGAGCCCTCAGCTGGCCATTGTGGAAAATTTTCACACGAACAATGCATGAACAGGAAAAATTCCCATGTTCCAACAAACAATGAACGCAAACTTGTTTAGTACCCCCCCCAAAAAAAAAAGCAACGTAAAGAATTTTGTCAACACGGGAAGCAATTAATAGGAATGGACAAGGTATTTCAAGGTATTTTCACTAGTCACAACACATAAAGAATTAATCACTATATTTCTTTCCTTTTCTGTGGATCACACCATACCATTGGTGTGGGGTTGGGAAGGCGTTTTGTTTTGAATAAAAAAAAAAGAATACAAGTAATTATTCGCACTGCTGTTGTATGTGCTCACAAAACTATAGCTGATATATCCAAGAAAGAGTACTAGGCTTGCTTCGTCCTATTGCTGCCGATTTCATTGCTTGGTTCGCTTCTTAGCTTCACTGTAAAGAAGCACCCCTATGACAGTCAGCGTGTAGCCCAGCATCCCAGTTATAGACACCGGGTTCCTGAATATCAAGATGGAGATCACAACTGCAACCGCTCCTTTTGCGTTGCCCAGGACCTGCAGCCAAGCGCAGTCAGGTCAGACATGAGGAGAACTATGCTCGCTCTCAGCATCAACGTGTCATGTGTTTCCTAACTGACTAGGAATCCAGGGCAGGGCAGGAAGCATGGCATACCTGTAGGGTTAATGCACTGGTATGCTTTGTCACCAGGAAGTTGGTCAGATTCACGAAGTAGGCCAAGGAAGAGTTGAAGAGCAGGTACCAAATTATGTTGATGTCCTTCTTGGCCAGCTGTATCGTAATGGCAATAACATTATCCTCCATGAAGATAGTTGCAGGGACCAAGAGAAGAACAGCGATTGGCGCCATGTACATGAGCAGGTTCATGGAATTAATCTTCTCCCTGCGAGTTGACAAACGGAACAGAGCTAGCTTCAGTTTCAATACACGCACAGGTTTGGAAGAGGCAAACAGGCAATCTGTGATCCCCGACATTACCCATCAGAAGACATAAGAATCCCTTGCAAGACCGTCTTGAGTGCCCTCGCAGCAGTTGCTCCAACACACATGATGAACCCAAACAGATTAAAGCTGGGCTCGCCCTGCAAGAATTTGAATAGGAGTACTTGCTTAATCAAGAGGATGGCCCACTCAGCTCAAAGCTTGCTTCAATTTATTTAGTTTTATTTGGAGACCAACTTCACCCTTAGAGTTCATCATCAATCAAAGGTGAAGAGTTTTGTTAGATCAGTAGTATATCAAACATAACTCATGAGTGATCGATTAATAAGAAGATTGTCCTTCATGAATAATGGCAATGGCAAAAAGGAGAATCAAGAATGCTCTATAGTGTCCACGCGGCTGCCTATACAAGTACAACTACAGTGTGCCCCTTTATTTTGCATGTCATTATTGAATTGATGAAAAGAAGGGAAAAAAAAGACCTGCGAAGATTGAGGTGCGTGGCTACAATAACAATCCTGGTGAATATTCTCAGTACTACCAGAACTACTTAGAATCCAATCCAATTGGGAATGCTAAATGCTGAATAATGAGATCCGCACGCGGCGAGATCTATAAGCACAGATCCGTGTGCCAGGAATTGGGGATCTCGCCACCCCCCACACCCCTCGCGCGCAAAGGGATGATATATGCACAGGGAGGGGAGATATGGAGGTCGGAAACGGAACTTACGCCGCTGGCGATGATGACACCGGTGACGACGGGCACGAGCGCGAGGTAGGTGAGGAAGGACTCGCGCTTGACGGTCATGAGGTAGGCGAAGACGGCGGTGAAGAAGGGGGTGGTGGCGCCGACAGCCTGGTTGAAGGAGACGGGCAGGTAGCGGAGGGAGATGTTGCCTGAGACGACGGAGGCGCAGAAGATGAGGCTGAGCGCGGCGATCTTGGCGAGCTGGAGGCGGGAGCGCGGGAGCTGCATGGGGACGATGCGGAGCCAGGCGATGGCGGCGTAGGAGAAGAGGGAGCAGGCAGACATGTGGCACATGGTGAGGAAGATGGGATACTTGAAGCCGTAGTTGCTGAGCAGGTACTTGTTTAGCAGCAGAACCCCGATGTTGGACGAGTACCACGCCGTGACAAGGCCCACCGTGAAGAGGCGGCCCTTGCCGCCGCCGGCGGCATCCTTGCCCGTCATCCCCTTCCCCTCCCTTACCTCTGGGTGTGGGTGGACGATGGGGACCGGGTTCTGGTAGGAATTGTTGGTATTGGGTCGCCGGGCGGGGAGGGAAAAGAAGCCGGGGGGGGGGGGGGGACGTATGCTTTCATTTTTTTTCTTTACCTTTTGGGACGTCGGATGGATCGGATCGGACGGACGATACCAGTGTTAGTGGATGCAATGCAAGTGACCATCTTCTCCTCGCTCCTTACTCTTTTTTACTTTATATACATACTATTATTAATTTTATTAAAAAATAGCATGTTTTTTTTGGCTCATTGTCACTACAATTCCTCACGACTCATTAGCACGGATCAAGGGATCATGGTTGTTTTTTTTTCTCGTGTATGTTGTTCGTGGATGTTTCTCCTTATTTATTAGTGCTCTTTTTCTCGACTCCTTCACCCTGTTCGCTTGATCGTTTCTGTGGTTTATAAGCCGACTGATGCTGTTTTGTTGTGAGAGAAAAAATACTGTATCATAGCTGATAAACATGGCTGATATGATCAAGCGAACAGGGTGCTTGTTTTATACCTATGGGTGTATGACCCAACAATGTATAAAGTCTGGCCTCCTCCATTTTTAGTCTCCCAGGTATTAGTGAAAAATTATTCAATACTACTATCCTCCCACTCTCGATGACATCTAAAAATTCTCATTAGTACGAAACAATAAATAAACATTTTGGTCGGTTTGTTAAATTAGATTGACATCCATTGTCAATTCACCAAAACTCATGAGATGAGACGAACCACCTTAAGGCTCCGTTTGGTATGGCTTTAGCTCCTCCTAAAAAGAGCTTTGGCTATGGCTCTTCATGTGGACCAGCTTCTCTAGTGCACCTAGAGACGTTTTGAAAAAACTTTGGCAAAAACGACTCTAGTGGTAGGTTTATAATAATTTGTATTAGGTTTATGAAGAGGAGCTAGGAGACACCACTATTTTCGTTTTTGGCTCCTCTATACAAAAGCGGTTTCGGTTCCTGTAGGCTCTTTCCAAGAATCTATTTTTTTATGTCTAGAGCCGAAAACCTGTCAAACGAGGCCTCGTGATTTCCCATTTCACAGACCAAATAACCCACCCTAGCCGACCATTCGAATGTCCTATTCATTTCTTTCCGAATTCTTCATCAAGTCTAACTGTTTCACAAGCTAAAATTGCCCAAATAAAACCACTACTTTGTTTTTTATTTGACCATGAACATATAAAAAAGTTAATATAGATTTGAAATGTACTCAAAGAAAAAAATTTACTAGATTCACCACTAAAACTACATCCCAAATACCTAGTCACCTTTTCTTTGAAATGCCATATTTTGTATTAAAGTTATTGGTCAATGTACCACCTTGCGTTCGAACTTATCAGCCATGGTACGGTGTTTTTTCTCTCATAACAAATCAGTAAACAGTACTTTTCAACCTGACTTTTAAGTGAAGCGAACAGTACAGCCAGAGGGAGTATTTCGTTCGTTGAGGCTTTTGCAGGGAAAGTAAAGCTTTTCTTTTTCTCATATATAAGCAACTATGAGTTTATTTATATATATTAATTAAAGTAATATTAGCGCTGCTACACGTACACGTACACTCGGCTTGAGGCCGGGACGTGATTTGAGTCCGGCGTGCAAGTTGGAGGTCAAAAGCTGCATGGGTTCTTTTTTAGGGGAAATTCCCTGTGTGCCATTAAAAAAGATCGCAATGTTCTGTGTGTTTCTGGAAAAGTTCAGCGGTCTTCAGCGCTACGGCTTCAACTTTTTTGTGCCCTCCATGCCACTGCCGTCAATTTAGGCTCTAACGCCGTCAAACTGCAAGTGTGAAAAGTCAAAAATACCCTTAAGTCTAAATATGTCATTAATTTTTTTGAGTATCTTAACCACTTCAAATGAAAAAAAACTTAAATCTAGAAAGTTATAGATCTCGTCGAGATCTATAATTTTCATATAAAAATTATTTTCATTTAATTTAGCAAAAAAAGATATGATTTTTCTAAGATATATTAATCATATCAAATCATATTTTAATCACAAGTCTTGAGTTAAAAAAGAAAGTTGAGTTGAAGGCACTCTCGACATCCATCTCCTATTTGTTATTTGAGCCACACACAGCAATTGTGAAAATGAAAGGAAGGCAGAGCCGCAGAGGTGATCGGATCTGCAACACAATGGGCCTGTTCGCTTGTCTGAATTTTGGAGGAATCTGGATGGTTTGAAGGAATGCTGGAAGAATCTGTCAGAGAAAAACACTGTTCCAGATGAAAAAATAAGTGGATCAAGTTGGGATTAAGGGCACGCAAACGAGGCCAATATTAGGCAACAACCCCCATCTACACTACGTATATGTATATAGTATATAGATTTTAAACACAAGTGTAGAAGAAACCGCGCAGGCATGAGAAGTGGAAAGCACATGCTTTTCGCTGAAATTTGATTTATGTTGATGCTTATGCTAATTTATTGTGAGAGAAAAAATATTGTTCATTCGTTGAAAAGTACTGCTGAAGTAGTGCTGAAGAACAGGACATAACCATTAGTGCAATGTTTTTCCTGCCGTTCAATCTTAACCATCGCAGTTGCATCATCAATAGGGCAGATTAGAATTCTCCAGCAACGTTCCATTGTACCAAAGGTTTACCAGTCATCATCTCATTTTCTTTCCTGTTAGGTTCTATATATGTAAACAGATACCGTATCTTTTCAAAAAGTTCTTGGAATGAAATTATAAGACATGAATTGTAGGTTCTTGACATGAATAGAATTAGAGATAGAGGTCCTCCTGAGACATACTTCAACCAGAAATGAACGAATGTTCGTTTCACTAAAATTTGGCTTATACTGATGTTTATGCTGATTTGTTGTAAGAAAAAAACATTGTTCGTTCGCTGAAAAGTACTGCTGAAGTAGTTCAAGCGAACAGGGCAGCTAGTGCCACGTGCTAACACTTTTCCACGACAACCAGAGAGGATAAAACGACTCCAGGGTGGGGATATGAACTACAATCAACTATGAGTTTGCAAAAGTAATCGACAAGATCTCTTCACCACTAACTAATAATAAAGAAGAGAAGAAAAAGGATACCATCCTCAACTATTCATTGGCCATCGAGGCACTTGTCATTTCACCCTTCACTCACATCTGGGGTAGCTCCCAAGAACTTTTAGGAAACTGGTGAATTCCTGCGGATCAAAATGAATCTAAATCAGCTCTTGCTTACCGCATTGACATAATAACCGAGAAAACAATACCTTCAAGTTTTCAAGAGCATTTTGAGCATTTGGATCAGCCATTGACGCTTCAAGATCTACATAGAAGAGGTAGTCGAAGTGCCTGGCTCAACAGTGTGAAAAGGGTGATATGAGGAGCATGTCTATACAAGCAGTTTAGAAAAATCTCAGATTCTACACCCTAAAGAAACTTAAATGGTAAAATCAATTCCTACTTCAGTAGTGCAGAACAGTTATCATCAGCTACATGTAGAGACCTTTTCTTGTGTGGGCGGCTTTCCATCTGCAGGACATATAGAGCAAAGCTGCGCTGCTAAGTTCTCTCTTGGGAGGCGGGATGGACCGAGAAGGGGGAGCATAATACGTGTTTTCAAGAATGAAAATGACAAAGTACCTTTGTGAGGTTGATTTTTTGCAGAGCAAACACCGTGAGTGCTTTGAATAGTTGACCAGGTCCTTCTTCTAGAGAGAAGACTATGCTGGTCTGGAGGTAATGATCTTATATTATTTCACTACCAAGGGGATGGGCATGGACGGTTTGAAGATTACCGGCATCTCATACCTTGAATGGCTTGTCAGTGTGAGGAATAATGGGTTCTCGAGCTAGCATCATAAAACGGATAACATTGTCTGTGTCATCCTGTACGTGGAGTTGGATCTCTCTTCAAGGAAAGAAGGAATTGTTTCATAAATTCATAATGCAGTTGCTGTACCTAAATGTTTTCTGCAAGAATATCCAGCGCATAAAGTTGAGCAGCTAATGATCTAGCAACTGCAGCAGTATCTTGGAGCTTTTGTTCTGCAATAAGCTAGAAAAAAGCCAGCATACATGATTAATAATCAACTTGATAGCGTGTACAACCAAACAATCAGATATTCAATTTGCTACGCAAATAGCCTAATAAGGGAAACATATAATGATCGTAGATTCAGTGTCTTGGGTACGTAAAGTAGAAGAAAAAAACAATGATACCTTTGCTGCACCTGATGTATCATCAACAGCTTCCCTATGCTCAATTCCTAACTTGGTCAACGTTTGTTCACATTGTGCAAGAGCCTAATGTAATTGGTATGTAGAAAGGTTCCTTTAGAGAGTTGAACAGGGCTGAGAATAGATGTACAAAGTTGGTTTCTAAAATAAGACTTACCTGGGGATGGCTCATAGCGCTTCGCAAGTTTTCAATCTTGATGCCTCGATTCGCCAGCAAGCAATGACGAACTACAAGCCGTACATCACCAACGATGTGCAACCTATGGTGAAGCAGGAGGTCATAGTTGCGATGTATGCTACCACCTAAGGAATTCTCAAGAGGTAATACTGCCCGATCAGCAACAGATGTTTCGACAGCCTGTTTCCAAGTGCAGCATCGCACAGAAATAGTCGTTAGAAGAATTTTTGACTTGTAAGGTGGGGGGACAGGGATGTCTTGCTGAGGCTCGGGGGTACCCATACCTGGAAGGCGGTCTTGAAGAATTCACAGGGCACGGTGTGGCAACTCTGTTAGGTTGATCTCTCCACCAAGATTGGCCCAACGGCCAACTTGGGTCTTGATCCCGCACTCTGATCGGGGGTGCCCAACTTTACATAGTTGGTGAGCCCCCGTCGCAGTGCGCTATATAAAGAGGTGGGTGCCAGTGGCTCGCAGCCACAGTACCCCACTGACACAACCCTAACCGATCAAGGGTGCGCAGCAGCGGCGGGAAGCGCCGCCACCGTTCTTCACCGCCTTGCTGTCGCCGCCGGACTCCACTGCTAGCCCTAAACTGACACCCGTTCACCTACACTGACGCCATGGCGAGCTCCTCCGCAAGCCCACCGATGGTCTATGCCTCTACCTCTCTCCCCTTCTCTCTCTCTAGTTCTCTTTCTAGTTGATCTAGGTTGTTTTATCCCGAATAGAAGCATGTACACCCGCTAGATCTATGCCTAATTGACCCTGGTTTGAGAATGAAGTATGGTCTTGATTGTGCGAAGTGGAATAGTTCAAACCGCAAGTGTTTGATGGTGATTAAGGGCTCCATTGACTATCCAATAAGGGGATCAATCCCAGAATGTACCACCGCTACTGAGTATCTCAAGAAGGTGGAGAGTCAGTTTATTGGCTCTTCAAAGGCTTATACAAGCACTCTTATTAAGAAGTTAGTAAATAAGAAATACTTTGGTGGAGGGATTAGAGAGCACATATTGAAGATGAGCAACACGGCATCTAAGCTCAAGCCAATGGACTTGGGACTTAAGGATGAGTTCCTAATTCATTTGATTTTTGCTTCTTTGCCCAAAGAGTATGAGACTTTTGTTGTGAGCTATAACTTACAACTAGATAAGTGGGACATTGAGAAGCTCATTGCAATGTGTGTGCAAGAAGAGGAGAGACTTAAGAGCTCACATGGTGACTCAGCCAACCATGTGAAGGAATATAAAAGGAAGAACTTTAACAACAAGAAAGACAAACCACATGGAAAACCTCAGTGGGAGAATAGCTCCTCCTCTAAGTCACAAGGAAAGGTCCCACAGAGAGATCACCATCAGAAATCCAACTATGTTCAAGTAGACAAGGACACATGTAAATGGTGCAAGAAGACTAGACACTATCAGAAGGATTGTTTAGATTTTCTAAAGCATCTAATGAGAAAAGGTGAGGACATTATTATATTCGTAGATGAGTCCTTGTATTTAAGTTATGCAAAATCTACTTGGTGGATTGATTCAGGTGCAACTATTCATGTTGCAAATTCATTACAGGGAGTCCATAAGAGGAGGACCCTGCAAAGAGGAGAAAGACGCATTAAGGTGGCAAATGGAGTCCAAGCTGAAGTTGAAGCCATTGGAGAACTCCCATTAGAATTAAATGATAGCTTTGTACTTAAGCTTACAGATGTCCTTCATGTACCCTCTTTGCGTAGAAACTTAATAAGTGTCTCACGGTTAGACGATGATGGATATGATTGCCATATTGGTAATGGCCAATGTAAGATAATGTTTAATCATAAGTGTGTTGGTCATGTCTTCCGACAAGACGAGCTTTATTTGTTATCGCTTTCTGAGAATGTGAATGTTGTGAGCACTGAGAATGAGAATACCCCCTCGTCTATGAATGCAAGAAATAAGCGGAAGAGAGTTCATGATGTATCATCGAAATTATGACATTGTCGTTTAAGCCATATTTTGAGGGAGAGAATAGAACGATTGATTAAGAAATCAATTCTTCCGCCATTAGAATTTTTAGATTTAGAACAATACATTGATTGCATAAAAGGAAAGTATATTAAGGAAATAAAGAAAGATGTCAAACGAAGCGCGGTAATTTTAGAAATAATTCACACAGATATTTGTGGTCCTTTTTCGGTGAAAATCATCAATGGTTATGATTCATTTATAACATTCACAGATGATTATTCTTGTTATGGCTATATTTATCCAATTAAGGAAAGATTAGAAGCATTGGATATATTTAAGATATTTAAGGCTGAAGTAGAAAATCAGTACAATTTAAAGATTAAGATTGTAAGATCCGACCGTGGGGGAGTACTACGGTCGACATACCCCATATGGCCAAGTTCCTGAACCTTTTGCAAAGTTCTTATAGGGAAATGACATAATTGCCCAGTACTCTACACCAGGCGAGCCTCAGCAGAATGGAGTAGCTGACAGACACAACCGTACCTTAATGGATATGGTGAGAAGTATGATAAGTTACTTCACTTTACCAATAAGTGTATGGATGGAGGCATTAAAAACCGCCATTCATATTCTCAATCGAGTACCAAGCAAGTCGGTGCCTAAAATACTATGAGTTGTGGATAGGAAGGGAACCCTCACTTAACCACTTACGTGTGTGGAGCTGTCCAGCTGAGGCTAAAGTATTTAACCTAAACATTGGAAAGCTAGACTTCAAGACAGTCAGTTGCTATTTTATTGGCTATCCAGATAAGTCAAAAGGTTATCGTTTCTACTGTCCTGGTAGACATACGAAGTTTGTAGAAACAAGACACGCTGTGTTTTTAGAGTATGAAATGGTCAGGGGGAGCATGGTAGCGCGAGAAATTAACTTTGAGGAAAAGCGGGTATACGTGCCCACTTCGATGGTTCAGGAGCCATTTTTTTTGCTATCTGTTGCGGCTACACCAACAGTACAAGACACTGTAGTGACAGCACCTGTTGTTAGTTCTCCTGTGACAACAATAAATGAACATGAGGAACCTGTCCTTCAGGATCCTATAGAACAAGTTGTCGTACATGAGGAAGAGCAACAACAGCCCTATATAGAACAAGCGCCAACTAATGAGGTCCCCAGAAGGTCTCAAAGAGCCAGAAAACCAGCCATTCCTGATGACTACAAAGTCTATGAATGTGAAGAATTTCAAATGGAGGGTGATCCCACCTCATTTGAAGAAGCTATGAGAAACGCTCACTCATCAAAGTGGCTTGAAGCCATGCAAGATGAAATGAGATCAATGAGCACCAACAGTGTTTGGAACTTAGAAAGAATTCCTAAAGGAGCCAAGATAGTAGGCTGTAAATGGGTCTACAATACTAAATATGACTCCAAAGGGATTGTGAAAAGATTTAAAGCGTGACTTGTGATGAAAGGTTTTACGCAAAAAGCGAGAATAGATTATAATGAGATATTTTCTCCAGTCTCATGCAAGGATTCTTTTAGAATCAGAATGACGTTAGTGGCGCATAACGATTTAAAATTACATCAGATGGATGTAAAGACGGCTTTCCTTAACGGGATTTAGATGAGAATGTCTACATGGCACAACCAAAAGGTTTTGTCGTGAAAGGAAAAGAACGTATGGGATGCCACCTGAAGAAATCCATTTATGGCTTAAAACAAGCCTCTAGACAGTGGTATTTAAAGTTTGATAAAACGATAAGAAAGTTTGGGTTTAAAGAGAATGTTGAGGACAATTGCATTTATACAAAGTTCAAGAATGGGAAATTTATTTTTCCTAATCCTGTATGTGGATGCCATCTTACTTACTAGTAGTGATGTTAACCTACTATTAGAGACGAAGAAGTTCTTGTCCTCAAACTTTGATATGAAAGATCTTAGTGAAGCTTCATTTGTTTTAAGAATAGAGATTCACCGACATAGAAGAAAGGGGGTTTTAGGATTATCTTAAAAAGGCATACTTAGAAAAGATTCTAAAGAAATACAGTATGCATGCGTGTAAGCCTTCACCTGCTCCTATAGTCAAGGGCGATAGTTTTGGGGAATTCCAATGTCCTAGAAACCAATATTGTATCGATCAAATGAAAGCGATTTTATATGCTTCAGCTGTAGGAAGTTTGTAGTATGCTCAAGTATGTACACGCCCTAACTTAGCTTTTGTTATCGGGATACTTGGCAGATATCAGAGTAATCCAGGAATAGAACACTGGAGAATGATAAAGAAAGCTTTGTGTTATTTGCAAGGCACAAAAGGTCTCAGGCTAACATATAGAAGATCTGATTCCCTACATATAGAAGGGAATTCAGATTCAGATTTTGCGGGAGATGTAGATGATAGAAAATCCACATTAGGTTATGTATTTACTCTCGTAGGGGGAGCTATATCATGGAAAAGCTCTAAGCAAACCGTCACTACATCGTCCATGATGTATGCCGAGTTTGTAGCATGTTATGAGGCCACGGGGTAGGTGAACTGGCTAAAGAAATTTATGTCCGGGTTGAAAGTGGTTGATGACATTCATAAGCCACTTAAGTATGACTACGATAATGAGGCAGTAGTATGTTATGCTCACAACAATAAGTCAAGTGGGGCTGCCAAACATATTGACATAAAGTTTTATGTTATGAAAGACAAAGTTCGGGATCATTCTATTAGTCTCGAGCATATAAGTACAAAGAAAATGCTTGTGGACCCGCTTACAAAAGGCTTACCACCCAATGTGTTTAGAGAACACTTAGCCGGCATGGGTTTACGGGAAAGCATATGATTCCTGAACAATAAAGGCCTAGTTGAGAATCCAATGGTACTAACTGTTGTGATGAGGCACGATCTATGCACTAATCTATGATGGAATGGGAAAAAGAAATAAGTATTTTAAGTTTAAAACAAGAGGTGAGATCAAGGGGGAGAATGTTAGGTTGATCTCTCCACCAAGATTGGCCCAACGGCCAACTTAGGCCTTGATCCCGCGCCCTGATCGGGAGCGCCCAACCCTACATGGTTGGTGGGCTTCTGTTGCACTACAATATATAAAAGAGGTGGGGGTCGGTGGCTCATAGGGCGAGGTTGACTGCAGCCATAGTACCCCACCGACACAACCCTAACCGATCAAGAGTGCGCAGCAGCGGCGGGAAGGGCCGCCGCCGTTCTTCACTGCCTCGCCGTCGCCAGGACGCCTACGTCGCCGCCGGACTCCACTGCTACCCCTACACCAACACCCGTTCACCTACAATGACGCCATGGCGAGCTCCTCCGCCAAGCCCACCGATGGTCTATGCCTCTACCTCTCTCCCCTTCTCTCTCTCTCTAGTTCTCTTTCTAGTCGATCTAGGTTGTTTTATCCCGAATAGAAGCATGTACACCCGCTAGATCTATGCCTAGTTGACCCTGGTTTATGCTTACAAACTCAAGTATGCCTTCCTTGCGACCTGTTTACTGTAGGCTCCGGGGCAACCCTGATTAAGCAGGAAACCAAGTGGTAATAAGGCCAATTGGTAGAGAAAGGAAGGAGGACTGGATGTGAGAGAGATTTGACGATGTATTACTACTACCTACCTAGTAGGCGACCTTCAATCCATCCCCAGTCGGGTCCATCAGATCCGCACTCGTCAGAGGCCCTAAACCCACCCAACCATTCATTCATTCAAATTCAGCGCATCCATGATCCATCGCATACGCATGTTATAATCATAATGAGGTGAGGCGAGGTGGTAGAAATCTAATCCAATCCTATGAGGGGCGTGAGATGGGGGCGGGAGGCCAAAGCCACAGCACGCCGAGATCAATCGGGGGTGTGTCGTCGCCTAGTGGTTCTCTTGGGCGAGGGCGATCTTGGCGGAGGCGAGGGTAGAGATGGAGATGGTGGTGGTGGTGGCGCACGGGCATGACGAGGGTACGGGGAGTCAGACGGCTGCTGGCGCTTCCTCGTGCGGCAAAAATAAGAAGAATGAAATTTACATCTCTAGCTAACTAATCATTTTATCCACTCGGTCTTAGGGAAAGGACCCAAGGAGGTATACCCTGATTGAGTGACCGTCAATTTGCATGATTTTTGCATAAGGCATGGGTTCATTCTTTTTGAGATGCAAAGAAACATATTCAATTTATCACTATAATGATTTAATTTGAAGTCCCATAGCAACGAGCGGGGTATTCTCTAGTTTTATAAGGGAAAAAATCTACTCAATTTTCATGTTTTCTTTTCTTTTTTGTTTGGGTTCATTCTTTTCGAGATGCAAAGAAACATATTCAATTTATCACTATAATGATTTAATTTGAAGTCCCGTAGCAACGAGTGGGGTATTCTCTAGTTTTATAAGAAAAAAAATCTACTCGATTTTCATGTTTTCTTTTCTTTTTTGTTTTGCCGAGGCGACACACACACACGAGAGAGAGAGAGAGAGAAACGAGTTAATCACGACATACGAGGAATCTGGCTAGCATCCTGCTGCACTAGTGATGGGTCCCTTCATTGTTTCATGTGTTTAACACTAATATGGGACCCACCAAAAGTGAATTCTCCTATGTTTTGATTCCTACCCCTTCCATAAGTGTCATTCTCGTTTTCCGAGAAGTCAAACAGTTTTATTTTTAACCAAATATATATTAAAAATATTAACATTTATGATACATAATTATTAGCATTATTAGATAGATTGTTGAATATATTTTTATAATAAACTTATTTGAAGATATAAATATTGCTAATATTTTTTAAAATCTAGTCAAACTTAGAAAGTTTGAACAACATGAGTCCCTCTTTATGGGGCAGAGTAGTACATTCCAAACATCCCTCCATATTCACTTCCTTCGTTTTTTATCCTTGTTTTCCCATCACATTCCTATTCATTTCTTAGGATTTTTTTATCCATTTATCTGTTTTGTATTCCTCCTTTCTAAATAAGCCCTTAGCCATAGCAAGGAAATGAAAAAGCGGTAGATGATTTGTTGGAAGGTTAGTTTGTTTTAGGGATAGCAAGGAAGTACCATTTACCATGAGATGACCAAACCGGCAAGGTGAAGGCAAGATAATTTCTATCTTAAAACAGAACAGCCCCATACTTTAACCGAAATAACTCAACATTGAATAAAGAAACTTAGGACACGTACGACGGCCATCCTTATCCCATCTTGGAGATGGTCTTTTTTGTACGAAAACCCTCGGGTGGCCTTGCAGACGCTTGCCCCGGGAACAAGATCCTCTACAGTCAGGCTGGTCGACTTTCTTCTGCAGTCGGTTGATCTGCACCGTCAGTTACGATCCTCCCACAAGTACAACACACGGCCCATCTCAGCCCAAGACGGCTTTGCCTTCGTCTTCCTTGAGCTGGCCCTACGCATCGCGATGCCTAGTCGGAGGCGACCAATCACACAGGCAGCATCATGACTGCGCAGTGCGCACGTGGATGCTACTTGGAGCGGTGCCCCTCTTCTTGATGATTGTGGCTTGGAACCGAACATGGCATGAGCTACGGCAGCGGCAGGAGCTCGCCGTGGTTACGAAGGAAGAAGCGGCTTGTGCAGGATGCCAGCAACGACCATGCGCTCCGTTTGTGCGGGATGCCAGCAACGACCATGCAATCGAGCAGGTACTTCTCTATTGGATTAGCTCCGGACGCATGGAAGAAATAAACCGGCCCTCGACGGCGCAGGGCCACGGCTGCCTGCACGCGCTGATCTGGAGGGCGAGCAGCTACTGGCACTCGACGGAGCAGGGCCGCTGCCACCTGCATGCGCCGAGCTAGAGGGCCGCACGGCCATCGGTGCTCGACGAAGCAGGGCCACGGCCGCCGCGGCAGCGAGAGTCTCCGGCCACGACGGTGAGCTCGGCCTTGCAGCCCTGCAGGAGAGATAGAGAGGATATAGGAGTGGCGGCACCAAAGGAGCGGATCGACCCTGCAGCACCAAAAGAGCTGGTCGCAGCACTGGCGACGGCGACGGCAATGAGCTACAACGATGGCGAAGGCGGCGCGAGGAAGGATCCGACTCGCACATGGGCACATGGCAATCTCGTGCGTAGGTCCGATGTTGTGGGTTTAGATGGGCCACCGTAACTCTCCCATAGGGCCTTCTAGATGAGTCTTGCAAGCCTCACCATTGGATGCTAACGAACGGCGCAGATACGATGACTGCAGAGAGGAGTCGATGTACACGACTGTAGAGGATCTCGTTCCCTTGCGTCGTCGCCTCGTGAGACGACGACAAGGGCCCATGGTCCGAGGTGGAACCGATGAGCGCGGTAGTGTTGTAGGCTTTGTCTCCACGACTCGACTCCGCGCTCGAATCCTGCGCGGGCGCTCGTGTAATCTGGTTTGCACGCTCGGGGGATTTTTCTGCGCGCCAAATCCATCCCAGTTCCATACCCCTTCATTGGTGCTGTCGCCAAGGGCGAGGTGGCGGCGGCGGCTGACCCCGTCATTCGTGTTCTCGGCAAGGGCGCCACCGATGGATCCGACGGTGGAGCTCCCTTCTCCGGCCCCTCGTCGTCAATGTTCAGTTCAACGATCCTCTCTACTGCTTTGCTTGCTTTGCTGCCGCGCCCTGACAAATCAACATACATGGACTCATCACCAATTCAGTTTTGTGTGTGATCCGTGAACTCTCTAAATTTTCAGTTTAGCGTGAGTTGCGAAGTCTCTAAATTTTCAGTTTAGCATGTTAGTTTTTTTTATAAAGGAAGCTTTTATTAAAACCTCACAAGCAATACATCGAGTTGATACAAAGCCAAAGAGGACAACTTCCGACCTCTACCTAACATGAGGCACACAGCCAAAGAAAGAGAAGAAACCTGGCACAATCTAGTGACTATCAATTCGTAAACTAGACCGCCACCCGTGTGACTAGGAGAAAAAATCCTTGGCCACATGCGCCAACTGTTGTGATACCGCTACAAGTGTATCATGCAAATCTGGCTTCTGCAGGATAGCCCAAGTACGTAGCCAGTGGATAACCAAATAGATAACCTGCACAGGAGAAACAATTTTTTTCTTTTCAAAAACAATATCATTCCTGCTGAGCCAAATAGACAAACAAGTCGCACCTCTTCCTAGCATGAGTAAAAGCTTGACATCTTTGTTGACACCTCTTAGCCAGCCATTGAACATATGATCTATACTGTGGGGTTTTAAAAGACCTATCGCAACATGAATAAAAGACCAAATTGAACAAGCAAACCGGCGGTCAAAGAACAAGTGCTTAATTGTCTCTTCTTTGTGACAAAAGCAACAAGTATTACTACCTTGCCAATTACGCTTTACTAGGTTATCCTTTGTCAATATAAGTCCTCGTCTTAGGTACCACAGGAAAAATTTTATTTTCAGTGGGGCTTTCACTTTCCAAACGAGTTTGTTAATGTTTGGGATATCTGTATGTAATAACGCTTGATAGTGTGACTTCACCGAGAATTTTTCATTTGGATTTAAATTCTAGTGAAACTCATCTTGTTCATGGGCCAACTCTATATTAGCAATATGGGGCAACAAATTGTTCCACGCTACTAATTTGGGACCAATGAGGTCTCGTCGCCAAGATAGGTATGGTGAAGGACCAGAAAGAACCTCTGCAATGGTAACGTGTTTAGGTCTAGCAATGTTGTAAAGACACGAATAATGTTTCCGTAAAGATGAATTCTCTAGCCATTTGTCTTCCGAAAACGTACTTGTGTTCCATCTTTTACAATCAAGGATCCAAAGCGGAAAAAGTCTCGCTTCACCTTCGTAAGACTAGACCAGAAATGTGAATCACCATTTTTCCATTCCACTTGTATTAATGGTTTCAAGCCTAAATATTTATTGTGGAGTAATTACAGCCAAGTCTGGTAAGTAACTTGAACAACCATTTACTAAGTAGAGCAATATTTTTAATATGCAGATCATGAACTCCAAGACCTCCTTGGTCTTTGGGCTGACATAATATGCTCCATTTAGCTAAATGACATTTCTTTTTATTTGCTCATCTCCTTGCCAGTAAAATCTAGACTAGAAATAATTCAATTTCTTTTGGACTTCTTTTGGCAAGGCAAAGAAGGACATCATATATATTAGTAGGCTGCTAAGCACTGAATTTATCAATGTTAAGCGTCCCCCAATTGAAAGATGTTTTCCTTTACAACTGCCCAGTCGCCTCTCAAAACGTTCCTCAACCTTCCTCCACTCAACATTCCTAATCTTCCTAAAATGTATAGGAATTCCCAAATACCGAATTAGAAAATCACCATACTTATAGCCAAAAAGTTCGACGTCTTGATCAAGGTGGTCTTGGGCATTTCCGAAACAGAACAATTCACTCTTATGAAAATTGATTTTTAAACCTGATACTTGCTCAGAGGCACTAAGCAACAGCTTCATGTTTCGGGCTTTCTCAAGGTCATGATCCATAAAAAGAATTGTATCGTCGGCGTATTGTAGAATAGATAATCCACCATCGATGAGATGAAGCACTACTCCACTAATCTGTCTGTCTACTTTGGCCCTATTCATAAGAATAGCTAGCATATCTGCTACAATGTTAAAAAGCAATGGGGATAAAGGATCGCCCTGTCGAAGGCCTTTCCTAGTTTGAAAGAAATGCCCGACATCGCCATTAACATTAATTGCTACACTCCCACCCGAAATAAAAGTTTTAACCTAATTTATCCACTTGGGAGAAAACCCTTTTCATTCGTAGTGCTTGAAAGAGAAAGGGACATTTAACTTTATCATACGCCTTTTCAAAATCTATCTTGAGGACTACCCCACTCTGTTTCTTTCGATGCAACTCATGAACAGTCTCATGCAAGATGACAACACCCTCTAGAATGTTTCGTCCTCGCATAAATGTTGTTTGAGTTGGACTAATAACATGGTCTACCACTGAATTTAGCCTATTGGCTGCAACTTTTGTGAAAATTTTAAAGCTCGTATTAAGCAGGCAGATCGGCCGATATTGTTGAATCGCGTTAGCTTCTTGGACTTTTGCGATAAGGGTAATTACCCCAAAGTTCAAACTAAAAAGCGGTAAATCCCCTACATATAGGTCATGGAACATTTGCATTAGATCCCCTTTGATGGTATTTTAGAATTTTTGATAAAATTCAGCTGGAAAACCATCTGGACTAGGTGCTTTATTATGTTCCATATCAAAAATCGCTTCTTGCACTTCTTGCTCGGTAAAGGGTGTGGTTAGAACGTCATTCTCAGTCGGTGTAACCTGAGTAATATCGAAGATCCTGTCCTCCTCCAGAGTAAAGGAACTAACCTCGGGTTCTCCAAAAAGTTTCTTATAAAACCTAGTGATATAGGCTTTTAGGTTTACTTGACCCTCAACAATGCCATTTGCATGGTCAAGGGAAAAAATCTTTTTTTTCGATGTTTACCATTGACGACCATTTGGAAGTATCTAGTGTTGTTATCTCCCAAAAGGACATCTATTACCTTTGCCCTCTGATAGTACTTAATTTCCTCTTCTCTAAGTAATTTGGTCAGTTGATCCCAAGATTGAGCAAGATTTTCTTGTTCAGGTTCAGTCAAATCCCTGACCTCCGCAGCAATGTCTAGGTCATTAATTATTGATTGAAGTTCGACCTTTCTTTGCTTATAAACTCCATTAAAATGGGAAGCCCGTCCACGTAAGTGTCTCCGCAAGGCATTGCACTTATTGTTCCAACGTTGGACTGAATTCCTACCTTTCACTGGCCTGTTCCAGATCTTCATGGGTGAACCAACTTAATTCAAGTTTGAACCGTTTTCCATTCTCCTTAAATGCCGGTGTTCCCGTATCTAAGAGTAAGGGTGTGTGGTCCGACACCCCCTATCCAAGGCCTGTAGCGAGACTAAAGGATACTTAAACTCCCATTCAGTTGACATAAGAGCCCTATCCAATCTCTCGTATGTGGGTTTAGGCAGTGAATTGGCCCAAGTAAATTGTGGTCCCGTTAAATCAATTTTTCGAAGATAAAAACTATCAATAACAGCATTGAACAGGAAAGACCAACGGTCAACGTATCTGTCATTATTTTTATCTTTGCTAGATCTCAAAATATTAAAATCTCCACCAATTAATGTGGGTAAAGGATTTTGTTGGCATGCTCTAACTAATTCAGCTAAAAAGGCCGATTTAAAATCGTCCTGGGCTGGACCATAGACCGCCATAAGGATCCATCTGAAATTATCTGCCTTGTTGCATAAATGGAATTTAATATAGAATTCCCCTTCTACAATCAAGGAAAGGTAGCATTTTTGTGTTGACTCCAAGAAGGATTCCACCAGATCTACCATTAGGTGGAAGACAATGCCAAACGAAATCCGCACCTCCCGAGAGTCATGCCAAATTCGTCTCTGACATGTCTTGTTTCCCTGTTTCCATGATAGCAATGAAATCTAGACTATGGTCCTTTACTGCCTCTGAAATATATCGGAATTTAGCTAGGTCCGATAAACCTCTGCTATTCCAAAAGAAACCTTTCATTGGTAAATTAGTTTTTATTTATGACTTTTTTCTGGACCTTATGTTTTCTCGAGGTAGATTTTGATTTTCGGACAGTGGCCTTCCGATCACATAATTTTGTGTCCGGGTCCATGTCCTCAAAATCCACCTCCGACACATCCTTGATCAAATGAGCGAGCAGGTCGTCATCTACGACGGCCTCCTCATCACTAGCATCAAGAATCAATGGTTTAGTAACACCCGCATTCATATCTCCTTTTTTCGATTGTTTTGTGGGTGGTGTTACAATCGTTCTATCAACTTCTATTTTTTTAAAGCATTGATAGACAAAGTACACTCTGCACTGCTATTACCTAATTTATAACCTAAGTTATTGAGATTTCTAACACAAGAAGCATTCGAAATAGGAATAAAGGAAATAGCAGGGCAGGAGGTGTGCATACCAGGCTGTGGAATCGACCGAGATGAAGGCGAATGCGGCACCACACTCTGTGCAGACGCCAACTTCTCCGGAGGGCTATCCAAATTTCGGATGGTAGCCCTTCGCATAGCTTTGCTTGTCATATCCTCGTCAGCTGTGGAAATTCCATCAGCAGATTGGATATTAGTACGTGTACTACGTCGTAGTCCTTCAGTTGAATTCAATAGCGATAATGAATTTTCATTTGTACCTGAAGGGGATTGTAACCCTGGACCATCATTAATATTAGCTGGAACATCTTTGCCTGGCTTGCTTGAAGCCGTCGGACACGGAGTCATCAACCTTGACATCAACAGATCGCCTGATTCTATAGGCTTAACTGTCTGCCTGATGGTCGGAGCAGAACTGCTGCTATGAGGTATCTCCGGTCTAACACTGCTATCAATTTCACACAGCATGGGAATAGGTGATCTCGACCTGCTGTTTGTCCCAACCTTTGGCCTAGGCGAGGTTGGCATGGGCTGAGTAGGTGTCACCTTTTTGCTGAGCCTGGGCGAGTGTGACTGATCACAAGGCAAAGTATGTGTTCCAGCCACTAATGATCGTTCTGTAGCTTCCGAACTGGGTTCAGTACTAGTACGTTCACCACTAGTAGCTTTCTCTGGTGGATGAAGACTCTTTCCTGAACATGCATTGCCTTTGACATTCTTGGCCTGAGGGGTAACATACGCAGCCGGTAGCTTAGCTATGTCATCTAGGCTCAGTAACTGGCTCAGTTTCCCTAGGCCTTTTTTTCTCAAGCAGTGACATCGCAGTTGCCAATTGCATTGGCACAGGTCCACCTCCAGTAGTGGCATTAGATGAAGATGACGTGTTCTCTATAGTTTTCTTCTTTTTCTGGGCCTGTCCACCATCACGCCCGTGATGTTAGCTAATCAACTACCACCTTGTGAGAACACAGCAGAGGAAGACGGCGCCGACTTTGCCCCCTGCTGTGATACTGTAGGCGCTGCAGGTGCAGGCGCCGCACGGCTCACCTGCAGCACTATAGGCACATGCAGTGGCCGGCGCAGAGTCAGCCCTGTATGCTTATCTACTTACTGTTACAGCATGTGCGCTGTACTTTAGTTAGATAGATAGAGTTGTATAAATAGGGCACCAAGGCAACTCAGTAAAGGGAGCTCAGATTTGCCATCACACAGACAGGGCCTCGGCCAACGTTGTTGTCTTGTATTGTGTGTGCTTGCTCTGTTCTCTCTTCTTCTTCTAGCTCGATCCGTAGTATGTGGATACGGACAAAGCCGGTACGGTGGTCGGCACGGCTAGTGGTCTGGAGGCTAGTGGTCTGGAGGCCAGGGGTCTGAGACTAGTGGTCTGGGGACTAGTGGTCTGGAGGCCAGGGGTGTGAGGCTAGTGGTCTGGAGGCTATCTGGTTCACTGTCGTCAGCCGGTGATCCCGTAGGTCTACAGGTGGTATCAGAGCCGTGGTTCAAGCGCCGTCGTCATTCTAACCGATGGCGATGACAGGCGGTTTGGAGTTAGGCGACGGCAGTGGCACTGTCATAGCTGCCCAGCCACTACCGAAGGTAGTTGTCCGCATGGTGCGGGAGGTCAGCGGCACCACTTGGCCGACGCTGACTCGCACTAACTATGGAGAGTGGTCGGTGACCATAAAGGTCAAGCTCAGAGCCCGACAGCTCTGGAATGCTGTTGATAAGGGCACCGACGTGGAAGAAGACGACATGTCAGCGTTGGAGGCTATCCTCGCTGCTGTACCAGCGGAGTACAGGGAACCGTTGAGGATGAAAAGCTCAGCTAAGGAGGCGTGGGAGGCCATTGCGGCGATGCGCGTCGGTTCCGACCGCGCAAAGAAGGCGACGACCCAGCTTCTGAAGTAGGAGTACGCAAACCTCAAGTTCAAGGATGGTGAAACAATGGAGGACTTTTCTCTCCGCCTGCAGACGCTCATCAGCAAGCTGAAGAGTCACGGCGTCACCATCGACGAAGAGGAGGCGGTCTCCAAATTCCTCCACTCCGTGTCAGCAAAGTACATCCAGATCGCTCTCTCCATAGAGACGATGCTGGACTTGTCCACCCTCACCATCGAGGATGTGGCAGGCCGTCTGCGGGCGATGGACGAGCACCTAGAGCAGGCAACAGCAACGAAGGACAGCAGGAAACTCCTGCTGACGGAAGAGGAGTGGGCTGCTCGGCGAAACTCCGGGAAGGCAACCTCCTCCAGTCGCAGTGGCAATGACAAACATCACGGCAGGGCTTCTTCGGAGAAGAAGCAAATCGACTCCAACGCTTGTCGGTGTTGCGGGAAGATGAGCCATTAGGCACGGGAGTGCCCAAATCGCAAGAAGAAAAAGAAGGCTCAGGCTCACCTGGCGAAAGCCGGTGATGAGGATGAGGCCACTATCCTTATGGCGATGTTTTGTGCACTGCACAACGTCGAGGCCATGGAGAGGGAAGAGGCGACAACAGTGGAAGGATCTAGCAAGGCCCTGAAGACCGTCAACCTCGATGAACCACGCGCCCAAGTCCATCTCGGGCGTGTGAGCGCCGACCAGGAGCAGCGGTGGTATCTGGACTCTAGTGCCAGTAACTGTAGCTGTAAGCCCTGCTTCCTAGGCACATTTAGTGTACTTAAGTTTTTAGTTAATCTATGTCATTAAGTCCTTGGGTAGCCCAAGAGTTGTGCGGGTACCCAGGCAGATATTCTGTCTAGTTAAAGCTCTAGTGAGCTGTATGTAATCAATGCAGTACTTATCCTCTATATATTGCAATGCAGTCGCCTGGGAGAGTTGCCCTGGCTGATTATTTCTCTGTTAACTCCAACAGTAACCACATGACAAGCTCTAAGGACTCCTTCTCCGAGCTCGACGGTGATGTTACCGGTATGGTGAAGTTTGGTGACGGCTCAAGGGTGGCCATCCAAGGGCGCGGCACCATCATCTTCAGATGCCAGAACGGGGAGCACCACGCGCTAACGGATGTATACTACATCCCGCAGTTGCGTTCCAGCATCATCAGCATTGGTCAGCTGGATGAGCGTGGTAGCGAGGTTCTGATCAAGGACGGCGTTCTGAGGATCAGAGACCGGGAGTAGCGACTTCTAACCAAGGTGAAGAGGTCCCTGAACTGGTTGTACCTGCTCAACCTAAAGGTAGAGCAGCCGGTCTGCCTGGCGGCAAGGCACTCCGAGGAGCCGTGGATATGGCATGCCCGGTTCGGACATCTCAGCTTCGACGCGCTTGGTCGGCTGGGGAAGATGGTCCGAGGGCTACCCCACATCAAGCACGGAGGCGAGCTGTGTGACAGCTGCCTGGCCGGGAAGCAGAGGAGGCTACCTTTCCCAAAGGCGGCCAAGTATCGCACGAAGGAAGCTCTCGAGCTAGTTCACGGCGACCTCTGCGGGCCGATCATGCCTGCTACATGCGGTGGTCGGTGGTACTTCCTCCTGCTCGTGGACGATTGTAGTCGCTACATGTGGCTGCAACTCCTGACGAGCAAGGACGAAGCGGCGGTGGCGATCAAGAAGTTCAAGACGCGCGCGGAGGCCGAGAGCGGCAAGAAGCTCCGCGTACTGAGGACTGATCGGGGTGGCAAATTCACTTCGGTGGAGTTTGCTACGTACTGCGCGGATCAAGGTGTGGGGCAACATCACACCACACCATATTCACCACAATAGAATGGCGTGGTGGAGCGACGGAACCAGACAGTGGTCGACATGGCCCGATCCATGATGAAGGCCAAAGGGATGCCGGCAAAGTTCTGGGGAGAGGCGGTGACCACGGCGGTGTTCATCCTCAACCGCGCTCCAACCAAAGCCCTAACGGGCAAGACGCCGTTCGAAGCTCGGTACGGGCGCAAGCCGAACGTGTCATTCCTCCGGACATTCAGTTGCATCGGCCACGTTAGGAAAACGAAGCCGAACCTCACCAAGCTAGAGGACAGGAGCACACCCATAGTGTTCCTAGGCTACGCGGAGGGTACCAAGGCGTACCGGCTCTATGACCCTCGCGGAGACAAGGTGACTGTCTCGCGCGATGTTGTGTTCAACGAGGAGGCAGCTTGGGACTGGAACAGTCCGAGCACGGGGGAAGCGGGAGGCTTCACCAAAACCTTCGTTGTCGAGCACTTGGTCAACCACGGCGGTGGAGACGCTGCGAAACAGGTGCCACGCACTCCGGGAGGAGCGCCGAGCACTCCGGCGGTAGAGTCGAGCACTTCTGGGGCAGTGCCGAGCACTTCGGGAGCAATGCCGAGCACTCCAGGAGGAGTGTCGTGCACTTCTAGAGGGATACCGAGCACGCCAGGAGTGGAGCCAGGAGGTTCTGCAGTGGTGGCGACCACTTCAGGATGGGTGCCGAGCACTCCCGTAGCGGAGCCAAGACATCTTACTGTGGTGCCGACCACTTCAAGACTGAGGCTGGGCCCTCCTATAGTGTGGCCGAACACTGCAGGAGTTATGACAAGCAGTCCATAAAAAGTGCCGAGCACTTCGGGTGCTATGCAGGGCACTCCGGCGGAAGAAGGAACTCCATCGCCCCCGATCGAGTTTGTCTCACCTCCAAGTGATACCACTGAGTTCGTGGATGCCTACCACGAAGGGGAGGAGTTGAGGTTCCGCAGGCTGGACGATATCGTTGGCGGCACAGGTCCCTCAGGACTGGCGGCCAGGCTGCTCAACGACACAGAACTGGCGACGGGCAATGCTGGAGGAGATGAAGGCGATCGAGGAAAACGAGACTTGTCAGCTCGTCGATCCACCCCCAGGATGTCGTCCGATCAGCCTAAAGTGGGTGTACAAAGTCAAAAGGGACGAGCTCGGTACCATCGTCAAGCACAAGGCATGCCTCGTCGCCCGAGGCTTTGTCCAGCGTGAGGGCATCGACTTCGAGGAGGTCTTTGCGCTAGTAGCGCGCATAGAGTCGGTCCATTTGCTACTTGCTTTGGCGGCAGCAAAGGAATGGCGCGTCCATCACTTGGACGTTAAATCGGCCTTCCTCAACGGCGAGATGGCGGAAACAGTCTTCGTCAGACAACCTCCAGGGTTCGCTGTCAAGGGAGAGGAGCACAGGGTGCTCCGACTGCGCAAAGCGTTGTACGGGCTGCGGCAAGCCCCTCGAGCATGGAACGCCAAGCTTGACACCACGCTGGCCGAGCTTGGGTTTCAGAGGTGCGCAACCGAGCACGCGCTCTACACGCGACGATAGGGAAGGAAGAGCTTGTGGTTGGCGTGTATGTGGATGACTTAATCGTCACCAGTGCACGCACGGAGGACCTCAACAGCTTCAAGCGCGAGATGGCAGCTCGTTTTCGAATGAGCGATCTCGGCGCACTCTCCTACTACCTCGGCATCGAGGTGGGGCAAGGGAAGGAAGAACTCACGCTCGGGCAGAGCGCGTACGCCTCCAAACTGTTGGAAAGGAGCGGCATGGTGGAGTGCAAGCCATGCGTGACTCCGATGGAGGAGCGCCTGAAGCTGACGAAGGACAACACCGCGACGAAAGTGGATGCAACACTCTACCGGAGCATCGTCGGCGGTCTGCGCTACCTAGTCCACACAAGGTCAGACATTGCGTTCGCCGCGGGCTACGTCAGTCGCTTCATGGAGGATCCCAGAGAGAATCACTGGGCTGCGGTGAAACGGTTACTACGCTACGTCAAGGGGACGGTGAATCATGGAATCATCTTTCCAAAGACCGGAGAAGTAGGCTGCGGCTCACGGTGTTCATCGATGCAGACATGGCGGGGGACATCGACGGACGACGGAGCACCTCTGGCATAATCGTCTTCCTCAGGTCAGCCCTAATTTCATGGTTGTCGCTGAAACAGAAGGTGGTAGCGCTATCTACATGCGAGACAGAGTACGTAGCGGCGGCCACAGCGGCGTGCCAAGTTGTGTGGCTACGCCGGCTGCTGGGCGAGCTAACCGGCGTGAAAGCTCACCCACCAGCACTGATGGTGGACAACCAGCCCGCCATCGCCCTCGCGAAGAATCCGGTTCTGCACGACCGGAGTAAACACATCGACGTGAAGTTCCACTTCCTCAGGGACTGTGTTGATGGAGGGTAGATCGTCATCGAGTTTGTCGAAACTGGTCGGCAACTCACGGACGTCCTCACCAAGCCGCTCGGACGACTTCGACTCACGGAGCTGAAGGAGATGATCGGCATAGAGGGGGTGCAAGAGTTAGCAGTAGGATTAGGAGAAGATTGTTAGCTAATCTACTGCCATCTTGTGAGAACACAGCAGAGGAAGACGGCGTCGACTTTGCCCCCTGCTGTGATACTGTAGCCGCTGCAGGTGCAGGCGCCGCACGGCTCACCTGCAGCACTGTAGGCACATGCAGTGGTCGGCGCAGAATCAGTCTTGTATGCTTATCTAGTTACTATTACAGCATGTGCGCTGTACTTTAGTTAGATAGATAGAGTTGTATAAATAGGGCATCAAGGCAACTCAGTAAAGAGAGCTCAGATTTACCATCATACAGATAAGGCATCAGCCAACGTTGTTGTCTTGTATTGTGCGTGCTTGCTTTGTTCTCCTTTCTTCTTCTAGCTCGATCCGTAGTGTGTGGGTACGGATAAAGCCGGTACGGTGGTCGGCACGGCTAGTGATCTGGAGGCCAGGGGTCTGAGACTAGTGGTCTGGAGGCCAAGAGTGTAAGACTAATGGTCTGGAGACTATCTGGTTCACTGTCATGAGCCGGTAATCCCATAGGTCTACACATGATTTGCATCACCTTTTCCAGCCGCGTCCTCATCCCGATCAGAGTAATCTGGATTCGGTGGAGGAATTGCTGGCTCAGAATTTGCCTCCTCCAAACAGAAAGTTAACTTCATGTCCTACTTTTTCAAAAACCACATCGGTGGTAAAGGGTAAATACTCTCTGCTCATCATCCCCACCCGAATCCGGATCACACCTTTTTTTCCTATAAGTGAGCATATCAACCTCTAGAGTAGCACCAATGACCGTACCGAGTGCCCAAAAGCCAAGCTAATGGCGCCAAGGATGAGGGACTTTACTGACATGAACCCAAACTTCATCAAGATGATAAGCCAGAATAGAGTCACTAGCATCCTGCCACTCTGAGATTGTCAATGTGACCCCATGATTCTTCAAACAAAAATCATGCATTATGTCTTCCTAGATGACGACCAACATATCCATGAACAACGCCCGGTCCAGTGCCACGACCTCTCTGAGGCCGATCCAACCGGCATGGGGGTCTGTTTTGGTGAAAATTGCGAATCGGTGGAGGGCGTGAAGGAGCCTCACGATTCGGTGGTGGTGGTGCACGAGCCGCCATCTCGGCGTAGGTAGGGCGAGATGGAATGGCGGCGGCTCGCGTATGATATGTCGCTAGCTTATGAGCGCTATTGGCATTTGGTGTTTTTGTCTATCGGAGTCACCCGCACGTGGGTCCGCCAAGGACACGATCGCACCAGATCACCTCTGGACCGACCAAAGGATTTTGCCCGCTCAACTAGGACTCGTAGATCTTGACTCTGTTTTGCAATTGAATTTACTGCCATGCAAGATGCGGTATCCACGGCAACCCGATCGGGATTAGTTACCAATTCAGGCGGCATGAATGTGGCCAGCGTCACTGGAGCTGGCGAACGAGGTTTGGGCAAGGGTCCCCTCCATGGACGAACCATCCTAGGTCGCCGGAGAGCAAACCCAGAGGAAATTTTTGTACGAGCAGGTTGATTTGCGAATGATCGAGTTTTTTTCCCGATCCACAGTATCAGCCTCGTTTGAAGATTGAGAACCGGCAAAAGTCGATTGGCAAGGGAGCTGTGAGTCAGACTCCCACCATCGAGATCCTCTGATTGTGGAGAGAACTTGTTCTTGTTGACATTGAATTCGCCGGAACATTTTTCCATTCAGCAGTTTGGCAGGTTTTGCCTCGTCGAGGCAAAACCTGCCAAACTAGCTGAATCGAAAAATGTTCCGGCGAACTCCGTCAACAAGCAGGCGCCTCTTCCACAATCAGCTGGTTGTCGATGGATGGAGTCTGACTCACAGCTCCCTTGCCAATCGACTTTTGCCGGTTCTCAATCTTCAAACGAGGCTGATACGAGATAGGCGGAGGCGCCAGGGTCAGTCGACGGCGTCGTAGCAGATCTTCGCGAATTGGATCCTCAACTGAATCACCATCCGCGCCTAAATCCTCGACGGCACCATCAACGAGTGGCGTACTGTCGTCGCCGAGTTGTGCCCTGTCTGGGGAGACAGGAACCTCGCCGAAGAACAAATCGATTTCCTGCTTCTCGGAAACGGGAGCCTGATGTGCGTCCGACATCGCGGGAGCCGTCGGAGCTGCAGTCTTCGCCACGTCCGGCATCGAGCAGGCGCGGCGTCCACCTTCCAGATCCCGCTTCCCATCCTCTGAACGGTGGACATCTGCCCGATCCTGTCGTGACTGCACCGAGGTCGGAGCTGCTGCGGGCACCGAGCAGAAAATCACCGGACAGCGGTCCGCTGGAACTCAATGGGTCGTAGGGTTCAAGTTGGTTGTCTTTGTTTTGTTTGCTCTTGTTGACGACGACATGTTTGTTTGTTAGCTGTAGTGTGTTATTTTCTGTTGTCTGTGGTTCATGTCGATGTTCTAGTTCGATTGATCAGAGTTGTTGTTCTTTTTCTTTTTGTTGAGTTTCGGTGTTGTTGATCATTGTTGTATTGTTGTGCCTATTTTGAGTTTATCTTCTTTTTAATATAATCGGCAGCTCTCCTGCCTGATTCGTTTCAAAAAAAAAATTGAGTTACTGTGAGTGCTTCTGATTTTTCAGCTCTGCAGGAAACCTCCAATCAATCAAGGGCTCGACTAAATGCCACAATCAAGGTTTAGCTGCTGTAAGTTAGTTTGTTGGGACCATCCTAGCATGCTGTTGCTGGGTACAACCTGTTATCTGGTGTTGTTCTGTGCCGTTGTAGTGAACTGACTGAGGATAGCCCTCATGCATTTCACTGTGTTAACTGTGATGCTTGCTCCCAGCTTAAGCTTTGAGGAATGCAATATTGTGGAGACTTTCATAGCTTATCCTGAACATTCTGGTTTCCAACTGAGATAGTGTACCATGCATGTATATATTTAGAACCTGCTAGCGCATTACATTTCCAGCTAACAAATATAGAGAAAATTAAGATTCTGAATTTTTATCTGCAGTCATTCAAATAGCAACACAATGATATACAAAGTCATTCATAATTGATCTTGGCTACATGCAAAACATTAAACAATTTATTTATAGACAACCCCAGTATGTGGGTTGTACGTCCTGTCTTTTTAGTTATCTGTACGCTAAATTCGATGCTCTTGCAGGCGACCTCCCATTATATGGATTGTACATACCTTAGACCACATTAAAGATGGCAAACACGAGGTAAAGAAACCCTATGTCGACCTCAAAGATGGCAAATGGGGCTGCTTCCGTGATTTGTGGTGTTGATAGCTAGTCAGAACCCAACCATCGAGTAAACATATTATTTCAGAATATCTCCGCACTCCCAAGTTTCTATATTCCTATTCCTCGAAAAACTAAATGAGTGAAACCAACAAAAATTACTCCATTCTAACCTTTTCTAAATATATATCTTTTGTTATGCACCTAGAATCCTAGAGATACACTATTGTCTAGTCTAGATAAAAAGAAAAAACTATAAAGCCAAAACAATTTATAACTTTGAACAGAAAAAAAAAATTTAACTTAGAACCAAAGGAGTAGTTGCCTAAGCCCCTTTCAGAGCTGAGACAGAGAACAGGCTAGGCACGAAAGTGGCCAAAACAACTTATATAACTTTAAAACCGAAAAAAAAACAGCTTATGGCCATGTTCGGCTGGCTGGCTGGCTGATTGTCGGCTGGCCAGCCACCTCACAAAATCACTATTCACGTCCTGCCAGAACAGTATTTTCCTCTCACAACAATCAGCTGAAACAGTATTTTTCAGTCCTGCCGAACAGACCCTATAACTTTAAACTTTGTTTTCACAGATGCGTTTATACTTTTATATGAATTTTGTTTTCACAGATGCGTTTATACTTTTATATGAACTTTGTTTTCACAGATGCGTTTATACTTTTATATTAGGGTGGCGTGGTGTATGTTATAATTTGGGTCAATCCCTCTTTTTCTTAATAGAATGAAGCATAGTTCTCCTACGTTTTCGAGAAAAAAAAATTATAACTTCGAACTAAAGCCGATGCTGCAGCTACAGTGCTGGTTCCGAACACTCCAACGGTCATGGACACCCAGCTGATGAGCAGAGCGCAAAAACCACCACCAATCCCAGCAGATGAGCAGAGAACAAAATCAACCACCAACTGGCCAGACTCCGCTTCATATCAAAGCTTCTTCGATATCGATACAGCTGAGTTCATCAATGCCAGAAAGGAAATCACATTACTCTAACCATTCAAGGGAAACACACAAAAGATGGGCCTGCCTCACAAGGCCGACGAAGGTTTATTACAGCCACCACACTCTTCTGGTTCTCATTGGTCTTAGGTGGCAAATAGCCAGCAAGATAAATCAGCTAGGCAACAATCTTCATCCACCCTTGCCCTGCCCTGCCCCGTTCCCTCCCTTTCTTTATGGGCACCTCACCTTACGCCTCAACAAATCTGCATAGTGCAAGAGATTTAGTGTTTGTTGCCCTAGTGCTAGTAGTAAACAAGCATTCAGTCACGGATAGAGACCTATCAGCACCACTTACCCCAATTCAGAAAGCTTCAGGTGGGCCTCGGCGTAGTCAGCAAAGAAAGCGTCCTCATCCTACAAATCGGGCAAAATCATCACAGGTAACATAAACCTGCAAGCTAAAGGCCGACTCCCAACAAATGAGAACTATGCAAGGATCAAAGATATACTGCTGCATATTTGTCAACAAGTGGGCGGAAGGATGGATCAGAGAGGAGGGCTTTGTCACTTGGTAGCTGCAGAAGGCCTTCCTTCTCTCCACTCAGAAGCTCCCTGTCAAAGTGTACTCAACTTTAATTTTAATGAAGATTTGTGTCAAGGAGTTCATGCTCCACGATTGTAACACAGCTAGTCAGTTTAACCAGCAAAACAGGGTACGAGTAGAAATAAGAGTTGCCCTCTTTGAAAGAAACAGATCACGTACGTGAAGTATGAGTTATCAAAGATTAAAGGGTTGGATGTCCAGGCTCCCTCAAACCCAGACCTATCCTTGTGGCATCTTCCCTACAAGAAGAGGGAATTGTGCATAAGCACCACCTTTCAAGTTGCCAAACACACAAAAATACACAGGCTAGGTGCCCAGTTCCACCAACCAGGGTGTGACCACCAGAAAGTGCAACAATGTCCTGGTCGCTCAAACCCATCTGTGTGGAGAAAACCTGCCTGAGGTGATCAGAACCTGATACAAGAGACCGAACCAGTAAGTCCACCTATCCCATTCCGACCATTGAGAAACATTCTAACTTTATCCTTGACACGACAAAGAAGGCAATCCAAGAACTCGGATCAAATGTTGCTCATGAATTATTATGCATTAACTGAGGAGATTTCTTTTATAGTCAAAAAAATATCAGAGGAATTCTATAATTGTACCTTGGGTGGCATCGGGAAGGCGACCTTCTGGCGGAGGCTCAGACTTGTCCTACAGAATAAAAACAATGATTTCATCAACAGCCACAGCTAGAAGGCCAATACAGTAAAGAAACAGCAGTCTGAAACAAGGCATGATAACATATTCCCACTAGCAGATGATGTAACTTCTACAGTGAACGAATAGAAATACTACTAATCCAAGGCAAGAGTCTTAGGCGATAAACTACAACAAGTATTTCAAGCCCTAGATAAAATACTACATCACACAGGTCACAGGACATAGCTAGTTACTAATTACATGCTTACCATCTATTTAATCAGAAGTGGCCAGCGAACAGTCAAAACATCCGCAGAATGAGTAATATATGCTATTATATGAACAAACACGAAAGATAGCTTCTAATTCATATGGGGCCCTATGCAGCAGATCAACTGGCTCCATGGCACAACTATCCTCCTAATATTACCACTCTCTCATGAGAAGGGCTGATAATGTAGCCAGGGAATTTTATTTGGCAAACCAATAGAGCATGACAAATTTTATCACGTGGAATATAAAGGGGTAAATGTATGTGATGTAGGCAGTAACCAACAAATTGCCAACCTATCAACGGTCCATCCAACCTGAGAAACATCTGAAATCATTGTCCACACAATAAGGGATTGCAAGAATTAGCATCACATGAATCCAGAACCTATAAGTATTTAGTAATATGTAGCTAAGCCAACAGAGCCACGAGCTAAGCCACCATTCTAGAAGTATTCTAACCAAGTTATTTGGGAATATATCACAGGAAACTATGTGCTACGTACAATTGGTAGGGAGGCTAATGACAGTAGGGTTTGTTTTGCTTAAACCCTAGCAAAATATCTGGTTTGGGTTGGGTTAGGCTGGGGCTTGATGATTTTTTTATCTTAATAATAATATAATAAAAAAGAAGGGTGGGCCTGGTGCAAGCGGTACGGTCTTACCGCCTGTGACCAGAAGGTCTCGGGTTCGAGTCGCGGTCTCCTCGCATTGCACATGCGAGGGTAAGGCTTGCCACTAACACCCTTCCTCATACCCCGTACAGAGCGAGAGCTCTCTAAACAGGGTACGCCCTTTTTTTTTAATAATATAATAAAACTAAGGAATCCGCCTCACCTGCCTCCCAGGGTGGAAGGGGACATCAGGTCCGCCGGTTACCTCAACTGCCACGACTCCGGCAAGCTGCAACCCCGCCACAGTAAATAAGACATAAAATTCGTTAGTCAATCTAGATAGAATCAGAGGAATGGATGGGTGATCGGAGTTGCAATCTCAGGCAGGCAGGTAACCTGGTAGAAGTCAGCGTAGGATAGGATGGGGAACTGCTCCTTGATGGGCTCTAGCAGCCTGACGGCAATTTCCAGTCCGGCGTTGGCTCCGTGCGCCTGCTCGGCGGGGTTCTTCATGGTGCCGAAGGGCCCCCCGGTCTTGGTGGCCACATCGAAGGTGCCCGCGGAGTGCCAGCTGCAAGGAGGAAGGAAGGAGTTGGAGTGGTAGTAATTTCGGAATTTCCGAATCGGATCGGGATCGGGCGAAGAAGGGAGAGGGGGCTTACGCGAGGCGGAGCATGAGCGGGGCGCAGTTCTTCTCGGCGATGAGGCCGCGGAGCTTGCGCTTGGCCTTGTCGACCGCCTTGAGGTAGTCCTCGCTCACCGTGGGGTAGGCCTTCACCATGGCTGCTGACGTCACAACCCGCTCTGCTACTGGCCCGGTGGTCCGATCGGAGGCGGAGAATGGGCGGCAGCAGGCGCAGCGCAGGACGAAGGAGATGGGTGGGTAGGCGTCATTATATATACGCGTAGACCGGCTGCACAGAGAAGCTTATAGTAGGTGGAATCGAGGCCGTTGGGCGGGAGATCGTGCGGCCGGGAGGAACCCGGATCGGTTCCGCCCCTTCCTGTCTCAGATCCAGCCGGGGCGAGGGGCGAGGGGCGAGGGGCGTGTGTGAACACGGCAGATTGAACGGAGATTCCTCCGGCGAGTGGTGCCACGTGGTGGATGGGGATTGGCAGGATGGGCACCCGATTGACCTTGATCCAAATATTTCCATGCTTGGGCCCACGTAGGCTACAGTGTCATCCTGCATCTTTCGCTTTCTTTTGGATTATAATTAATTAACTAGAAAAAGGGGCGCGGCGTTGCCGCGCCAACATGCATACAGCGGATTGGACCGGTGTTTAATTTGTGTTTTGCCTCTCAAGGGTAGGGATTGTCATAAAATAGGTATTAATCGTCGTCGTGTATAACGTAGGTTCATATACTCTACGTCCTAAATTATCTGTCGTTTTTATTTTTCGTGTCACAAGTTTGACTCGATTTGTAAAAAATACGTGCAACATTTGTATTTTCAAATAAATTTATTAAAAAACAAGATTCAAAGATCTTTCCAATGATACCAATTATGTACCATAAATATTAATATTTTTTAATATATATATTTGTCAAAGTTGTTTATCGGGAAACGAAAAAGACAGATATTTTAGGACGGAGGGAGTATTTTGCACAGATGTTTGCACGGTGGTTTTTTTTTTGCTAGTTGTATGAAACCAAGAAATACCATGAGGTAGCAGAAGCAGTGTTATTATGGAGACAACAGACGAACATGCTACACTGATTAAGTATGTCTTTAACAAATCATCAATTGGTCGGAGAAAAGGGACCATGCTTAAATGTTCACAACTTCTGAGTGTTATACACTGGATATCGCTTAGTACATGGGTCACGTGAATCATTAGGGACAGAGAGATACGTGAGGATGATAAGAATCAAGAATTACATATAGTTTTTTCAGAAGGCTCAAATGCACATTAATCTTATCTGCTAAGGTGAGAACCTGAATTATATAAGAAATATTTCAAAGAACCCTGGAGCAATTCTTGTCCCGTTTTAGTGATGCTGCTGCAGAAAGCGTATCCGTGCAAGCACATGGAAGAGCATAAGCTAATGATGAAAATTTTGATGACTATCAGCCTGTTCGTTTCGTCGTAAACGATCGTGGATTATTTACTGCTGGCTGGTTTGGTGTGAGAGAAAAATAATATTCCAGCTTATAATCCACGATTGTATACGAGCAAGCGAACAGGCTTTATACTTTCAAAGATGCAAATGTACATTTGTGAATCTGAATACGTCGTGACCATATTGAAGGTTGATGTACACAGATTGTACCACAGGATATAATGATGTGGCAGAGCCAGACTAAAAATTTGTCATCGAGTCTTAATTTTCAACAACAGTCCTCACAAAAAGAGGCAATACAGAATTTTTAATTGTCTGAAAAAATATATTTGTACAAGATAATGGGAAGTATATTTGGATAATAGATCTGCAGCAAAAGGTAACAGCAGTTGTATATGCATCTCATATCTGCAAGACTGCAACCCATATCTATGAAGGTTAGTTTATAACAAAATGATGCTTGCTCAAGCATGTCACACTTAAGCATATGCAGACCTCAAATGTTTGGAGTGTTGAGGTTGCTTCGGCACAAACTGGAACTTCTAGGCTTTCGTCTTATGTCACCACCAGCATATGCGTGCAACCACTATAGTGTCCCTCCTGATCTAGTATCTTAACCCTAGTGGAAGTTGTTGTTGGCTTCTATAGAAGAAGCTATCAGAGTATGGCAAAACATGGGAGCTAATTACAATCATGTAAACAACGTATACTAAAAAAAGAACTGAACAATGGAGCCTATTTAGTATCCTTAAAAATTGTATTTTTCAGTATACACATCTGGTCAAATTTAGATAGGAAAGACAGTAAAAACATGGAGCATAGGGAGCAACTAAAACGCAAGAAACTACTACATAAGCAGAGGTCTCATTTAGAGCTAGGGTCTCATTTCGTGTTATGGTGCTGACACAAAGGGGAGGTTTACTGTCGGTGTTTATAAAACCAGCCGATGTTGTCATGTTGGGTTTGTGGAAGCTGAGTAGAGCACTGAGATCTTTACCTTGATATAAATCTCTGCAAATCCTCCTCAAAAAAATCATGACAAATCCCTTGCTATTCTTTTTGTTAAAAGAAAGAAAGGTAGCAAGTCATTTGAGTAGTCAAGTGTAAACAATTACTAGATCTTGAGACGCTATGGCTGTAGCCGAACTCTAAAATTCAGCAAATTATCTGAGTAGGCAGTGCGTATTTTAAAAATAGGTGAAAATATGTGTATAAATGCAGCATAGTGTAGCACACCAAAATTTTGGGAAGTATATTGATTGACCCAACATACAAGTTCTCAAATTTAAGAAAACAATACCATTACATAGATTTCTTGATCGGCCAAAGGTGTTCATAATCCAAGAGGATTAAATAACTAAAAGAACTTTACATGGCAAGAGTGCTCCATGCATAACAGTCCAAGAACTTGACACTTCATGTGACCCAAGCTGGAAGGATCTCAATGAGCCAGTGCCATTGGGATTCCATATCGATGTTGGTTCCTTTGAGAACGTTGAAAGCAATGGTAGTAACCGGTGTGTAACAATGGAGTGTCCCTTAGATCTTAATTTCACTATGCTTTAAAATTTCAAATTCCAAATACTAATCCATCACTATGATGATTTACGGCTAGTTGTTGACCCGTCTCGAGTGATTGGTAAACACTCAATATAGTAGGGATAATTTAAAATTAAAAAGGAAAGAAAAAGGCATGCTTAGTGTGGAGATCACAATGATAAGACTGGTAGAAATAAAAGCAAGAGATACATATGGGTACTTTTGTTCATAGTAGATACTGTCTGATAATGTCATGTTCTGTTGTTTTCTGATAAATGCATTTGTCCAATATAGCAAATCTGCATTTCCATATACTGTAGCCCTAACATGTTGCTACAAATATGTTCCTGAGCAACCAAATTGCAGAATGTTTTACGTATGTACTTTCATATGGCTTTGTCCAAAGAAAATTCAGTCTGCCATCCCACAAACAAAACAATGGTAGCATATATCAAAGCCTACAAACCAATAGTTTGTCCCATTCCAAATTTCCAAATTTTAAATAATCTTAATGTAATGCAGCGGTATGAGCACTGGAGGTGGACCGGACAGCGGCATGGATTCAGTAGACCATGGTAAAAGTCGTCCAGGTCCTCGTAGATGGCATCAAGTGCCGTCACATCAATAGTCTATTGGTAGGTGACTAACATAATAGCAGTCATCTATCTGCACATATATTTCAGGTTCAAACTAACAATCATCTCATAGAGGCAAAGCATCGAACACTTGTTGTGCGTATGTGCTTTGAATAGACAGAGGTGGGTAGCACGAGACGTACCTCGCAGTGTGGCACGCCCCTTGTTGCCTGCATGTATCAACTAGCAGCCAGAGACATGCGTGGAGAGGGGAGGGGATGGGACGCCAGGAGCATTGGCAAGGCGAGGAGCGACCGCCGCCAGTTCATCGCGGACGTCGTGGAATAATTTTCCTTCAGGTCCAATGGCTAGATCAAGTGGATGCGAGCGATGCGAGACGAGTGTGGATCGGTTGCAGCAGTGACCGTAGGTGAGAACTCGATGCCATCTTCTCCACTCCTCCAGCGCAAGGGCCGTGGCCCACGTCTTCGCGCCGCTCTCCTCCAGTACCGCGGCCGTGCCCAGGCGGCGAAGTCGCGCCGGTCGACTTCGCGCCGCGGCCGTGGCCGAGCGCGGGGGCGTGGCCCTCGTCTTCGCGCCGCTCTCTAATGCTCGTGGCGAGCGGCGGGGCGGCCTCAGATTGGGGAGCAGGCGGCGAACGACGATAGGGTGGCGCCCGGCAGCGCGGCCTGGACAGAGTCTTGGACAGGGGCGAGGACGGGTACGGGGGCGGCGCTCGGCGGGGACGAGAGCGGCGTCGTCGGAGGAGCAGCGGTGTCGGGACTCGGGTCTAGAAGGGGCAGGAGAACAGGGCAGCCGACTGCAGGCAGCAGGGCCAGAGGCACTACACGCGGCCGCTGCCTGTTGCTGTCGTCCGCCTGCTGCCTCCTCGCGCTGACCAGGCGCGCATAGCGCACCGGTGGACAGGCCAAGGGTGCGAGGGGGGGAGGAGGAGGCGGAGGGTAGCCGCAGCCACGTCCTGCTCGGGCCAGCCGCCATCGCTCTTACCCGCGTTGGTACTTGGGAGAGAGCGAAGAGAGGAGAGGGGGAGAGAGAAGAAGAATGGAGAAGTCGGACATGATTTCGGTAAAGTTCGAGGGCTTTTTTGAAACAAAAAACCTGAGAGGACCTTTGGACTGCGGGTTGATTCGACTAAAGTTCGAGGTTTTTTTTGAAAAAAGACTTGGGCTAGCAGGATCTGGGCCATCCGCGTGGCCGATCCGATGGCTGGGAAAAGCGGGCGACGTGGCCACGCTGCCTGGCCCTCTTTTGGGTGCAGGATTCCTATAAGGAGATTAGAAAAGGCCTGCATTTTTCTTGCCGCCCCCTATGATGTGGGTGTTGTCGTGTTGTTTGACATGACACCATACATGTCAGTTGGTTCGGATTCTCTATGGAAACCTCAATTTTACTAGTATTCCATTCATTCTAAAGTATATAAGATGTTTTGATTTTTCTATATACTCTTCATTTTAAATTACAAGACGTTTTGATTTTCTAGATTCATAGCTTTTATTACGTAAAATTTAACATCAAAATGTCTTATGATTCAAGACGGAAGATATTTAAAGCAATGTATTTAGAAAATGAAACAGCTTATAATTTAAAATAAAGAGAGTTTTTTTTATTGAAGGAGTCAGAGCATCTCCAAGAGTTTTTCTAAAACTCACTCTCTAAATTATCATTTGGAGAGTTATTTGCATAAATATTATTTTCTATACCTTTTAGTTCTCTAATAGTTTTTCTATACCTTGTGCGTACAGTAGAGAGCGAATGACTCTCTATCTCTGGCTAGCGAGAAATCTAGAATAGAGAATGTCTATATTTAGATAATCAACTAAAGAGATTGTTGGAGGTTTTTTTTATCAAAAACTCTATTTCAACAATTAGGAAGAATATAGAGTTTTCTGGAGTTGCTCTCATATTTGGAGATGCTTTACTTCTCTACCTTCTATCTACGAAGTACTATGCAGATTATGAGGTGAGCTTCTGGCTCTCTGCTCCCACGGTGATGACAAGATTCAAGGCGTGTTTGGATGATAGCGTGTGTTTTTTTTTTGCTTGGCCTGGGGTCTAGTTTCTCATGCCTATGGTCAAGATGCTTTAAGCTGACAGGCAACTGCTAGGTCGCCATCCAAACACACCCTCAATTTCCAAGGTTCATGGGTGATCATTCTCTCGCTGTCTACGGTTTGGTTGCAAGTTTGCAACTTGCATATGCTAGACTAGATTGGATTAGATATGTCGGTGAATGACGAAGAATAGAGTGCAAAAGGGGTTGATTAGAGACTATGTGAGGAAGATCCATGGAAAAATAGTATGTGATTTTTGTATTTCTTTCTACTGTTAAAAAAAATAGTGTTGATTTTGAATGGGTTCGGACACCGCTACATCCTTGGATCTATTTGATTCGATGTAAGAGCAACTCCAAGAAACTCCCTATATCCTTCCTAAATGCTAGGAATAAAAATTTGGTGAAAAACTATCATCCAACAGCTTTTCTAAATGGTTATCCAAATATAGCCATCTTCTATTCGGGATTTTTTGCTAATCAAAAATAGAAGATGCGAATGGCTCTCTAGAGTGCGCATAAGATATAGAAAAACTGTTGGAGAGTGAAAAGATATAGAAAATGATTTTTATGCAAATGGCTCTCCAAATGATAATTTAGAGAGTGTGATTTAGAAAGGCTCTTGGAGATGCTCTAATCTGTGTATATTTCTTCAAGCATGCAAATCCTTAATTTCATTGCGATGTTTGAATTGGATTTTTGGTAGTTACATGACTCAAGTAAATTAATAAACAAATTTAATTCCTAGGCATCATGATATGAATCAAAACATAATTTTATTTTGGTTGTTTCATCAGTATTACAATTTGTCCCGGTCCCAGTATGCTACTCTCATTGCATTGTACTTTTTTTTGGCGTTGCAACACACAAACATAGGGCCTGTTTCGTTCAAGAGACTAGAAACTAGAGATTAAAGCATAGTGTCGGGTTCATAAACCCGGGGTCCCTCATGGACGCGCAACTCCTAAGCTGGCCCAAAAACCTAACGACAGGCCATAAGGGCGATCCAATCTCCGACCGGAAGGCCTGGCCAAAGAAGAACGGCGCTCGCTTCCGACTCCGGCCCGCCTCTCCGACCGGAAGGCCTTGCCAAGGAGGAATGGTGCTCGCTTCCGTCGCTTCCGACTCCGGCCCGCCTCTCCGACCGGAAGGCCTGGCCAAGGAGGAACGGCGCTCGCTTCCGTCGCTTCCGACTCTGGCCCGCCTCTCCGACCGAAGGCCTGGCCAAGAAGGAACAGCGCTCGCTTCCGTCGCTTCCGACTCCGGCCCGCCTCTCCGACAGGAAGGCCTGGCCAAGGAGGACCGACGTTCGCCTCTGACTTCGGCCCGCCTCTGCGACTGGAAGGCCTGGCCAAAGAGGACAGGCGCTCGCCTCCGACTCCGGCCCGCCTTTCCGACCGAAAGGCCTGGACGAGAAGGGACGACGCTCGCCTCCGACTCCGACTCGCTTCTTCGACCGGGAGTACATCGAACCTTCGCTTACAGCTCATCTCCGACCAGGAGGCCGGAGCCGACTGGGGAACGACCGACCGGGGACGCCCGCTCGGTGAAGACCTAGGAAACGGACAGAGCAAGTAAGGCGGGGAGCTCCAGTCAACCGCAATACCAAGGATCGTACCCTGCACACCTGCAGGACAGTACTATCAGGTCATATCAAAAGGGTACTTTATAACCTTCCAGACATGTCAGAACACCAACAGTGTTGTGGGCGCCGACATTTGACCTACAATATGGTAGGCGCCGACATTTGCCATACCAGAAGAACGCAGTGGAACCGACCACATGCATCCAGCCATCAATAGTATTGTGGGCGCCAACAAACCACCTTGTACCCGACGGCGTGGGCAACAAGACTAGGTAGCACACACACACTTTTTCTCTCACACTCTCTCATGTAAAGCCGTCCCCTTCATCTATAAAAGGGGATGAGCTCTCTCCAAAAGGAGGACGATCGATTCGGACGACTCTCCAATGATTCCAACGAACAACAGACGGATCACTCCGATTCTCTCTGCTTGGCTCTAGAACTCTAAAGCCAAACAGAGCATATGTTCGAACACATAGCGCAGGTAGGAGCTCCCATCACTCTCGGCTCTTCCGTTCAGAATCCGATCGGACCTCTTACACCCCCATCTTACTCCCTCTCGTTTGTAAGCCCACAACAAACTTTGAGCACCTGGGCTCATGAATAAAGTCTCCGACCAACTTAGACTGGACGTAGGGCATGTTGCCTGAACCAGTATAAACCATGTGTCATTGAGTGCTAGGCCACATCCGATCACAATGTACGGCAAAACCACAAATATTTACGTGTCGGTCACTTTTCGCACCAACAGTTGGCACCGTCCGTGGGGAAGACGCCGTACGTCACGCTTTTGGTCATCGGATGGCCCACCTTTCTGCCATCTTCGGCATGGTGGGCTCAAGAGAAACAACTCGCTTCTTCTCGCTGGAGTTCCCCGCACTCCCACCTGTTGGGATGTGGGGTCCTCCCGTCTTCGATCCATCCCAGGTCTTCCTCTTTGGAAGCCTGGACTTCGTCGCCGACTAGTTCGGCATGCTTCGCCTCCATGAGGAGGCACTTGTCCAAGCGCCTATCGAAGGAGGAGCGCCCTTCGACGGCTCTGGACCACCCAGCGACCTCAATGATGAGGCGCCTGTGCTTTGCTCCGAGCCTACACTAGGCTCAAACCCCATTGTGAGTAACGTACATGCTGTTATTTACTCGCTATTTACTATTTTCCACCGATTCCCTGGAGGGACCCCGTTGTCCCCACCATGGCCACCATACGATCGGCTCCAATATGGCCTCGCGAACGCGTATGCACGGGGGCTCCGAAAGATGCTGGCGCCACCCCCTCTCACATCCGAATTCATGGGGATGACGGGCTACGCTCCCGCCACTTTTCACGACCTCATGGATGACAATCTTGAGAGCGAGGGCTCTAGCATCGGCGACGTCATGGCACCTAGCCACCCTCTGTCCTGAGAGAGTGCTATGGTGGACACTCTGGGACAGCCGTCGGTGGTGGCGAAGTCTCTACAGACCCACACCCCTCCAGACCCTCGCGCAGAGGCCCTCGCATGTGCGTAGGAGCATGGCGAGGAGCTACGACAAAGGTGACTGTAACACCCCAGGTGTTTGCCACTAGTTAAGCAATGGGTTTGAGCGCAAACATAACTGATTGAGTGACGATGAAGATGTCAAGGTCAAACCTTTGGAAATGAGCCCCAACCTAAACTCGTATATTGCACCCTTGCTTTACATGTAGGCCCTTTTTAGGATATATGCTTGGCTAGTATTATTGGAATATCTTCATGTGTCTCACATCAATATCCATCTATATTGATCACTGGAAAAGTTTCATGAAGTTTGGAATCAAAAAGTCACATGAAATGATAAGTTATATCCTTATTGGAAAGACTTTACTAAGTGCTTCAATTGCACTATTAAGTGAATGGAAATGTAGGTCATCAACCAAACCTTGCAACCTTGCCCAAATGACTCTAATTGAACTCCACAACAAAAGTCATGAAGGGTTCATGTTGAGCCGAGATCAAGAAAATGCATCAATCGGTCAATAACTCTAATTTAAGCTTTATAGTGACGATACTTTGACCTATGTTGACCACCAACTTACAGTGCTTGCATGGAGTTGCACCTTAAATAAAAGTTGAAGATTGAGTAGAGTAGAACAAACATTGTTTTTGGAGCAAGAGCCAGATCAACTTGGAACTAAGTCAAACAGAGGCTCGAAAATTGAATCAGCGGCTGTTTTCAGACTTAGAATTTTTCTAAGTCTGGAATTCATCGTCGTCGCCATTGGCATTCCGCGTTCTCCGAAATTCATTAAGCAACTTGAGTTGGTCCAAAAACAAAAGTTGAAGGTTATATTATGGAGAAGAGCATACAAAAAGTTGCATTGAGTTTGACCAAGTTTTGACCTCCGAAGGCGAGCTCCCGTGACTGTTATCAAAACACTGACACTGTCACTTTGGAGCCTAATTAACTGCTAATCCATTGCTCAAATGACCTTGGTCTCTTAATGAAAAATGTAGAGCGGGCCGAGTACAGAAAACTTCGTTTTGGGCCCATGGACCAAATCGGCCCGTAACTGGCCCAAACCTACGCTCCACCATAACCACACGGTGTGCGCCACTGCTCGACCGCTTGCCGGCGTGGTCGCGCCAGCATGGACGCCAAGGCGCCTCCGCTGTTGCCGCGTGCCCTGCTCTGCTCACGCGTGCCCTGCGCGACTCCAAGTAGTGGAACTCGGGAAGACTCGCCTCCCCACTCCCGGCTCTTCTCCTCGCGCCTCTCTCGCGTGCCTCTCGCTGCCACCATGGCCGAGCCCAGAGCTCATCGTGTCGTTTTGTTGTGTTGTATTCTGGTCGCAGCCAAGCTAAGCACACCACCGCGTCCGCCTCACCTTGTTCCTCCTCCCATGCGCACTCTCCGGGCCCATGGAGGCCGAAGGCTACACCAGTTGCCGGGCCCACAGCCGCCATCGTCGTGCGTGCATGTGGGTGAGCCCCTTGGGGTAGCTTCAGTGGAGCTGTCCCCTTCCTAGAGTGCTCCCAGCGGTGGGGATGCTTCAACGCAACTCCGAGGCCCACCGGCATGGCCTCCTCTGGCCGTAAGCGCCGTCCCCGACGGCCTCCCTGCCCCCAACTCGCGACAGGGACCTCGGGCTCAAATTCGACTAAGTAAAGGGGCTTTTCTGCAGAACCATAGACTCAAGTGAATAGTACCTCGAGGACCTATTTGTTTTAAATCGGCTGAAAGTTTAGAAAATCATAGTAATTCATAGGAAATTCGTAAAATAGCAAATGAGGACTTTTGGAATCCTTGTGAAATTATCTATGCAATAGATCTATAATATTACATGTTTTACTTTAAAATTTTAGCTGTAAAAATATATTTATGGAGCTAGGTTTTTAATGCTAGTTGTATTTGTTTTTTTTATAACTGTAGATCTAGGGCTTCAATTGAAGTGAAATTTTTGTGGCATGCTACTCATGTTATGTTTGATGTGTGATAAAAATTTCATGAGTATTGGATGAAGTATGAGTGAGTTATTGGTTTATCTTGCTCTCACATGATTTCTTGCTTTAGCGACTTGTCTTTTTTCATAGAGGTTGCTATACATATCCAAATGGAGTGAAATTTGTACAGTAGACTATTGAGAGGATATGTGAGCCACTGTAATTTTTGTAGAATTTATTGTATACTTTTGGTATATGTTCCTTAAGTCACCTTGTTATCTAAAATAAATTAAGAAATGCATTAAAAGAATTTATTTGGTCATGGGCCCTAGGTTTTCTGGTGTTCTTTAGTCATGTGTGACATGTTGATAAAGTTGGTTTTACCTAATTATGTGTTTGCAACATAAGTTAATATTTATTTTCTTGCAAATGTGGTTTCTGGACAGATCTGAGAACTTAGCAAAGTTCTTCATGATAAGGTGCTTTGTTGTGAAACTTGTTTATACAAAAGTTGTAGATAATTTATGTATCTAGCTGCTGTTAAAATTTGGTGTCATTTGGCCAAGTAGTTTGTGAGTTATGCCTGTTTAAAGTTGGGTTTCAGAAATGGCTGCTCTCTGTCAATTGTGGACCAGTTTCTGTAAATGTATAATTTCGACCTACTTAACTTGGGAATCATGCTGAGATGATTAAAGATGAAATGTAGATAATTTCCTAAGCTTTCCAGAATGTCTTGTTTCATATCATTTGGATTTATAAAACTCTAGATATGATTGATTTATGAAGCAGCTGTTTGCAAGTCTAGAAATTGGCATATTCCGGTTATAGTTGTTGCTTCACCTTGACTTGCTTTGCATGTTGCTAGGTGTGGTTCACGTCCTTAGTAATTAAGTTAAATACACCTGAGATCTTGTGAGACTTATGTGCCATGTATAATATTCTTTGTTATCTTAGCATGATAGATTGTGTGATGTTAAGTTCAGCATCGCAAAGTACTTAAGTGCGTTAGTGTAAACTATGCTTGTCTTGCTTGCTATTTCGTGATGCGTCTCATGGTGCTATTCTTCATATTTATGCACTTGCATATTGCATCTCATCTAGGTACGCTAGATGCACCACGTGAAGGATGAGATATTGGAGCCGAACCCAAAGACGGTGTATGGTGGACCTATCCCGAAGGTGGAAGGACTGGACAAGTGCTAGGACGGGAGATGCTCACTTAGCGAGTGTCGTCTACCTAACACTGACTTGTGTCGGATCCCAGGCAAGCCCCGGAGCATATTAAGCCTCCTAATTTCCGAAATGCAGTTACAGTATTATTGTTACATATATATATTGTTGCATTAAGTTTAGGTGTTGGATGCAAACACTTGCTGCATTGGTTATCCAATCCTTGTCCAGATATTGTTACCCTGAATCCTATGTAGCTCAGGCTCGAGTAGTGCTTAGCCCTGCTTAAACGCGGTAGAAGTCGGGTGATTTCCTGTCACCTGCGAGATATAGGAAGATACACGTGGCACGGTTGGCTATATTTGCTATCGTGGAAAAGAACCAGTCTTAATTTGAAATAAAGACCGGACGGAGGCTTGCCGGTTTGCGTGACTCCGTCTGTGTCGCTTAAGGACTGATTCTTGGAGCCTTTCCTGTTCATGTTGAACGCATGCCTCTCTCTTAGTTGGCCGTGTCCGATGACCGACCGCGAAGCCGAGTAGCTCACCTCAGGCCAGGAGTCGATAAGTATAAAGTGCGCCTCGGAAGGGAGCCGTAGGCGTGAGTCCAAGGGCAGGTGATTTAAAAGTCCTGATCATCCTGGCAGAAGGGTAATCCCTGAGAGTGCTGGCGCTGATCGAACCCGCGAATTTGGTTCCTGAGATGTTCCAAAGGTGACCCACGGCTACCCTTGCAAACTATGCCAGGGTGAGAGTTAGGAATACCCCCTCAGCTGAGTTGTAATTCAATTCGAATCGCCGTCTCTCCCGGTTAGTGAGAACTTGACGGGCTTATCTCCAATGTAGATACACTTAATAACTTAAAGGTTCGAAAATGATGATATGATGATGACAGCCTTATTATACCTGCTATGGTTAATATTGTTTGCTCCTAATAAGTGAGTGCTCTAGTACAGGTGCTAATTTAGTGGACAGGTAAATAATGATAAGCTTGATAATAAGTTTAAATTGGTTACTATAATCATAAGCTCTTTTATGCAACTGTGTCAAGCTAGCCCACCTGAAAAGCCTTGCATGATCCTTGGTGTCTTTTATTTCTGATTTTTGTCGGGTAAGTCTAGCTTAGTACCTTCTCGTACTCAGGGTTTATTTCCCACCTGTTGCAGATGACCAGTTCTTCTTTGGTTGCTGCAAGTACTGCCTTCTCCCTGCTGGGGATGAAGACTAGACCGTTGGGCGCGGTCTCTACTAGTTCTCGTACCTGCTAATGCTTTTGTGGGACATGACTCTGATCTGGCAATGTATTTGAAACTATGAAGTTATGTACTAAACTATGTTGCTTCCGCACACTCAAACTTGGTTTGTAATATTTTATTTGAACTCTGATGGATGTAATCCGAATGCTACTTGTGAAATGTTGTAACGAATGATGTGTTGTGTTGAATCATTACGATCTTGGTTTGTATGTCGAGAGTTGGTTGAAATCCTTCGTGATTTCCGGACTACCGGGATTATGGGAGCTTAAGTACAGGAATTTGATCGCTTCGGTGATTGTTTTTGTACTTACGTTCTTATGATTTGGTCGGTTCTGTTACAGCTGGCATCAGAGCAAGATTCGACACTAAACATGTCATTTGTGTATTTAAAACAAAAGTATTTGTGAAAATCCTAAATTAAATACTAAGTATTGCCAGTGGTCATATCCCTTATGCCCAAATAAGGACTCTTAGGTGGCTTATTAAGTACTAACTTGGGGGTTACTGCTTGTTTCTGTTTCGTCGTCCATACGGCGTGCTATTGTATGGATGCCATCCGCTTGGGTGGTAATGTTTGGATCAAATACCTCTACGCTCTGGTAAGTGGGAGTTGTGAGAGCATGACCGTCCAACCGTCGGTCTAGGGGAGAGTAGTTGTGGTTGCTCGCATACTTACATGTTCAATCATGTATCTATGAGAGTACTTAAATGTGGGTATCTCTGTCGGGTAGATGTGATACTAGAGTATATGCATCGGGGGATGTATGTACAAAGGTATCTTAGTTTACTGCTTTCATTGTGTGCTTATTTATCTCTTGTGGGGATGGGCTGCAATGAATTTGCCTGCAGGTACGCTAACCACGAATGCGTAGATTGAATGTAGCTGACGACTAGCTATATATCGAGAGAGTACGTGTTTTGCCACCAACATAGAACGTGATTGCCACCTTAGGCTAGCAATTTCGTGAGGACGAGTAGGACGAGCATGCATCATGATTGTGCTTGTGCATAAATATGCTTCCCTCACCTTGTCCTAATGCTAAGTAACTTGTGATCAATGTGATGTCACTATTTTCCCTGTGTGAAGCTAGACAAAATGTCTTGTCCCATGCTGCTTGAATAGCTATGCTTGAAGATAGTGTGTGATTAGCTCGTCTTGTATGTCTGCGTCCAAAGGAAATAGATGACAAGTTATTAGTTAACAAAAAGGTTCACCCCTTTGAAAACTAAATTGCTAAATGTAAGTAAAACTTGTTTTGTAGAGATATCCACCTACTCAGTAAAAAGGAAACAAAAGATAACAGTGCCTTACCACCATGTTTTGCCTGATATGTGTTGTGGTGTTACTGTAGGTGACTGCTTATTATGTACGAGCTTTGTGCTTAATAATAGTCGCTTAAGCTAATCGGATTGAGTGTTTCGAAATGCTCGCTTAAGACCATGATGTAGGCGTGGATGCTTGTTATCTTAGTAGTGCCGTAGTTGTCACCCTTTTGTCCTCGGTAAGCATACGAGTGTCAAATAGCTTTATCCTAAAACAACGCTCAAGTTACGTAATCGCACAGTTGTCGTCTCCAATTAGGTTCTCTCTTGGGAGCCTGAGCCTGTACACGTGGTTGCTAGCTTTGAACGTTGTGCTACGAAGACTTTATCTATGCCTTTGCTTGACCTTAGGCCCAAGCTTAGTTCCCTTAAATGCTTGCATATTTCATGGTTGTCCCGCCTCGTGTGGGAGGACCCTACCGCAAAAAATCCTTGTTAGATCTTATTGCTCCTTCTCCTACTAATAACTGGTGCAACGATAATCGCTATCTACCCCGGGTTTGAAACCTTCTTCTCACGAGATCATGTCATTGCTTTATCAACTCAATCCCTAGTCGATTGCAATGGCTTTGTCCCTTGAATCTCGTTTGTTTTGTCTTCAACTCTTTCAAGTCTCGGATGTTTATCGGTCTTGATCTCATGTTCTTGCTCGACAAGACTAAATCTCATGTTAACCTTTATCTGGTAATCACTTGGGTGGACACAAGACGATATGGAAATTAGCAAGAGTCTCTCGCTTAGTTGCCTTTTGGCAATTAGGCTATGTTCTTTTCTTGTTGTGTTTTGATCTTCTGATCGTCTCCTTGTTGATTCCTAACCTTGTGACTATCCTTGTTTGCTATCCCTCTTTTGTACAATGCTTGTTCTTACAATCTAATTGGTGCCACTGGAAATTTTGCTTTGGTTGTATGATCAGTAATGGTGCCACGATTAGCGATCTACGGTGCCGCGACGGAACCTAGGGCCTCCTTGTGGGCGGCCGATGCATGGTTGTGTCTTCTTTGGAGTGCTGTATTTGGTATCGAGGTTTCTAGTCATGATCCATTGCGTAGCTGTCATCGATGTGTTATTTTCACGTGAGCTCTTCCTTGGTTACCTCTCCATATCTTATCGAAGATCCATATATCTGACCGAAAGTAGTAGAGCTTCCTTTTGAAGTCACAAAAAGGGTAACCTTTGAAGAACTGGTCACCGACATAAACATTAACAGGCTACAAGAGGTGGTAGATAAGTGACTCCACTTGGTTGTCCCACCAGTATTGACGTCCGTCACCTAGTGAACAACTTATGTCATCATTTTTGGATCAGAAGGGCACACAACACTTAATGTTGGAAAAGTTGTTAGTCAGATAAGAATCGAACGTCACATTATGATTATGACCTGGCTATCCAAGTCTTGATTATTATGTGCATGCTGATCGCACGGTCGAGATCAACAATCTCTAGTGTGACTCCTTGTCTGCAGACTTTGATGACGACCGGCTGTTTGTGCCTCGATTGCAATTATTGTTGTAGTCAAGAGTAAGAATTTGGAACTTTGAGTGTTGAGAATCAACTGATTAGTTACTAATAGGAAGCTTAACCTCCGGCTAGGTGATAACTTTTTGCTAATTATGAAGGCCAGAGCTCACAAAACAATGTTAAGCAAACGAACAGCAAAGCCGGTCATCGATGCTAGTACTGCTTCCTTCTCCAAGCCCTATGTTGTCAAGTCAAGTCCATCTTGGACAATCACACAGATAGTGCTGGATGCTATATCGGCTACGTAAGGAACTAGAGAAAGCATGTGCCTAGTTTCGATCAGCATCATTGTGCCCCTAGGTACCACAAACGGATTTGTTCAAGGTTCTATTGGACCAAGTGCCAGAGAATATTCAAAAACGGTTCCTTGTCTCTGTAGGAATGCCCTACCTATGGAATACTGCCTTGTGCCCTGCGAAAACAGCCCACACTTCCAATGCTTGTGCATCATCAAGTTGGTGTCTAAATCAAACGATTTAAGTTGTTTCCTGAGAACCACATATGGAAAACCTTAGTCTACATCCTCAGAGAAAAGAGCTGCTGCTGCTACTGCTATGAGAAAGGTTAGAGAGTGCAAAACACACACCTCAGCGTGTGAAGCAAAGAAAAGGGAGAACACGAAATCTATCTAGATTTTGTGGCACTAAACCGGTTATCTTCAAGCCGGCGATTAGTGACTCAAACGAAGTTGGATTGACTCCAAACTTGGTGATCTCATTCCTTGCTTAGGACCCTTAAATGTCTTAAGTTGGTTTGAGTATTGGTTGAGTAAAATATCGGATTTGAGAGATATATTGTCGGCTCGGTTTGCTGCCATTTCAGAACAGAGCAGTTTTGGTAGATGAATTGTTTGGATGGTCAAACGGAGTCCGGTTGAGTTGAATTTTGGTGAGTAGTTAGAAGACCCATGGATCTACATGCCCACCAAAATTTGTGCATATTGGAGTAGTAGTTTGGGAGATTTGAAGAGAAAACAAAAGGGTACAGAATCTGTAATTTCTTTGTGACTGCGATCATCCTTCGCATTCAAAAGTTGTGTTTGCAATTGATGCCAAGGTATGTACCGCGGTCAATAATTGTTGCTAGATAATCCTTTAGATGCCCTAAAGAAGACTCCTTGGACCCCTTTTGTACCTTGTTCTTGGCCTCTGCTATCAACAATGTACGAGCAATCGAGGTGTTCTACGAGTCAATTTGTACCCTTGCAACTCGAAAGCAATTTGAAAGGTGTCAAACAACAGATTTCAAAATTGTAATTTGGAGATATTGATTGACATTAGAAATGAAGCCCAAATGTCAAAAGTAGTTCCACAAAAGATAGTTTTGATATAGTGCAAGTCAACTCAACGTACTGAGCAACTACAACATGAAGGAGAATCATACTCAAAATGCTTGGTAGGGAACTATTTCCCTAGATTGAGGAAATACTTGCAACTTTTATTGTACTCTAGGTCTCATTTGTCCATCATCCTTGGCAATGTTTACCAATGCTGCCTTGTCATTTGGTGTCTTCCATGTGTTTTACCCAAGGGGTTGTCTCAGATACAACTCAGATAACTATTGCCGTTTGGATACGAGAATTCCCTAAGGAATGATCATCGAGAACGTTGAGCCGACTGAGTCAGCTATCACATTCACCGCTCACTCAACAGACTCAGATAATACAGTGTCGTTATCAGAGAAAGAGCACTATATATAAGGAACATTATGTAGCTTTCCATCAGTTGACATCTAAGTGATTGCACCGCTACAACCAGTTTGGATATTGGTTAACTAGCTTCTCATACCCTCAAAGGATGTTTACCCCGTCTATGATCACATCCTTTATGAGGAGTTGTGCTCAAACCACTTTAGTAGAGAACTGCTTTTCAAACCTTGGGAGCAAATATAACACCTTTGTAAGGAATGTTCGTCAACCGACTGCGATCTAGTGCAAAGTCCATAAGTTCTGTGCTATATCCACTAAGGAAGTAGATGCTACAAGTATTTAGTCTACGTTTGTATCACTCTTCGTACATCGAGGACGAAGTACGTAGGACAGTGCTATCTTGGATTCCTTCCAATGTAATAATGCTTTATGGACGCCAACAAAAGAAATTCTTCAAACAACAACTTACGACAAAGAGCAAGTATCAGAAAGTGGTGTGACCAAATTAGCCTCTCTGATACTCCAAAGTTAAGTAGCCTAATGCTATCACTGATGTTGGAAACTGGATGACATGTTTCTCTTCCCTTAAAAGTCTTTCGCACCGAATCTCGGGACGCGATTCCTTTAAGGGGGGAGGGCTGTAACACCCCAGGTGTTTGCCACTAGTTAAGCAATGGGTTTGAGCGCAAACATAACTGATTGAGTGACGATGAAGATGTCAAGGTCAAACCTTTGGAAATGAGCCCCAACCTAAACTCGTATATTGCACCCTTGCTTTACATGTAGGCCCTTTTTAGGATATATGCTTGGCTAGTGTTATTGGAATATCTTCATGTGTCTCACATCAATATCCATCTATATTGATCACTGGAAAAGTTTCATGAAGTTTGGAATCAAAAGTCACATGAAATGATAAGTTATATCCTTATTGGAAAGACTTTACTAAGTGCTTCAATTGCACTATTAAGTGAATGGAAATGTAGGTCATCAACCAAACCTTGCAACCTTGCCCAAATGACTCTAATTGAACTCCACAACAAAAGTCATGAAGGGTTCATGTTGAGCCGAGATCAAGAAAATGCATCAATCGGTCAATAACTCTAATTTAAGCTTTATAGTGACGATACTTTGACCTATGTTGACCACCAACTTACAGTGCTTGCATGGAGTTGCACCTTAAATAAAAGTTGAAGATTGAGTAGAGTAGAACAAACATTGTTTTTGGAGCAAGAGCCAGATCAACTTGGAACTAAATCAAAAGCAGAGGCTCGAAAATTGAATCAGCGGCTGTTTTCAGACTTAGAATTTTTCTAAGTCTGGAATTCATCGTCGTCGCCATTGGCATTCCGCGTTCTCCGAAATTCATTAAGCAACTTGAGTTGGTCCAAAAACAAAAGTTGAAGGTTATATTATGGAGAAGAGCATACAAAAAGTTGCATTGAGTTTGACCAAGTTTTGACCTCCGAAGGCGAGCTCCCGTGACTGTTATCAAAACACTGACACTGTCACTTTGGAGCCTAATTAACTGCTAATCCATTGCTCAAATGACCTTGGTCTCTTAATGAAAAATGTAGAGCGGGCCGAGTACAGAAAACTTCGTTTTGGGCCCATGGACCAAATCGGCCCGTAACTGGCCCAAACCCCACGCTCCACCATAACCACACGGTGCCGCCACACTGCTCGACCGCTGCCGGCGTGGTGGTCGGCAAGCATGGACGCCTTGCAGCGCCTCCCTGCTGTTGCCGCGTGCCCTGCTCTCTGCCGCGTGCCCTGCGCCGCACTCCAAGTAGTGGAACTCCAGGAAGACTCGCCCCACTCCCGGCTCTTCTCCTCGCGCTCTCTCGCGTGCCTCTCGCGGCCACCATGGCCAGCTCAGAGCTCGTTCTTCGTTCTTGTTTGTTGTATTCGGTCGCAGGCCAAGCTAAGCACACCACCGCGTCCGCCTCACCTTGTTCCTCCTCCTGTGCGCACTCTCCGGGCCCATGGAGGCCGAAGCTGCACCAGCGTCGGGCCACAGCCGCCATCGTCGTGCGTGCATGTGGGTGAGCCCCTTGGGGTAGCTTCCGGTGGAGCTGTCCCCTCCCTAGAGTGCTCCCAGCGGTGGGGATGCTTCAACGCAACTCCGCGGCCGCCGGCATGGCCTCCTCTGGCCGTAAGCGCCGTCCCCGACGGCCTCCCTGCCCCCAACTCGCGACAGGGACCTCGGGCTCAAATTCGACTAAGTAAAGGGGCTTTTCTGCAGAACCATAGACTCAAGTGAATAGTACCTCGAGGACCTATTTGTTTTAAATCGGCTGAAAGTTTAGAAAATCATAGTAATTCATAGGAAATTCGTAAAATAGCAAATGAGGACTTTTTGGAATCCTTGTGAAATTCTCTATGCAATAGATCTATAATATTACATGTTTTACTTTAAAATTTTAGCTGTAAAAATATATTTATGGAGCTAGGTTTTTAATGCTAGTTGTATTTGTTTTTTTTATAACTGTAGATCTAGGGCTTCAATTGAAGTGAAATTTTTGTGGCATGCTACTCATGTTATGTTTGATGTGTGATAAAAATTTCATGAGTATTGGATGAAGTATGAGTGAGTTATTGGTTTATCTTGCTCTCACATGATTTCTTGCTTTAGCGACTTGTCTTTTTCATAGAGGTTGCTATACATATCCAAATGGAGTGAAATTTGTACAGTAGACTATTGAGAGGATATGTGAGTCACTGTAATTTTTGTAGAATTTATTGTATACTTTTGGTATATGTTCCTTAAGTCACCTTGTTATCTAAAATAAATTAAGAAATGCATTAAAAGAATTTATTTGGTCATGGGCCCTAGGTTTTCTGGTGTTCTTTAGTCATGTGTGACATGTTGATAAAGTTGGTTTTACCTAATTATGTGTTTGCAACATAAGTTAATATTTATTTTCTTGCAAATGTGGTTTCTGGACAGATCTGAGAACTTAGCAAAGTTCTTCATGATAAGGTGCTTTGTTGTGAAACTTGTTTATACAAAAGTTGTAGATAATTTATGTATCTAGCTGCTGTTAAAATTTGGTATCATTTGGCCAAGTAGTTTGTGAGTTATGCCTGTTTAAAGTTGGGTTTCAGAAATGGCTGCTCTCTGTCAATTGTGGACCAGTTTCTGTAAATGTATAATTTCGACCTACTTAACTTGGGAATCATGCTGAGATGATTAAAGATGAAATGTAGATAATTTCCTAAGCTTTCCAGAATGTCTTGTTTCATATCATTTGGATTTATAAAACTCTAGATATGATTGATTTATGAAGCAGCTGTTTGCAAGTCTAGAAATTGGCATATTCGGTTATAGTTGTTGCTTCACCTTGACTTGCTTTGCATGTTGCTAGGTGTGGTTCACGTCCTTAGTAATTAAGTTAAATACACCTGAGATCTTGTGAGACTTATGTGCCATGTATAATATTCTTTGTTATCTTAGCATGATAGATTGTGTGATGTTAAGTTCAGCATCGCAAAGTACTTAAGTGCGTTAGTGTAAACTATGCTTGTCTTGCTTGCTATTTCGTGATGCGTCTCATGGTGCTATTCTTCATATTTATGCACTTGCATATTGCATCTCATCTAGGTACGCTAGATGCACCACGTGAAGGATGAGATATTGGAGCCGAACCCAAAGACGGTGTATGGTGGACCTATCCGAAGGTGGAAGGACTGGACAAGTGCTAGGACGGAGATGCTCACTTAGCGAGTGTCGTCTACCTAACACCGACTTGTGTCGGATCGTGCAAGCCCGGAGCATATTAAGCCTCCTAATTTCCGAAATGCGATTCTGATATTATTGTTACATATATATATTGTTGCATTAAGTTTAGGTGTTGGATGCAAACACTTGCTTGCATTGGTTATCCAATCCTTGTCCAGATATTGTTACCCACGAATCCTATGTAGCTCGAGGCTCGAGTAGTGCTTAGCCCCGCTTAAACGCGGTAGAAGTCGGGTGATTTCTGTCACCTGCGAGATATAGGAAGATACACGTGGCACGGTTGGCTATATTTGCTATCGTGGAAAAGAACCGGTCTTAATTTGAAATAAAGACCGGACGGAGGCTTGCCGGGTTTGCGTGACTCCGTGCGTGTCGCTTAAGGACTGATTCTGGAGCCTTTCTGTTCATGTTGAACGCATGCTCTCTCTTAGTTGGTCGTGTCCGATGATGACCGACCATGAAGCCGAGTAGCTCACCTCAGGCGGGAGTCGATAAGTATAAAGTGCGCCTCGGAAGGGAGCCGAGGCGTGAGTCCAAGGCAGGTGATTTAAAAGTCCCGATCATCTGGCGGAAGGGTAATCCCCGAGAGTGTCGGGCGCCTGATCGAACCGCGAATTTGGTTCTGAGATGTTCCAAAGGTGACCCACGGCTACCCTTGCAAACTATGCCAGGGTGAGAGTTAGGAATACCCCCTCAGCTGAGTTGTAATTCAATTCGAATCGCCGTCTCTCCCGGTTAGTGAGAACTTGACGGGCTTATCTCCAATGTAGATACACTTAATAACTTAAAGGTTCGAAAATGATGATATGATGATGACAGCCTTATTATACCTGCTATGGTTAATATTGTTTGCTCCTAATAAGTGAGTGCTCTAGTACAGGTGCTAATTTAGTGGACAGGTAAATAATGATAAGCTTGATAATAAGTTTAAATTGGTTACTATAATCATAAGCTCTTTTATGCAACTGTGTCAAGCTAGCCCACCTGAAAAGCCTTGCATGATCCTTGGTGTCTTTTATTTCTGATTTTTGTCGGGTAAGTCTAGCTTAGTACCTTCTCGTACTCAGGGTTTATTTCCCACCTGTTGCAGATGACCAGTTCTTCTTTGGTTGCTGCAAGTACTGCCTTCTCCCTGCTGGGGATGAAGACTAGACCGTTGGGCGCGGTCTCTACTAGTTCTCGTACCTGCTAATGCTTTTGTGGGACATGACTCTGATCTGGCAATGTATTTGAAACTATGAAGTTATGTACTAAACTATGTTGCTTCCGCACACTCAAACTTGGTTTGTAATATTTTATTTGAACTCTGATGGATGTAATCCGAATGCTACTTGTGAAATGTTGTAACGAATGATGTGTTGTGTTGAATCATTACGATCTTGGTTTGTATGTCGAGAGTTGGTTGAAATCCTTCGTGATTTCCGGACTACCGGGATTATGGGAGCTTAAGTACAGGAATTTGATCGCTTCGGTGATTGTTTTTGTACTTACGTTCTTATGATTTGGTCGGTTCTGTTACAGCTGGCATCAGAGCAAGATTTGACACTAAACATGTCATTTGTGTATTTAAAACAAAAGTATTTGTGAAAATCCTAAATTTAATACTAAGTATTGCCAGTGGTCATATCTCTTATGCCCAAATAAGGACTCTTAGGTGGCTTATTAAAGTACTAACTTGGGGGTTCCTGCTTGTTCCTGTTTCGTCATCCATACGGCGTGCTATTGTATGGATGCCATCCGCTTGGGTGGTAATGTTTGGATCAAATACCTCTACGCTCTGGTAAGTGGGAGTTGTGAGAGCATGACCGTCCAACCGTCGGTCTAGGGGAGAGTAGTTGTGGTTGCTCGCATACTTACATGTTCAATCATGTATCTATGAGAGTACTTAAATGTGGGTATCTCTGTCGGGTAGATGTGATACTAGAGTATATGCATCGGGGGATGTATGTACAAAGGTATCTTAGTTTACTGCTTTCATTGTGTGCTTATTTATCTCTTGTGGGGATGGGCTGCAATGAATTTGCCTGCAGGTACGCTAACCACGAATGCGTAGATTGAATGTAGCTGACGACTAGCTATATATCGAGAGAGTACGTGTTTTGCCACCAACATAGAACGTGATTGCCACCTTAGGCTAGCAATTTCGTGAGGACGAGTAGGACGAGCATGCATCATGATTGTGCTTGTGCATAAATATGCTTCCCTCACCTTGTCCTAATGCTAAGTAACTTGTGATCAATGTGATGTCACTATTTTCCCTGTGTGAAGCTAGACAAAATGTCTTGTCCCATGCTGCTTGAATAGCTATGCTTGAAGATAGTGTGTGATTAGCTCGTCTTGTATGTCTGCGTCCAAAGGAAATAGATGACAAGTTATTAGTTAACAAAAGGTTCACCCCTTTGAAAACTAAATTGCTAAATGTAAGTAAAACTTGTTTTGTAGAGATATCCACCTACTCAGTAAAAAGGAAACAAAAGATAACAGTGCCTTACCACCATGTTTTTGCACGATATGTGTTGTGTATTATTGTAGGTGATTTGCTTATTATGTATGAGCTTTGTGCTTAATAATAGTCGCTTAAGCTAATCGGATTGAGTGTTTCGAAATGCTCGCTTAAGACCATGATGTAGGCGTGGATGCTTGTTATCTTAGTAGTGCCGTAGTTGTCACCCTTTTGTCCTCGGTAAGCATACGAGTGTCAAATAGCTTTATCCTAAAACAACGCTCAAGTTACGTAATCGCTTGCAGTTGTCGTCTCCAATTAGGTTCTCTCTTGGGAGCTGAGCCTGTATAACGTGGTTGCTAGCTTTGAGCGTTTGTGCTACGAAGACTTTATCTATGCCTTTGCTTGACCTTAGGCCCAAGCTTAGTTCCTTAAATGCTTGCATATTTCATGGTTGTCCCGCTCACGTGTGGGAGGACCCTCTTGCAAAAATCCTTGTTAGATCTTATTGCTCCTTCTCCTACTAATAATACGGTGCAACGATAATCGCTATCTACCCCGGGTTTGAAACCTTCTTCTCTCACGAGATCATGTCATTGCTTTATCAACTCAATCCCTAGTCAGTGCAATGGCTTTGTCCCTTGAATCTCGTTTGTTTTGTCTTCAACTCTTTCAAGTCTCTGGATGTTTATCAGTCTTGATCTCATGTTGCTGCTCGACAAGACTAAATCTCATGTTAACCTTTATCTGGTAATCACTTGGGTGGACACAAGACGTATATGGAAATTAGCAAGAGTCTCTCTGAAGTTGCCTTTCGCAATTAGGCTATGTTCTTTTCTTATTTGTGTTTTGATCTTCTGATCGTCTCCTTGTTGATTCCTAACCTTGTGACTATCCTTGTTTGCTATCCCTCTTTTGTACAATGCTTGTTCTTACAATCTAATTGGTGCCACTGGAAATTTTGCTTTGGTTGTATGATCAGTAATGGTGCCACGATTAGCGATCTACTGATTGCATGACGGAACCTAGGGCCTCCTTGTGGGCGGCCGATGCATGGTTGTCTGTCTTTGGGTGCTTGTATTTGGTATCGAGGTTTCTAGTCATGATCCATTGCAGAACTGTACCGATGTGTTATTTTCACGTGAGCTCTTCCTTGGTTACCTCTCCATATCTTATCGAAGATCCATATATCTGACCGAAAGTAGTAGAGCTTCCTTTTGAAGTCACAAAAGGGTAACCTTTGAAGAAGCGGTCACCGACATAAACATTAACGAGGCTACAAGAGGTGGTAGATAAGTGACTCCACTTGGTTGTCCCACCGGTGATTGACGTCCGTCACCTAGTGAACAACTTATGTCATCATTTTTGGATCGGAAGGGCACACAACACTTAATGTTGGAAAAGTTGTTAGTCGATAAGAATCGAACGTCACATTATGATTATGACCTGGCTATCCAAGTCTTGATTATTATGTGCATCTTGATCGCACGCAGTCGAGATCAACAATCTCTAGTGTGACTCCTTGTCTGCGAGACTTTGATGACGACCTACTGTTTGTGCCTCGATTGCAATTATTGTTGTGTAGTCAAGAGTAAGAATTTGGAACTTTGAGTGTTGAGAATCAACTGATTAGTTACTAATAGGAAGCTTAACCTCCGGCTAGGTGATACTTTTTGCTAATTATGAAGGCGAGCTCACAAAACAATGTTAAGCAAAAGCGAGCAACCAAAGCCGGTCATCGATGCTAATCTTGCTTCCTTCTCCAAGCCCTATGTTGTCAAGTCAAGTCCATCTTGGACAATCACGAGATAGTCTTTGGATGCTATATCGGCTACGTAAGGAACTAGAGAAAGCATGTGCCTAGTTTCGATCAAAGCATCATTGTGCCCCTAGGTACCACAAACGGATTTGTTCAAGGTTCTATTGGACCAAGTGCCGGAGAATATTCAAAACGGTTCCTTGTCTCTCAGAGGAATGCCCTACCTATGGAATATCTTGCCTTGTGCCCTGCGAAAACAGCCCACACTTCCAATGCTTGTGCATCATCAAGTTGGTGTCTAAATCAAACGATTTAAGTTGTTTCACGAGAACCACATATGGAAAACCTTAGTCTACATCCTCGAGAGAAAAAGAGCTGCTGCTGCTCTTTGCTATGAGAAAGGTTAGAGAGTGCAAAACACACACCTCGGCGTGTGAAGCAAAGAAAAGGAGAACACGAAATCTATCTAGATTTTGTGGCACTAAACCAGTTATCTTCAAGCCGGCGATTAGTGACTCAAACGAAGTTGGATTGACTCCAAACTTGGTGATCTCATTCCTTGCTTAGGACCCTTAAATGTCTTAAGTTGGTTTGAGTATTGGTTGAGTAAAATATCGGATTTGAGAGATATCTTGTCGGCTCGGTTTGCTGCCATTTCAGAACAGAGCAGTTTTGGTAGATGAATTGTTTGGATGGTCAAACGGAGTCCGGTTGAGTTGAATTTTGGTGAGTAGTTAGAAGACCCATGGATCTACATGCCCACCAAAATTTGTGCATATTGGAGTAGTAGTTTGGGAGATTTGAAGAGAAAACAAAAGGGTACAGAATCTGTAATTTCTTTGTGACTGCGATCATCCTTCGCATTCAAAAGTTGTGTTTGCAATTGATGCCAAGGTATGTACCGCGGTCAATAATTGTTGCTAGATAATCCTTTAGATGCCCTAAAGAAGACTCCTTGGACCCCTTTTGTACCTTGTTCTTGGCCTCTGCTATCAACAATGTACGAGCAATCGAGGTGTTCTACGAGTCAATTTGTACCCTTGCAACTCGAAAGCAATTTGAAAGGTGTCAAACAACAGATTTCAAAATTGTAATTTGGAGATATTGATTGACATTAGAAATGAAGCCCAAATGTCAAAAGTAGTTCCACAAAAGATAGTTTTGATATAGTGCAAGTCAACTCAACGTACTGAGCAACTACAACATGAAGGAGAATCATACTCAAAATGCTTGGTAGGGAACTATTTCCCTAGATTGAGGAAATACTTGCAACTTTTATTGTACTCTAGGTCTCGCTGTCCATCATCCTTGGCAATGTTTACCAATGCTGCCTTGTCATTTGGTGTCTTCCATGTGTTTTACCCAAGGGGTTGTCTCAGATACAACTCAGATAACTATTGCCGTTTGGATACGAGAATTCCCTAAGGAATGATCATCGAGAACGTTGAGCCGACTGAGTCAGCTATCACATTCACCGCTCACTCAACAGACTCAGATAATACAGTGTCGTTATCAGAGAAAGAGCACTATATATAAGGAACATTATGTAGCTTTCCATCAGTTGACATCTAAGTGATTGCACCGCTACAACCAGTTTGGATATTGGTTAACTAGCTTCTCATACCCTCAAAGGATGTTTACCCCGTCTATGATCACATCCTTTATGAGAAGTTGTGCTCAAACCACTTTAGTAGAGAACTGCTTTTCAAACCTTGGGAGCAAATATAACACCTTTGTAAGGAATGTTCGTCAACCGACTGCGATCTAGTGCAAAGTCCATAAGTTATGTGCTATATCCACTAAGGAAGTAGATGCTACAAGTATTTAGTCTACGTTTGTATCACTCTTCGTACATCGAGGACGAAGTACGTAGGACAGTGCTATCTTGGATTCCTTCCAATGTAATAATGCTTTATGGACGCCAACAAAAGAAATTCTTCAAACAACAACTTACGACAAAGAGCAAGTATCAGAAAGTGGTGTGACCAAATTAGCCTCTCTGATACTCCAAAGTTAAGTAGCCTAATGCTATCACTGATGTTGGAAACTGGATGACATGTTTCTCTTCCCTTAAAAGTCTTTCGCACCGAATCTCGGGACGCGATTCCTTTAAGGGGGGAGGGCTGTAACACCCCAGGTGTTTGCCACTAGTTAAGCAATGGGTTTGAGCGCAAACATAACTGATTGAGTGACGATGAAGATGTCAAGGTCAAACCTTTGGAAATGAGCCCCAACCTAAACTCGTATATTGCACCCTTGCTTTACATGTAGGCCCTTTTTAGGATATATGCTTGGCTAGTGTTATTGGAATATCTTCATGTGTCTCACATCAATATCCATCTATATTGATCACTGGAAAAGTTTCATGAAGTTTGGAATCAAAAAGTCACATGAAATGATAAGTTATATCCTTATTGGAAAGACTTTACTAAGTGCTTCAATTGCACTATTAAGTGAATGGAAATGTAGGTCATCAACCAAACCTTGCAACCTTGCCCAAATGACTCTAATTGAACTCCACAACAAAAGTCATGAAGGGTTCATGTTGAGCCGAGATCAAGAAAATGCATCAATCGGTCAATAACTCTAATTTAAGCTTTATAGTGACGATACTTTGACCTATGTTGACCACCAACTTACAGTGCTTGCATGGAGTTGCACCTTAAATAAAAGTTGAAGATTGAGTAGAGTAGAACAAACATTGTTTTTGGAGCAAGAGCCAGATCAACTTGGAACTAAGTCAAACAGAGGCTCGAAAATTGAATCAGCGGCTGTTTTCAGACTTAGAATTTTTCTAAGTCTGGAATTCATCGTCGTCGCCATTGGCATTCCGCGTTCTCCGAAATTCATTAAGCAACTTGAGTTGGTCCAAAACAAAAGTTGAAGGTTATATTATGGAGAAGAGCATACAAAAAGTTGCATTGAGTTTGACCAAGTTTTGACCTCCAAGGCGAGCTCCGTGGATATTATCAAAAACAACGACATTGTCACTTTGGAGCCTAATTAACTGCTAATCCATTGCTCAAATGACCTTGGTCTCTTAATGAAAAATGTAGAGCGGGCGAGTACAGAAAACTTCGTTTTGGGCCCATGGACCAAATCGGCCCGTAACTGGCCCAAACCTACGCTCCACCATAACCACACCGGTGCCGTTCGCCACATTCGACCGCTTTAAGCGTGGTCGCGCCACGCGCATGGACGCCCTGTGGCGCCTCGCTGTTGTTGCAGCGTGCCCTGCTCTGCCGCGTGCCCTGCGCGCACTCCAAGTAGTGGAACTCGGGAAGACTCGCCTCCCCACTCCCGGCTCTTCTCTCGCCTCTCTCGCGTGCCCTCTCGCTGCTCCTAGAGCTCAGCAGCTGTTGTTCGTTCTTCTTTGTTGTATTCGGTCGCAGGCCAAGCTAAGCACACCACCGCGTCCGCCTCACCTTGTTCCTCCTCCTGTGCGCACTCTCCGGGCCCATGGAGGCCGAAGCTGCACCAGCGTCGGGCCACAGCCGCCATCGTCGTGCGTGCATGTGGGTGAGCCCCTTGGGGTAGCTTCCAGTGGAGCTGTCCCCTTCCTAGAGTGCTCCCAGCGGTGGGGATGCTTCAACGCAACTCCGAGGCCGCCGGCATGGCCTCCTCTGGCCGTAAGCGCCGTCCCCGACGGCCTCCCTGCCCCCAACTCGCGACAGGGACCTCGGGCTCAAATTCGACTAAGTAAAGGGGCTTTTCTGCAGAACCATAGACTCAAGTGAATAGTACCTCGAGGACCTATTTGTTTTAAATCGGCTGAAAGTTTAGAAAATCATAGTAATTCATAGGAAATTCGTAAAATAGCAAATGAGGACTTTTTGGAATCCTTGTGAAATTCTCTATGCAATAGATCTATAATATTACATGTTTTACTTTAAAATTTTAGCTGTAAAAATATATTTATGGAGCTAGGTTTTTAATGCTAGTTGTATTTGTTTTTTTTATAACTGTAGATCTAGGGCTTCAATTGAAGTGAAATTTTTGTGGCATGCTACTCATGTTATGTTTGATGTGTGATAAAAATTTCATGAGTATTGGATGAAGTATGAGTGAGTTATTGGTTTATCTTGCTCTCACATGATTTCTTGCTTTAGCGACTTGTCTTTTTCATAGAGGTTGCTATACATATCCAAATGGAGTGAAATTTGTACAGTAGACTATTGAGAGGATATGTGAGCCACTGTAATTTTTGTAGAATTTATTGTATACTTTTGGTATATGTTCCTTAAGTCACCTTGTTATCTAAAATAAATTAAGAAATGCATTAAAAGAATTTATTTGGTCATGGGCCCTAGGTTTTCTGGTGTTCTTTAGTCATGTGTGACATGTTGATAAAGTTGGTTTTACCTAATTATGTGTTTGCAACATAAGTTAATATTTATTTTCTTGCAAATGTGGTTTCTGGACAGATCTGAGAACTTAGCAAAGTTCTTCATGATAAGGTGCTTTGTTGTGAAACTTGTTTATACAAAAGTTGTAGATAATTTATGTATCTAGCTGCTGTTAAAATTTGGTATCATTTGGCCAAGTAGTTTGTGAGTTATGCCTGTTTAAAGTTGGGTTTCAGAAATGGCTGCTCTCTGTCAATTGTGGACCAGTTTCTGTAAATGTATAATTTCGACCTACTTAACTTGGGAATCATGCTGAGATGATTAAAGATGAAATGTAGATAATTTCCTAAGCTTTCCAGAATGTCTTGTTTCATATCATTTGGATTTATAAAACTCTAGATATGATTGATTTATGAAGCAGCTGTTTGCAAGTCTAGAAATTGGCATATTCCGGTTATAGTTGTTGCTTCCTTGACTTGCTTTGCATGTTGCTAGGTGTGGTTCACGTCCTTAGTAATTAAGTTAAATACACCTGAGATCTTGTGAGACTTATGTGCCATGTATAATATTCTTTGTTATCTTAGCATGATAGATTGTGTGATGTTAAGTTCAGCATCATAAAGTACTTAAGTGCGTTAGTGTAAACTATGCTTGTCTTGCTTGCTATTTCGTGATGCGTCTCATGGTGCTATTCTTCATATTTATGCACTTGCATATTGCATCTCATCTAGGTACGCTAGATGCACCACGTGAAGGATGAGATATTGGAGCCGAACCCAAAGCGGTGTATGGTGGACCTATCCCGAAGGTGGAAGGACTGGACAAGTGCTAGGACGGGAGATGCTCACTTAGCGAGTGTCGTCTACCTAACACGACTTGTGTCGGATCCCGTGCAAGCCCGGAGCATATTAAGCCTCCTAATTTCCGAAATGCGATTCTGATATTATTGTTACATATATATATTGTTGCATTAAGTTTAGGTGTTGGATGCAAACACTTGTTGCATTGGTTATCCAATCCTTGTCCAGATATTGTTACCTGAATCCTATGTAGCTCAGCTCGAGTAGTGCTTAGCCCTGCTTAAACGTGGTAGAAGTCGGGTGATTTCCTGTCACCTGCGAGATATAGGAAGATACACGTGGCACGGTTGGCTATATTTGCTATCGTGGAAAAGAACCAGTCTTAATTTGAAATAAAGACCGGACGGAGGCTTGCCGTTTTTGCGAGTGACTCGTCGTGTCGCTTAAGGACTGATTCTTGGAGCCTTTCCTGTTCATGTTGAACGCATGCCTCTCTCTTAGTTGGCCGTGTCCGATGACCGACCATGGCCGAGTAGCTCACCTCGGGCCGGGAGTCGATAAGTATAAAGTGCGCCTCGGAAGGAGCCGAGGCGTGAGTCCAAGGGCAGGTGATTTAAAAAGTCCCGATCATCCCGCGCGAAGGGTAATCCCGAGAGTCTTGGCGCGTTGATCGAACCCGCGAATTTGGTTCTGAGATGTTCCAAAGGTGACCACGGCTACCCTTGCAAACTATGCCAGGGTGAGAGTTAGGAATACCCCCTCAGCTGAGTTGTAATTCAATTCGAATCGCCGTCTCTCCCGGTTAGTGAGAACTTGACGGGCTTATCTCCAATGTAGATACACTTAATAACTTAAAGGTTCGAAAATGATGATATGATGATGACAGCCTTATTATACCCGCTATGGTTAATATTGTTTGCTCCTAATAAGTGAGTGCTCTAGTATACGGTGCTAATTTAGTGGACGGGTAAATAATGATAAGCTTGATAATAAGTTTAAATTGGTTACTATAATCATAAGCTCTTTTATGCAACTGTGTCAAGCTAGCCCACCTGAAAAGCCTTGCATGATCCTTGGTGTCTTTTATTTCTGATTTTTGTCGGGTAAGTCTAGCTTAGTACCTTCTCGTACTCAGGGTTTATTTCCCACCTATTGCAGATGACCAGTTCTTCTTTGGTTCTTTGCAAGTCATCGCCTTCTCCCCTTGGGGATGAAGACTAGACCGTTGGCGCGGTCTCTACTAGTTCTCGTGCACCGCTAATGCTTTTGTGGGACATGACTCTGATCTGGCAATGTATTTGAAACTATGAAGTTATGTACTAAACTATGTTGCTTCCGCACACTCAAACTTGGTTTGTAATATTTTATTTGAACTCTGATGGATGTAATCCGAATGCTACTTGTGAAATGTTGTAACGAATGATGTGTTGTGTTGAATCATTACGATCTTGGTTTGTATGTCGAGAGTTGGTTGAAATCCTTCGTGATTTCCGGACTACCGGGATTATGGGAGCTTAAGTACAGGAATTTGATCGCTTCGGTGATTGTTTTTGTACTTACGTTCTTATGATTTGGTCGGTTCTGTTACAGTGACAGAACAAGCCACCACCTACGCTGGCGTGCTTGGTGCAGAACGTTGCGCCCTATGCGCGTAACACGGCGAGCGGCACCCGGGGTCACGCCCGCCAGGTTCAGCGTAACATCATCAACGAGGGGAACGATCCCCCATAGTTCGCTCAGGCTAGCCAGAACATCACCACTTCATCATTCAGTACCTCCCCATCTGCGTAGGGGAGCAAGTTCGAGCATGGCTCGAATTCCTCCCGCCTAACGGCATCTGCGACTGGGCAGACCTCAAGAGGGTCTTCGTTGGGAACTTCTAGGGGACATAGGTCCGCCCTAGGAACTCTAGGGACCTCAAGAGCTGCCAGCAGGAGCCCAACGAGTCCCTGTAGGATTACATCCATAGGTTCTCCAAACGATGCAACTCCCTCCCTAATGTCGTCGACGCGGACGTCATCAGCACGTTCCTCTCCAGGACAACCTGTGAGTCCCTAATCTACTAGCTTGGCTGCCAGAAGCCTCGTACCACCCGCGACCTACTCGACGTCGCCACGAACCATGCCTCCGGCGAGAAGGTAGTCGGAGCAGTCTTTAGTGGAGGCCAGGACAAGGGCAAGGCCAAGCGCAAGGACAAAGACGAGGGCCCCTCCACATGGAGGGGCAAAAAGAACAAAAAGGATCGGCGTTGACTGGACAACTCCGCGTTGGTCGCCACGGCTAATCACGCGGGCAAGCAGCCCCAGTAGGGTCAGCCTGACCACTTCAATAAGCTCATGGATAGCCCATGCACCAACCACGCTTATCTTGTCAAGCACCTCTACAAGGATTGTGAGCTCCTCAAGCACTTCCTGCGACAGGGCCGGTGGGTCGAAAGAACGAAAAGGGCAAGGAGGCAGCAGCCAAGAAAGGAGACGCAACGGGCAAGGATGGGGATGGCTTTCCCGACCCCGAGGAATGCATCATGATCTTCGAGGGATCCGATGCCATCTACTCCAAGCGCCATCACAAAGTGCGCTATAGAGAGGCATGCGTCGCCGAAACGGCCGTCCCCTCCTTCCTTCGTTGGTCAGAATCTCCGATCACTTTTGACCAGAGGGACCATCCTTCCCACGTCGCCATACCAGGTCGCTAGCTGCTCATCGTTGACCCCATCATTCGCAAGAAGTGCCTCACTAAGGTGTTGATGGGTGGAGGCAGCGGCCTCAACATTCTCTACGTCGACACCCTCGACGCCATGTGCATCCCCCGGTCGGAGCTCCGCCCGGTGAGCTCTCCCTTCCATGGCATGATCCCAGGAGCATAGGCATACCTGCTGGGGTAGATCGATCTGCCCGTCACGTTTGGTGACCGAGCCAACTTCTGCTCGGAGGTGCTTACCTTTGAGGTGGTGGACTTCCGGGGTCTTACCACGCCATCTTGGGGCGGCCATGCTACGCCAAGTTCATGGCAGTCCTCAACCACACCTACCTAAAGTTGAAGATGCCAGGACCGAACGGTGTCATCACCGTGGGTAGCACCTTCTCGCATGCCTACATGTGCGACCATGAGCATTATGAGCTCACCACTACCGTCATCAACTCGGTCGAGCTCCCATGGCTCGGGGAGTTGTCGACCCCAGTAGTCCCAGACTACAAGAAGCCAACCTCCTCGACTGCCTTCCTCCCACTCAAGGAAACTAAGGCGGTGGGGATCGACCCCACTGACCCTACCAAGACGGTGCGGATCGGAACCCAGCTCCAAGACAAATAGGAATGCGAGCTCACCGACTTTCTACGCGTCAATCGCTATGTCTTCGCATGGAAACCATGGTAGGTCACCGAGCACGCACTACGCCTCATCCCGGGCTCGAAGCTCGCCAAGCAACGCCTACGTCGCTTTGACGACGAGAGGCGTAGGGCCATAGGCAAGGAGGTCACCAAACTCCTGGCAGACGAATTCATCAAAGAGGTATACCACTCTAACTGGCTTGCCAATCCTATTCTTGTTAAAAAGAAGACTGGGAAATGGAGAATGTGCGTTGATTATACTGGCCTCAACAAGGCATGTCCGAAGGACCATTTTCCTTTACCACGCATAGACCAGATAGTCGACTCCACCTCAGGATGCAAAATCATCTCCTTTCTGGATGCCTACTCAGGCTATCACCAGATCGTGATGAAAGAGTCTGACCAGCTCGTGACTTCATTCATCACTCTATATGGTTCGTACTGTTACGTAACCATGCCTTTCGGTCTGAATAACGCTGGCGCCATCTATCAACAGTGCATGCAGCAATGCTTCGCCGATCAAATCGACCCACTCGATCACCCTGACCAAGTCGAGAGGCCAAAACCAACAATCGCCGTCAATATTGATGACATGTGGTCAAAACGGCTCAAGCTTGCGACCTAATCGCAAACTTGGCCGCAACGTTCATGAACCTCCAAAGGTTCAACATCAAATTGAATCCCAAAAAATGTGTTTTCAGGGTTCCGAAGGGGAAGCTGCTTGGATACATCGTGTCCAAACATGACATCGAGGCCAACCCCAAAAAATCATGGCCATCTCCAACATGGGCCCTATACGCAACATCAAGGGCGTATAGAGGCTCACCGGCTATTTGGTCGCCCTGAGCCAATTCATCTCCCAGCTCGGCGAACGGGGGATGCCTCTCTACAAGCTTCTCAAAAAGAGACGCTTTCGTCTAGACCGAGGAAGCATAGCAGGCTTTGGAGAGCCTCAAAGCGTCATTGACATCGGCCCCAATCCTCATCGCTCCCGAACGGGGAGAACCCCTCCTCTACGTCACGGCAAGCAACCACGTGATGAGCGCCGCCCTAGTCATCAAAAGGGAGGAGCCGGGACACCACCTTAAGGTCCAACGACCTGTATACTTCATCGAGGAGGTACTCACCGAGCCCAAGGTCTGGTACCCCTAGGTGCAAAAACTCCTGTACACCGTGCAGATGGCGACTCGGAAGCTCCTGCACTACTTCACCGACCACGAAGTCTCGGTCGTCACTTCATACCCGCTCGGAGACATCATCCGCAAACATGAGGCCGTGGGATGAATCTCTAAGTGGGCACTCGAGCTAATGGGACACGACATCAAGTATATCCCCCGTACCGCTATTAACTCTCAGGCTCTCATGGAGTTTGTCGCTGAATGGACGGAGGTCCAACTCCTGACCCCAGACGTCACCCACGAGTACTAGATGATGTACATCGACGGGTCCGTAATGGCACCCAGCTCGGGGGCTGGAGTGGTTCTGATCTCCCCGGACGGGAGTAGGCTCCGCTACGCAATCCACCTCCACTTTTTTGCCTAAAACAACACCGCAGAATACGAGGCCCTCATCAACGGGCTACGCATCGCCATCGAGCTCGAGGACAAATTCTAGGGGATCTAGCTACACCATGTCCCCCGAAAGGACAACAATGCCGCTGATTTTCTCACAAAATTGGCAGCCAGGCGGGTTCCATCTTCGGACGGGGTCTTCATCAACGACCTTCACAAACCATCTGCCCACATCCTAGAAGGTTCGATCCAGACACACCCCGATGCTGACCCGGCGCTCAGGGGCTCCGACCCTGTAGATGTTTGACCACCGATAGCCTACCACGGGGGTCCCCAGGGCAGTATATTCGGGTTTCAGCGTATGTGAAACTCGATGGTGAACGCAAGAGACAGTCGATTTATCCTGGTTCGAGCCCTCGATCGTTGATCGAGTAATAGCCCTACATCCAGTTGGCGTTAGCCTTTTGTGTTGGATTGATTGTCAAGTGTTGTGTTGTCAAAGTCCCCTCTCTAGGAACCCTATCCTCCTTTATATAGTCAGGAGGCCAGAGTCCTAGTCGGTTTACAATGAGAGTTCCTAGTAGGATTATAGAATAATACTACTACTAGGATTACATGGGAAGAATCATAGTTAGACTAGATCTTCTCCCTTCCTTGTGGGGTATCCTGTGGGTCACGCACTGACAAGCCCCTGAGCACTTCATGGTTGAGCTCTAGAAGCCTTGTCTTGTTCCTTCAAGTCTTGCCGAGCAGGAACAAGCGTCGTCCGAGTGCTTTCTTGAGCGAAACCGTGTAGCGCTTCGTGAGATCTTCACGTGATGTGTACCTTTTTGAAAAAAAAGTACTCCCATTTGGGTGTAGCCCCCGAGCCTCTTGCTTTTTGGCACAAGGAGCTAGAGGGTCTTCTCTTGAGGGTTCCTGAATATATACCCGGGTTCTTTATCAAAAAGAGCTTGGATATAGCTAGGTCTAGGTTCTTTTTGTCGTGAGGTCTTGAAGTGATCTGTCTTGAAGAAGTCTTCTTGGTGATGTGCGCTTTTTTGGAGAAAAAAGTGCACTCATCGAGTGTAGCCCCCGAGCCTCTTGCTATTTGGAACAAAAAGTTGGAGAGTCTTGAATCTTATGTTGTTTTGAAAACTGTTGTCTTAAAGAAGTCTTCTGAGTGATGTTTGTTTTTTCGAAGAAAAAAGTGCATTCACTGAGTGTAGCCCCCGAGCCTCTTGGTTTTTGGAACAAAGAGTTGAAGGGTCTTGAATCTGAGTTGTTCAAAGGACTGAAAACCTCTCCTCTTGCAGCCCTCGGGCATATACCTGGGTTCTTTTATTCGAAAAGAACTCAGGTACAGGGTCTTGGCATGTTCTCTGGTAGTCTGTTGTTGTCAGATGTAGTTGTATGGTGGTGGTTGAAAGTAAATGTTGTTTGTTCATGGGTTGTACAGTGTTAGTATATTCTTCCGAATATGCTCGTTCTTGAGTACTGTTCCTTCATGTCTGAGTCCTCTTTCATTGAATTCTATCTTTTCACTGTGTCCTTTGTCAGGTTTGTTCCGTTGGTGCTCCCGGTCCATGTGCACCGCTTCTTTGGTCTATAAATATCCTCCTGGTGTGCTATTTTGATTCATCGAGCATTTTGTTGCGTGGTCTGAAATCTCTGAAGTCATGAATATGATAGTTTGTGAAGTAGAGCAGCCCCCGGGCGTATTCTGTAGTTCTTGTAGATCTTGTCGTAGCTGGAGGGAGTCTTGTGATAGGGATTAGAGGTAGACTAATCCTACAGCAGCATTGTACTTGGAAGTACATGGCAGTAGTTGGAGGAAGTCTTGTGATGTGGGATACGTTCCTTCATCCAGCAGTTCTGGGTTGATCCTCGCCGCCTGTCCTGAGACTGTCCAATGCAGACAAACACCATATCCAACATCACATCGGACTTGGGTAGACAGATGCCTATCAGCTTCCCTTGGTCTATGTTGTCCCATCGTGCTGCTGATTTCCACCTTGGATGCACTGCGCACGTCCTTTGAAGAAAACAGTGTAGCCGAGTGCGGTTTGTTCTACCGAGTAGCAATTTGGAACACGTAGTTGTTCTAGAGCCTAGCTGTGTCTGGGTTCCTCTTTGCTACCTTGTTTGTCGTAGTACCGAGTTCGTTGGGTCTTGTAAGATGTGTAATCTTCTATTTTTTGAAGCCATTTGTAATGGAAAGAATCCTATCTTCTGAGTTGTCATTCTTTTTTTTCTGCTGAAGTCCTGGTTGTTTATGAGATTCCTGAGTTCTTTCTATAAGAACCGGGTTCTTATGTTCCTTGTGGGGTAACCCTTTGCTGCTTCGTGGTTGATGAGTTCTTTTTGTAGCAATATGATAACTCCATCGTGGTGCTGGATGGATAAGTCTGAAATCTGCCCGTTGAACTGTACCATTGTGTGGATTTGTGTCGTCCGTCATTTTAGCTGTGTCAGTAAATGGACCGTTGCGTCCTCATGCCGTGTTAAAACGGGCCTGGTGGGCCGCATTTTACTGTTGTAAAATCTATTTAAAGGCCTTTCGTCTTCTTTTTCTTTACTGCCCTGCTTTTGCCTTGAAACCCTAGTCTTCAAAGCTCCGCCGCCACCATTGTCACCGTCATCTGAGCGCCGCCGCCCGAGCATCACCTTTCCTTAGTGCTTTTATTGCTTTCGCTAGTATATGGGTAGGAAGAAAGCAGTGAGCAAGTCCCAGGCAGCCTTTGTGGACAAGGAGTCCTCGCTTTCCGTGATCGAGAATCAAGAATTCATGGCCATGAGGGTCGCTCAAAAGATCTGGCCGGCTCCGACTACAACTGAGGATTTGTTGCGCGAGCTTGTCAGTGATGGTCTGATCCAAAGCAAGGATATCGCTGATTGGAGAGCTCCAGGTGAGCATTGTCCCTACTCCAGGTCCTGATGAGATTATTCTTTTCGTCTTCTTTATCCGTGTCGGACTCTGCCTTCCGGCTTCTGCTTTTCTTCACCGATTCCTCAGCTATTTTGGGATTAGCCTGAATCATCTTGCTCCCAATGCTGTCCTTCATCTTTCTGTCTTTGTTCATCTTTGTGAAACTTTCCTTGGAATTCCTTCTTCTCTTTCTCTCTTTCGTTACTTCTTTTGTCTAAAGCCACAACCCCGCCACGATGGCACCAATGTTCTTGGTGGCTACGGGATTTAGTTTCGCCAGGGTCTTAAGAGCAAATTTTTTTACTATGACCTGGTTGATTCTGTGAGGGATTGGCGTGCCAACTGGTTTATGCCGCCAATTTGATTCCTTCTCTTACCGTTCATTCTGGATCTAGTCCCTTGGTTAATGACCGATAGGAAAAGAACCCCCTGATGACGGATGAGAGCCAAGCGATCAAGCCATTTCTTGAGAGGATATGTACTCTGAAACAGCAGGGCTTGACCGGCTTCGGTATCGTCTCTAGTTTTCTTCGCCGCCGTGTTCAGCCTCTGAAGGAGCGAGAGAACTTTGGATTCAAGTACTCTGGGGCTGAGGATCCTTCTCGTATGGTCCCTGCTCTTGAGTTGACTGATGAGGAAGTGCTCGAGCGTCTTCCGAAGATGCTGAAAGGAGTAAGTGTCGTCCCGCTTGCTGTCCTTGAGTATAGTGTTAACAACCCACCTCCTGCTGTGAGTTGTTTTTTCTTATGCGGGTACTTTTTGTATTTCTTTTGTTGTCTCCACTTTTGCTTAATCTTTCTTGTCTGGTTGTTTTACTCTTTTTATAGGAATTAGGGCGTAACTTTGTTGATCCGATCCCCCTTGGTGACTGCTCTGCCATTGTGGGGACCGGGGATAGTCTTGCTGGGGCTTCTTTAACCAGTAAGTTTCAAACCACGACAATGTTTCCTGGTGTTTCTTCCGTGGTTTCTGATGTATATGTGGAGTATGTTCCTCATCCAGTTCCTCGAGGCCCTCGTAGTGTCGGAAAGAGGGGGCGAGCTAAAGGTTCTTCTTCTGGTTTGTCCATTGCCAAGAAGTCTCGCCAGTCGAGTACTCGTACAGGTACTCCAGTTGTAGCTAGCATGCTCTTCGGTAAGCATATTAATACGCTTTGTCCTTTTGTTGTTTGTTTTTGTCTTTGACCGAGTATTTTTGTCTTTTTTTGCTGGTGCTATGGTGGCCTTGGTCGAGAGTGAGGAAGAAGAGGATGATGATGCTACCCTTGTTACTCGTCGGTGAGTTATTTTCTTATTTTCCTGTTGTTGAACCCCTCTTTTTGTTTGACTTTGGTCTTGTTCTCTTGTAGTAAGCGGTCATCGGGTTTGAGTTCTTCTGGGGCTCCAGTACCAGCCGCGCCGCTCCTGTCGCAGGGTTGCAGTGATGTTTTTGCCGCTATAGTTCCCCCTCTTAGGTCCTCTGTTGGTTTTCTAAAGAAGAGGATAGCTGAGTGAGTGATTCCTTGTTATGCTTCTTTGCTTCTATTTTCTTTTTCCTGACTCATATTCTTATCGTTGAGTTTTCTTATCATCTTGTAGACCCTCGCCTTCTCTTACTCCTCTGCTGCCCTCTTATCAGTCCTCTGGTGCGCCCCTACGTACTGAGTCAAAGGACTCAGAAAGTACGGTTGGTGAGGTGGTTGTCAGGGAGACGGGGCCCCCTGGTGATCATGCTGCTTCGGATCTGCTAACTCTAGGGGTGACCGTGGCCGTGGGGGTGGATTCATCTGAGGAGGTAGCCGGGGCTTCCTAGGATACGGCCCTGGTTTTGCCTTTCTTGCCTGCGCCGGCTTCTCCTTCTGCCTCTCTTGGTATCGGTGCTCCACGTTTGGATGTTGATGTGTTGCATCAATTTGATGCTACTCATCGGTTGTCAGAGCTGACCGCTGCCTGGGGAAACTTGGTGACCTTTGTGACTTCTTTTGGGGAAAAGCTCTAGGTAAGTTTTTCTGAAGTTCTTTCTTTGGATGTTCGTCTTTCTTCTGTCCTTATGTCTTGTTTTTCTCTCTCTTTTTGCTCAGTATTTTTCTCATGATCATACCAGCTTCTTTTTCTCGTCTGAAACCGAGAAAAAGTTGTCTTCTGAGGTGAGTACCCTAAAGGCAGAGCTTGACCTCTGTCGGGCCGAGTTGGAGACCGAGCGTCAGACGCATCAGAAGGAGGAGAAGGCTCTCCGTGGCCGGGTGGTTGAGGCAGAAAAGCAGAGGGATGCAGCTTCCCAGGAGGCCTTGAAAAATGTGGAGGCCATGAAGAAAGAGTGCACTGGTATTGCGAGTTCTTTTTCGTTTCCTTTTGTATTCAAATTTCCCTTTCTGCTGACTTGTTTTTTGTTGCCTGGTCTAGCTCACCGAGTTGAAAAGCAGAAGCTCTCAGAGGGTATCGAGGAGATGAAGACACTTATTCGCACTAACCACAATAGGGCTGAGGAGGTAATTACTCGAGCTGAAGAAGAATTCGTGCTTGCTAAGTTGATTAGGCGTGGAGCTGATAGGGATCTTGTGCAGGCCCAAAGAACTGTCGAAGTCTTGACTGGCAAGTTGGCGACGGCTACTGAGAATTGGAATGCTTTGTGGAAGTCATTTCGGTCACTAGCCGGTCTTCTTCGGACTTTAGTGGATGATGGTCAATCTTGGGCTCAGTTTATTCCCCAAGTGCCAACCCGTTTCTAGGAGTTCATGAAGAGGTGCGCCCAACTATGTACCAGGAATGTTCTTACACAGGTCCGGGTTCTTTCTCCGGAGTTTCCTTTGTCCAAGGTTGCTGATGAAGCCGAGAGCCAAGAATATCTGGATGCTGTTAAGAAGGTGGAGCCTGAGGTCGAAGACTTGGCCAGGAGGATTGTTGATAATCTTAACATTGATATTTCTTCTCCTGATGACAATGCTTGATGTAATTGACCTTTGTACTCTAGCTTCTATAATAGAACACTATACTTCTTTTTGAATGAAGATTGAATGAAGATTCTTTATTTTTTGTTGATGTCTTCTTTGCCTAGATGTCTTCATCTTGTAAACAACTTGGTATATGTAGGTCATTGTCTTGATAGACTTTCTTGATTTGTCGAGTGCTTGTCTGGCTTTTGTCTGTGACTTGTAAACAACTCGGTATAGATCGTTGCTTTGACAAACTTTGTGTTCTTGTTAGTACTGAAAAGACTTAGGACCGGCGATCTCAAGTATCTTCAGCTTCTTCTTTTCAGCTTTTTCGCTTAACTCGAGATGTGGTCAGCATCTGGTCCTTTCCCTGGTTGCAAAAACATCTTAGGATCGATAAGCCCCCGAGCACTTCATGGTTGAGTTCTGGAAGCCTCATCTTGTTCCTTCAGGTCTTGCCGAGCAAGAACAAGCGTAGTCTGAGTACTTTTCTGAGCAAAACCGTGTAGCGCTTCTTGGGTCCATCTGAGTGTAGCCCCCGAGCCTCTTGCTATTTGGAACAAGGAGCTAGAGGGTCTTGTCTTGAAATTGCTCTGATTTATGCTCAGGCTTAGTTTCAGTCGTTTTGCTTTTTGGTTCGGGTGTTAGCTTATTAGCTATCCTCATCGGCGGGCTCAAGCATCTTTTCAGCTCTTTTGCTCTCGGCCGGTATGCTCAGGCGTATTTTCAGCCATTTTGTTTTTTGGTTCGGGTGTTAGCTTATTAGCTACCCTCATTGGCGGGCTCAAGCATCTTTTCAGCTCTTTTGCTCTCGGCCGGTATGCTCAGGCGTATTTTCAGCCATTTTGCTTTTTAGTTTGAGTGTTAGTTTATTAACTACCCTCATCGGTGGGCTCAAGCATCTTTTCAGCTCTTTTGCTCTCGGCCGGTATGCTTATTGGAAACAACTCGGGGAAAGCCATAATAAGACATATGTTGTCAAAAAACCATCTTTATTGATCATGAACGTTGATAAGCCATAATAATACATATGTTGTCGAGGAACACCATCTCTATTGATCATGAACATTGATCCCTTGTGGCTTGTGTATATATTCTTCCTTGGGTTGTTTTCATGCGTAGAATCTTCTTAGCTGGCTGATGTGCCATGTATTGTTGACTTCTTTTCCATCTTCAGTTATCAACTTGTACGTGCCTGGTCCGGTGACTTTTGAGACAATAAAAGGACCTTCCCATGGACTGAGTAGTTTATGTCGCCCATCAGTTTTTTGTATTCCTCTTAGTACTAGGTCTCCGACTTGTAGTGATCGAGGCTGGGTATTCTTGTTGTAGTGTCATCTTAATCCTTAGAGATATCTTGCTGATTGAAGGGTAGCGTTTACTCTAACTTCTTCTGTACTGTCGAGTTCTAATCTTCGGGTGTGTTCTGCTTCTCCTTCGTCATATTGTTCTATCCTTGGTGACGTCCAGATCAAGTCGGCAGGTAGTACGGCTTCTGATCCGTAAACTAGGAAGAAAGGTGAGTATCTGGTGGCTTTGCTTGTTTGAGTTCGTAGCCCCCATACGACCTTGGGTAATTCTTTAATCCATTTTGATCCAAAGTCCACTAGTTCTTCATACAATCTTGGTTTTAATCCGGCTAGTATGAGTAGCCCTTTCTACCTGTCCGTTGGCCTCTGGATGTGCAACTGATGCGTAATCTATGCTAAAGTCGCAGTCCTATGCCCAATTTTGGAATTCTGTGGCTGTGAAGGGAGAACCCAAATCTGTGATGATTCGATTAGGCATGCCAAAGTGGTGCATAATGTCTTGGATGAACTCGACTGCTTTGGCTATGCTGTATTTTGCGAGTGGTTTGTATTCAATCCACTTGGTGAACTTGTCAATTGCTACGAATAAGTACTCGAAACCGCCTTTTGCTTTCTTGAGAGGTCCTACTTGATCCAGCCCCCAGCAGGAGAAGGGCCAAGCGGGTGGGATGCATATGAGATTGTGTGCTGGCACATGAGCTTGTCTTGCGAACATTTGACAACCTTTGCATTTTCTGACAAGTTCTTCTGCGTCTTTCAAAGCGGTTGGCCAGTAGAATCCGATGCGGAATGCTTTGCCGACCAGTGTTCTTGAGGCGGCATGATTTCCACAGCAACCTAAGTGTATTTCGTCTAGGATCTCTTTGCCCTCTTCAAATGAGACACATTTTAGGAGTACTCCTGATGACGCGGCTCTTCTGTAGAGCTTGTCCCCTACTAGGACATAGTTCTTGCTTCTGCGAACAACGCAGGTAGCTTCCTCTTTATCTGCTGGCAACTTATTCTCTTTGATATAATCAATAAAAACTTGGGTCCATGAGGTGGTGATTACCAAAATCTGGGTGCCTTTAGCTAAGATTTCAGGGGTTATCTCACCAGGTTGTTTGATGGAGGGAGCTGATAACTCCTCTATGAATACACTGGGTGGGACCTTCGCCCTGTCCGATCCGAGCTTGGCGAGGACGTCTACCGCAATATTAGAATCACGTAGGACATGTAGAATTTCTAATCCTTGAAAATGTTTTTTGAGTTTTCTTATTTCAGCACAGTAAGCGCCCATGTTTTCTTTGGTGCAGTCCCAATCTTTGTTGACTTGGTTGATGACTACTGCCAAATCGCCGTATACGAGTAATCGCTTGATTCCGAGGGTAATTGCCACTCGGAGCCCGTGGATGAGGGCTTCGTATTCTGCTTCATTGTTGGTAGCTTGCCATAATATCTAAAGGACGTACTTGAGTTGTTTTCCGTCTGGAGAAATGAGGAGAACGCCTGCACTGGCTCCACCTAGCTTGAGTGACCCATCAAAGTACATCTTCCAGTGGTCAAGGATGGTATTTGACATAGGTTGTTGAATCTCTGTCCACTCGGCTACAAAATCGGCAAGGGCTTGAGATTTAATTGCCTTCCGTGGGGTGAAATCAATATTGAGAGCACCAAGTTTAACTACCCACTTAGATATGCGCCCTGTTGCGTCTCTATTGTGTAGTATGTCTCTGAGTGGGAAATCTGTCACCATGGTAATCTTGTGGCTTTCAAAATAGTGGCGAAGCTTGCGTGAAGTGATCAGGAGAGCGTAGAGTAGTTTTTGCACATGCGGGTACCGGATCTTTGATTCAGGCAGTACTTCGCTGATGTACTATACGGGATGTTGTACCTTATATACGCGCCCTTCATCTTCTCTTTCTATGACTATTGCCGTGCTGATCACAGTAGAAGTTGCCGCAATGTATAGCATCATGTCTTCGTCTTTCTTTGGAGGTGTGAGAACTGGTGAGGAGGTGAGGTATGCCTTAAGTCTCTTGAAAGCTTCATTGGCTTCTTCTGTCCACTCGAACTTGTCTGTCTTCTTTAGTAGTTTAAAGAAAGGTAACCCTTTTTCACCAAGTCTTGATATGAAACGATTGAGGGCCGCCATGCAGCCTGTTAGTTTCTGCACATCTTTGACACTTCAAGGATGGTCCATCTCTGTTATGGCTCGAATTTGCTTGGCGCTGGCTTCGATTCCACGATGACTGACCAAGAATCTGAGTAGTTGTCCTGAAGGAACTCCAAATACACACTTGTTTGGGTTTAATTTTCACCTCCACCTTTTCAAGTTTTCGAATGTTTGCTTCAAGTCTTCAATTAGTGTGTCCGGGTTCTTTGTTTTTACTACTACGTCATCCACGTATGCCTCTACATTTTCATCGATCTGATCACCGAGGTACGTTTGGATAGCTCTTTGGTAAGTGGCACCAGCATTCTTGAGTCCAAACGACATGGTCTTGTAGCAGTATGCACCGAACGGAGTGATAAAAGATGTCCTGTTGTTGAATCAACTATCTGATCAATACGTGGTAGCCCGAACGGATCTTTTGGACAGTGTTTGTTGAGAACTGTGTAGTCGACACACATGTGCCACTCGTCCGTATTCTTTTTCTGTACTAGAACTGGGTTTGCTAGCCAATCTGGATGGAGAATTTCTCTGATGAATCCGGCTGCCATTAGCTTTGTGATTTCTTTTTTAATTGATGCCTTCTTGTCGGGTGAGAATCATTGTAGCCGTTGCTTCACATGCTTGGAGCCTTCATTGATATCAATTATGTGCTCAGCCAACTCTCTTAGGACACCTGGCATGTCGGCTGGCTTCCAAGCGAAGATATCTTTGTTGTCCCGAAGAAAGTTGGTGAGCGCGAGTTCCTATTTTGCCAAGAGGTGGGCGCTGATGGTTGCCGTTTTGGAGGGATCGCTGGTGCCCAGGTCGATTTGCTTGACGTCGGCTTCTTTTGGTGGTGCGAGGATGCTGGGTTTTTAGCCGGTATCTCTAGCTCTTCTGGGCTCATTTCTGCTACGATAGTGGCTATTTCTTTTCTACCATCGGCGGCTTGTGCTTTTGCTGCAATTTGGATTGCCTGAACGTCGCAGTCAAGAGCGTGCTTCAAATCACTCCGAAGAGAAAGGACACCGTTAGGCCCTGGCATCTTAAGCAACAGGTATGGATAATGCGGTATCGCCATAAATTTTGCTAGTGCTGGGCGCCCGAGGATTGCGTGATATGATGAATCAAAGTCTGCAACTTCAAACTTGATGAACTCTGTACGGTAGTTCGAGGGAGTTCCAAAAGTAACCGATAGAGTGATTTGTCCAAGTGGCATCGCTGCCTTGCCGGGTACTATGCCATAAAAAGGTGTGCTCGTTGGTGTAATCATCCCGACGAGTTGTAGTCCCATCTTCCTTAGAGTTTCTGAAAAAATGATGTTGAGTCCGGCTCCCCCGTCGATTAGTACTTTTGTGATAGTCATACCAGCAATAGTTGGATCTAGAACCAGTGGGTAATGGTCTGCGTTTCCTACGCTAGTCCATTGGCCTTCTCTTGAAAATTGGATTGGATACTGTGACCAATTGAGATATCTTGGAGTAGCCGGTTCTGCTGCCATGATGGTTCGTAGTGCTAGCTTTTCTTAATGTTTGCTTCTGGAATCTGGAACCCCGGCGAAGATCACTGCTACCGTCCCCCTGGATTTTTGGAATCCCTTGTCTTCATGGTTGTCCTCATCTTTTTTCTGATTGTCTTCTTTGATATTCTCCTTACTATCTTTTCTTGTGTATCGATCTTTGAAGGTGTAGCAATCTCTGATGGTGTGATTTCCTTTGGGGTGCAAGATGCAACGCATGTTTTCAATGTCATCATACCTTCTAGGCTTGGAAAACTTCCTTGATTTGTCAGTTATCGCTACGGTGTTGTCTGGTCCACGTTTTCTCTCTTGATGTCTGTTGTTTTGATGATTTTGCTTGTCCGGGTTGTCTCGGTTCTTTCTATTCGGGAACCTTTCTCGTGTCTTCTCCTCCACAGTAATCATCTTTTCTACTGTTCATCTAAATTCTTCATTGTTTCTCGGGTTTTCTTTGCAAAAGTCTTGAAATTGCCACCTAGCCATGATTCTGTGAGAGAAAGCTTCAATTACTTCTCGTTCGATGATGTCATGTACTTGAGCTCGTAGTTCGCCAAATCATCGATAGTAATTTCTGAGACTTTCGCCCCCTTTCTGCTTGAGTCCTTTTAATTCTGCATGGGTGATGGGATGCGTAATGATACCCGTGAAATTTTCACAGAAAGCTCTTTGCAAGTCCTCCCAGTTTCTGATTGACCCTGGATTCAATTTGTCGAACCATTGGAGGGGCATAGTTTCTAGGGCCATGGGAAAGAACAGGGTCTTGATATCATCATCTCCTCCGGCTAGTTCAATCGATTGCGAGTATATCCTCAGCCACTGCCTTGGTTTAGTTTTGCCATCATACTTAGAGTGGTTGGACGGCTTGAACTTATGAGGTAGTCGTATTGAAGGAAGTCTATTTACAAAACAGGGGAATCTATCGTGCGTTCCGGCTTCTTTGTATTCTGATTCGGCACCTCCCTCTGGCCAACTGTGGTTTTGGTGAGAGCAGTTCTACGAGGTTGTCTGAGCAGGTGCTTTGCTTCTAGTCTTTCTTGGTTGTTCAACTCGATAGCTTTGACTATGATCCCTTCTACTTTCTTTGTTATGACTTCCGCTTGGTCCAAATCTCTCAAAAGTAGACTTCCTTTGATTTTGATCTTCTTGCCTATGAGACGTTGACCTGGCGGGTAGTCTTGAGCGGGTCCTTCCTTCGTGCATCCTCGGGGCTGTTGACCGGAGAAAATCCTGGAGTTGTTCTTGTTTTTCACTGGGATGTGAGGTCGCTCTGAGTTCTTCTAGTGCTTTTCGGATCTTATCGTAGGGTGTATTTGCCGTGCGTCTTTCTTCGACTTCTCGTTCTGATTTTCTTCTATTGTACTCGGCCAGTTCTGACTCATATCTAATCCAAGCTTCCTTGCGCTGCCTAGCACGGTTTTGGCGTCCTTGTTTCAACTTGTTTTTTCATTCTCTGGCTTGCTTCTGATTCTCGGTCTCACCATCGTGCCCCTGGGTAAAGGGTGATATGTTGGACTTAGATTCGTCCAATGACCTGACGTCAGGTACTTCTAGGGGGACCAATGGTGATCGAGGACGGCGGACCATGAATACTTCTCGTGCGTGAATTGTTCTGCTATCAGCGTCGGTTTCCACACTATCGGAGTTGCTAATAACTTTAGTAGAGGCTTCGAGGTCGCAGATCAAGTCTCCTTGGTAGGGTAGAATTGTTGTCGTCATCGTGTCGACTAGTCGGGTTCCACTATCCTCAGGAACATAACCTGGCCAGTGGACGATGTAGTCTTGAGATGTTATAGTCAATATCAGACCTTCCTGAGCTCCCTCTAGTGGCATTCTAAGCACCAGATCAGGGGATCCTTCAGGCCGTGCCTGATAAGATGTTGCCATGTTGTGGAGTCTGAATGGAAAAAGACCCGACTTCTTGAAAAGACTCTAATTGTACTCTGTGTTGTATTCTTGATAGGCCAAGGCCACGTTCTTAAGCCCCATTGGAAAAGAACTCAGTTTCTTGGAAGAACTCGGGTAAGACTCAATTTTGGATGTGGAACCTGAGTTCGAGTCGGATGCAAAGTCGCGAAATCTGAGTTGAATCGGATATCGCGAGCTGCACGAATCTTTCAGTGAGTTGATCTGTCGTAGTCGCCAAAATACAGTGGTCTTCAGGGTGATCCGAATCTTCGAGGAGACAGCTTTGGAGCTTGCCTTTGTCGTCCGCCTCGCAGACCCATGAGCCGAAGATGAAGGTTGATCCCGTCGAGAAGATCATGTTGTCTAGGTCCGTCGAGCTCTCGGATGCAAATTCACCGAAAGCCCCTACCTGGCGGGCCAGCTGTCGATGTTTGACCACCAATAGCCTGCCACGGGGGTCCCCGGGGCAGTGTGTTTGGGTTTCAGCGTATGCGGAACTCGACGGTGAACGCAAGAGACAGTCGATTTATCCCGGTTCGAGCCCTCGATCGTTGATCGAGTAATAGCCCTACGTCCAGTTGGCGTTAGCCTTTTGCGTTGGATTGATTGTCAAGTGTTGTGTTGTCAAAGTCCCCTCTCTAGGAACCCTGCCCTCCTTTATATAGTCAGGAGGCCAGAGTCCTAGTCGGTTTACAATGAGAGTTCCTAGTAGGATTACAGAATAATACTACTACTAGGATTACATGGGAAGAATCCTAGTTAGACTAGATCTTCTCTCTTCCTTGCGGGGTATCCTACGGGTCCCGCACCGACAGACCCCAATGCCTCCGTGATGACGTCGCCCACCGACGTCGCTGTGTTGGCACTCGATCAAGCCGACTGGCGAGCGCCGCTACTCGCCTACTTCCTCGAGGAGGTTCTCCCACCCGAAAGGACTGAAGCACGATGGATCGCTCGACGCGCCAAGACGTTCATCACGTTCGGTAACGAACTTTACAAACGAAGTCCATCAAGAGTACTCATGAAGTGCGTCCCTACCGACCAAGGCAAGCAGCTCCTCCTCGAGGTCCATGCCAAAATCTACGGACATCACGTGGCCCTAAGGTCGCTGGTTGGAAAAGCCTTTCACCAAGGTTTTTACTGGCCCACCGCACTATGAGATGCAGAGGAGGTCATCCGCAGGTGTGAGGGATGCCAGTTCTACGCTCGGCAAATGCACATGCCGGCACAGAAGCTTCAAACCATATCCATCACCTGGCCATTCGTGGTCTGGGGCCTCGACATGGTAGGATCCCTCAAAAAGGGCCCAGGTGGCTTCACTCACCTACTCGTAGCGGTCGACAAATTCACCCAGTGGATAGAGGCCAAGCCCATCACCAACATTTGCTCGGAAGAGGTGGTCAAATTCTTTCTCAACATCATCTACCGGTTCGGCGTTCCTAACTGTATCATCACTGACCATGGAACTAACTTCACCGGAAAGAAGTTCCTGGACTTTAGTGATGGATATGGCATCAGGATCGACTAGGCCTCGGTCGGACATCCACGTACTAACGGCCAGGTCGAGCGAGCCAATGGCATGGTCCTCCAAGGACTCAAGCCACGCATCTTCAACTAACTCAACAAGTACGCCGGGCAATGGGTTGCAGAGGTACCAGCGATCCTCTAGAGCTTGAGAATGTCCCCGAACCGATCCATAGGGTTCACACCCTTCTTCCTGGCCTACAGAGCTGAAGTAGTGCTGCCCTCCAACCTCGATCATGGCGCCCCAACAGTGAAGGCCTTCGACTGTGACTGAGCCACAGATGCTCAGCAAGACGTAATCGACCTGCTCGAGGAGGCCCGCGAGATGACTGTCATCCGCTCCGCTCGCTACCAGCAGACTTTTTGCAGGTACCATGAGAGGAAAATCACAGGAAGGATCCTCAAGGTCAGAGACCTCATGCTTCAAAGGACCCAATCAATCAAGGAGAAACACAAACTCTCTCCGCCTTGGGAAGGACCCTATTTGGTGACCAAAGTGATCTGACCGAGCACCAACCGACTGAAGGACGACAACAGCAACGTTCTCACCAACACTTGGAACATCGAACAGTTACGTCATTTCTTCCCTTAAAAAATTGGTCTTACCGTTTTCTTTCATTCAACATTCGCTCCTACAAAGCACCTCGGCCCGAACACTTTTGGCCTGGGTCGCTCGAGGGCTCCATGAGGCTGCGATACCACGTCTCTTTTTTACTATCTTATGGTAAATACTTCTCTACCCGAACAAAAGGGTAGTCCGTTCCTTTAAATTACCTTACGTAACTTTGCTTTAAACATTCCGACCGATCACACCCCGCCATGACCTACGGTTATGAGTAGCTGAGCCTCGTGGGCCATGCCCGGGTTCTTAAGGTTGTAGCCTACGGTTCAGAAGGGCAGGTGCGAAAAAAAGAATAAAAAATAGAGCTATGCTAGGGTAAAAATAAGGAACGAATGGGATAAGCTTCCCCTTACGAAGTGATTCATCACAAAACGAAATTGTTGTATTCATGAATACACAAAAATGTTCACACAGGGGGCTCCCCCATGAACTTATCCTTTACATGTGCTAATTACTTCTACTCTAAATACTACTGTGGCTGCCCGGTGGCATCGGCTATCGGCTCGACCAGCAAAGACGAGGGCGGCTCGGTCTCTGACGGGACGACGTTTGGCTCGGTCGGAGGCGGGGTGACATTCGCTTCTAACCTGGGCTCCACTCCATCCACACGCTGGGTGACTTCCTCCTAGCGCGCGCCTTCAACCATGTTCACACGGCGAGCCTCCATCACCCATTGCGCGGAGACTTGCTCTGCCACCATCTGTGCGCATGGCAGCAAGCTCTCCTTGAGTGCATGGATGGCATCCGGGCTCCAGTCGTCGGCGTACCCACTACAGATGGCGGTTAAGTATAGGTCCGGGTGGTGCGTCACCACCGAAGTCAGCACCGCCGACGTCCTATAGAACATCTCATCGAAGATAAGCGCCCAAACTTCGTCCGGGACCTCCGCCAGTCAGATGGCGGGCGTGCTGGTGCTCGGCGCCGACCCAAACGCCTTCGAGATGATGACCTGGGCGACATTGCAGATCTGCTCAAGCTCCCCCTCAAGAGCACATCGCTCTTCAAGGGACTTGGCCAGCGCCTCCATGCTTCGACCGATCGTCACCTTGGCCGTCTCTAGGTCCTGCTCCAGAGAACCAACCCTTCCGCCCAACTCTGGAAGAAGGATGACAAGCTCAGAAGCAAGCTAAAGGAAAAAACCAGGACATCAAAAGCAGAACAGGTACATACCGAGGTTAGTGTTCTCAATGATGGAGAGTCCTTCCTCTACCGAGTCACCTGCTCGCGCAGCCGAGCATTTGACTCCTCCGTCCCCAGCACCTGCCCTCGGAGCATGAGACTTCCTGGTCGACCTCTGACTTGGCCTTCCGCCAGGGACTTCTAGAGCGCCGCCTGGTGGACCTTCGCCGCATCAAGTCCCCGCTCAGCGGCGATCGCCCGATCCACCGCGAGCAGTTCCACCGCCAGCGCTGACGTCGCCTCGGCCGCCCGGTCTTGAGACTCACGGCGGGCGGACCCTAGTTGGCGCTCGAGCTCGGCGACCCGTCGTGACATCACGGCCTCCTGAGCGTGCTCCTCCCGGAGGAAACGGGACTTGTGGCTCGACATCTCCTCCAGACCCTGTAAAACGAGAAGCAAGCATGCTGAGACAACCAGCGAAAGACCAAGGAATCAAGGACGAACGTAGAAAACTTACCTTTGCGATGCGGGGCAGGTTGATCATAACCGCCTGATGGACGACCTTGACCCGCTCCAAGGCCTCCTCCAGCCTAGCCCTAGTTTGGGTGAGATCGGACTCCATCGCGGGTCCTCTCCCCCTAAGTACGTCCCAGAGCTGAACCTCCTCCTCATCCCGAAGGATGAACCGAACCTTCCTCGGGTCACCGAGGTAGGGCCACACCAGGTCGGTGGTCGCCCCCGACCCGCTGGAAGGACTAGCTGACGATCGGACCACCGCCGGCTCCTGTGACGGTGGGATGGCCCGTGGCTCCACCCTGGTGCCCACCTCACCGGGGCAGGGGATCTCCACCTCCTTGACCTTGTGGCCCACCGGCGGTTGTTCTGCCTCCAGTCTAGCCACGTCTCCGCCTGACCTCGATAGCTCCGACCAGAAGGGTGAGCCGTGCATCCCTCCGACGGGCGAGGCAGGGAGCCCGGTCTCCCTCCTCTCTTCCACCATGACGGTTCGAGGAGGGGTCACAAGGAGGGGAAGGTCGCACCGCTGCTACCCTGCTCTCCCCACCGCTCATCGCGACGCACTGCAAGGTGGGCCTCCACTCCTCCTGCATGGGAGGCAGGGCGATACTCAACCTTGTCAATATATGGACACTATCAAACAAGTACAGGTCAGTCATGCTCAAAAACCCCAAACTATAAGATCGAAAAGAAACAAAGAAAGCATATCGGGACATAAGCGGCAGGGCTCTAAAGCCCTAGCCCGCTGGCAATGGGCCCGCCGGATGAGGGCCGCTCGCAGGTCACGAGCCGTGCCCCCTCACTTCGACCGAGGGGGGAGTCGACCCGGCCGGCTCCTGATCGGCCCGCGCGTCACTACGACCGTCGGCATGAGGTGTGCCGATCAGAGCAGCTGGCGGGGCATCCCCCCTTTGTGGGTCGTGCACCGGCGCCGACCCCAATGATGCGGGGGTGCGAGCCCGCTCCTCCGACTGCCTGGTCTGCCTCGCTGCGCCCGGAGCAGGTGGGGACAAGGCCGGCAACGCCTCTGAAGGGCCTGGTGACCGCGTCCGCTTCGCCTCTCGCTCGTCGATGGCGTCCGAGCTCACAGCGTGCTTCCTTGGCACGGGAACATTGTCACGCCTCTCTGCCTCCCACCCACCACCGGCGGATGCGGCCGTAGGCTCGCCACGCTCCACCAAAGTCGCGATGACGCTCTGGCTACCCTCATCTTCAGAGGTGCTCGCGTCACCACCCACCTCTGTGGGGTCCTCCGACTCGAGCTTTGCCTTGACGTCGCTTCGATTCTCGCTGGCCCGTACCCACCAGGCGATCTCCATCTCCTTCCCGTGCTTCCTTTGAGCCTTCTTAGCTCTCTTCTTCTTCTTCACGACCGCCGCCTACTTCAGGGCAGCTTGCCAGGCCACGCCCTTCGGCCCCTTCGGGAGGTGCGGCCAGGATTTATAACCGGTGAGTCCCTGTGAAACGGGCGACTTGAAGTCAAATTATAGGAGAGTGAGATCGAAATGGACACAGAGTAAGGAAAGGAGAACGTACCAGATTGGGCAGCTTCCTGGCGTGGAGAGGTCTGGGCTTTCCTTCAAGGGTCTCCTAGGCCTTCAGTTGCAGCACCCAGTCGAGTCGACTCCAGACTTTGTCCTTCGCCAACTCCACCGGCGACACACGATTGGGGTCTGTCGAGCCAGGGTATAGCCACATTGACCATGTCCTTTTCGCCAGCAGGGTGACCTGATGGTGGAAGAAGGTGTGGAACACCCGCACCCCATCGAGGTCGTGCTGCAATAGCTTCTGGAGCTCCGCCCCGATGATCTCCAGCTTGTTCTGCCGGCTGGAGGGGCCCCACGACCAGCTCTCCCGCCTCTCCGGTCTCCTTCTGGTGAACAGCGAGAATGGTGCCTCCACCGGGTTCCTTATGTAGAACCACTCCCCGTGCCACCCCCGATTGGAGTCACTGGGGGGTGTACACGGGGTAGGAGCCCGACGAACTCAGCTTCTTCTACAGGGCAAAGCCACCAACCGACGTGGTCTTGGCCAGCTTCCCCTCTGACAAGGCCCGCCCAGTGAAGATCCGTTAGAAGAAGTCCATGTGTGGCTCCATCTCGAGGAAGGCCTCACAGACGGTGATGAAGCCAGCGACGTGCAGCACCCCAGTCGGATTGAGGTGCTGCAGCTCTAGGCCCCACTCATTGAGGAGCCCACATAGGAACCAATGCATAGGATATCCCAGCCCATGCTCATGGAAGGTGAGGAAGGAGATGACCTCGCCAGCATAAGGACGTGGGGAATCCTCCCCCGCAGGAGCCCTACAGTACGCCATCTCCTTCGGCGAAAGCAACCCCTTCCCGATGAAGGTGGCCAGCACCAACTCGTCCACATTGGATGGCCTCTAGCTCGACATTGCGTTCTAGATTCATGAAATAGATCTGTGAGTTCTCCTCTCCCTCATCCTACCCTCTCTCACTTAGGAACCGCCGCGACACGAACGCTCTTTGCGAGACGGAAGAAGGAGGAGAGGCGGCAGTTGGGGAATAGGCGAAGGAACAGGACGAAAGCCCTCTCCCTTCCCCTATTTAAGGAGGAGGCGCAGCAGTTGGGGAAAGACGAAGGATTGGGGCAAAAACCCCTGTCCCTTCTCCCATTCAATGCGGATGGGATGCGTCCTGACTGATGGGATGCGCCCTGCCCGACGAGACAGCGCCTGGTTAGACGAGACGTGGCCTGGGCATGGCCCACCACTACCACATGCTGGGAGCAGGAAACAAGGCACAACCACACGCAGGTGGCCCTCCGCCTTCCTAGGCAAGACTTGGAAGGGCCCAACAACAGGATCTCTGCCAAGGAGAGACCAATGGGCTTCCTGAGTCGATCGGACGGCTCAGGCAAACACCGAGAGATAGGTAAGGAACAAAGGGACACCCCATGTGGGCCACACCGACTCCATCACGAACGACGAGCGCGGATCCTATTCGGACATATCCAATAAAAACTCCTCAAGCCTGTCACTCGAGTCATCGAGGTAACTCTACCAATCCCTCTTACTTTATTTTATTTTCTGAATGCATAAACATTTATTCATCCATTCTCATACACGCATTCACACATTCATCCATGCACACATTCATTCATCCCATACATCCGAAACATCGCATATGCAGTTAAATGCATCACAACGCTCCATGTTGTGTCACGAATTGGTAGTTGCCTCGTTCAACAAGAGCAACGACCGACCGGGGCTCGAAGGCCGGCCCGCGAAGGGCTCGAGGTCGCCTCACGTCAAACAGAGCTAGGGGAGAAAACGCAGATGAGCCCCAGTGGCCCTCGCCCAATCTGCTCCGAAGCAGACAGGATCATCTCAACCTTCTCGTTCGATCCTAACCTCGAGCCATGCCCATAGAATCTCCATCGAGGGGAGGCCAGCGGGCCACCTAGGTCGGTCTCCGAAATGACCTGGGCATCTACCGGGACTCGGGTTAAGGAGCAGTGGAATGCCACATGAGGGCTATGCTGACCCCGTCACGAATGACGGACCCGGATTTCACTCAAACATGCCCGTTAGCGAGCTCACCGAGCATGTCGCTCGAGCCATCGAGGCAAGCAACATTAGCTCAGTCCCTCCGGTTGCGGAAACCGTGGACGGGGTAACGCACGGAACTAGACCAACCCCTACCAAGCTCAACAGAGCTTGGGGGCTCAAGTCGGCCGATACCGACTCGGGAAATCAACCGACCGCGCAGGTCGCGAGCGGGACAAACATGGGCAAACACCCCGAATGACAGTCTGCGGCCCCAGGAGAGAGTACCAAGAAGCTCAGCCTCCAACCGACTCACCAGTCGGACATAGGCTCAGGGGCTACACCCGCGGGTGCACTCGCGCGCACCCGCTGTCAAACAAGAAATTCCCCCACTGACAAAACGAAAAAAAACCCAGACGATTCTACCCGAATCGCCCGGGGGCTCGGGAGCTACACCCGCGGGTGCGCGTGAGCGCACCCGCTGTCAAAACAAAAAATTCCCCACTACCAAGACAAAAAAAACCAGACGATTCTACCCGAATCACCCAGGGGTTCGAGGGCTACACCCGCGGGTGCGCTCGCGCGCACCCGCCGTCAAAGATGAAAAATCCCCCAGACGATTCTACCCGAATCGCCCGAGGGCTCCCGTCGGGTTCATAAACCCGGGGTCCCTCATGGACCTGCTTCCCAGCAAAAGCTCAGCCTAACAGACAACGTTGCGAACGACGTACAACTCCTGAGGCGGCCCAAAAACCTAACGACAGGCCATAAGGGTGATCCAATCTCCGACCGGAAGGCCTGGCCAAAGAAGAACGGCGCGGAGGAACGGCGCTCGCTTCCGTCGCTTCCGACTCCGGCCCGCCTCTCCGACAGAAAGGCCTAGCCAAGAAGGAACGGCGCTCGCTTCCGTCGCTTCTGACTCTGGCCCGCGTCTCCGACCGGAAGGCCTAGCCAAGGAGGACCGACGCTCGCCTTCGACTCCGGCCCGCCTCTCTGATCGGAAGGCCTAGCCGAGAAGGGACGACGCTCGCCTCCGACTCCGACTCGCTTCTCCAACCAGGAGTACATCGAACCTCCGCTTACAGCTCTTCTCCGACCGGGAGACCGGAGCCGACTGGGGAACGACCGACCGGGGACGCCCGCTCGGTGAAGACCTAGGAAACGGACAGAGCAAGTAAGGCGGGGCGCTCTAGTCAACCGCAATACCAAGACCGTACCCTGCACACCTGCAGGACAGTACTGTCAGGTCATGTCAGAAGGGTACTTTATAACCTTCCAGACATGTCAGAACACCAACAGTGTTGTGGGCGCCGACATTTGACGTACAGTATGGTAGACGCCGACATTTGCCATACTAGAAGAACGCAGTGTAACCGACCACATGCATCCATCCATCAACAGTATTGTGGGCGCCGACAAACCACCTTGTACCCGACGGCATGGGCAACAAGACTAGGTAGCACACACACTCTTTCTCTCACACTCTCTCTTGTAAAGCCGTCCCCTTCATCAATAAAAGGGGATGCGCTCTCTCCAAAAGGAGGACGATCGATTCGGACGACTCTCCAACGATTTCAACGAACAACAGACAGATCACTCCGATTCTCTCTGCTTGGCTCTAGAACTCTAAAGCCAAACAGAGCATACGTTCGAACGCATAGCGCACGTAGAAGCTTCCGTCACTCTCGGCTCTTCAGTTCAGAATCCGACCGAACCTCTTACACCCCCCATCTTACTCCCTCTCGTTTATAACCCCATAGCAAACTTTGAGCACCTGCGCTCAGGAATAAAGTCTCCGATCGACTCAGACTAGACGTAGGGACATGTTGCCTGAACCAGTATAAACCCTATGTCATTGAGTGATAGGCCACATCCGATCACAACATACAGCAAAACCACAAATATTTACGTGTTGGTCACTTTTCGCACCGACACATGGACTAAACTGTAGTCCTCTACCCTGTTTGGTTCAAGAGACTAAAGACCATTAAAGCTGTTGGACAATGACAAAGGCTCTGTTCGACTGCTCGTAAAGCCGCTTGTGCTGATTTGTACGGCTGATTTGTTGTGAGAGAAAAATACTGTACCATAGCTTATAAGCCGACTTATTATGGCAGCCGAACACTTCCAAAGATGCTCCTATTCAATGCTTTTGGGATGGGTGGAAAAGCAATAACTGAGGGACAGGAGCTGTCCTTTTAGGCCAGAAGTACCAAATAATTTCCTTCAAAGGACTACGGGACTAGAGATTATTAGTCCTCACATGTCTCTCATGCTGTTTAGCAAACTAAAGACTAGATGGCACTAAAATGAGCTCCTCTGGTCCTTGTAACCAAACGACATGGACACCGGTACCACTGCTACTTACCAGTGATGAAGACACTCGTGTGGTACCAGTACCTGCCCAGCATCAGCACTTTGACTGGGCGTGAAAGAAAATGTTAACAGATGGGAGCATGGTCATATTCCTTTTCCAAAAGAAAGGCCGCCTGAGACGAAATGATCACATCGGATGCTGTGACTGACAGCATGCAAATGCAATCACCAGCAAGACTTACCACCAAAAATACTACTCCTACATCCCGCTTTACAAGAACGTTTGTGCTGTGCGATTACCAAATCAAGTCAGAGGAGAACAATTAAATTATATGATCGTTTACCATTTCGAGTCGGATCCAGTCTCTCTAGTATGTATGTTTCTTTACAAACTGAGGCAGGGTAACACAAAATCCACGGTCAAGACATGCATCTCGTGTTCAGGATGGAACAAAGCCCTACATCTGCTCCTGTATTATGTTATAAACAGATATCAAGATCTCAACACTGATCAGGATGATGATAAGCCATTCCAGAAAATCCGACTTCCTGTTCTGAAGGATCTCCTGAAGAAACCTGATGTTGTGCTGCACATTTCAAAACAAACACACATCAAAACATAGAGAAACAGACAGCTATAAAACACTCCTAATCAAAGATTCGTAGCCACTGAATGTTTTGCATCTGTCTTACCTCAACAAATTTCAACTTAAAATCAAGGTTTCCAAATCTCTGAGTTAGCTCGTATTCATCTCGAAGGTATTCCCAGATTTGAGCATAGTTTGCATTCTTCCATGCTATGTCTGACCTGGAATCCACAAAGTAAACGTGTGGTCTAATAGTATAAACATACAAGTACAATTCAGTGTCAAAGAATGCAACAACTATGCCAGGTAACACTAAACCAAGGAGAAAAGTGCCAAAAGAGATAACACTGACAAATTAAATTACAAGAAAAAGATAGTCAAATTCAGATCTCAGAGAAAAACAAAATTAATAATCTTTTTTAACTCGCAAAAGCCAGGCCAAATGAAACACTTTTTTGTGTCCAGCAGTATTACAAGGCAACTAATCTCAGAGGAACTACACAAATACCATCTGAAATTCATGCAATGTTTAATTAGTAATTTGGGCTCATTTTTTTACAACAATTATGCAAGATCGGTCTTTTTCCATCTACTTTACAAACCTGTACAGAATCAGATGAAACTAAAGGTAAACTAGAAATAAAGCAAAAGCTTGTCTCTGATATGATTTGTAAGTCAATATGGCTCAGGGAAATAGTAGATTGATTGATTGAGTACAGGGAGGTGCAATATATAGGCAAGGATCAAGTAGGGTTTATAAAATACACCCAATCAACGGAGATCCTTCCCCAATCTGTAATCATCTACCATAAGTCCCTAGAGGCAGCCCAGCCACACCAGGCGTGGGTGCCAAGGCCCATGTGGTCAGCCCATAGACGCCTATTCTAACACGCCCCCGCAGTCGGATCGTCAGCCACTCTGCACGTTCAGACTGGACCTGAACTCCGTGAATACCGAAGAAGGAAGCCCTTTAGTGAAGATGCCCGCATATTGTGAAGAGGTTGGAACATGCAGGACACGGAAGATCACCAACTACAACTTGCTCCCAGACGAAGTGAAGATCGATCTCAATGTGTTTAGTGCGCTGATGTTGAACTGCGTTGGAGGTCATGTAGACGGCACTGACGTTGTCCTAGAGGCAGCCCAGCCACACCAGGCGTGGGTGCCAAGGCCCATGTGGTCAGCCCATAGGCGCCTATCTTCTTATAGGAATCCTGCACCCAAACAGCGGGCACCCGCTAGGGCCACGTCACTCGTTAACCCGCGAGCCGTTCAATCGACCCGTCACGCAATACTGACCGTCCGATGCCGGACTGATCGGCCCTCTCGCCCATCAATCCGCAAACCTGGTCAACCACGAATCGTCGTGAACCCGGGCCGACGCTGGCTTCCTTTGGCTCCTGCCTCCGCCGCCGCCACCGGTCCCGTCCCTGTTGAGCGCCGTCCCCGTCCCAGGCCGCGCCGCCGAGCGCCACCTCGGCGGGAGGCCCCGACGTCCTCTTCCCGCAGGCACGGGCCCGGCTGCGCCTCTGCCACGGCCGCCACTACCACCCCGCCGAGCACCGCCCCCGTCCTAGCCGCCGCCAGCCGAGCGCCGCCTCCGCACCCGTCGAGGCATCTTTCATGGTGGGGAGCACGATCAGGTGGGAGGAAGGCCTGGCGGCTACGGATCTGGTGGGATCGGATCGAGGCTATAATTCCTCACTAAGGACTGGCTCCTCAAGCATTGCACTCGTGTCCCGGCCACTGTCGCCGCGCTCCGTAGTTCGCCTGCCGCCATCGGTCATCGACCCCGGCACGCAACCAAACGCACAGCTTGAGGTAACGACGATGGAAGCGAAGCGCGGGAAGACGCCCAGCCTGAGTCCGTGTAGGTGCTGCGCTCCACGCCTTTGTCGCCAAGAATCTCGCCAACTCATACGTCTCCTGCAGCCGGCGGAGGTACGTCCTCAGGGTGTTTGATGAAATGGCCGTTCGCAATGCCATGAGTTCAAATTCCTTACTTGCCTCTGTCTCCTCCATTTGCTTGAATAGGTGGCCAGCCAGCTAACTATCACGACAGTGCTCCCTGGACGGCGCGAGCCACCGGCGATGGCGTCGGCAACTGGCGTGGCAGACCACTTCCTCGTGTCCTTCTCCTTCCACGACCCCAATGCCGACGAGCGCCATCAGAGACCATCTGCTCTGAGCCAACGCAAACAACCAGGAGATTGAACACGCGCTCAAGGTGAGGCCCTACCCCACTGATCCTTGTTTTTCAGTAAAAATGAGATGCTATTGTTTCAAGTGCATAATCAATTTTTTACCTGAAAATGTCCCTGGGCGAGTAGCTATCTGTGATTCTATTTCCTTTCACGCTTTTAATTTAATGGATGGTCGCAGTCTACACTTCTTATTTTGTGCCTTTTGGATGATGTAGGTATTCAACTGGAGAAACGTATTAGCTTATGTTTTTGAAGTGTACATTAATTCACTGTTTGACAATGTTTCTGGGGAAGTAGCATTCGGAAGTGTTCAAATAAAGATTTGCTTTTAGTTCACTTTGGACTTCCACATTGTATTTGTGTGCGTAGAACTGAAGAAACGATGTAGAATCAATTCTCTGCTTGACAATGTTGCTCTGGTTGCAGCTGAATGCTAGTAAAGTGGTGCCTGTTGGCCCTGGTGAGCAAAGTCAAGCTTGTGGCTGATAAAGAGTAAGTGAACCATTCTTCTGTGCTTTTAGAACGTTGTGCTATTCTACTGCTGCCTGATTAATCTCTCAATTAGGCACCATAATATCCAAACTGTCGTTACATAAAAAAATCTCTTATAGTTGTATTACTTGCTGTTCTGTGAAATCATCCAAATATGTTGAATAAACGCAAACCCATGATATGATATGGAGTCATGGTAGCAACTGTTTTAATTGTGTCAAATATTGTATGGTTTACTGCTTGGTACTGCATTTCAACCATGCTTTTTGTGACTAGACTAGATAAAAAAATGCTCTTCCTTAACCTTTCGTTGCTAACAGGCAACACAATCAGCTGTGGGTCGCAACAACCACATCAACTGGCTATTAGATTTGTTTACTGCAATTTCTATTCTTTCTCTGGTACTTATCCAGATCATGCTCAGGGTGTCTGCCTCCATGGAACAACGCCACCTCAAATTGCGTGCAATCCTCAGGAGTGGGGAAAGAAATCATTTCCATTTTTCTCTGAATACCAGTAGGGGCGCACACCTAAAAAACCAAAACAAAACAAAAAAAAACTAAAGCTCCTTGCTCCAATCTTTCTTGCATGCGTTCTAGAGAGGTTCTTTCTTTCTTTTGTGCCGTGGTCGTTGGCTAATTGATTTCCATTCTACACAGGTTAGCTAGAACAGGACGTGAACAAAATGTGTTGGAGATTAATTGCTGTTTTATGGATTTCAGTGCGCTGATTATGTTTAAGTTTTTTTGCACGTGGATTTCATCCCCATATCCTAATTTAGGCATATGATATTTCTTCGGTTTGATGGATTTTCCATGCCCTACTTGCTTGTGGCAGGGAACTGTTGATGAGTGGTTTGATTATGAGAAATCGGTTTTGTGCTCCATGCCATGACTTCATCCAGGGGCCAGCGGTGGAGTCAGCAAAGGGGGTGGCTAATGATGCAGAGCATAGGTAAGCAACTCACCTTCAGCTCACTACCTATGCCAAAGAGATAGTAACAAGCGTTAAGTGGTGACCGTGATTTCTAAAGATTGACATCTGATCTCATACTAAAATTGAATTTTTGTCCAATCCGTACCAGCATCTCTAGAGGAGTACTGTCAAGTGTCCATGTATCATATAGGTTGTAAAGTATCTGCAGCCTTTCCTGCTTTTTTATATTTCTCAAAGAGCACAAACTCACTATGGAGTTCAAAAAAGATACAATATATCTACGTACAGCCACATTTTATACGTCGATCCTACTTATTTTTTTTCATGTAGTAATTTTTAAGGATTCATCCTACCAAGATTTAATGCGATTCTAATTATCTACAGGAAGGAGGAATACTCCATCTCTTTACCTCCTTTGAAATGCCTCCATTTTTGGAATATCATTATGATTGATATATTAATGAGAAGGTGATGTAACAAAGGAAAATGCATTTTGTTGTATATAAAGCTTCATCAACTGCAGTCCTTTTCTCTGAGAATGACATATAAATGGTGTTCCCACTTCCTCCTTTTCAAAAATAAAAGATGTGTTAAAAATTTATTAGTCTTGCAATTAACAATGCTTCTTTTATATTTTGCGCCACTAGATAAGTAAATAGATACATTAATGTGAATGCAGTCATTTCTACTCCACGTTGACATGGGGGGGTAGCCTAACACTGGCAGCTGCGCGGCAACGCCGCGCTTAGTTTCTAGTTCTAACATGATTGAACTAAGCAGCAGCTTCATGGACACCAGTATACATTTCTGACTACAGGATGACGTATGCAACATCCACTTCTAGGGCAGGAGAATGTACGTGCAACGATCAAATTCAAAGAACAATAGCACAACCAAACGTTTGAAAAGGCCAAGAAAGGACATTAGCCTTTATTTTGGGGGTACAGACCATGGAATACTCAGATATTGCATTTAGGAAAATTGAACTGCTCAGCATGAAGCTATGATACCTCTCAAAGAGTCCAAGCTTAAGAATAACATCAGCCAAGTTAGAGTTAGCCTTCCCTACAAGCTGGAAAAGCTTCTTCCTCTCCATAGTGAAGGTACCAGTTTTTTCCATTCCACGATTGATATCTGTGAACTCAGCTACCATTCCATCCACCTAACAACGAAGATAATTAAATAAATTAGTATATTCCTTAATGTGTCATAAAAACATCTCTGCTACTAACTTGTACATACTTGACGGATATAGTAGTCAAGAGCAATACTTTGACCCAGGACACTTCCAATTGTACGGATCCCATCAATACTCAGATCCCTAAGCACAATATAGTCAAGACCACCTTGCATCCACGTCTCTAGGGTAGGCTTCTCAACAACAGCATAATCTGCAATTGGAAGATTTTAAGGTTGTGTCCACGGCAATGCTAACGATTAGATGACACGACAGCACCCACATGATAAATGCAAAGAAGCAGCAACCAAAAAAGTCATGATGATTGGTTTAAGTTGCTAGGAAAATATTTGCTCAAGCAAATGCCATGTGCTATTTGCAAAATCACGAAATGGGATTGCAAGCCTGAACAAGTCAAGAGCAGTTCTCATCACAAAACTAAAAAGTTCCCATAAAATTTGGGCACCATCATCTATAGACTGCAAACCATAAAATACAAATATCATGGGATATTTTTGTTTGTGGTCATTGATGAAAGGACTCTATAGATGTGAAATAGAGTTTAACTTTCTATAGATGTCTCTCATACCATGTGATATATTTTACTTGTAACGGTATCAATCGATTCAACTAATTTAGGATAGTACTAATGAGATTCAAATATTTAAAGCGTTCGAAGCAGATAAAAAGAAAGAAAAAATCTACTCCCTTAGGAAAAGTGTGTGTTCTTGGGCTTACCATCCTTTCTCATCTCTGGAAGTAAACCCGATGCATGCTTCTCAACAATTTTCAAGTATCCATCTGCTTCATGATCCGAAACATTGAACAGCACAATGGACCCATATTGGAAAACGACCATGTAGTGGCAATGGCTCTCATCTATGACGCCAGACTTAAAACCCTGTGAAACAATTATAATAAGTCTACCCAGTCTCTGACATGTCCTTAACAAATCATCTCAGAAAATAAAGACAGCCCTTTTCAAATGAATATCATCGTGTAATGACAAATGGTGACGCTACAATCAGCTTGCAACCGTTTTCATGGCATAGTAAAATACAAGACATTGAGCTCTCAAGGAGCTTAATATGAACATATTTATACAAAGGCAATCATCATATATGCTACCAACACGCCGTGCCAGGAATCAATAAAAGCTATATTCAAATTTACAATTGTAGGAGCATAAGAAAATCAAGAATGAAGCTTTTAGATAGCTCTGCTACAAGGCTGCACACAAGTTATGATTATATACAGGAATCCAGATGGGTTAGGGGCACTAGGACTGCAGGAACAGTTTGATGCAGCGGCCTACTGTGGTGTTCACATTGAACATTGACAACAAAGGCATGTAAAAAACAAAGCGCAGTACCTTCCTTTGGATCTTACATTTTGAAAAAAAGGTCCCAGAGAATAGATTCACCGAGCAGAGCGCGATAAAAGATTTTATCATCTCAACAAAGTGAAAGTAGCTTGCAATTGATCACTTACCAATTCCATGGTGATGAGAAAATGTGTCAGAATCTAAATTAGGTGTGTCATTAGGAAAGCAGGGAGTATCTACCTCGGGGTCTCCCTTGACATCGTAGTATCTAAGGACAACGTAGTTGGTGGCACGCGATGTGGGTGGGATGACATTGAAGGAATTCTGGGACTGGAGGCTCCGCAGGTCGATGCTGCGGGAGGGGGAGGCCCCACCAACCATATCAGTTAGTTCATCACCAAACAAAGAAAGCAGAGTAGCAGAGGAGGGCAAAGGAGTTCTAACGCTCAACGAGCCGGTACCTGGTGCATAGGAAGAATGCCTTGACGGGGACGACCCGTGACTGGTTCTCCTGCGCCACCTCGAGGAGGTGCTCGTGGTAGTAGGACTCGTCTTCGGAGGCGAGCTCCTCTGGCGGCGGCGGAGGCAAGGGCGCGGGCGGGAGCGGGGGTCCCTGGTCCTTGGAGTTGAGGTGGTCCCTCCCTGGAACGGGGGCGGGGGCCGGGGAGACGGAGGCGAAGGGGCGGTGGAAGAGGAGGCGGGACGGGGCGCCATAGGGATGGGGAGGACGTAGACGGCGCGTTCGGAGGAGGAAGGAAGATGGGGGGCGCGGAGGAGGAGGAGGAGGCGGCGGCGGGGAGCGAAGGGCTAGGGTTTGGAAGGCTCTCCCTGCGGCGCAGGAGCGGCAGAGTAGGAGGGGCCTGAGGAGGCTTTGGAGCCTCGACGACACCTCCATGGACTGAGAAGCTCTCTCACTCAGGTCTTGGACACATTGCAAGAAAATGGAGATGGATGGAGGACGCCGACGCGAGCGCGAGCGGAGGGCAGACGGGAAGCGGAGAAGACAGGGTTGGTCTCGGGGCTGGGCTGGGCCATGTTCTTTCTTGAAGCTCACTTCATGGACTGGGCTCCCGCCAAGGCCTATTTCCTATTAGGACAGAAAGGTCCAGCCAAGTCAGCCCAGCCCAGATCAAGGATAGCAATAGGATTCGGTGTGTTTTGTCAATTCCTTTTCCCACACCGTGTGAGGCAATCATGGTAAGCAATCATCAAACTATGACTGAAAATTGCAATTGAATTCGGTGTTCCTTTCTTGGATGTTGTCTAAGACTCCTTGATAGAAAAAAATTCCTTTTCCCACGGCCCTATCCAATCCAATCAGTTCAGAAGAAGAGATTTCCATATTTCACGCTCAATTCACAAGTCTTCTAAAATTTGACACTCCACGTACGGATATTTCAATAAACCTATTTCCTCCCCTTTTATCCATATATGCTTTATTCCTTTTCTTTTCCCAGATCTACTCAAATGAAAACAATGCTCTTGTCTTGCTTCTTTTTTTAAATTGGTGACCAAACACATGTCGGAATGGCATGAAGAGACATCGTAATGGCATGAACGGACATCGTAATCCCCTTCAAGGCCCCTCTTGGACAAGGTCGTGATCCCTTGTTCCTGATCAACGATGGCTTCACCCATAAAGAAGAGGATGCGACACGCTTTGCCATTGGCATTTTAGCATGTATTTTGTTTGGATACAAAAGGATGGGTTGGCCCTAACCTTATTTTTTTAAGATGGATTAAACTCATTTCTTGTTTGATTACGAGGTTAGACTAGCAAATATGTCAATGCGTTGCAATGGGAGAAAAATGTATCAAAATGTTTATAAAAACGGAGAGAAGGAATTTCCATAACTATTTATGTTTTCTTCTTTTTAATTAAATTTTACTGTTATACTTTATTTTGTGACAATTATATGACATGTAAAACACAAGTTAATGTTGGCAATAATATGAACTAAAATAAGGTTTGGATAGTTTTTTCTCATGTTTCTAAGCACAAAAATATTTGTTGGTACATACATCTGTTGGTACAATTAAATATCAAGTTTCAAATTCTTTTCAAGACACGTAAAAATCTGTAATTCAAGTCGGCGTAGAGTTAGTTATCGATATGTCAAGGACTTGTATGTCCGATTATTATGAGAGGAGGCTCTCTCAATTTTTTACATCGCGTCATAATCGGGGGGATTGCACCAGTGGAATAATCGGGGATATACATACTGCATTGGGTTACAAACTACTTACGATCTAGTTTCACGGTTTGATTAGTTGGACTATCGATTGAACTAGGTTATAAGAGTTTTGCTTTTAATCAAAATTACATTAATAACTTAATGGTGGAAAACATTTCTTTTTCAATGAAAGATTAGGAGTTCAAAGCCTGTTGTCTTGCTTTTACTCTTTTTTACTTTTATTATTCGTCTACCACTTTTCACATTCATATTTAGTGAACATGTTAGAATGGGAGAAAAAAGACAAAAAATTGGCAAAAATAAGACATTCAAACGAAAAAAGAAATTTACCCTCTTCGTAATGCATGGAAACTCACGGACGGTATCACGGGGTCGGAACCGTGGCAAGCATTATTGTTCGAGTCGGTGTTAGAGTACGTGTCTCGGTGGCTCGGGTGGACTCAAGAACACAAGAATCATAGAGAGAACGCAATAGTTTATCCTAGTTCAGGCTGATCGATGCCCTACGTCCAGCAGCTGATGATCCTTATACTCAAGAGCACCCAAAATCGGAGGGGGGTTACAGCAGAGTGTATAGGAGGTAAAGAGAGATTTGGTAGGGGGTTAGCTCATTGATAATCCTAGGGTTGCCTCGTCGCAGTGGAGCCTTCCCCTCATCGAAGAGGGGGAAGACGTTGGGTGCGGTGGACGAGCTCTTAGTGCTCCTCTCTGGGTTGCCCTGCTCTCGGTGCTGAGTAGGAGAGGATCGGTGAGAAATTGGGATATGTCTGGGATCGTTCTCCCTTCTTCTCCCCTTCTTCTTTCTTCCTCTTTTCGGATCCAATCTTATCCCTTATACATCGATATAGATCGGGTACATGGTGGTTTGGGGGTTGAGCCTATGGTCTACATGCGCCGGAGTCTTGAAGGATCTTGCAGCGGTGCTGTGGACCATGGCGATGTCGTGGAGGCGAAGAAGCCTTGGGCGTCGTCCGACTGGCCTGTTCTGACACGCTGAGTGTCAGGCTATGTCAGCTTGGATCGGCATCCCCTAGACGCGCCTTCTAGAGTCTTCTTGGCGGCAAGGGAGGTTGCATCGAGGGGCTGACACGTGGACCCGGAAGCCCTCGAGCCCCCGGAGGCCACGGAGGAGTTTGTCTTCTTGTGTCACGCCCCGTACATGACCCTGTCGGGGGAGCGGCCGGTGAAGCCACGCCCAAGGTGCAGCGTCGGGGAGCCCCTAGCCTCGATGGCTCGGGGCGTGTCTTCTTGGACCCAGGCATTGGCTGACGTCGTAGGTCGGGCAGGAGCTAAGGATCAGGCTCGAGCTTCTCGTCGATCGTGATCCTAAGACTCGGGCGAGCCCCCGAGCCCTGAGCAGAGGCCACGGCGTGCTCAGGCTCAGCCGGGTTTCTTGGTCTGAGGGTGCGCGCAAGCATACCCGATGGGTATAGCCCTCGAGCCCACGAACGATCCTGGAGGGGTCGATCGGGGGTCTTTTCGATCGGGAACCATTGATCCCGAGGCTTAACATATCTATATGTGGTACTCGTACGCATGATGAACGACTCTCTGTCTCTTTCTCTCAACGTAAATCGGAACGTCCTAGAAAGAGAAAAAGAAAAAAAAGATCAAAACCAAGATGCTTCCGAGGTGGGTGGGTGTGGAAACAAAAAAACAAACATGCTTACCTCAGAACCACTATCAACTCCAGGATGAGGCAGAACTGGAGCAAAATGAAAAGGAGAGGCAGAATGACTCTTGACTCTCGAGTTTTAGATAGGCACGGACATGGCACGAGGAGCAGAGCGGGAGCAAAACAGAAAGCAGTCGCAGACCGAGACTTCCCCCAACAGGCTTTAGTGGGTTCAGGCCTATGCCACGCGGGGCCCGTATGTCATCCTCAAATCATCTTCTTCTTCCCTCCTTCTTTTCTCGTGTTGTCGTTGCTTCACGCCATGCCTGCCATCACACTGTTGTTGATGCACCACGCCCGCCAGTCACGCCACGCCTGTCGTCGCACTGTTGCTGCTCCGAGTCTATTGCTGCTTCTCCGAGGTTTGTTGTTACTGCCGTGTCGTGCTCGCTGCTGCCTCATTCCATGTTGCCGCCGCATACTGTTATTGCACATTATTGAGTATCAAACATAGGAGTATATTAAGTCCTCCTAATCAGCTAGGGGCTCGGGGGTTACACCCGTCGTTTACGCTCGCGCGTACACTCCGGTCTATAGGCAAATGCCTTCGTGGGCTTTAGGAGACCCACTTTGGAAGAGGGCCTTAGCTCTAAGGAATGACCAAAGAGGTTAAGTCCCTCTTTGGGTCACCCATGCCAGGGGGCTCGGCCAAGCCTAAACGACTCTTGGACTGTAGCGATGACAGCCGAGCAAGTCCTGTAGCATGAGCTTTGCCCTTGCTGAGGCTATGCTTCTACTCCTGACCAATACCAGGAATATACCTTGGAATCTGTTAAGCATCCAGAGCCTAACATGCGGGCAGAGCAGCAAGACGCTAGGCCCTGTCAGGGCTCTGTTTCTCCGCTTTGGCGTGACTTTGTCGGCCACTCCAAGCACAGGGGCATGCCCAAGGCGTGATGCAACGCGACAAGGGCCACCAAGCGCTCCAGGCCCACATGGCAGCCCCCTATGTGTAGGGGCGGTATCTTGGTGTGTGATGGACACCGAGAGAAGGCGAGCCCATGGAGGCACAACGGTGGCAGACAACATAGTATTTTAGTGTATGGTTGGCTCTAATCTACCATTACCCTTATTTTTGTACACCATTTACAGCTCTCTCATGCGACCACGTCACCAACGTTCGTCAGCCACCAGATCCACCATCTACGGCCTCGAAACATCTATGTCCTGACTGCCTCCAGATATTTCCATCCCCGCACACGGTCCTTCCTCTCTCGAACATTCCGACACGCTTGACTCCGCCGCCACGGTCGCGGATCCTCTCTCGAACGACTCCGCCGCCGTGGTCGTAGTTGTGTCCATGCCCGTCGGTCACCCCGCTCCGTGCAGCCGCGCCCTACGCGCCCGCCGCAGTCGTCCCCTCGCGCTCGCATCCCACGTGCTCCCGCCTTGGCCACCGCCGCCGGTGGCACCTTCTCCTGTGCGCCCGCCACACACGCCACCGGCCTACGCGCCCGCCGTAGGCACCCTACCTTCGCCTATGCGCCCGCCCCACACGCCACCGGCCTACGGCCTTGCCGCAGCCGTGCCCTAAACGCCGGCATCAGGTTTCACTCTTTCTCCTATCTGCGATTTAATTTGGTTAACGTACAGTATCTGATGCCTCTGTTTTAGTCCAAGTCCTGGAGGCGCAACATATGGGTGTACGACTACCGCCACGTCTTCGCCAGGCATACGTGGAACACCGAGGAGCGCTGCCCCGTCGTCTTCGCAAGGTCTCACGGATGGAGGCCTGCATCTCATTTGATGTTCCAATATTTTCCATATCAACTCTCAAATGCTCTATACTTGCTCCTCTGATCCATGCTGCTCTATAATTTCTCCTCTGATCCATGCCAGTGCTTTACTATGTAATGCAATCTTTCGAGGTAGTACAGGTGATTTCAATTTTGTTTTTGCCACATGCCAAGATGAATATGCTCGCCCTTTGTCAATCAAGTAATGTAACGTTTTAATTTTCCTAATGCTCGAGGAACGATGCGTTATCTGAACTTCTGAGGTTGCTCATTCTGTTGCATAACACATTCCCAGTGCGTTTTTGGGTTCAGGTCATAGTTCAAGAAACAAAAGCAAACATTACTTTCTGATTTTTTTGCAAACAATAGTAAAACAAAGTAACATATTAGCAGTAAGTTACCAATAGAGGGAATGTAATTTAGATAGAGGACTTAGATGCTCCTTGGAATATGATCTGTTAGTACTTCAGAGTTTCAAACCATGTGATTGACTTTGAATATATTTTATACTATATTTTCCTTTTAATTTGTGTTGTGCCACTTAAATTTGTATGCCTCTGCATTTTCACATACACTATTTATAGAGGGATTGACCCACGGCAGGAGACGAGGTAGCTTTGAAGCAAGAACACCCGTCCATCTGACGACAATAGGAATGGCACGGCTCAAGTGGACTAGGAGGGATGCACTACCTGATTATGTACTGCCCAAATGCAAGGTATTATTAGCCTTAGCTTGAACTACAAGATAATATGCTGACAGTTTTCGGAAACCTCACTAAATTCTTTTCTTCCACTCTGAATCTGTGCAGTCCCACGAATCTGATAAACTTCACAACCTTGCTTGACTATGTTCTTTCAATCTGGGTAATTCATAAATCTGAACAAATGTTACAATATCCAAGTCACTTCCCTTATTCGCTTACTTTAACGAAATTTGTTACAATGAGTGCTAAACTTGATAGCGTATAAAGGCCAATTTTCATTCTTTTTTGCTATCATTTCAACACTAAATGCTTCACTTACGTTTCTGTGCAGGTCATCCAAAGTCGCAAACTAAGATCTACTGTCATCATATACAAAAAGGGTGCCCAAACCCAGGAATTGGTCATGTCTTCTGCTCGGTTACAGTTTTTATGATCTTTTTGTTTTGTACATTCACAGATATGTAATGCAACGCCGATTGCTAATGCTCACCTAGCACCCGCACATTGTGCGGGGGGACTGCCTAGTACTATCTATAGATGAACTATTGTAATCCCATAAGCAAATAGTAGAAGAAAATTTGAATGGCTTGGTCTTGTGGTTTTTACCCCGAATTTGAGGGGTTTTACACGTTAAATATGGTGTCACTTTTTTAAGGTAAAGTGTAACTGCAACTGGTTGCAACTTGAAAGGACCGCTTCGATACCTAAGGGGGCTTGAATAGACACTACAAAACTTTTTCAGAAAAGATTAGCAATTAAAACAACGGGAGAATTGAAAAAATAGGACTCGAAACATTGGTCGTTTGCAGATTTGACACTGGATCTACATTCATAGACACAGATGGACCAATTTATTATCCACCCGAGTGTTAACATGATCAAAGAGTCGATGTTTGGAGTTTCAAATATCCAATTTTCTCTGAAACAACATATCACACTGCACATACCAAACCTGGCCTAGCCGAGCTCAGCCGGCCTAGCTGGCTTTCCTTGTCAGACGCAACACAATCTACAAACCTAGCCTGGCCGAGATGCTATGTTGGCCTGGCCGGCTTTTGCCAGAGCACACGCCAAAATGTGTCTTGAGCCTGTATGGGGATATACCTCTGGGTACCCACGGTGATAGACATGGGTCGCACCGTTAGGGACGGTCCAGCCCATGACATCAAAACTTGCGGCACGGTACTAGTCGGCGTACACCGTAAGGCTTTACAGAAGATATCTTGAAGATAGAGATAGATCTGTTTGGACTCTTATAGATACTGTAATCCGAATAAAATATCTAACACGTAGCCGACTATGATACTTTCTTTGTAACCCTACCTCTACAGAGTATATAAGGAGGGACAGGGATCCCCTAATCGATATCCTCATCGAGACCGAGATACAAATCCTAGGCTTAGGCTAGGATCTCATATTCCAGCAATACAAACTAACAGAACACAGGACGTAAGGTTTTACGTCACATTAATGGTATGAATCTGTCTAAATCTTGTGTTCTTGTAGTTGTGTTACCATTCGGTTCCTGATCACGCGCACCTCTACCATACAATCTACCATCGTGGGTGTATCCCTCGGTAGACTGTCGACGATATTTAGTCGATAGTTAACGTGTCAGGTAGAGGTATGCATGCTGATTCCATGATGAACTTGATGGCAGTTGTTCAACGATGCTCGTCTCCCTCGTTCGCGATCTACTTCACCTTCATTGCGGCTAAGAGGATCGTACTCATCGAACTCATCGTACTCAACGTCGAATCCGGCGCCCGCGCAAGGAGCTACATGGGCACGGAACGCACAGATTCTGAAAGCAAACAAGCATGCGTATACATGCATGAACGACACAAGCCACCTACTGGATGATTTTTCATGTTGCTCATCTACTCGCTGAGATGCATCGAGCGACTGCACCTGTTCGGTTACGTCTCCACGTACCCGTCCGACTACATCAAGTTGCTACACGAGCCGCCAAGTAAGACGCTAAGCGAGCCGCTAAGCTCATGCTTCATTTTACTTTTTTTGTGCTTCATTTTTTTATTTCTTTTTGTTTTATGTTATCTTTTATTATTCTTTTTATTTTTATATTTTTATTGTTTCTTTTATTTCTTTTTCTTTTTTACTTCCTTTTCTTATTAATTTATTTTTTTTCTTTAATTTATTTTTTATTTTTGTTTATTTTTTGTTTCATATGATTTTTCATTATTCTTTCAATTTTCTTTTTTCCTGTCCTTATTTAACTTATTCATTTATTTTATTTGTTCTATATATTTATTATCATTTGTTAATCATGTTTTTGTGTATGTTTCTTCTTTGTTGTTTTACTCTAATTAATTGCTTTAATAATTTTATTTTTTTACTTTTTTATTTTTTTATATATGTGATGTTTACGTAGTATACATTTAATGTTCTATGCTGTATTATATCATGTTGTTGACACCAGAATTTGGTTCGTTGCATGAGATCCCATAATTCAGAATGCATCGAGAAAAGCCGTCATGAGAGCAGAATCGACTGGTTAAGACGCTCATCAGAGTCAGCTAGATTTCAATAACATCGTCATCTCAAGGAAACTCCAGCAGCAAAAATGGCATTGTTCGGGGTCAGAAAAACATAACGGACTCCACAGAAGGGGAAGTTTGGAGTCCTAAGTTTTCTTAAATTAGGATGTTTCGTTTTTTTTTCTAAGTTTTATGATTAGTCTTGTTCAACCAGGACTCATAGTTAAGCCTTGGATACAAATATTGAACCACGGCTATTGTAACAGATATCTCAGTGATCAATCAAAAACTAGTACATTTACTTTTTGGCTTACGCCACCCTCTAGTAGTAGGAGTAGAGTAGATCTCGACGAGTTCTTCGGCAAGCAGGGCTACCATCGGTTAAGTTCGACCTCCGTTTTATTTGTGAGTATCCGTCACGACTTATATTTTGTTTGTAAGACTGCCATCGGTTAAGTCTGATCTCTTGCAAACACGGTATATGTTAGTTATCATCAGTTAATTGTAAGGTTGCATCAGTCCGGCTCGTATCTCTTACAATTATACAAGTTACCCTTGATTCTTATCAAAATTTATACGGTTGCATCGGTCCGGCTCGTGTCTCGTATAAATTTTGATACGAATTAGTTATCGGCTAAATCTATTAAAGATTGGTAGAGTTTTCTTGCTGTTTTTAATAAATTTGCTAGTTATCAATCTTGTTATAATGAGTTTCTTACTATTTGTAACAAAATCACCTTACGATAGCATGTGGTCAGGAGATAGTTTTGGTTAGCTTAGCAGTTTTGATCTAATCATCGTCTTGTTGCTTTTACCTATTTACATCTCTTCAAATCATCGTCTTGTTGCTTTTACCTATTTACATCTCAGTTTGACGATGGTTTCGGTTAGCTTAGCCATTTAGATCCAATCTTGATCGAAGATAGCATGTGGTCAGGATGTGTTTGACCCTAAGTAAAGCTTGCTAGTTAATAAAATCTGGTATAGAACTATTATTACGACTGCCATCGATCCGGTCGACCCCCACTGTTAGCACTATAGATCGGAGATCGTTAAATAGCAAGTCTTGCTTATGGCCAAACATAGCCTCTGGCTGCAGGCTATGTCTGCATCGACTATTTAGTCGATTGCCTATGCTTCCACGATCGTAGCATGCTTTCACGATTCTGTTAAGCGCGTATAGATTCATATGCTTTGAGGGTTTAACCTGTTATCTCTATCATGATTGCATCGGTCCGGCTCGTATCCCCACTGTTAGAGATGGTAGATTGGATTTGATAAGTGTATGGACTTATCCACATTCAACGGATGAATGCCTGTATCCTACGACTTTACTTTCATTAGAATTGGCTACTTTAGCCGATAGCCCGTACATTGAGAATATATTGGCTATTTTCATGCTTTTACTTGTTTTTTGTCTTGGTTAAAAGTTAATATATTTCTCAATTAATATGAATGCTCTCACATCTACTTTTTACATCTTTTGCATGTTTTCATGATCATCGGCTAAGTTAGATCTATACAATTGAGTAGCTGATAATTGTTGTTTTGCTCTTTTTACTTACTATGCATCATGAACATGCTGGATATTGATTCTCTAGTCGATAGCCTTATCGCATCGGCTACTTAGTCGCACATTTAGAACTGTCTGGACAAACACCGACATGTTCCACCTTAAATTACTGATCAATCTTGTCTCCTTGTCAATTGTAGGGTCAAATTGATTGGCACGCCTTTGGTCATGACCATCCGGTTCCGTGTCCTCCTAAGTTTGGGGAGAGCTTGAGATCTGCTCCATGCTGTTTCTCCCGGCTTGCTAGCGCGTTGACGGCGGGGGAGTTCCGTGAGAAGTGTCTGTTGTCTTACAGCAGGAAGGACGATTTAGTCATCTAGAAGACTCCCCTGCTAAGCGTCCTCCTGCATAGGCAAAATGAAGATGTTGAAGCAAGAACTACTGCCCATTTGGTCCACAAGACTGTTCATGAGCATAGGCAAAGTGAAGATGTTGAAGCAAGAACTACTGCCCATTTGGTTCACAAGACTGTTCATGAAGCCTTTACAAATTACAATAAGGTGTTAGCCAACACAATTGGTAATGTCTTGACGGAAGTTTTCTTTGGAGTGCTAGTTGATCAGGTGGAACCGTCATATTTCAATGGCTATAATCCTTAGGTTGTTGGAAGCGGTGTTCGTAGTTCTAGTCAGCAGCCGAATGGTGGGTAGTATCAGTAGCCACCAGTGCCGCAGCTTCTAGGAGAACAAGCTCAAGATCAAACCCTGCAAGCAGTAGGGGGGCAAGGTCAAGCCTTGCCAATAGCAGGGGGGCAAGGTCAGATGATAGGGGGGCAACCGCCAGCACAGCAGTCACCAAGTGCCCCTGTCACACAGATAGTTCAATAGCCTATTGGACAAAACCAAGCTTATTCAGTCCAGCAACAACCTCTCTAGCTACTCAGCAGGTTGTGCAACAGCCGGCTCAGGGAAGATTCAATACTTCCTACCAAACGCCTCAGTTGGCCCATAAAATTGCTCTATCAGTGCAGAGGATCATCAAGAATGTTGATCCTAACTACTTCAATAGTTGATAGCAAGGATATATAACTCATAATGCTCAGATTGACTATCTAGAGGGATATCACCTAGTTTCTGATGCCAGCACATATGAGATTATGCCACACCCTTGGTATTAGAATCCTTACAGTTATAATGCGCAACAACTCCAGCAATCTTAGATCTAAGGGCAACAGTCTTTGGCTCAGGGACAACAAGTTCAAGTATAAGGCTCTCAGGCTCAGACTAAAGGGCAGCCGAGACAAGGAGTCGCTGGCATGGATGCTGATGAGTTCGTCAATAGAATAACTGCTATGATGTAGAGCCAGTTTGGCCTAAAGCCTAAAGGACAGGTTGGCTCTTACTAGCGCTCATATCCGGCTTAGTATGATATCGTGCAACTCTCTCCACACTATAGAGTCCTAGATTTCTCCAAATTTATTGGGATAGATGAGATGACAACCATGGAACATATCAGCCGCTATCTCATTCAGCTTAGAGATGCATCTATTGAGGAGGCACATAAAGTTAGATTCTTCCCCTTGTCCCTATCTAAACCAATCTTTGGTTGGTTTTTGTCACTTGAACCCAATTCAATCACTGGATGGGCCGATCTGGAGAACAAGTTCCACGCATACTTTTACAGTGGGACAGGAGAGAAGAAGATTACATACTTGACAAGCATGAGGCAGAGGAATAATGAGTCAGGCTCTGAATTTATTCAAAGATTCAGAGAAGTAAGGAGCAGTTGCTACTCATTGAATCTGTCTGATGGCCAATTGGCTGAATTGGCTCTTCAAGGGATGTCTCTATTAATCAAAGAGAAATATGATGGCATAGAGTTTGAGAGTTTGGCCCATTTAGTTTAGAGGGTGTCTGCTTTTGAGAGTCAGCATTGGTCCTTGAGCAAAGAGAAATATTTGAAGGGTACTACTACTGTGTCTGATCCATATGATGCAGATTCTAATGAAGACGGTCAAGAAGTTGCAACCACCGAGTGGACATGGGACAAGGCTCCTATATCTTGTCCATGGGTGAAGGAGATAGAAAATGCCTACGACTTCGATGTTAAGAAAGTCGATAAGATCTTTGACTAGCTACTGGCGAAGAAGCGGTTAAGATTACCTGCAAATCATGTGATTCCTTTGGCTGAGGAACTTAAAGGGAAGAAGTATTGCAAGTTTCATAATGCTACTAATCATAATACTAATGAGTGCATAATCTTCCGCTTACATATTCAGAAGGCCATTGAGCAAGGAAAGATTAAATTTGAGCCAACCAAGAAACCAACAATGGACATAGATAAGCATCATTTCCTAGAGGTGCATATGGTAGAATTTTAGTTGGCTAAAGTAAAGACAGGTCTTGGCATCGGCTAAGACCAAAGAAGATGTGTCAGTTGACCCCAAAGTTCAGATATCAGCTAATGAGTACAAGAAGGCTAGCAACAACACGGTCAGCAAAAGAGTCGATATGGGCAAGGTGAGACATCCTGAGCTGGTGCTATGCGTCCTCGTGTGACTTCTAGAATCTTGTTGAATAAATGGCGATGTCAGAAGGAGAAGGACTACCAGCGTTGGCTTGAAGAAGAAGATGAAGAATATGAGCGTCGGTGCGAAGAAGAAAGGTATGAAAAAGAACAAGCTGAGTTACATTAGACCTGTCCTTTCTTTAGACATTATTGGAATGAAGGTTTGAAATTGCCCATAAGACGTAACTTCCCGGAGTGCAATAATCAATATTCAGAGTTTAGGCAATCTCAAGCTAACCGCTGGACCATCCATGAATGTCTGAGTTATCAATCTGACGACATGGATCGGCGCATAAAAAATGAAGGAGTTCACGATCGGCTAGGTAAGCGTGTATATGATCAGAATTGGGCCGGTCGTGATGAAGAGAAAAAGTATGTTTGGCAAGAAGGCCAATGGTGTCCAAGAGGTCTAACAAGAAGCCAGAAAAGAAGAGTTTAACGATTGAGGAATAGAGAACTAGAAGCTTAGAAATCTACTAGACCCTGGGCATGGCGCGTTAAGTAAACAGCCGGTAAGGGTAAGCCATCGACTAATATTGATATGGTTTTCATCCTACCCGCATAATTCAGAGCTCCCTCCAAGTATGGGAAAGAAAAGTCCGATGAAGAAGGGTTCGATGAGGAAGAATTGGGAGAAGCAGTGGCTCAGCTAACCCTCCAGTCCCAACAAGCTATATTTGACAAGCTATCTCAGCATCGGCACTTGACGGCTTTATAAATGAAAGGATTTATCGATGGAAAGTCGATGACCAAGATGTTAGTCGATGGAGGTGCTGCAGTCAATTTGATGCCTTATACCACGTTCCGCAAGCTTGGAAAAGGTCCTGGAGATCTGCTTGAAACCGACATGATGCTAAAGGACTTCGGTGGTAATACATCTAAGACAGGGGGGCAGTTAACGTCGAATTGAGGATTGGTAGTATGACTCTGCCTACTACTCTCTTCACCATCGATGGTAAAGGAACATATAGTCTGCTCCTTGGTCGTGACTGGATCCATGCTAATTGTTGCATCCCCTCGATAATGCATCAATGACTTATCCAATGGTAGGGAGATAACGTTGAGATGGTTCAAGCCGACACCTCTGTGAGTGTGGCAACTGCTGATCCAGCCTACTAGGAATTTAAAGATTGTGAGTGCTTCTCTAGTAGAGTCTAGGAAGGAAGCGTCATAAGGTCAACGATGAACGTCAACAGCTGATCCAAGCAATAAGCTCTGAGAGTTTATTTTGATGACCCCTTGTTGATGGTAGATAATAAACATTATAAATCGTCAATATAACATGTATAAGGGCATGAAAGTAATCACCAACAAAGGTTTAGGGGTTTAAACTAACAAATTTTATGAGTTTTGGTGAATCTGTATTTTCTACAGGGTTTATCTAGAAAACTGTCAAGGTGGACCTAGATGTCAGAATTAATCACGCTTATTCACAGCGAAAACAACTCCAGAAGGTTCCAGAACACTCCAGGAGACAACCCATCGAAGCAGAGGGTGGGTACCTGCAGGTCGGCTGGCCTATGGGCCCCACCTATCAGCCCCTCCTTCGAATGTCGGTTCTCCACCGCCTCCTAGGTTGCATCTACGCCATCCATTCAAGTCGGTTTGATCCAAGAGCTCAGGATTGACGCTCCGGCCTATATATACCAGCCCCTCCCACCTCTCCTAAGGCATCAAACCCTGATCAAGTCAGTTGGAAGACAGAAACCCTAATCATCCTCAGAGCTCCACCATATTCTAGGGCATAGCTAGCTAGGCTAGGTCTAGAGGGAGGCAAGCTTCGCTTGGATTCCTGATCGTGTCAAGAGCATGGCTTGGTATAGCATTTGTACCCGCTCTCTTTTGTATCTCTCATTACTTTTATATGTTTGCTACAATTGTTATGACATTGTTCTTCGTATTAATCATGTTTCTAGTTATCATGTTCATTGTCTACTTTGATTATATGCTTAGTATAGTTAGATTATCGTCATGTTCATGCATAAGTTCATATAGCGCTCATTCTTTGGATCCAGGGGTGAGTGGTCGATATTATGTAAGCGTGGTGCTTATACATTGTTTACCTACGGATACACTCTATATTCCGGGCCATGTGGTAGATCGCAGATGTGACACTCCCGTTGAGTCCTTTGTAGTTTACTCCCCGAATATATGACAAGTAGGATCTAGTTACGAAGGAAGACAAGCTTTGTTCTTAATATTCCTTAGTAATATCCCTTATGTGTAGATATAAAGTTGATCTTAACCATGATTACTAAGTGTAATTGCACTAATCAACGTATGCTTTGACTTGTAATTAAGAATGACTTAGGAATTATTCCTCTAATATTCTACTTAGCCATGCTAATGCCATAGAAATGAGTACTCTGAGTGATCAATAATTAGTTATTATTTGCCATTCATATACATTTATCTCTTGACTTGCCCCTGTTGTGAGTAGAAGTTTGGTTATTGTTTATTTCTCCATCATGTGTATAAGTTATCAATATATTTCCACTGCCCGTCCTTCCTTGTGGTAAAAATATAAATAACGATACCTGGAATACTTCCGGGTGAAATGCTATAATGGTATGTTATCTATGCGCTTGCAGATTCCTTTCAATTATATGTATTCTATCTAGTCACATGAAATAGTAAGTACTTCTTAGTGTCATTCTAAAGGTGGCACTAGGTAGTACCAATAAGCATTTCTGGCACCATCGCTAAGGATGACAACTTAGTAAAAGTGATGCTAAGAAATATCAATTACATTAGGTGATTACTTAAACAAGTGATAAGTTAATAAATACCAACACCCCTCTAGTTGGTCATTATAGAACGGCTAAACATTACTCTTATATATTAGTTCGTCAGAATATAGTCGTTCTGTTTCAAGCAGTCAAAATTGGATTTAAACGCACAACATTTTGGAAAGAGCTTGACAACCGATGATTTTTGGGGTTTCATAAGTGATTTATTACTTAAATTATCATCGGCTATTTTTTGAAAGCAATTTTTTATTGTGGGACTTTAACCCTGGTGATTAGGATTATTACTCGAGTATGGTCAAATTCAGATCATTGCCAGGATTGACAGCCGGTACTAGCAAAGTATTGCCTTTAGAACAAAAAATTAACAATCCTAATTCGACTAAGGAGGCAAAAGCCAGTACGGTACGCATTGCCATATTAGATGAACAATTGTAAAACAAGCTATGTGCCGTGCTCCTAAACAATTTAAACCATGTAGGTTTGCTCCAAGGGTTAAGAGTGAAACCAAGCAAGCCTACCATAAGATATACCGAGTGTATGCAAGACAAAAGATTAAACATGCAAATGCAAACCTAGGCAAGAAAAGGAACTAGATGCTAATTGAAATTGCAAGAAATTAAATCTAGTTACCTAACATGGGAAGGGGAATTTGGGTCCATAGTATTCACTAACCCACTTGGCAATTATCATGTCCATAATGATGCACCCCATGAAATGCACCCATACTTTGCCAAGTCTCCAAATTCCCCGAAGTCTATCGGACTTCTCACTTCCCTTTCGGGATCCAAAACTTCTTGGTGCTCTTCATGTTGGAAATGATCTCCTTTGACATCCAAATGCGTTTGGCCCCATTGTTGGTTTGCTTGTTCACCTTGATGGCCACCACCTTGTCATTTTTCTTCTTCTTCAAGAGATAAGGTGTAAAGGCCTTTTTGTCTATGAAAGTGCATCTAGCCCTTTAGTGGGTTTTGGATGATTGAATGACAATGTGATTAAAGGTCTAACCCGTTTGCTAAGTATGGATAGGTAATAGGTTATCTCACAGGTACTTAATAAAAGCCAAAATGATGTGTTGTTGTATAAACAATCTAGTTCAAGCACAAGACAACAATACAAATGAAATTCATGTAAAGGCTCGTTTATTGTGGGATTTCCATGTACTATGTGAAAGCAAGCTTGTAAGAATTAATTAATGAGACATAAGGGATTGCATATGGAATGGTCACATATTTGAAGCTTGCTAAATTAAAATGAAAAAGATAACAATACATGAATGAATGATTCAACACAAGATGTGACATGATGGCTTGGGATGGTGAAGATAGCAAGGAAAGGCTTCGAGGTACTAAGCAAGGGTGAAGGGCAAGCGACGGCTTGGCGGCCAAAGAACCTAGCTAGGGTGAAGAAGGAAGTACTTGCATTTAGTTGAGGTACTAATCAAGCTATGATGCTCATGTTAATGTGGAGGATCAAATCACTATTGGAGTGTTTGATGGAAGTGACTTGATACATTTGGGATTATTCAAAATTGATGAATGAAATCAAGTCACGTGTTCAAGATGGCTATGCTCAAGTGAAAAGATCAATATCAATATGTTGGCACCCTCACTTGATGAAGATTGGAATACACGGCTTCGGTTGAAAGAGATCAACTCAAAAGGTTTAAATTCGTTATACTTTTAAATTTGAGTTAATAGGAATGCCATACTATTAAGAGGGATGCATCATGTTGATAGATAATGTTTCATAAGTGCTCAAGCCAACCCATGTGAGTTTTGAGTGTTTGAGAGACAAAAGAGCTAATCTGTTTTTGCTGGTCTGACAATACCGGACGTGTCCCAGCCACGATAAAATTCTTATTGTTCTCGGGTTGGTTCGTCGGGAGTTTCGACGTAAGTCGGGAGTTCCGGCAATGGTCGGGAGTTTCGACGTCTCGTGCTTAACTAACTTAGATGGTTCACTGTTCTGGTCATACCGGACGTGTCCGATATTCATACCGGGTATAGACGATCAGAGGCCAACGGCTAGTTTTCAAATGCCTTAAGGGTCGGGAGTTCCGACGGTCGGAAGTTCCGACATGCGTCGAGGGTTCCGACACCTCACAAACTTCAACTCAGTTACCTAGTTTTCAAATATGTTGAGGGTCAGGAGTTCCGACGTGAGTCGGGAGTTCCGATGGTCAGGAGTTCTGACATTCATCGAGAGTTCCGACGCCTCACATTGTCGCTGTAACTTAGTTACCATTGGCCGGTATGGCGACGGCTATAAAATGGCTAGCTTTTACAAGGGGGCTATAAATACCCTAAGCCTCCACCTTTTGAGGCTGCTGATTTTGTGGATACACATACATGTTTTGAGCCTTGCCAACTCTCCCAACCCTCTCTTAGTGAGTGTTTGATCAAATTTGCCAAATCAAATTGTGAGTTGAGTGAAATTCAAAAAGAGAGCAATCCAACCACTTGAGCACTTGTGCATATTGCCAATCTCATGATTCGCATTTGTTACTCTTGGACTCTTCGGTCCTAGATGGTTAGGCATCGCCGGAGAGCACCCGAGAGATTGTGGTGTGCCTCGAAAAGTTTGTAACGGTCGATTCCGCCGCGTCGGAATCAACTAGTGGAAGGAGGAAAAGGAGTTGGAAAAGACTCTGGCTAGAGTGACCTTCATGGTACCCTCTAGGGCTGACCTTCGCTGGGTCACCCGTAGTCCCCTCAATGGAGAGTAGGACTCAAACGAGTCCGAACTTCGGTAAAACAAATATCGTGTCTCAATTCGCATTTTATTTAATATTTGTGTTGCTCCAGCTCTTGTGCAGGTTCTCTGTATATATTGTCATCTCTAGTAGGTGCCTACAGTTTGGTTTGAAGATAGAGATCGAAAGGAGCAAGTTCGGGGCTGATCTGCAGAAATGTGTATACCGGACACGTCCGGTATTAGAGCTCAGGGCTGAATATTATTTGATTTCTGTTCTAACTTTGTGTTGCAGGGTTGTAGCTTCTAGATATATTCTTTACACCTTGTTTACTCTGTGGCTAACTTGTGAGGGGTGATATTACTCTTAATTTGGAGTTTCTATTTTGGAAACTCCATTTTCTAATTGTTTCCGCATTTAAAGGTGTTAATTTTTAGAAACGCCTATTCACCCCTCTCTTGGCGGCATCCTAGGTCTTGTCTACCTTATTGGTGTAGGTGTTGGAGAGCTTGCTTGTTTTATTTTTGTTTTTCTCTTTCTTCTTAGATCTTCCCCATTCTTCACATTGCACTCATAGGACTTGTGGCCTTCTGTCGATGCGGGACCCACAGGATACCCCGCAAGAGAGAGAAGATCTAGTTCAACTAGGATTCTTCCCATGTAATCTTAGTAATAGAACTATTAAGTAATCCTACTAGGAAATCTCATTGTAAACTGATTAGAACTCTGGCCTCCTGACTATATAAAGGAGGGCAGGGCTCCTGAAGAGGGACAATTGGTACAACATAACACTTCATAATCAATCCAACGCAAAAGGCAAACGCCGACTGGACGTAGGGTCGTTACTCGATCTACGATCGAGGGCCTGAACCAGGATAAATCGACTGTCTCTTGCGTTCACCATCGAGTTCAGCATACGCCGAGACCCGAACTATACTGCCACGGTACCCCTGTGGCAGGCTATCGGTGGTAAAACATCGACAGCTGGCGCGCCAGGTAGGGGCTTTCGGTGACTTTGCATCCGAGAGCTCGATGGACCTCAATAACATGATCTTTCCGATGGGATCGATTTTCATCTTCGGCTCGTGGATCTGCGAGGCAGACAACTACGGCAAGCTTCAAAGTCATCTCCTCAAAGATCCGGATCATCATGAAGAATCCTCTATTTCGACAACTACGACACATCAACTCATCAGAAGATTCGCGCAGCTCATAATACCCGATTCGAATAAGATTCTATCCGACTCGAATTCAAGCTCCGTATCCGAGATGAAGTCTTATTCGAGTGCTTTCAAGAAGTCGAGTTCTTGTTTGGCAAGATTCCAGAATACAAACCAAAACAACTCGGATTACCCTCAGAGTTTTTTCAAAAGGCCGAGTTCTTTTCCATTTGGGCTGGACAACACGACAAAATCCTATCAGGGAAAGTTTGAAAGGTCTTTCAAATCAACACTTGGGATACCACTGACAGGAGCTTAGGAGGGCCTCGTTCTAACGATAACATCGCAAGATCAGTATCATCCATCGCCAGATCTCATTCTCGAGGATAGCGAAACCCAACTAGTCGGACAACGACAACAGCTATCTACCTTACCAAGAGGGAGACTCAATCTGACGACGCCGAGGCTGCATTAATCAAGTCATCAGCAACTCCGACAAGATGACAACTAACGACAATAACGGAACAGCTCACGACGGGAAGTGTTGATGGTTCGACGCCCTCGATCGCCATTAAACCCCGAAGCACTCGATGTCGGTCATCGATGAATCGAATCCAACATATCACCCTTTGCTCGTGGCTACGATGGAGAAATCGAAAGTCGAGACAGTGCTCGAGAAAGGAAAAACAAGTTGAAACAAGGCGCCAAAGACCAAGGCCGACGGCAACAGAGAAAGCTCGGACTAGATACGAGTCGAATTATTTGAATACGACAAAAGAAAATCACAACAAGAGGCGAAGGAGACGACAAAGTGAGTACGCCTTACGATAAGATTCGAGAAGCATTAGAAGAACTCTGTGGCAACTTCACATCACGGGGAGAAGTACGAACAGCTCCAGGACTTGCTCCGGTCAACGATCCCAAGAACACATGAAGAGAGAACCCGATCAAGAATACCTGCCAGATCAACAACCCATAGGCAAGAAGATCAAAATCAAAGGAAGTCCGCTTTTGAAAGACTTGGACCAGGCGGAAGCCATAACGGGAAAGCAGGAGGGAACATAGTCGGGGCCATCAATTTGAACAACCAAGGAAGACCAGGAGTAGAGGGCCTACCCAGACCTCGCAGAATTATTCCCATCAAAACAACACTTGGCCAGAAGAAGGAGCCGAATCCGAATTCAAGGAAGTCGGAACGCATGATAGATTCCCCTGTTTTGCAAACAGGTTGGCATCAGTTCGATTACCTCACAAATTCAAACCATCTAATCACTCCAAGTATGATGGCAAAACCGAACCAAGACAATGGCTCAGAATATATTCACAATCAATTGAACTAGCGGAGGAGACGATGATATTAAAACCTTGTTCTTCCCCATGGCACCGAAACGATGCCCTCCAATGGTTTGATAAATTGAACCCAGGATCGATCGAACTTGGGAAGACTTGCAAAGAGCTTTCTCTGAAAATTTCGCAGTATCATCACACACCCGATCACTCATGCCGAACTGAAAGGACTCAAGCAAAAGGGGGGCGAAAGTCTCAGAAATTACTATCGGCGATTCGGTGAACTGCGGGCTCAAGTGCATGACATCACCGAACGAGAAGTAATTAAAGCTTTCTCTCATGGAATCATGGCAAGGTGGCAATTTCAAGATTTCTGCAAAGAAAATCCGAGAAACAATGAAGAATTCAGATTTAACAAAGAGAAAAAATGATTACTGCAGAAGAAAAAAACACGAGAAAGGTTCTCGGATAGAAGCAATCAAGACAACCCGGATAGGCAAAATCATCGAAGCAACAGACATCAAGAAAGAAAGCGTAGACCAGACAATACCGTGGCAATGGCCGACAAATCAAAGAAGTTTTCTAAACCCAGAAGATATGAAGACATTGAAAACATACGTTGCCCATTACACCCTAACGGGAGACACACCATCGGAAACTGCTACACCTTCAATGATCGATACACGAGAAAAGATAGTAAGGAGAACACCAAAGAGGACAATCACAAGAAAGACGAAGACAACCACGAGGACAAAGGATTTCAAAAACCTAGGGGAACGGTAGCAGTAATCTTCTCAGGAGCTCCAGATTGCACAAGCAAACGTCAAGAAAAACTAGCACTACGAACCATCATGACAGCAGAACCGGCTACACCAAGATATCTCAATTGGTCACAATATCCAATCCAATTTTCAAGAGAAGACCAATGGACTAGCGTAGGGAACGCAGGCCATTACCCACTGGTTTTAGACCCAACTATTGCCGGGAGGACTGTCACCAAAGTGCTAATCGATAGGGGAGCTGGACTCAACATCATCTTTTCAGAAACTCTAAGGAAGATGGGACTACAACTCGCTGGGATGATTACACCAACAAGCACTCCCTTTTACGGAATAGTACCCGGCAAAGCAGCCATGCCACTCGGACAAGTTACTTTACCCGTCACTTTCGGAACTCCTGCGAACTATCGAACAGAGTTTATCAAATTTGAGGTTGCGGATTTTGATTCGTCATATCATGCAATCCTCGGACGCCCAGCACTGGCAAAATTCATGGCAATACCACATTACCCGTACTTATTGCTTAAGATGCCAGGACCCAACGGTATCCTTTCTCTTCGAAGCGATTTGAAGCGTGCTTTTGATCATGACGCTCAAAGCGATCCAAATTATGCAAAAAAAGCACAGCCGACAATGGGAGAAAACAAATAGCCACAATTGTCGCAGAGATAAGCCAAGAAGAATTAGAAATACCGGCTAAAAAGCCCAAACATCATCACACCACCAAAAGAAGCCGACGTCAAGCAAATTGATTTGGGCATCATGGCGATACCTCCAAGACAAAGAACCATCGGTGCTCACCTCTCGGCAAAATAAGAACTCGCGCTCACCAACTTTCTTTGGGACAACAAAAGATATCTTCACTGAAGCGGCCGACATGCCGTGTGTCCCAAGAGAGTTGGTCGAAACTGTAATTGATGTTAATGAAAACTCCAAGCTCAGAAAGCAAATGACACGACGATTCTCACCCGACAAAAAGGCGCGATTAAAAAGAAATCACAAAACCGATGGCGGCCGGATTCATCGAGAAATCCTTCATCCGGATGGCTAGCAAACCCGGTCCTTGTGCAAAAGAAGAACACAGATGAGTGGCGACAAAGGCCGACTACACGGATCTAAACAAGCATTGCCCAAAAGATCCATTCGGGCTACCACGCATTGACCAGATAGTCGACTCAACAATGGGTCCGTGATGTTATCCTTTCTCGATTGCTATTCGTGGTATCACCAGATCGCATTAAAAGAACAAGACCAAAGCAAGACTTCTTTTATTACCCCGTTCGGTGCTTCATCGTTACAAGACCATGTCATTTGGACTAAAGAAACTGGAGCCACATACCAAAGAGCTATACAAACTTGCCTTGGAGATCAAATCGGTGAAAATGTGGAGGCATACATGGATGATGTAGTGGTAAAACAAAGAACCCGAGACAGCATGATTGAAGAGTTAAAGCAAACATTTGAAAACTTGAAGAGATGGAGATGGAAATTGAACCCAAATAAATGTGTATTCGGAGTTCCTTCAGGGCAACTACTCGGATTTTTGGTCAGTCAGCGTGGGATTGAAGCCAGCACCAAGCAAATTCGAGCTATAATAGAAATGAGGCAACCTAGGACTATCAAAGATGTTCAGAAACTAATAGGATGCATGGCGGCCCTCAATCGTTTCATATCAAGAGACTGGAGAAAAGGGTTACCCTTCTTTAAACTACTAAAGAAGACAGACAAGTTTGAATGGACAAAGGAGGCTGACGAAGCTTTCAAGAAACTTAAGGCATATCTCACATCCTCACCAATTCTCACACCCCCAAGGAAAGATGAAGACATGATGCTATACATTGCGGCGACTACTACTGTAGTCAGCACGACAATAGTCGTGGAAAGAGAAGAAGAAGGACGTGTGTACAAAGTACAGCGACCGGTATACTACATCAGCGAAGTATTGTCTGAATCAAAATCCGGTACCCGCATGTACAAAAACTACTCTACGCCCTACTTATCACCTCACGCAAGCTTCGCCACTATTTCGAAAGCCACAAAATTACCGTGGTGACGGACTTCCCACTCGGAGACATTTTACACAACAGAGATGCGACAGGACGTATATCAAAGTGGGCAGTTGAACTTGGAGCTCTTAACATCGACTTTACCCCACGGAAAGCAATCAAATCTCAAGCCCTTGCCGATTTTGTGGCCGAGTGGACAGAAATTCAGCAGCCTTTATCAGATACAATCCTTGATCACTGGAAGATGTACTTTGATGGGTCGCTCAAACTAGGTGGAGCAGTGCAAAGCGTCCTCCTCATTTCCCGGAAGGAAAACAACTCAAGTACGTCCTTGAGATATTATGGCAAGCTACAAACAACAAAGAGAATATGAAGCCCTCATCCACGGGCTACACGAGTGGCAATTACCCTCGGAATAAAGAGATTACTTGTATATGGCGATTCAAAGAAGAGTCATCAACCAAGTAAACAAAGATTGGGATTGCACAAAAGAAAACATGGGTGCTATCTTTGTCTTTGAAATACGAAAACTTGAAAAATATTTCCAAGGATTAGAAATTTTACACGATCTTGTGATTCCAACATTGCACGCAGATGTTCTTGCCAAGCTCGGATCGAGACAGAGCAAAGGTTCCACCCAGTATTTATAGAAGAACTATCGGTTCCTCTATCAAACAACCCGGTGAGACATCCAACGAAATTCAAAGGCTAAAGGCGTTCAGATCTTGGTAATCAACACCTCATGGACCCAAGTTTTCATCGACTATATCAAAGAAAATAAACTACCGGCCAGATAAAGCGGAAGCTACCCAAGTTGTTCAGAAGCAAAAACTACGTTTTAGTAGGAGATAGACTCTATAGAAGAGCAGCTTCATCGGGAGTACTCTGAAATGTGTTTCATTTGAAGAAGGCAAAGAGATCCTAGACGAGATACACTCAAAGTTGTCATGGAAATCATCTTCGCTTCAAGGACTTTGGTTGGAAAAGCATTTCAGACGGATTCTCATCGCCAACCGCTCTAAAAGACGCAGAAGAACTTGTCAAGAAATGCAAAGGTTGCCAAATGTTTGCAAGACAAGCCCATGTGCCGACTCACAATCTTATCTCGCATCCCACCCGCTTGGCCTTTTTTTCCTCTTTGAAATTTGGATCAAGTGGGACCCCTGAAGAAAGTGAAGGGCGGTTTCGAGTACATCTTTGTGGCAATCGACAAGTTCACCAAGTGGATTGAATACAAACCACTCGCGAAGTATAGCGCAACCAAAGCAGTCGAATTCATCCAAGAAATTATGCACCGCTTTGGCATGCCCAATCGAATCATCACAGATCTAGGCTCCCCCTTCACAGCTACAGAATTCAGAAGCTGGGCACAAGACTGTGGTTTCAGTATAGACTATGCATCTGTTGCACATCCAGAAGCCAACGGACAAGTAGAAAGGGCCAATGGACTCATACTAGCCGGATTAAAACCAAGGTTATATGAAGAACTAATTGATTATGGGTCCAAATGGATTGAAGAATTGCCAAAAGTAGTATGGGGCTACGAACTCAAATAAAAGAGAGCAACAGGCCATTCACCTTTCTTCCTAGTTTACGGATCAGAAGCCGTACTGCCTGCCGACTTGATCTGGACATCACCAAAGATAGAACAATACGATGAAGGAGAGGCAGAACAAACAAGAAGATTAGAACTCGACAGCTCAGAAGAAGTCAGAGTAAATGCCACCCTCCAATCAGCCAGATACCTACAAGGTTTAAGACGACACTACAACAAAAGTACCCATCCTCGGTCATTACAAGTTGGAGACTTAGTACTAAGAAGGATACAAAAACCTGACCAGACGACATAAGCTTCTCGGTCCATGGGAAGGTCCGTTCATTGTCACAAAAGTCACCGGACCGGGCACATACAAGTTAATAATCAAGATGGAAAGGAAGTAAGCAATACATGGCACATCATCGACTAAGAAGATTCTCTGGCGTAAAAACAAGATATGCAAGCCACAAGGGACCAACATTCACAATCGACGAAAAGACGATATTCTTCGACAACATATGTATTTGTTCATATTCATGATCAATAAAGATGATATTCATCCACAAAGATGTCTTATCATGACTTCCAACGAGTTGTTTACCCGAAATAAAAAGCAAAATGGTGAAAACACACTTTGAGCTTCGGTACCGAGAGCAAAATAGTGAAAACACGCTTGAGCTCCGCCGATGAGGGTAGCTAAAAGCTAACACCGAAATAAAAAAGCAAAATGGTGAAAGCACGCGCTGAGCTTCCGTACCGAGAGCAAAATAATGAAAATACGCTTGAGCTCCGCCGATGAGGGTAGCTAAAAGCTAACACCAAACAAAAAGCAAAATGGTGAAAGTACGCATGAGCTTCCGGCCGAGAGCAAAATAAATGAAAACACGCTTGAGCTACCGATGAGGGTAGCTAAAAGCTAACACCAAACAAAAAGCAAAATGGTCTGAAAGTACGCTGAGCTTCCCTACCGAGAGCAAAATAGTTGAAAACACGCTTGAGCTGACCGATGAGGGTAGCTAAAAGCTAACACCAAACAAAAAGCAAAATGGTACAAAAGCACGCTGAGCTTCCTAGCCGAGAGCAAAATAATGAAAATACGCTTGAGCCCGCCGATGAGGGTAGCTAAAAGCTAACACCAAACAAAGAGCAAAATAATGAAAAACATGCTTGAGCCCGTCGATGAAGCCAAAACTAGTCAACCAAAACTGAACTCTAAAAGACCCTCCGGCTCCTCGTTCCGAAAAGCAAGAGGCTCGGGGGCTACACTACATCCAGATACAGAAAAAGCACAAGCGCCACTCAAAAGGCAACATTCTATGCATTCTATGCCGAGTCATTTTCTCATAGCGCGGTGTCAACACAAGTCACAGCGTGGACAAAGCACTTGACAAATCGAGGGGTCTCGTCAGGATAACACACAGAGTCGTTTTGTGAAGCAGAGACGAAAACAGGACAAAATACTCAGCAGGACAAGTAACTTCGACCACACCTAGGCAAACAATACATCAACGAAAACAAAGAATCTTCATTTAAAGAGGAGTGTAATATTACAAGAAGCTTTACAAGAAGCCGGTCAGTCAGGTTAGGTATTATCATCAGGAAGGGAAATGTCAATATCTAGATTTTCTGCAACCCTACTGGCTAAACCGTCGACCTCAGGCTCCATCCTCTCAACGGCGTCAAGGTATTCTTGGCTTTCAGCTTCCTCTGCTATCTTGGATAGAGGCGCCTCAGAGCAAGGACCCGGACTGGCTAGCACATTTTGGTACATATTTGGGCACACTTCTTCGCAAATTCTTGGAAACGACCGGAATCCGGGAATGAATGCATACTTAAGATTGCCCGTCATCGCTGGAGTCAGGAGAACATCTCATCGAACAAAAAGATTTTCACAGAACATTCCAATTTTCAAAGTGGCCGCCGCATGACTTCTCGGTCAAGCTTTCAATAGTTCTTTGGGCTCGCACAAGATCTCTATCACTCCGCGCCTAATCGACTTAGCAAGGGCAAGTTCTTCCTCAAGATGAGTAATTACCTCCTCAAATTTTATTATGGCTAGAACGGACTAGAGCCTTCATCTCATCGATGCTCTCCGAGAGTTTCAACTTCTCGGCTCGGAGAACTAGACAGGACACCCAAGAACAAGTCAGCAAAGAAAAAGAAATCAAAATACAAGATACAGGCAGAGCCCACGGCACCTTTGCATTCATTTTTCACAGACTCCGCCGCGGTCTCCGACTCCATTACCCGGGCACGAAGGGTTTTCTCCTCCTTTTGGTGCATCGACGTTCGCTCCAACTCAGCCGGAGAAGGTCAAGATCGGCCTTTAGAACACTCACCTCAAGAGACAACTTTCTCTCATTTTCAGATGAGAAAAAGAAGCCAGAATGATCACGGGAGAAAGACTGAGCCAAAACACAGACAAAGAAAAATAAAGCGTAAGGACAGAGGAAAAACGAGCATGCAAAAAAGGAACGGCAGTAAAACCTACGAAGTTTTTCACCAAAAGAAGTCGATAGGCTCCCCCCTGCAGTCAAGGGCTCCGATAATCGATGGGTGGCATCAAAGCTGCTGCACCACGTCATCGGAAAAAGAAGGACCGCCGGAAGCAAGAGTAGGGGAAGGAGAAGCCGAATGGAGCGAAGAAGGAACGACCAAAGCAACCTTTAGGGAAGCCGGAGTCAAACCCTCAGAAGGACCCGGCGCGACGGCCACAGTCACCTCCGGAGCGGCCAAGGCCGCAACTTCGCCAGGTAGCTCTGAAGCCCCCACAGCGACTCCATCAACAGAATGCTATGAGTCCTGAGGCTCAGAACTCGTTGGCACGCAGCGGAGGCGAGAGAAGAAGTCGAGGAAGGAGTAAGAGAAGACGAAACACTGAAAAGTGATAAAAAGGAGCGCCGATAAGAACCAGAGGAAGGAAAATAAAAGCCAAAAAGATAAAGCTGGAATCTACTCACCCGACCACTTTCTTCTTTGCGAAGCCGAGAGAAGGCCTCGCAGGGGGAACCATGAATGATAAAACGCCCCGCCACCCCGGCGACGAGAGCGGAACGGCGGGCAACAGAGCATGGAAGGAGCCGGAGCTGAGAGCATGGAAGGAGCCGAGCTGGAGACGTGGAAGAGCTCCGTACTAAAGGAGCGGTAGAACTGCATCACCGGAGCTTCCAAAGAACTCGACACGAGTTTGAGAAGAGGTCGACACGGGAGCCTCGAAAAACTCACTCCCGGCCTCCGATTACTTCAAAAAAGATCAATACTAAAGGTCAAGACCAAGAAGAGAAATTCAATGCAACAGGAATAGGAAAAGCAACTCACCGCCGCATGATGAGGGGTACTTCATCATCTTCTTCCTCCTCAGCCAAGGAAACCAGAGCACCTGCTGAAAAGAGGGTAAAAAGTACTCGGATCATGAGAGAAACAAGAAAATAAAAGAACAAAGAGTATTAAATGTGCTCACCTAAGAGCATGCTAGCAACAACTGGAGTACCAGGAGAGTACTTGGTTTATGAGGCTTCTTTGAAACAAAGCGGACCAGATGAAGACCCATCCGTTCGCCTCTCTCTTGAGACACTGCGAGGACCGCGAGGACTAGACGAGGAACATATTCTTCATATACATCAACAAATCCGGAAGAAACCCCAGGAAGGGCGGTAGAGGTTTGGGACTTACTAACTGCAGAAGTTCCTGCAAGTCTATCTCCAGTCTCCGCCGCGACAGGGAAAGCGTCAGGAGAGACCGGGTCGACAAAGTTCCGCCCAAACTCCTGCGAAAACGGATAAAACACCGAATCAAAGGAAAGCTAAGCAAGAGCAAACGCAGCTAGAGTGCATAAAGTACTCAAACAAAAAATAGACAACTCACAGATGGGGGCGGGTTGTTGGCTGAGAACTCGGTGATAGCTGGGGGAATAACGCTCACCCCTTTCAGCATCTTCTGAAGACGCTCGAGTACCTCCTCACCGGTCAGCTCAAGAGCTAGGACCATGCGTGAAGGATCCTCGGCCCCAAAATACTCAAAGCCGAGATGTTCCCGCTCCTTCAAAGGCTGAACCCGGCGACGAAGAAAACTCGAGACGATACCAAAGCCGGTCAAACCCTGCTGCTTCAGCATGTTAATCCTATCAAGGAGCGGCTGGATCACTTGAATCTCAGCAGGCGATTCAAGTTTCTTGTCCCATCGGTCATTCACCACAGGGCCAGACCCGGGATGAATGGCAAGGGAAGGGATTAAATTGGCAAAGATAAAACCACTCTAAGACGCCAATCTTTTTGAATCGACCAGGTCATAGTCAAAAACTTAATTTTGAGACCACGATGAAATCGAATCCCACAACCGCCAAGAACGCCGGGTCTCTTCACGGCGGGGTTGAGGTTTCAGACGAAAGAAAAGCTTAAAAAAGAGACAGAGAAGGAGGATTCCAAGGAAAGCTTCGCAAAGATGAACGAAAATGTAAAGATGGAGAATGGCATTGGGGGTTAGGTGGTTCAGACTAATCCCAAAATAACCAAGGAACTGATGAAGGAAAGCGGAAGCAGGAAGGCAAAGTCCAGCGCGGACAAAGGAAACAAAAAGGACAATCTCACCAGGACCCGGAGCTGGAACCCGATGTTCGCCGGAACCATCCATTCAATGATGACTTTGCTTTGGATCAAGCCATCGCTAACGAGTTCGCATGGTGATCTTCGTTTGTTGTTGGGGCGGCCAAACCTTCCGAAAGCAGCCCTCATAGCCACAAACTCCTGATTTTGGATCAACGAAAGGGATGATTCCTCGTCTACGAAGGTCGCCTGAGACTTGCTTGCGGTTTTCTTCTTTCCCATGAACTGGTGGAAGCAAGAGAGGCGCTAAATAGGATGAAGGATGATGATGCTCGGGTTACGGCAGCGGCGGCGGTGGCGGATTTCGAAAGCTAGGGTTTAAAGGCAAGAGTTGGGCAAAGCAAAGGGTCTTTAAATAGATTTTTCAGCAATACAAACGGCCCACAAGGCCCGATAAAACACAATGTGGGAATGCGACGGTCCATTTACCGACGCAGTTAAAACGATGGAGGGCACAAATCCATACAACAAGACAAACCAACGGATGATTTCAGACTTATCCGTCGGCACCACGGCGAGTTTATCGACCGCTACAAGAACAACTCGCCAAAACAAGAAGAAAGAAGGAAGAAAGAAAAGGCTACCTCACAAAGGAACAAGAGAACCCGGTTATTTGAGAAAGAACCGGTAATCTCATGGATAACGGGATCATAGCAGTAAAAGTAAGAGACAACTCAGAAGACAAGATTAGTTACATTACAAACAGAAGATTACAAACCTTAAAGACAAGATTCGTTACATTACAAGCGACTTCAAAAATAGAAGATTACAAATCTTACAAGACCCAACGAACTCGGCACTAAGAAAAGCGAGGTAGCAAGGAGGAACACACACGGCTAGGCTCTGGAATGACTACGTGTCCCAAATTGCTACTCGGAAGGACAAACCGCCATCAGCTTGTTTTCTTCAAAGGAAGGACGCAGTGCACTCAAGGCGGAAATCGGCAGCACGGCAGGACAACTTGGAGCAGAGAAGGCCGGCGGGCATCTGTCTACCCAAGACCGATGTGATACTGCATATGGTGTTGATCTCTGCACCGGACAGTCTCAAGACAGGCGACGAGGATCAACCCAGAACTGCCAGATGAAGAAACGAAGCCCGCATCACAAGACTTCCTCCAACTACCACCACATACATCCTGGCACAATCTTTGTCAGCATGGATTAGCCTACCTCTAATCCCTATCACAAGACTTCCTCCAGCTACAACAAAACACACAGGAACTACAAAATATGCCCGGGGGTTGCTCTACTTCACAAACTACCATGCTCATACCCACGAAGGTTTCAACGGAATATCTAATAGATGAAAACTAGCACTCCGGGATCAGATTTATAGACCAAAGGAGCGGCGCACATGGACCAGAGCACCGATGAAATAAAGCGACAAAGAACATAGTGAAAGGACGGGACTCAATAATGGACGACTCAAAGAGAGGAAAATAAATTGCTCAAGACGAGCATATTCGGAAGGATATACCATCACAAGACAACCCGTGAACAAAAAGCATTTACACTCAACCACCACCATACAACTACATCTGATAGTAGCAGACTATCAAAGAATACGCCAAGACCTCGCATCCGAGTTCTTCCTGAACAAAACAACACGGGTATACGCTCGGGGGCTCGGCTAGCATCACAGATTAATCAACACTAAGCCAGGGAATCCGGCACCCATTTCAACTACTCCCGGGGACTCAGAACCAAAGACAAAGGACAAAAAGTACAAGAAACTCAAGACTACAACGATGACAACGCATCAAGACTCTTCAACCGACTTCTTTTTCAAAAGAAAAGAACTCGGAGAAAGCACGAGGTCATGGGATACATAGCCCTGCAATTTTTTAAAGATAGGAATCTGGACCCTCCAACTTTTGCAAGCAAAAGCAAGAGGCTCAGGGCTACACTCGGTGAGTGCAATTTTATAAAAAATTGCACCCACCCAAAAGAACCCGGACATAGGCTCAGAGGTCGCACACCACTTAAACTACTCGGATGATGGCTTAATCCGGGACTAAGGGACCGCAGGAAAGATACCACAAAAACTACTCGGATGATGGCTTAATCCAGGACTAAAGAACCGCTTCGGAAAGATACCACAAAAACTACTCGGATTAGAACAAGATTCAAATCTCGTGGATTACTTGAGCACGGATTTTCAAACAAACATAAAGGATCAAGACCTCCAACTTTTTGTTCCAAATAGCAAGAGGCTCGGGGCTACACTAAGTGAGTGCACTTTTTCTCCGAAAAAGCGCACGCCATCAAAAGACTTCCTCAACGCAGACTACTTCAAGACATTATGACAAAAAGAACCCGGAACGAGCCATATTCGAGTTCTTTTTGACAAAACTTCAACAAATAATCAGTGCAACTTCAAGACAAGATCCTCCAGCTCCTTGTTCCAAATAGCAAGAGGCTCGGGGGCTACAACCAGATGGATGTACTTTTTCTTCACAAAACACTCACCACTCGAAGGTTCCAAGAAGCGCTACAAGGTTTCACTCCAGAAAGCACTCGGATAACATTTTATTCCTACCCAACAAGACTTGAAGGAGCAAAGCGAGACTTTCAGAGCTCAACCATGAAGTGCTCGGGGGCTTGTCGATGTGGGACCCACAGGATACCCCGCAAGAGAGAGAAGATCTAGTTCAACTAGGATTCTTCCCATGTAATCTTAGTAATAGAACTATTAAGTAATCCTACTAGAAAATCTCATTGTAAACCGATTAGGACTCTGGCCTCCTGACTATATAAAGGAGGGCAGGGCTCCTGAAGAGGGACAATTGGTACGACATAACACTTCATAATCAATCCAACGCAAAAGGCAAACGCCGACTGGACGTAGGGTCGTTACTCGATCTACGATCGAGGGCCTGAACCAGGATAAATCGACTGTCTCTTGCGTTCACCATCGAGTTCAGCATACGCCGAGACCCGAACTATACTGCCACGGTACCCCTGTGGCAGGCTATCGGTGGTAAAACATCGACACCTTCCTTGTGGCACACGTAGCAAACCACGATTTGTCCTTCATCAAGTTTCTTCACTCCCTTAACGGTGTTATCTTGATGAAGTTGGGCTTGCTCCGTCTTGCCTTTCACTTGAGTCAACTCCTTGGTGAGGAGAGCCACTTCTTGCTTGAGTTGCTCATTCTCCATTGCGACCTCTTGTGTGTATGTTTCTACAACAACTTTCTCAACACAAACTTGGTTGCACAAGGGTGAGTCTAAACATAAATCATTACAAGAAGTAGATGCATCCTTTTTAGGCATGTCAAAAATTGAACCTTTCTTTTTAGGTGCCTCTGTGGGGGTTGTACTGACGGCTTCAAGATTTGCAACTTTATTAGTTAGCTCATCACAATGTTTGTACATGGTTTCTATTTTAGCGAGCAAACTTTTATAAGCATCTTGTGAGCTAGCTAACTTTTCCTTTAATTTTTCATTTTTCTTTACAAGTTGCTCATCATTGATTGTGCAATTATTTGTTGTTGTACTAGCCTCAAGTTGCTCAATTTTAGTAGATAGTTCAATATTGAGATTAGCAAATGTTTCATATTGTTCAAGCAAGGTTTTATATGCTTCTGGTGAACTATCTAGCTTTTCTTGCAATATTTTTAGCTTCTTTTGTTGGCTAGTGCAAGCCTTATCATATTTAAGATTTTCTTGCTCAAGTTCATTAAGAGAAGGCATTTCATCATCACTATCACTCTCACTAGAGGATGAGCTTTCATTACCTCGTGCCATATGGCACACACGAGAAGAGCTTGATGATGAGTGCTTGAGGCCTCGCCTCTTGTGATGATCTTCTTCTTTACTTGAAGAACCATCCCATGATCTTATTGATGTGAGGGCTTTGTCCTTGCACGCCTTCTTCTTTGTTTTGGGTATGGGCTTGTTTGAACAAACTTCCACAAAGTGCCCTAACTCGCCGCATCCATAGCATCCTTTCTTTCTTTGCTCATTTCTTTGATTGGTGAAGATGAAATCTTGAATTTAGATGGGCACACCCTTGACATTGAGCCTTTGGATCATCTTCTCCACCTTGTTGATAAGTTTGATTGATTCTTCATCAAGGTCGGAGGTGGAGGAGGAAGATTGATCATTATCACTTGAATCATCATCATCATCATCATCATCAGCATCTTCATCTTCATCTTCACTTGAGGAGCTTGAGCTTGAGCTTGTCTCAACTTGCTTACCCTTCATCTTCTTTTTCTCACTACATATGAGAGCTTTGCCTTTGCTTGATGACGAGGCTTCTTCTTGACCCATCTTCCGTGACATTTCAAATGCCACTATCTTGCCAATGACTATGGCCGAGGTCATGGTGCTCAAGTCCTCCATGTTGTGAAGGATGGTGACGATGTTTGCATATTTCTTTTGTAGTAGCACGAAGATGATCTTCCTCATGATGTCCACATCATCAAGCTTTGTTAGTCCTATAGAATTGAGCTCATTGATAATTAGATTCAAACGAGAATATATATCACGAACAAGCTCATCATCATTCATTTCAAAAGAATCATAACTTTGTTGAGCTAGACAATATTTTTGCTCACGGACATTAGTTGTGCCGTCATAGAGCTCTTGGAATTTTAACCAAATTTCATGTGCCGTATTTAAAGTGAACACTTGATTGAACACATCCATGCTAAAAGATTCAAACAAACAATTTTTAGCTCTAGCATTGAAAAGAATTTCTTTTTCTTCACTCTTTGTGGGTTTATCGGGATTCTTAATGGGTTTCATCCCGTCATGAGTGACTCTCCAAACACCCAAATCTACCGTCTTAAGGTGACAAGCCATTCTAGCTTTATGGTAGGGGAAGCTAGTGCCGTTAAAGTGTGGAGGCCTAGAGGTATCCATCCCAACCACTCTAAATGGCGTCGACTCAACGGCGATGAAGCCAAAGGTCCAAATTGAGCCAACTGACTCTAATACCACTTGTAAGGGACCGTGACACCTAAGAGGGGGGGTGAATTAGACAACTTAAAAGTCTACTTCTAACTAAGACCTCTAATTTCACCTAGTCAAAACCTATGCAAAAGATAAACTATCTAAATGTGCAACTACGGTTTTGCTAGTGTGTTACTATCTCTACAGCAAAAGGAGTTATGCAAACAATATAAATGCGGAAGCTAAAGAGTAAGGTAGAGATATGCAAACTTCTATCGACAACTCTGGTATTTTTACCGAGGTATCGAGAAGTGCGTAAGCTTCCCCTTAGTCCTCATTGGAGCCCCTCACAAGGAATCCCTCGCAAGGGCCAAGCTCCTAGTCGGGTAACTCCGTGGATAGCCTCGGGCCTTCCCCATGCACAAGTGGGTCTCCGATGTGCCTTCTGGCAAGCCTCTCCCGGACCGCTCCCCGCCGTCATCACTATCAAGCTTCCGACCAAACCGCCGCAGGTCTTGTTCCCTTCGATACATGGTGGCGGCCACACCACAAATGCGGTTGGTGTGATCTCACAAGACTATAAGTCCCTCTGATGTACGACAATGGTGCGCGCAAGCATCGAATGGTTAGAGGTATGCAAACCTCACTAAACACTAGGCCTAAACCTAGAGCAAGCGCATAAGCGGTGGTCTAATCAACCTAAGCACTTCGCAAAGCACCTACGCTAATAACCTAATGAATCACTAAGCACTATGCAAGTGGAGATCATTAAAATAGTGTATCAACACCCTTGATATGTTTCCTCAACTCTTCGTATCTCAAATGGCCGGTTGGGGATCTATTTATAAGCCCCATGAAGAAAGTAGCAATTGGGGACGAAACCTAGCTTTCTGCTACTGACTGGACGCTGTTGTCGTCCTGACCGGACGCGTCCGATCGTCCCAACCATTGAGCACGCGTGTAGAGATCGAACGCACTGCCGAGTCCAGTCATCATCAACCGGACACGTCCGGTCGCAATTCTGCCGCTCTGGAGCCTCTCTGGACATGATCGGACGCTGCACTTTGTGCGTCCGGTCATCCAGTGCCGTTGCGTCCGGTCATGCTAAAAACATTGCCGTGATGAAGAACAGTGTCATCGGTCAGCGTCCGGTCACAGCTCCTGACACCTGCTGTTGCCGAGCAACTGATCGGACGCGTCCGGTCCTCATAGGGCCACATTCGGTCACCTCTGCCGAGCTCGTTTCTTCACGATTTTGCGTCCGGCTTGGTTCCCATCTTCGTGCTTGGACTTTGCTTGATATCTTGGGTCTTCTCTTGTGCTTCTTGAGTCTTGCTTATGGTGTTGATCATGGAATCATGATGTCGCCTTCGTCCAAGTCACGTCTTGCACCCTATTGAATTACAAAATAATTACTTGCAAATTCATTACTCTAATTTGGTTGTGTTGGTCATCAAACACCAAAATCCAAAGTAAATGGGTGTAGGGTCCATTTTCCTTACAGAAGCTACTAAGCTAGCTCTAATGACTAATGTACTAAGCTAACTATCATCTTTACCAAGCAAAGTATTGGGTTCTACTAACAAACACCTAGCTTTATAAATTAAGGATATATCTTTATTTCTACTAATGATTTAACGTATATTGAAATAAAAAGCATTTAACTACCTTAATGTTCAGTCTATTCTAAGGCTACAAAAATTATAGTGAGCACATAATAATATAATGAAGTTACCATAAAAATTTTAGGACTAAAGCTATCACCAATTTACCACAAAAATTCCTACAATATTGAGCACTCTCAAATGATTTAATAGCTCATGGTATCAACATGTATATATATGAACTAAATACACTAACAGATAGAGCACGATTTTAGAAACCTAACAAAATTTGTTTTACAATTTTTGGACACCTATACGATTTTATATTAATTGCCAAAGATCAGCTCAGAAATTAAATTAGAAAACTATTTCTAATTCCTTATGAAAAAGAAAAATGAATTCTCTCGTGCGGCCCACGCGATGAAGCGCGCGGTGGCCCATGGTGTGGCCCACGCGAGGCCGGCCCGCTCACAAAACAGCCCACGGCGAGGAAATCCCGCGCGCGCTGGTGTTTTTACAAAATAGACATCACACTTCTCCCGAATTACAACTAAATCCTAATGCTATTCCCCCCTCTCTCAAACATTTTCACTTAGCCCCCTGGCTTTCCTGGAATTCCACCACGCACACCCCCGGTGGCCCAGCGCACGGCGCCGTGGCGGCCGGTGACACAACACGGTGCGCCGACCACCAGAGGCTCGCGCTGGCCCGTCGGTCGGGCCGACCTTCAACTATGATCCAACCACCTACACCAAGCAGCAACGCGGGGCGGTGGGATGTGCTGGAGCGAGCTGCAGCGACGCGCGACCGTCCGTGGCGGCGGCGCAGCTGTCCCGGCGATCTAGAGCACCTAAAAACCTAACTGGCTAGCGAGGGAGCATCGGTAGACTACCATGGACCTAACCGAAGTGATGGTTGGGGTGAAGGTTGGCGGAGGAGGGCTAGCCACATGCGGTCGAGCCGTGCGGCGGCGCAACATGGTGGCGCGGTCATGTCAGCGACGACGAAGAGGCGATAGCGGTTCCGCTGGCGTACGCAAGGTGGAGAAGGAGATAAGGCGAAGCTAGTGGTGTAGGTGAATTGGCTCGGGAGGGATGGTAGGAGGGCTGCCCTCGATCATGGCCGAGCACGGCCTTAATGGCACGGCGGCAGGGAAAAACTCCAAATTGGAGCTTAGTCGTGCTCGCTTCAAGGCTGGGTGGGGTCAGGCAGCGAGAGGACGAGATGGTGAAGCCATGGATGCGATGAATTGAATGGAGGTGATTGCTCGCTAGGTAATTTGATGGCGCGGCTCGACGGTGGCAGCGGAGGGAGAAAGAGAGAGAGAGACGGTGAGGTACGACCAGTGGCTCGGCGTGTGCGCGTCTTGGCTGGATGTGGTTAGTGCGACCATGGAGACCCATGTCCAGGCGCTAGCAGACAGGCGCGCGCGTTCGCGATCGGCGTGGCCCGTGTGCCGCAGTGCCATCAATGACAAAGCGACAGCGAGCCTGACCACGTGCGCGCGACAGAGGCAACATCGTACTAGGCCGGCAGCGGCGTAGAGATGCAGAGGGAGGCACGGACATGACAGCGAGGCGACAACACCGGCAGCGGCTGCATCGCGGCGCGGGGCGGGTTGGCAGTGCGGCAGCGCGGCGGGGCCGACGACAGCATCGCCTGGCTGCGCAAGCAGCAGCAGTGGCTCCGCGTGCTAGGAGCCAGCGGTGGCCAGGCCACAGCCAGACCAGAGCAGCCGTGGCCGGCCACGCCCGGCAGCGCGCGTGCGCGTGGGACAGCCAGCGTGGCGACGCTGAGTGCCCGAGCGTGGTGACCGCGCCCACGCGACGAACCAGCCCGAAAACGTGTTGTGCACGAATTTTAAAGCGCCTATAAAACTAAACGGTTGCTTCTAGACCTTAACCATCTTCACCATGTTCAAGATGGCATATTAGGCTACCAAACCGAGCTAACACATGACACCTTTTCTTAACCCGATTTCGCAAAATAAATTATCAAACATGGCATTGTCTAACTGTCAACATACTTGAAAATATTCTAAGTCTTTTGAGCTGAACTTGATCCCAAGTTGTATTTCTAGGCTATTAGAAATATTGGCTAGCAATGCTATTTTTCTACAGCAAGTATTTCACTGTCATCTACAAAGTTCATATTTCAAACTTTATTTAAGTGTCACATGTGTGTTCTATAGCATTTTTGTTCAATAAGAATTAGTTTTAAACACTACTTGTTAACCGTATGAGTTATGGAGTAACTTTTTGTTTAACACTTTTATTGATCGTTTTAATTGCAATGCTTCATCTATGCACTCCATCACATGCACTAACACATAAATATAATGCTCATGAAGCGTCTTAGTAAATGATTTAGGGTGTAACATCGAGAGTGTTATAGGAAAGTTGACCTTGGGCGGACTGAGCCGGGAAGGACATGCAAGTCAGGGCAAAGTCAACCACACCAGAGGTCAGATGCTAGGGAAGACACGCAAGTCGGCGAGGGAAACCTCCAAAGGGCAGATTTGATTTCCAATAGGTTGACCTAGGGTTCCACCAAGCCTTCTCAATGCGTCGAGAAAAGGGGGGAGGCTCACCAGAATTTGGGAGGTGGCGACCAACACCAAAATTTGAGGTCAAGGGTGATGAATGCAACACAAAGACTAGAGGGGGAGCGTACGAGCACTATGATAAAGAAGGGAGATAACCAAAACAAACATGAAAGTAGGTAGGATGAGAGATCAAGGAGGAAAGTAAAAACATGTTTAGTTTTTGTTAAATGTTACGTAACCTGACCTGTTTTTATAGGTGTGGATAACAAGACGTTGGCTAAGCCAGAACAACCAATTTAACTCTCTTGCAAGAGCAAGAAAAAAAACTTAAGCATAAGAATTAAAGTAAGTTTTTTTTATAACAAGAATTAAAGTAGGTTGGCTAGACATTCAAACAAGCTTCTAACCCTACACAGTGCTTGGCAAACGATCCTAGCATGCCATAAACAGCCTGCTCGAGTTGTTGGTAGAAAGGGAATCAACAAAGTTTCGTTGGTCCAGCTTGCGAGCATGCCTGCCACCGTTTGCTCACAAACGAAGCCTAAACATGACAGCACATACACATACAGCAGTTACTCCTAGTCCTAGACAACAGCCAGGAGTTGGACTGTTGCCTTTGCCTCCCTCCGCCTCCGTTTCGGCCTTTCCCCTCCCCCGTCCCCCCTCTCAGGCTCTCACTCTCCCATCGGAGGCCCGCCCGCCCCGCCCGCCCGACGCAGCCTTCCTTCTACTCTCTTCTATCCCCCACGCGGTCACGCTACTCGGAAGCGGAGACTAGAGCCCCTCCCCTCTTCGGGAAGCAGGTCAGGCAACGGGAGCCAGCCATGGACTGCTGCTTCCCCTGCCTCGGAGGGGCCAAGAAGAAGGAGAAGCAGCCGCCGGAGAAGCCCCAGATCCGCCCCGCCTCAGGTGAGGCCATCCTTCCCAACCTTGCTTGACTGGAATTCACTTGTTTCGTATCATCGGGGTTCTTCTCCCCAAACTTTTTGGGCCCTCTTCTTTCGCAATTCGGTCGTCTTGAGATACATACTCTTCCCTTTTCTTGGCTACATCACTTTCATAATCTTCCTTTCGCTCAGCCGTGTATTCTTCTTCCAGTTGTTGATGCAGAGAAACCCAAACATGGTCCGTCGTCTAGTGTGACGATGCAGGATTCGTTCGATTTCAACAAGGAGTCTGCAAACAAGGGCATTGTCCTGAGCAATGGATCTGGCCACCACCAAATCGCTGCGCAAACCTTCACTTTCAGGGACCTCGCAGCAGCCACGAGCAACTTCAGAGCTGATTGCCTTCTTGGTGAGGGTGGCTTTGGACGGGTGTACAGAGGCTATCTGGACAGTGTCAGCCAGGTTTTCTTGCTTTCCTGCCTGTTTTATATATTCCTAGTCCAACTTGTGACTGATGATAGGAAGCTTTCTTTAACACTACCATTCCCTAATAAGATGAAATCATGAATATAGTGCTAGGCCTAGATTGCTATCAACGAACATTCTTTGGATGCGTATTCTCTCTCTATATAAAACTATTGAATATTAATGCTCATCCAACACTTCAGCAATACCATGTCATATTGTAGCTGGAAAATCTAAACCTTTCTAAGGGAAAATGCATTGACATGGCATGCCATTCGTTCCATGATAGGTTGTTGCTATAAAGCAGCTTGACCGTAACGGATTACAAGGCAACAGGGAGTTTCTTGTTGAAGTTCTGATGTTGAGCTTGCTGCATCACCCAAATCTTGTCAGCCTTATTGGCTACTGTGCTGATGGGGATCAGAGGCTTTTGGTTTATGAGTATATGCCTCTAGGTTCTCTTGAGGATCACCTTCATGGTAAGCTGTTCAAATCCTGAACTACTATACTTTCATTTCGATTTTTTTTTCTCAACACTTCCCTTTCAAATTTATGTGGTTAAAATTTCTCCACTCACGAGTCACGGCTTATTTTTACTCAGATCCTTCCCCAGATAAGGCACGGCTTGACTGGAATACAAGGATGAAGATAGCTGCTGGTGCAGCGAAAGGGCTAGAGTATTTGCATGACAAAGCCAGTCCTCCTGTCATTTACCGGGACTTGAAATGTTCAAACATCTTGATTGGAGAGGGGTATCACCCAAAGTTGTCTGATTTTGGATTGGCAAAGCTTGGTCCAATCGGTGATAAAACTCATGTTTCCACAAGAGTGATGGGGACATATGGGTATTGTGCCCCTGAGTACGCTATGACCGGACAGTTGACCCTAAAGTCAGACATTTATAGCTTTGGTGTAGTCCTTCTAGAGATCATTACAGGACAAAGGGCTATTGACAACACCCGAGCTGGAGGGGAGCAAAATCTTGTTGCATGGGTAAGCTACTGATGCTGATCGTTTGTTATGTTTTCATCCTTGGCTGTGCTAATTCTAGTATAGACGTTCAGTATGGAGAACAGCACATTGTGCTATCTTCTGCCTGTTGTGAGTATTGATTGTTAATGTATTCTGGAAAATTACCAGATGTCTGCCTCTTAGCTCGGAAGTCCTGTAAAACGAGTGTTATCGCTTCAGTCTTTGGTATCATATCGCCTGAAGGGAAAGCATAGGAGGTTATTTTCAGTGCCTCTCTTAGTCTCTTTATTTCTTTCCAGATTCAGCATTTCATGTTTATGTCGAGCTTTATCGGCAGCACGCCAACGCCACATTAATTTTGCTTGCTTTCTGTAATTATCCTGTCATGGTTGATTTGGTTGTTTAGGTGGCATTACTGTAAATATGCTGTTGAATAATAGATTATGACATGCCAATCACTCTTCTAAATAAGAGTGCAGATTTGATGCCCATGGGGGCTGGCGCCCTCGTTAGCTAAAATACCATGTTGCAATGTTTCAAAAATCACCACAAAAATCATGTATGTAGTAAACACAAAGTTAAGCATAGCCGCAACAATACAGTTTAAAATTCATCCTAGATGCCAAGAAACAAAATGGATAAGCAGTCAGCCTGGCACTGCTCATTATGTGCTCAAAGTGATACTTCTGTTTTTTTTTTAATCTCAGCATGAAAGATGAATGTCAAACTAAATTGTTGCGGCTACACTTAACTTTAGGTGTACTACATACATGATTTTTGAAACATTGCAACATGGTATTTTAGAACGAGGGCGTCAGCCCCCCTGGGCGCCATGTGGTTTTCCGCTAAATAAGCTCTTGCTTGCTCTGAAAAAGTCTAAAATCTCTCCATGTATTTGCTTCATTTCAGGCCCGGCCATTGTTCAAAGACAGGAGGAAATTTCCCCTGATGGCAGACCCTGCACTAGAGGGGCATTATCCTCCAAGGGGATTGTACCAGGCCCTTGCTGTCGCAGCAATGTGTGTCCAAGAGCAACCGAGCATGAGGCCGCTGATCGGGGATGTGGTTACAGCCCTCACTTACCTTGCCTCCCAGACCTACGATCCGGAAGCACATGCCAATTCGCGCTTGGTGGCTCCAGGGACACCACCACGGACTAGGACCAGGAATCGAAGCCATGGCGCTGCAGATCAGAGAGGAAGTGGCTAACCAAGGCGATGGATGGTTTGGGAGAGCCCAGAATTTTGGTAAGCATCTAATCTAAGATGTGCAAGAGCTGGGGTGCCTGTGGAGATGAAGAGAGAATTTTGTCTCATTTTGTTGGAATGTAGGGCATGGTCTGTTCATAACCTTTGGTTTAGCACCAGTTTGAGATGATGTATCTTAAGAAGTTGGGAATGCCAAGTGTTTCCCTGGTGGATTCCATTGATGAAGGTACCAAGTGCTGTACATATATCGTTCCAGTTTGAGATGATGTATCTTAAGAAGTTGGGAATGCCAAGTGTCATTTCCGTCTGCAGAACAAACAACACAATGGATTTATATAAGTATATGATTCTCTTTCTTTTACTATTACTGCTCCACATTTTAGGCTGCGTTGGATTGAGTAGAGTATCGTCTTCTCAGGGCTCGGGCCTGACCTGATGAACAAATCAGTCATTACAGCAAGAAGGAAGCAGAGCTGATTGATGCTCGTGTAGGCTGTGTTTCGAAATGAACCAGGGAGGTCTAAAAATATATATGCAATTTTAGCATACTAATGATACCAAATAAGTGTCACTCTGATTCATCGTGGAGTATACCTATTTTGGATCATAAATATTTATACTTTTTCTGAAACTTTTGTACTAAAGTCACATTCTTTTCAGGACGGTGGCACTAGTTGTGAAGGGGGCCAGAGGATGGTGGTCGAGGGATTTACATGGGCTACGAACTTGGTTTATTAATTGAATCTTTGATTTGCTCTTGGTTTCAAAACTTCTCTCTCATGAGTACATTGTCCGTTAATTCTCGTGCGGCAGAAGAGCAAAATTCTTCTACATGCCAACTATGCAAAATTCACATGATCACGTCCTGACCAATGGAATCTGAAGGTTCTCACGGTATTGTTATTCAGTTTTTTTACAAAAAAACAATAAATAGCCTCCATCTTGTTGAGAATCGGCCTATCCACGGATTGCTAGATCCGTTTTTCCGTTCCTGTCCCAAGAAAGAGCCGTGTAGAAATAGATAGATCATGTCTCCGTCTCCCTTGCCCAATCCTAAGAACAAGACATAAGAACACACAGGAGACACGTATATGAGGGGAGTTATCTCTTCATTAGTCATTATAGGTACACATGTAATCCTTTTATATAGATGTAGCTTTCAGGGCATATATGGAAGCCTCGACATATATGGTATTGACATATATGGTAGCCTTCAAGGCATATATGGTATGAACCCGTCAATCGTCTAATTGAGGAATTCTTAACACTCACCCTTAGGCGAATAATATGACAAGTAGATGCCTCATTAAAACTCCAAAAAAACCAATGGGAAAAATATAGAGAAAGAGTACATTATTGTCACTTAATGCATTTGCACAATATTGCCTCATTAAAAACCTTACATGAAAAACTAAAGGAAAACTCATTAAGAAAAAAAGAGTACAACATATGTCTTTAGGACAAATTGTGACCTTCTAGATCATATCATTTTGAATTCTCTAGAATTCTGATCAAGGGTTAATATTCTAGGGAAGTTCTCTCCCTGAACCTTGCAAAACTGTCTCGCTATGCTAAGAACGCTTTCTACAGGAAGCATATGCACATAGAGACTTAACAAGTGTATCGCATACGTTGCAAGGATCATTTCATAATCTTAACCTCATCTTACTTCTGGAACTCGTGAGATACAAATATGAAGTGTAAATAAACAATAACACCTTCTAGGTATTGTTTGAGACTTTCAAAGTCTCATGAGTGATGATCAATATTTTGTAAATACTCCCCTGACTTCAACATCCCATGACATTAACCATTATAGTGCAAGTGAGATTACAAGATTTCCACGATATTTAGTCTTCATGACATTCGTTTCGCTATTCTTCAAGAACATTGAGGTAGAGAATAATGCAGAGGAATTTATTATATTCTAGCACGCATGCATCATGATGCATATTTGTGCACTTTAAAGTTGCAATGACACACATCTTCGAGATGTGATTAATAATCATTATTCTTTATACCATTATAATTTTCACGATTCATAATAGTCAGTGACTCCTTCTGGGATTGATTATGGATTCTTCGAGAATTTTAATAAATAGTAAGACATCATAAGTCTATATTTCTAGCATAACGGGGAAAGTATAGCCAGTAACACCAAATATATCATATTGATTTTCAGAGGTGTTTACACCAAAATTTGGTAAGCTTATCCTGAAAAGGAAGAGATCGGTCGATGATGTCAAAAATAAGAAAGTCTCCTAATTAAGGGATATGTATGAGCCGGCCAGGAAATATTATTTTATTTGGAGAAACACGACGTCCAGGTGCATATCACGATGAAAGAAACAAGGACACGTATTAAACAAGGAAGCTTCATCAATAAGGATTCTGCATAAGGAAAATTAGAATCAATGTATCTTGATATTTCTTTTTGTTATCTAGTCGTGTTCGTTTAGGACTCTTATCAGCCCAGAGTATAAATATAAAACCCCGGCTATTGTACCAGATCATCTCTCAATCAATCATACAATTACTTTTTTGGCTTCACGTCAACCCTTAGGAGTAGGAGTACTATAGATCTCGACGAGTTCTTCAATAAACAGGGCTGCATCGACTGATCGACCTCCGGCTTGTCTATGAGTACCGTCACGACTTGTATCATACTTGTAAAGCCGCATCAGCCGATTGATCTTTTACGAGTATAATACAGGTTAGTTATCGATCTGTATCACTATTTGTAAGGCTGCATCAGCTGATTAATCTCTTACGAATCATAATATAGATCAAAATTATCGATCTTGTGTTAAATAACTTGTTGTTTAATACAATATCACCAGTTATCGAATCTGCTAAGATTAGTAAATTTTTTCTTGCTGTTTTTGGTTGATTCACCCGTTATCGATCTTGTTATTATTAATGTTCTATTAATCATAACAAATCATCTGATTGAGATAGAGATAGATCGGCATCATATCATCATAATTGGTCGTCTTCTAGTCTGGTCATACTATGAATCTCATAATTGATGCTTAATTCTGTTAGAACGACTGTTTTATCTCTATTCCAATCAAACATAGTAAGCATTCGAAGACATGTTTTAATCTTAAATAAACTCACTAGTTAATGAGATCTAATCTAATAACACCACCATAGCTACATCGACCCGATCGAACCTCACTGGTAAGACTTCGGATTAGAGATTATCGATTAGTGGCTTTGTTCATGATTGAGATATATACTATGTTTGTTTGCTATGCATGCATCGGCTATTTTAGCCGATTCGCCTGTGCCTTCACACATATAGCATGTTTTCATGAACCTGTCAATATATAGATTGTTTTATGAACTCTTTGGCTTTAGTTTGTTATTATTATCATAGCTGTATCGATCTGGTCAAACCTCACTGTTGATGGTAACAAATTAGATTCAGAGTGTTTGTAGATTCATTTATACTAGACAGTCGATTTATTCGCATGTTATATATTTTCTCGTTAAACTTATCGGCTCAATGCTTTACACTAGTTATATTCATCTAGTTGATGATGTTACTTATATCTGGATGCATGTACTTATTATCATAAATCAATCATGACCCACGAGTATCACAGTCCTTAACAGTTGATTTCTCTTCGTATTGGCTATCTAGTCGATTTCCCTGTTTGGCTGCTCTCGAACCAGCATACTTGGAACTGTCTGGACAACACCGACATGTTCCACCCTAAACTACTGATAAAACTTTCTCTCCTTGTCAATTGCAGGTCAAATTGACTGGCATGCTTTCGGGATTTTCAGGATCGACTGGTCCTATGTTGAAACCAAGCAGATCTCCAGTTTGACTCCGCTCAGATCGTCCGGCTTGCAGTGTGTCAGGCACATCGCCATATTTTTGCGCCGACACATGTTTTGGCATGCCCAGTGGGACTTTCAGGATTGACCGGTCCTGTGTTGAAGCCAAGCAGATCTCCGGGTTGACTCCGCCCAGATTGTTCCGGCTTACAGTGTGTCAGGCGCATCGCCACATTTTTACGCTGACACACGTTTTGGCACGTCTGGTAGGGCCACAATCGTCTGATCAGAAGTCAGAGATATGAATTCCGAGCATTGAAAAGTGCTTAACTGTACTTGGACGCATGCTGCTAGAAATCACGTATGGAAGAAACTACAGAATGAACAGGGCATACCATTGTAGGCTTCGTGTCTACTAGTACGTGTCATTACTCCACCGTGTAGATCGTCATGTTTCAAGAAGGAGCATTCAATGCGGTTACAGTATGAAGTTCCATCAAGTAACAGCTTGTTCGGTTGGCTGGTTCGTATCGTTGTTGGTTCGTGAAGAAATACTGCTGGCTGGTTTGTGTGAGAGAAAAATACTGTTTCGGCTGAAAATTTACGATCGTTTACGACAAGCCACAGCCAAACGAACAGACTGTAATCCAAGGTGTGTCAGTGCTTCTACTAATCCTAAGGAGTTAATGCATCTGCTGGAGACATGCAGGATACATGCTACGTGTGCAAATCTGATTCCAATGAGTTGGATTTGTTGACAAAGTAGACCGACGATCGTACAACAGATGAGTAGCCGATAGACATATTGCCTTGCAGACAAACGGTAAGTCTCAATGAATGCTATGAAGATACAGAAATCGGCTATTGGAGAGCGGAATCGACTTTTCAAGAAAGGAATCGGCTATTGGAGAGCGGAATAGACTTTTCAAGAAAGGGATCGGATCGATACAATATTTTTAGTTCAAAATGCAAGTTGATGCCAACGGATCAAGACATCAATGCAAGCCGACGGAGCCTTTTATTCAGTTGGATTCGAGAGAATACATCACCAGACTCCAGTGCATCACATATGACTTGCTTGGTGAATGAAGACACTTGTACACATGATAAGAGAAAGCAAACAAGAGACATGCCAGATGAACAACACGTAACAGGAGTCATGTCTTTACCTAACTCATGGATGGAGGAGTCTCGACAAATATATGAGATTTCTTTTTGCAGTTGGAAATATAAAAATTCAGATTGGAATTAATTGTTTGGCCGAAAAGCTCTATACAGATGTCAGATATCGGTATCAACCATGCAAGGCCAAACGAAGTAAGGGGGGTTAGGAAAGTGAATTGGACTTATGCTCTCTCATCGGTTACTTCTTCACTGCTGTCCGTTATTCCCTCACTTCCAACATCTCTAAGACTAGATATATAATCAATGGGATTAAAGTTGTCCAATGAAATTTTGAGCCAATGAAATTATTTTATCAAGAGCGACTGATAAATTTCCATCGGATTGGGTTATATGGCTTGTTTATGTTTGACGGCATAAAGATGGGTGGATGGCTATATTAGTATTTGGCATGGATACTCAGAAGGATGTTATGTTTTGCCCGAGTTAACTAGAAGGATCTGAGTCTAGCCCATTTTTCAAAGAAACATGCTGTCTGGTATACGACATCAAGTCAACTATAGTACATTGATCGTGGGACAGGCTATCCGAGATATTGGCTGGGAGAATAGTAAGCCATAATCTTAATTTCAGTTGTAGTGCAGGCTAATGATATATAAGCATATTATATTCCATCGGCTGAAATAAAATGTAGTATCCGTCTGAATATAATACAATCACATATGGTACGAAGATGCGTGGAAACAAAGCTAGAAGCCATAAAAAACCAAAGCATTACCATCAGCACACATCAGATGAGAGAAGATCGTCAGCCGGTGATTACTAACTAAATGAATTCAACTGCTAGAGTGCTAGATCAGTTCCTTTCTTTTTCGTTTTATTTTTGGCTGAATCTCCTGCTGCGATCAGGTGAGGTCAGGTTTTTTTTTTACAACAGGTCAAGTTAGGTTTGGAATGAACACTAGCTGCTGCACTGCATGAACAATGACCAGGCGTCCTGGCCGCCTGGGGGACCAATACCAACAAAAAGAAGAAGAAGAAAAACAATGCCAACCAGGTACAGGATGCTGGTGCCTTCCTTTGGATGGATATCATTACTGGTGTATGTATTATTGTTATGTCACTCTCGTTCGGTTGTCGAAATGCTCTGCATTGAGTCATAGCAAGGCAACGCATCATCCTCTTCCTTTCATTGCAATCCTTTTCTTGGCCCTAGCCCTTGCCCTTGCCCTTTGGGGCCCTGCTTGCCAGCTGCATGCGTTTTCCCTTTTGTTTTCTTGTTGTTTGCCTCGTGCACCCAGAAAAAAGGCTCTACTTCATGTTTTTTACTCAGATCTAGTCAAACTTTTAAAACTTTGATCATCGCATGGTAGTAGCTAGGATATTACTCAAAGATGCACAGTCGTGGAAGTGGAAACTACTTATGGGCCGGTGAAGTTGACAAGTGGATGGATGCATGTTCCAAATTGGGTAAAATTAAAACCGGAGTACTGCTGTACTCTCTCGGTCCTAAAATAATTGTACGTTTACAATTTAAAATTTATCCTGTAAATAATCAAATGACACGAGATTCAACACAGAGAAGAGCAGACTCGCCGGGCTTGTGGAGCAACGTAGCACAAAGACAAAAAAACAACAACCTAAAAATAGAAACCGACCAAAGCCTACAGGTGTTTCCATAGGGGGCAAATGGGGCAATATCATCATTTTATGCTTCGTCTTGGTTTTCGCGTTAGAATCTAGAATGCTAATTTATTTTAGAACGGAGGAAGCATTCGTTGCGATGCTAGCAAATCCGTCCTATAGACAATATAGTGTTATTGTAGGTCAGCCAGCTCTAATCCTCCTCATCGGTGGGTCCCATAGCTGATTATAATGATAACAACCACAAAATACTGGCCAAGCAGATCGACCATCAATTTTTTTTTAAATTATACAGATGACATACAATTTATATTTCTAGATTGAATACGAGAAATGCTTTCATAATACGGAGTAATATATATAGTTCACATTTTAAAAAAAAAAGACAGTTGGGCCGGCATAGGAGCAGTCGTACTCTTCTTGGCTAGCTGCCGACACGGCAACGAACGGCATCGTATACTCCACTTCGTAGGCAGCGAGTCGATAGATTACAAGAGACAGTTAAGCAACAACCTCCACGCCACGCGGCATCCCTTCGCAGTCGCCGCCCCTCCCGCGTCCTCTCCTCTCTCTCTGATGACGTGGTCCTCTATCTAGCAGTCTCTCCGTCGGCTCGGCTGTCGGCCGGCTCCCCAATTCTATTCTTCCTCACCTCCTCCCTTCCCTTCTCTTCTCTTCTCCTATTGATTGATTGATTGCCTCCTCCTCTTCCTATTGATTGATTTCCTCTTCGTCTCGCGCCTCCGCAACTGCAGCAGTTGCCACTCCCACAAGTTAGGCCACCACCACCACCATGGGCACCACGTACAAGTGCTGCCTCATCTTCAAGCGCCGCTTCCACGCCCGCGACGCGCCGCCGCCCGAGGACGTCCGCGCCCTCTTCTCCCTCCACGCCGGCGGGGGTCCCCACATGGGCGCCGACGGCCTGCGACGCTACCTGGACGCCACGGGGGGCCACCACCAGGTGGACGACGCCGAGGTGGAGCGGCTGCTGGAGCAGATCCGCCTGCAGCAGCACCAGGGCCGCGCCCGCCTCCCGCGCCTCGCCCGCCCGCTCCTCGCCCTCGACGACTTCCACCGCTACCTCTTCTCGCACGACCTCAACCCGCCCCTCCGACACCCTGCGCAGGTGCACCACGACATGACGCGCCCGCTCTCCCACTACTTCATCTACACCGGGCACAACTCCTACCTCACCGGCAACCAGCTCAGCAGCGACTGCAGCGACGTCCCCATCATCAAGGCGCTGCAGAGAGGGGTCAGGGTCATCGAGCTCGACATGTGGCCAAATTCAACAAAGGACGACATCAACATCCTGCACGGCAGGTAATACCACCTATCTATCCGTTTCTTATATATTATTATATCTCGTCTCCTTATATATTATATCAGCACACGACTCTTACAATAACCTGGTCTGTCTCCACCTGCATGCCTTCACAATGCTAATAACATAATGCAGTTTATTAGTCAACTATAATGTATAATGTTCCCAAATAAAATCCATGGTCCTCCAGTCTCCCCAACAATAGCAGAGGACCACCTGGTGTGGTGGCCACCTCATCTAGCCCTCACTCAACTTTATTTATCCCCAACGAACCGTCGATACTATACTAGTGTCTCATTCTCGTCTCGTCTCACGTGGCTTTCACCTAAAAATAGATTTCTGATGAATGCAATGCCACAACAATGCAATAGTCAAACAACGATTGTCATATGTATATTGCGTCTTTACCTTTGGCTGGGAAACTATACCTACTGTGCTGTTTTGCTCTTCAAGTGTAACACTCGACAGATACTTACGTTATTCCTCCAATCCAAGCAATTAATCCTTGGAGCATTGGCAGCCAATATGAGTTTAATTTCTAATAAACAGGACACTGACCACCCCAGTTTCGCTCATCAAATGCTTGATATCCATCAAAGAATATGCCTTCGTTGCATCTCCCTATCCTGTCATCATAACGCTTGAAGACCACCTTCCCTCTGAACTCCAGGAAAAAGTTGCCAAGGTATTTATTTAGCCCTGTTTTATTTTCTTCCTCAAATAAAATACATAGCCAATTGTTGCCTCTTCCTCGACTTTGCACTTCTCTTCTAACATAATAACATGTGCATTCCGCCGCATGCTTCCTGAAATCGGTCAATCCGTCAGATGGTTCTTGAAGTATTTGGTGACATACTGTACTACCCGCCTGACTCCAATCACCTCAAAGAATTCCCATCACCTGAACAACTCAAGGGCCGTGTCCTCCTCTCAACAAAGCCCCCCAAGGAGTACCTTGAAGCCAAGGCTGATGACACCATGAAAGAGGGTGATGCTGACCTCCATCTTGGCAAAGGAGCTAATGATGATGCCGCATGGGGAAAAGAAGTACCGGATTTTCAGACTGAGATCCAGTCTGCAAAAAAGGTATAGACCTGCTACATTTCTACTAATCCTTTCCTTCAACCTTTGCAATCAATAATTGTTGTTCCCTCTGCCAGCATGACGATGATGCCTCAGGACACCAAAGAGACGATGATGATGACGACGATGAGGAGGAGGAAGAACAGCAAATGCAGCCACATATAGCTCCACAGTATAAACACCTTATCACAATTAGGGCAGGGAAGCCAAAAGGCTCTCTAGCTGATGCCTTGAAGAGTGATCCAGAAAAAGCTAGGCGTCTCAGTTTGAGCGAGCAACAACTTGCCAAAGTGGCAGAGGATCACGCCACAGAAATTGTGAGGTACACATATACTGATGGATACTCTTATCAGCACATTCCTCCCTTCACATTTTAACAGCGGCAGTAGATTAAGATACCATCTTCCTGCATGCACCGAACTGAACCCTGAAAAGAAAATAGCGGCCACTGTATCCTATCTAGTTTGTTTCCCTTGCTGAAGAGCTCAGCTTCTTCTGTTCCAAATAAAATAGGTTCACGCAGAGGAACATACTGAGGATATACCCGAAGGGCACTCGAGTCACTTCATCTAACTACAACCCGTTTATTGGTTGGGTGCATGGTGCTCAAATGGTGGCATTCAATATGCAGGTATGTTTCTGAACTGTTGATCCAAGTTTCGACAGGGCTCTTCATGCCTAATTCGGTTCACTGACCTGCCTGTTTTGAATCTCATGCGCTTACACTTTTATCGTAATGACAATCCTATGTTCTTTTTCAGGGATATGGAAGAGCGCTTTGGCTAATGCACGGATTTTATAAAGCGAACGGTGGGTGCGGTTATGTGAAGAAGCCAGATTTCTTGATGCAGACAGAACCACAAGTCTTTGACCCAAGAGAACCCCAACCTGTGAAGAAAACCTTGAAGGTGAAGGTCTACATGGGCGATGGGTGGCGAATGGACTTCAAGCAGACACACTTCGATCAATATTCTCCTCCAGATTTCTACACACGGGTATGATATAATTAATGAATGAATCCAAACAGCATATCGTAGTGGAGTGCGCATAGCTGGAGTTCCAGCATGCATGAACTGACTATATGTTGGTGTGGTGGTAGGTTGGGATCGCTGGAGTCCCAGCAGACTCGGTGATGAAGAAGACCAAGGCGATCGAGGACAACTGGATGCCGGTGTGGGAGGAGGAGTTCAGCTTCCCGCTGACGGTCCCGGAGATCGCTCTGCTGCGGGTGGAAGTGCACGAGTACGACATGTCGGAGAAGGACGACTTCGGTGGGCAGACGGTGCTGCCGGTGTCGGAGCTGCGGCCGGGGATCCGGGCGGTGGCGCTCTTCGACCGCAAAGGGAACAAGTACAACAACGTGAAGCTTCTCATGCGTTTCGAGTTTGCTTAGCCTGACCGTGAGTGAGACGACGATTGCATTGATTGATTGGTATATATATTCCATCGCAGGTATCTTGTGTGAACATTGCAGCCTTAGTGTGCTTTGTACATAATAGATAGATATTGCTTGGATTGGATGATATGTGCAACAGTTGATCAGCAAACAATTCCTTCCGTTTCGTTGCTATGATCAAATAATAATAAGGCAGCGTACTTATGAATAAATTAAATCCAGCTGTGTCATTGCCACAAGCGCAAAGATGGATTCTCAATGCAGTATCAACAGTCCTCTTTTAAACATTCACGTTTAAGCATATCGCAATGTACTTGTGTTCTTATATATTTCTTAAATATATATAAGCAGCCTATCACCCGACTTCAATCTACGACCGGATCGACCGGACGATACGCACCGCAGACGCCCGGCCCAATATGACGTAATCACATAACAGGCCCAGCAGATGTAGACCGTTCATACATATATTTAACTATACACAGATGAAAACTAACCGGCAATTATAGAAATTCCCTGATTTAATGATATTACACCAGAGGGGCATTAATTCTCGCTATTGATCTGCACCTGGAAGCCAATAGTACTACGAACAACCAAATTTTCTGCATGTGATGAAATCACTGGTGCCAATGCTAGTGGTTTTCACACAAGCCCTTTTCCTATTTAAAGATGATATATAATGTTAACCTCTTTACTTTACAATGGTCGCTGTGCACAATCGAAAGTTAGAAGTACCCATCAACTAAGTAACTTAGATCTTGTCAGATTGACTACGGGCCTCGCCATCATGCAGCCGAGCAGCTGACACCCGTTCAGTGAGATGCATCAGACAGAAAGCACATCTTGGACCCTCTGACAGATGGTACACAACCTGCATTCCTGCAAAGCATTAGCCCATTTCTTCAATCACCGGCATCACTCCAGAGATGAGAATGAGAAGGTACAAGACGATAGATTTACCAAGACTTGCCTCCACTTCACGAAAGATGCTAGCTAGCAGCAGAAGATTCCTGAGTTACTTCTGTAGCCGTATCCGCAGCAGAGCTACTGGTTTCCGCAGCCTGGTTTTGGCTGCTCTGTGCTTGTGTTGCTGCTGGTTGCTGTGGTTGATCTTCAGCAAGACCCAGAACCACCAAGGTAGACCTGCCAAAAATCGGAATCTCATCACAAATCCAGCACTTCATATTGGATCGATACCACTTGCTACAGATTAGAGTAAAGAGCACCTTGGAAGATTTGATCGAATATTTGGCTGCTCGGCATGCTCAGCCAAGGGTGCCTTCAGTGTCGGATTCTTACTCAAGGCATTCTCAAGTTGAGGAGCTGGTAACTGAAAAAAAAAACATATGCCATGTCATGGCAAACCTTTGCAAGATGGTTATAAAAAAACATATATGGAAATTAGCATACACAGTGTAAAATAACTCGAATAGATTACATAAGAGATGCAGAAGCGTGCCAACCTGCAGTAACACACCATATGACTGAGGTTTTGTCAAGATAGCACACTTCAGGAATCCTACCCATAACTTGGGATATTTCCAAATCTGCCATGGCAAGTGACAAAGTCCAGTTTCAAAAATATGTAAAAAAGAACAGTGGCTAATACTTCTTCAATTGTTCGAGAAAAAAAAAATCTTCTTCAATTAAAAAGGAAAAACAATCAAGGACCTGCTTGCTCACAAGGCGTGACATGATCTCCATCACAAAATCCACCTGCGCGAAAGGCTTGCCATCAGATTATAAAGTCACTCGCATCAAATCAAATCTACTAAAAATGAGAAATGATGCCTCCAAGACACTGATATATTAACAGCTTTTCATGATTGTAAACCGCGAACACTGGATTTCCACAGGATTCAATCAATGGATCCTTGCTTGTCTCAACCATTCATGCCTTTTGAGACGAGGCACTACACAACTATGCTAACAGGTTTTAAACATGGGTGCATATTTCTTGGTTACTTTTTCCAGTAGAATATGGTGCCTTCACCAAAACCGGGGCAAGAGATCATAACATCAATGAACAATTCTTGCTTCTCGAGCATCATGTGACTGTCATGTGCCCCATGAAATGGAGCAGCCACAAGCCATGCTAGGGCCAGCTCCCGGCCCACTAGGCTTAAATTTAATTATTTAGAGATAAGATTAGATTGAGTTGGTTCCTTGATTCTAGAGATTGGTTTCTTTTATGAGTCTAGTCACCCTATCTATAAAAGGAAGGGATTATATCTCTTTTGGTTAAGCAAGAAATAGATCATGAGTTACTATCTTCCTTCTTATCCCTGGCCTTGTGGTGAGACCACCACCCATCTAAAGTATGCCCATGACTGTTACTAACAAGAAACCATCAACATATGCATTCCAATGGAATGAGGTGCATGAACCAAAAAGGAGAACAAGGGAGTGTAGTGTACCCTACAATGCTTTACAGTAGGTAGATCAAGTGGCAGCATACTTTTCAATTAAAAATCAAGGAATGCTACGACCATGTCGTCCTGGTCAATGGTCATATCTGCAAATCTTTTTCACAAACTAGGCTATATACAAAGATCATGCCATCCATTTCGTTTTTCTAGCACCAAATATCTCATGCTAACCACATTTCCCTAGTTCACACGATGTGAGTCATCCAGTTAACTCACCAATGCAGGAAAAACACCTATTGCTTGCATGACAGTCCTCATGAATAGCAAAGGAAGAGGAATCTGTTCAACCTGTGGAAAAGTTTACTTTGATCAACTATATATCATAAGGAATATACTATGGAAAAAATATGCCCAGAAATAAATACCAGTTGATTTAGTGCTTTTGCCAGAACTTGCTGGGTAAATATTGTTCTTTGCTCAAAGCAAGAAGAGCATGCATCCATAACCTATAATAAGTTATATGAATGCTTCAGTTGATTAAATTAGGCTCTCCTTCAATTGTAAAACAAAACTAGAAACTAGCAGACCTTTTTGAGTGGTATTCCTTCCTTATCAGGATCTATTACATGAATTGCAATTAAAATTTCTGATGGATCAAGCGAAGGGCCATTCCGAGGTGATCCCTGCAGTAAAAAGGGATGAGGTGTGATTAGTATGCAATGCTCGACTGAAATGAATCAGTAACATAAATCTAAGTATAAGTTACTTGAAAAGTTCAAGTCCTAAAAGAGGTGACAGAAACTTGTTCTTTAAGTTTCAAAAAACTTTAACAGGACAATAATACACTTGTAAGGTTCTATTTATGTCTCAGCCAAATGAACTCAAGTCTCAAGCTAGTGCTTCATTTTCAAACCACAATTAAAGAATCATCTAAAAATTGACTCAAACAAACACATATTGTCATAACAGGACAAAGACTAACCTGCAAGATTCGGGAAATGACACTTTGAAACTTGTCTATTGGAAGATTAACAATACTGGGGAACACAGGCAGAACCTGGGAGCACAAGGATAATGATTAATGAACATAACTAGTGTGTAATTGAAGACAAATATAAGAAACAGCTCCACAATAGTGCTTAAAAGATATAATTACTCCAGTAAAGCCGAAAGTCAGCTCAAGGTTCATAACACTGGTCCTGAGAAAATATCACAGGCTACTGGCTTGGTACCATGGTGTTTTGTCAATCAAATTGAAAGCCAAAACATTTACACTACGGTCCCAATTTCAGTGGAATAAAAAGTGAGCAGTTTATGAGGTATGTCAGGTATGTGCAGAACACAGAGCAAATAATTGGCAGTGCTATGGGCAATAGGTACCAGCAGAAGACTACGAAAGCATAAGACACTGCCTAGAAGCACAATAGTAATGCTATTACTCCCTTCCATTCAAAGTAGATATTGTTTAGGACATCGACAGTCTACAAGGTAAAACTTTGACCAACAATTTATATAAAAATATAGCATTTCAAATAAAGATAATTAAATATTTCAAAAATAGTTTTCATGGTGAATCTAGTAACATCTATGATCTATCTTACATTGTCAATCAATGTAATTATTTTATATATTCATGGTCAACGTTAAAACAAAAGTTTGACTGGCAAGAATCCTAAAATAGCATGTTTCTGAATCGGAGAGAGTATCGGCTATTGTAGTGGGAGGTGGAGAAAACCTCATCTTTTGGTAGATGAGCCAAGATTGCAAAAAGGACCTCAACATCCTGCAAAATGAGGCTACATTTCAGAAACTGGGAATATCACAGCTAATTCGGATCTTGTAAAAAGTCAGTAAGAACTTCGTGCTTTCTTAAAGCAAGCAACAACCTTTGTTTTAGAATATAAGATCTTTATGGAAGAAATCAGATCTTTGGATGGAACCGCAGCATCAGTGAGGGTTTGTAAAACCTGCATGGTGCAATTTCATTGGTTATAAATAAGCATCGAATGCAAGAATACAATCTTATATAAAACATAAACCCTCTTTTAAATGCATCTGTCAGATGATTTGACCAAGAGAAGAGTACATGTCTTAAAAAGCAAACAAAAGTCAAAAGCACAACTTGCACCTGCATGAGGAGGTCCCGGCAGTCAGCTGGTGGATCTGAGATGATCCCAAGAAGATCAGAGGAGGAGCCTATTGTGCGTATCAGAATTGGTACTTGTCGATGAACTGCCTGGAAGAAATAGTTACAAGATAAATCTACGTTTGCTGATAGAATGGCAAGAAAAAGAATATTTGAGGTATCCATATGGAAAGAATGATAGGCTGTAAGGACCTGCTTGGCAGCTTGCGGTAGATTACCATATATTGCAAATACATATCTGAGAAGGGAATGTTTCTGGTAAGAAAGATTTATTTTGCTTGCTGTCAGCAAATATCATATAACTAGACTAAAATAGTTGCTGATCAGTAATTACTGACCTTGGTGCACAATGCAAAGTATAGAGACATCAGAGTTTGCGTGTCTGCCACTGAAGCTGTTAAGTTTTCCAAACCAACATCCTTCAGAAAATGCAAGTACACCCAATCAGAAAAGAATATCAGCACAAGAACATCTGAAAGAAGTGAGAGCATGAGACAAACTTTGTCTGCTTCAGGTGTAGCCATTTCAGTAGTTGCAGAATCACCAGATGGAATCACTTCCAGCACTGAATTAAGTTTTTCATTTGCATAATCTTCAATCTTTTTGGAAATGCTTGCCATGGGAAATAACTTATTTGCCACCTGTTGTTATCAGATGGCAAACGAAGTGAGCAAACCAAGTAAGTGAAAAATTCAAAGAAGCAGGCAGGACTTGTAATTACCAAACGTATTGCCTTCATGCGGACCTCCTCTAGATGATGAGTTGAACTCTGCATGAAACATTTTACCCAGTAACATAAAAAACAGCACAAAGGTTATACTTCAACCAGGATTTAGGAAAGGCGTGGAATATTGAAAATAATAAACTTCACATGATTACAAGCGTCTAAAGTTTTATCCATTAATAATTTCATGTCAATTATTCAGAGATTGGCCCAACTCAGAGCAAACAGAATAGTAGCACTCAAACATGTAGGATTGCTTCAAGAACATGCAAACCATAATTCAGCATGTAATAATTTATTGAATAATTGTAAAACAAGTTCAAATTGGAACTCATGTTAAATTGTCTCTGATTTATGCTCTACCCCAATCGAGAACTCAAAATAGACCACTTCATCAAGTCGTCACTGGCATTACTGCAGACATTTATTTGAAAAATTGCTACCAAGCACTCAAGAATCAAAATTATATCAAAAGACACATGCAAGCATGTAAATATACACATATCCTAACTAAAAATAAGAATGTGACAACAGATAAGCACCTGCAAAGCAATCTCCAGACATCTGTCCCGATTTGAAGGTCTTAGCATGATAAGGTTCCAGACAGCACTGAGACCTTGAGTTACCCTATCACCACTCTGAATATCCTTGTCCTGCTTCTCATTACTTCCAGGAGAACATAAACCTTCGAGCAGTTTCAGCACACCTTCTGGTAAGTATGGTATCTCACAAAGCAATTTGCCAAGTGACTTATCTGAAGCTGGAAACATGTCTCGAAGATTTTCAGCCTATGCAAAAGAAAATGTACTGCCATGATGCAAGAGAAATAACATTTGTAACAAATACATCAATTTCAAGCGTACATACTATGTTTAGAAGAAAGGATTCATAAACTGATGTAGCAGTTCTAGATGAAAGAAAATCTTGATCCTGCTCTGCCTCACGATATAACCGGTTCAGGATGCATATAGTCAACTCATGCCCCTGCTTAAGGAAGAATTTGAGTCAGAATCTCTGAAGAAGCAAGTTGAGTGGAATTCCTAAAAGTAGGCAGGACTAAATTCCTTTAACAGAGTCACCTACACATCCTAATTTACAGCTATGCAACATATATACAAACTGTACCAAGAGTAATCAGGACTAAATTCCTTTAACAGAGTCACCAACACATCCTAATTTACAGCTATGCAACATATATACAAACTATACCGAATGGACTAAAAAATCTGCTAGAGAAACTAATTATATGACATTGTGCATTGGTACCTCATTATTCACATAATCAGAGAGCACGTGCTTTTGGAGAATCTCCCAAGGGTCCAATTCCAGAGGAAACTGCAACAAGTAACACAATTTAAAGAGAGATCACTTAAAAAACAATGTAAAGAAATCTTGAGTGCATAACTATAAGATGATTAGACAGTACATAAGGAGGATAAGGAACCAGAAATGTAAGCATTGCAATAACTAACACATGTTTCTGAGAGGAGCTATGGTTTGTAGAAAATCCCCAACCAAAGTTCAAGCCAACAGTTAAAAAGTATCAATTCTACCTGAGGAAATAACAAGATCTTAGGTAGTACCTCAACACCCAAGTGAGCAAGCAACGGAAGGCGAGCAACTGAACCACCAGATGCTTCTTGCTTATCACTCTCAAGAATCCGCACAAACGCCTCTTTTTGAAGGAGATCTTTGGCCTCATCACTGAGATCAATATTATTGACAACCAACTTCGGAAGAACATATTGTGAACTAAGGGATGAAAGCTGTGAGTGGTTTGCTTCCACTGTAGAAGAGCTTGGGCTGCGAGTTTCTGACGATTGTGCCAAACTAAACCCAGCTGAGGAATTATCAGCAGGAAAGGAACCGACAAAAGTGCTAGCATGCTCTTGGGTTCCCTGGGGCTCTGTTGAGACATGGGAAGTTTCTGATGATTCTGGAATATCAATCGAACTATTGCCACCTGCACTGCTTACTTTGGCCTCTGTTGTTTCTATACATAATGGAACTGTTGGACTGTTAGTGTTCTCTTCGATAGGTAGATTTACTGAGCTAGGAACAGGTGAACTAGCAGGAACTGTCATGATGTCATCAGCAACAGACGACACCACCGCAGATTCTTTAGCTGGAGACACTTCATCTTGATCAATTTGGTTCGCTCTCTGAAATGTGAAAGATCAACAAAAGCGAAGAGAATCTACCAAATCAAAATATAACAGCTAAAGAAACAAACCTTCAGTAGAGTCCCTAACAGAAAGAAGAAACTTGAAAATGGAAGTCCATCTCCAGAGCTCGTAGAAGGAAGCTGATGTTGGTCAACTTCAGGACGAGAAATTGGGAGATGTTGCATGTTAACCATTACCACCTCCGCTAGTAAGTCACTAGCGATACTGGACGAAAGGATTTGCAGTGATCCAGCTGCTCTGTCACCTTGTGCAGCTAGTGCAGCAAACATACCAATTAATTGATACACAGCTTCTGAATTCCCAGTTCTTATAGAGCTGGGCTGGCTAGATGAGATATCAACAGACGTCGACTCAACATTTCTCTTGTTTGCCTCTTCACTGTGTTCATTAGCATCAGATGATTGCCTGGCTCTTTTAGTGGAGTGGAGATCATCTTCTGTCATATGATTCATGTCTTCAGCCAGACTACGCTTGTTACTACCGTCAGTGCTTCTCTCCTATCAAGGAAACATAGCCATCCTGAGATAGTTATGAGAGAGGGAGAGAGCAAGCATGGAGGAACAGGTAAATACCATCAAAGGCCACGATTCTTCCCTGTTTGATGTGTCCCCAAAATTCTTAGCAGCATTTGCTGCATCTTCTATTGAATCCCCCTGGTTGATAATATTTTGAGCTTCCAATAGGCGTGCTCGCCACTGAAAGTACAATAAAAGCCTCAAATTAGTAACGAAAGCACCTCAACCAAATATACAGGATACATAGACATTCTCAAACAAATGGAGCTCAAATACAAAATGAAAATATTTATACCACACACATACTCATGAATAAACGAAACCAATGGCAGCATACAACACTTAGCAACCAATTCAGAATATGGACTAAGTAGTGCTGATTGATTGCATGCATACAGCTTATAGACAGGTTATTGGTTAACGCAACATATTTTCGTTGATGGTGAGATATTAAATGGCTCACTTCCACCAAGGAGTTTCAATTAGTTCTAAAAATTGTTCAAGGTATACCAGTAAAACAAGGGAAACACGAACTCATTGTTCCGGCAGGCTGACCCACACTCAGGAAACAAATCAGCACCAAACTGGCTAAAGTTCGATAATAACAAGATAAGAAAGAAAAATCCTAATTAGACTGTCTATAGAACATAACATAGCATCCCGTAGATAACATATATGTTAACTCCAGTTGTTGCATATATAGAAATAAGGTCAAAGGGACACATCTTGAGTGTACTAGTCAATACAGAAGTGTATGTTAATCATCGAAGCTTAAAGAAATACCGGCTCAGCACTTGAATGTGTGCATTTCAGGCATGCAGAGAAGGCACTCTTCAAGGCATGGAATGCACCCGGGACTCTCAATTTAATAATGGAACTTGCTGGATCCAAGGAAAGTAAAACTGGCAGTATGCGTCCATAAAAGGAAGGCCTTCTTTGGGCAATAGCTGAGAGACTGGAAGAAGTTTATGTTAGAAGAGAGAAAAATAACAAACTAAGCAGGGGAAAGAAAAAGGAGAAAACTCATGATACATAAAGATCAAAATAGCATGCAATACTTCAACAGACTAATTGAATAGATGACACAGCATCCACAGAAAACTTAATTGCTCGGCAGCTGGTACAAACTGTAATATAAAAAGGGCGTACCCAGTGCAGAGAGCTCCCGCTCTGTGCGGGGTCTGGGGAAGGGTGTCAGTGGCAAGCCTTACCCTCGCCTGTGCAATGCGAGGAGACCGCGACTCGAACCCGGGACCTTCCGGTCACAGGCGGTAAGACTCTACCGCTTATACAGAAAGATAATAGAACACAAGTGAACAAGAGGCAAACCTAGTAATGAAGACGATGATCATGGAAGTACTGAGTGACTTTACTTTAGGAGACTTGAGTTGCTCTAGCAACAATCCAAGACTCTGGCTGGCTTCCATGGCCAGATCCCCAACATTAAGCAAAGGGTGACCTCCTGCTCGTAACCAAGCTACATTGAATCCCATATCTGCAAATGTTTTATAGATGCCTAAATCAGCATGCACCCAACAGTTCCTAAACATGGAAAATATGTTCACTTCCATATTAAAGGAAACATAAGCCGCACCTTCTGTAGTTTCAGTTGGCGGATCAGATGGGACATTAGGATCTGGTGTGTACATAAGAACTGTTTTTTCAACAAACTTAACAGCCAGTAACCTGACACCTTCATTGCCGATGGCCTGGCATTGAAATTTCACATGAGACAACTGGAGGCCAAGAAGATAGGGCTATTTGTTACTAAAGAAAGGAGGGGCTCGCCTGAAATGCCATGTGCGAGACAACTGATTTGAACTTGAGAAGCCATTCCCATGACGATTTAAGTGCATCATCAATCCCTCCAGTGGAGAATAAACCCTGGATCCGAAACCAGCAAACTGAAACAGATGTTTGCACAGGAAGGCAACTCGAAATGGAAATGCTGGAAATGGAATTACCTCGATAACTAGCTTTTGGAGTACTTTGGAAAACAAGCTGGTTCCTGTCTTAACAGCTTGCCTGACAACTGCAGGCGTCTCATCATTCAGAAGGTGCAGCAAACAAGGGATCATATCAGGTAGATACGCCATGTGTTTTGACCCAAGCTCACCAATGAGCCTACGCCAGGGGAGTTTTTGCAGAGTAAAAAAACATGAGCAAATAAATACTGTAACAGAGTATTTTTAAGCGTGTTCATGTATAGGTTTGACCTAATTCCGCCGGCAATCAGCACGTTGAAGGAGCAAACTCATTTGCGATACAGGGGGCTATACTAGTCATTTGATGTTCAATGACTTTATCACAAGCCGGATACATTGGAGGTGAAACTATGGGTAATTTAAGCTAGAAATGAAGCCGAATGGCGAAAGTGGATGAACTCACTCGGCGACAAGCTTGCGCACGGGGCTGGCCTCATCGGTGTGGAGATCGGCGATGCGCGCGACGCGGTTGGGGAGCGGCACCCTGCGGAGGTCGCGCAGGTGGTGGAGGCGCGCGGCAATGTCATGGGGCGGCGGAGTGGGGTTCCGGGCGGCCAGCATCGGGTTCCTACTAGCCCGCCCTCCTCTGTTTCCGTTGGGGCCAAAGCTGATGAGATGGAAACCCTAATAACCTCTCCCGCGCCGAGCAGGACTGCAGGAGCAGGGAGGAAGGCAACCGCGGCGCCCCGCCTCACCGCTGCCTCACCCGCCGCCGTCGGCCCTGTGCCTGTGCGCTGCGGCGACTATACCAAATCGAACTGAAGCTGCGTGCAGCAGCTGTTGGGCTCTGTTGTTGGATGGGCTTTTGGGCCCTCAGATTGGGCTGTAGTTTAGAGAGGCGCAGCGGCCTGCAGCTTCCTCTCCCCGTCTGGCCGTCTCGCTCTCGTCCTCGTCGATCTCCGCTCTCGCCTCGTCCTCTCCGACCCGCAGCGCCTCCATTTCCTCTCTCTCTCTCTCTCTCTCTCTCTCCCGAGTCCCGGCGCCAGCCTGGTTCGGTGTTCCGGCGGCGGGCATTCATGGCGGGGCAGTCCGACCCGCACCTCTCCATCTTCTCTCCCTCCGAGGTAACCAACCCCTTCCCTTCCACACTCTACAGGCAGAAACTATCTTCGTCGAAGGGAAGTGAAGTGGGATGCAACCCAATTTCTGGACCTGTCCTGTCTGTGCTGCAGGTGGAGTTCGTGGCGGAGGATGAGATCGTCGAAATCGTCCCCAATATCCGCATGGACGCCCTCAACATGATCTGCGTGCGTCTGCCGCCACCACCCATTTCCATCTCTTTCAACTCCCCATCCCCCACATATTCTTACATCTCGCGCTGCTGCTGCCACCGCCGTGCAGGGGGATTTCGGGCCCTTCTTCCCACAGATTCCCACCAAGGTGCCGCTCTGGCTCGCCGTCGCGCTCAAGAAGCGTAGCAAGTGCACCATCCGCACCCCGGACTGGATGACTGTTGGTCAGTGCTTCCTTGTTGCTTGCTCCCCTTTTATTCCTGCTCAAGCATACACAGCCATAAGCATCTGTTTCTTGCTTTTGTTCCTACTAGACCGCTTGACACAGGTATTGGAAGCGGAAAGAGAGTCGCCTCGAGAATTCCAGCCATTACCATTCCACTATATTGAAATTTCTAAGCTGCTATTTGATGAGTGAGCACCCATATCTACCCTGTTTCTTCGATTTCAGCACATTTTTCACCTAAACCTGATCCGCTCTCGTTTGTTTCCTGCAGTGCTCGTGATGACATCTCAGATGCATACCTGGTGAGTGTTTAATCAATCTCGGTGCAGATTTGTTAGTTGTGTCTAGTAAGTCCTAATTGTGTTGAAAAAAAATATATGCTTACTCCTAGTTTTGATTGTGACACAGGTGAGATCTCTAATTGAGGACATCAGAGATGTCAGATTCCACAAGGTTGAGACTGGATTAGAGACAATATCTGGACGCACCCATGCCGTAAAGGTAACATTTCCTTTCCCCTTAAGAACTGGGGATGCTAAAACAACTGTCGTTCTATCAAAGCTATTATTGAATTGGATGTAATTACCACTTCTCCTGTATTTATCTGTGTTTCCTATACTAGCTTAATGTCTTGCTTCATTGATCTGACACCAACAATACCTTATTCATCTTGTTTGCCTTCTTGCAGCTCAAAAATCTCTCTGCAATGGAAGTGAACATTGTCCGCCCTTTCATGGTGAGAACTTTGCAGGCATTCTATAAGCATGATAGTCCACAGATGATTCAGCAAGCAGATAATACAGGGAGCAGAGCAACACCAGTTACAGACCGTGGCCCAAGAGTAAGCCTTCCCTTTTAGATATGATTTCAACTTGCTTGTGGCTTCTAGGAGGTTGCTGTCCCCATCAAAATGTGCCCTAAGAATCTTAGATGTTGCGCACAAAATAGTTGCATATCAGAAAGTTGGTACATATATAATTCTATTCTGTTTGGTTGGTGACCCGATACAATTCGTAATAGCTTAATACATTGCAATATATGAACCAGAAAGAAGACTTGGTACTTCATTTTCTATTTCCCTGCATTTATTTATTTTGTCAGAATGTTCCCTTTAAAATAAACACATCATCATCTTCAAGCAGCAATACATGATTTGTCAGGAAAAGAGCTCCATGTCTCCAACTTAAAGTTTTTCTTTTGTTTTCCTTTTGCAGAGAGATCTAAGGCGCAGGTAGTGAGCATGACTGCCATTTGTATTGTCAAATAATGTACCGCATATCTGAGGACAGCAGTAAGTGAAGGTACTGGCATTGCTTTCTTGCAATAGTACCAGCTAAGTATGTGCTAATGTTCTAACGAGCCCTGAGATCTATCAGATAGTAAAGCAATGGTGCATCATAGTTTGTCTACTCTTTAGAGGGAACTGGCATTGCTCTTCCCTGTTTGGAAATTGTACTGTAGCTTTGTTTTGCCCAAAGAATGGCTTGACTTATTCTTATTATATTAAATGCAAGTGTGTTGCCTCATTGATCTCTCCAGCAGCCTCCAATCCTTGCGATTCGCATTATCGCATAACTCCCAGCCTCCCTCGGTTGAATGGAGCAGCTAATGGAGTTTTGGGTCAGTTTGGTAGTCGACCACATCCCCTGTGTCGCTGACATAGTGGTCACGTCTCAAGCTCTGAACATGATCACTTAGTAGATGAAAGGGGAGAGGGCCAGACTTTTGCGGCTCTCTGTAGTACTTTCCCAGCACCGGCTTGGCTGCCTCTGTCTGCATGCACAGCCATCATCATTCAGTGACTGAAATACATATGCGATGGCTTAAAATCTGCCAGACATGGATGGATGCTGAATCAGATTTAGTTGTTATACTTACCGCCTCAATGAGATGGTAATGTGGGATCTGCGGGAAGAGATGGTGGATGTTGTTGATCCATCCATAGTCCCGGTCGAGCGTCGTCAGGCCACCCCGAAGATAGGTCCATTCCTAGCTCATTAGTATAGCACAATTAATTAACTGAAAGCTGCAGCTGTGAACAACAGTCGGTGATTTATATATGTGGCTGCATGCATCTTTGCATATATTATCTTCAAGTTGCACTGAATTGTGACAGGGCCTTTATATTAGTTCTCCTAGTAGTCAGTAATTCTATACTGCTGGTGTAAAATAGCTATATAGTACCCTGTAAATATATTAGGGGAAAAAGAGAGAGAGTGAGTGAAGTTACCTTTCCTCGGTACCATGGAAGCTTGTCATTCAGCATGTTCGCTTGGTCGTATTTGGCTTATAAGCCATGGCTTATAAGCCATGGCTTATCAGCCAATGAACAGTATTTTTCTCTCGCACCAAACCAGCCAACAGTACTTTCAGCCATGTCTTATAAGTCAAACAAGCCTAAACGAACAGGGCGATTGTGGTCGTGATGGTGCAGGTAGGTAACAAAGTCGAGCCACATGACAAAAACCCAGTAGGGTACGAAGTAGAGCTTGAGCATCTGCAGAGGGCCCATGAGGAAGGTGGCAGCTAGGAGGGCGGCCATGGCGAGCCAGCACGCCGTGGAGGTGAGCACGTCGTTGCTCTCGCTGAGCTGGAAGAGGTCGCTGGCCGGGTGGAAGTGGGAGCCTGACTTGCCGGGGCTCCTGTTGGCCAGGTAGAATGGGTAGGCGAGCATGGGGAAGGGCAGCCTGAAGCGCAGCATCAGGACGACGCTGTCCAGACTCTTGTACAGCCGCTCGGGGAGCTGATACATCATCCTAGATTATTAGTGCAAACATGCAATGCAAGATAATTGCAGGGCAGGAGCAGGAGGCGTACGGGATGCCATGACTCGTCCTTGTCGACGTGGCCGTGGTTCTGGTGGTGCGTCCTGTGGCTAATCCGCCTGCACTTGCACAATAGATAGACAGAGTTGCATTGCATTGCATTGTCAAACTTGTGTCGATCGGCTAAGTGATCGAGAAGCAGCATCAGAATTGATTTGAATTGAATCACTACTATTTCAGTTCAGTACAGTAGAATACACACCAGCCATGGTATGGCACCAGGATGGAGGAGTGCAGAATGTGGCCGACGACGCTGTTGGGGCTGGGGTTGTTGGAGAAGCTGCCGTGCCCGCAGTCGTGTCCCAGCACAAAGAGCGCCCAGAACATGGTGCCCTGCGCCGCCTAGTACAGCGGCCAGACGAGCCAGCTGTCGAGGCGAACGCGGCGGCGGCGAGACCCAGCACCAGGACGACGTCGCGCAGGACGTAGGCCATGGAGCGCCAGGGGTCCTTCACCCAGCAGTGCTTGGGGATGGCGGCGCGGATGTCGGCCAGCCCGAACGGTGGTGCCGCCGCGGGGTCAAACGCCGGTCCTTCTTGTCCTCGCGTGGTGGGCACAGCGACGCGGACGCGGGCGCTGCGGCCCCGGCGCCGCGCGGTACTAGTACCAATACTAGACGACGACGGCAGCACAATGCTAGCGGAGATGGGGGACTGGGACGGAGACGGGTAGGAGCAGGCGTGCCATGGCGGCTCTCCAGGTCCAGCCGCCGCTTGGCCAAGCTCCTCTGCCTCTGCCGTTGAAGAAGAGGAGCCTGGTTGGCAATGGGTGGCTGATCCGATTCCGATCCATCGGCCCAGCCCAGGTCGCCCCGCCCGCCTTACGCCCTTACCGGACAGGAGGGGGTTGTCGCTACTGTCAGTGCCACACTCAACTGGCATTCTGGCAACTGTTTGTGTCAAAAAAAAACAAACTGGCAAATGTTACCTTTTTTTTTTTACTTCTAGTACTTTAACAGAACTATTAGGGATGTGAACTGCCACTGCGTGCTTCCAGACAACACGAACAGTACACTTACTGTACTGTTGCAGTTCCCTGGCAATTGTTTCTTATTTTTCTTTAATAATATAATACAAGATGAGGCAAACAGATCATTAATAAGCCACAGATGAGTACACTAGACTTAGATTACTACTAGTAGAAACCAAACAAACCAAAAACCACCGAAAAGAACAGTCTCTCTTCAGCGCTGGCTCGCTCATGCAACCAGGAGCGGGTTCCTTTTATTTCTCTCTTTTATCTTTACATCACCAAAAACCAAAAAGAATGACCAAGTGGATACGGGACGCACGCTTAATACGGACACAGAGAGATTATTACATGGTAATAGTGCTGGTGTGTGACACGGTACACAGCACATCACAACGTTCCTAAGCTAAACTAGCTACCCGATTCGTATCAGAGGAAACCTCTGCAAACTGCACTTGCGAGTCATACTAATGTACAGCACCCGGCGGATGGCATGCAATGGGTGTGAGTGTCCAACAATATACGTACAAAACCAGATTATAGCTTCCACCACTTCTTGTTCTCCATTGTTTTAGCAAGCTCCTGCGCTAGGGAAGCAAAGTTTTCCGCTCCATTCTGAAGCTCCGCGGTTTGTTGGCTTATTCTCTGGTTAAAAAAAGCAAACAAACAGAATTACATGTTTGATATTGCTCCGAGTATGGGCTTGGAAAGAAGACAAGCGATATCAGCTGTAGTCTGGAAGCAACTATTTCACCTCCAGTTTCTCCTGCCTCTGCATCAGCTTATCTTTCGCATGAGCAGCTGCTGCTGCTGCGTCCTGCAATGGACCTACATTTAGCTCCCATACACAGCAAAAACCATGACCAATTGCAATGTTCATGACTTACCCCGCCAAACTTATATTTGGTTAGAATTTCCTGCGGAGTTCTCATTCTCGGTTTATCAACATTGCTTGACCCTTCAAACAGCTTCGCTCTCTCCTCCTCTACTGCCAACACAAACATGCACTGAGTTTAAACAGATAATATAGCCCTCAGTCAGCCTGTTCGCTTGTTGGTTTCAGCCAGCCCAAACTAGCCAGCCAACAGTGTTTTTCTCTCAAAAAAAACCAGCACCAGCCAGCCCAAACCAGCACCAGCACCAACCAGCGAACAGGCCCAGTAATTCGAACAGAAGGTGTACTAGTATTGTCTCCAACCTGCTGTTCTCTTATTCCCTTGGGATGTAGAGGATGCTGCTGGTGCCAGGGCCACGGGTACTTCATCATCAATCTCGATGTCATCTGCATTCAATACTCCCAAGTCAAGAGGGAAGGGAGCACTTGAGATAAATGCTTGCTTTAAGATGCATAAGGAAGGAGGAAGAGAACCGATTGACAATTCTTCTATCGGATCATCAAGATCGGGTATTGAAGGTTCAGCAAATGGTTCTTTCAAGAAAATTGACTCCAACTGTTCGCTTGGAGTTTGCATAGTCAAACTTTCTCTCATTTTTGCATTTTCTTCAGCCTTGCCTTTCATTCCTTTAATGAAGCCACCAATAATCCCTGCTGCAGGATTCTGCACCATGAAGTTTCTTGTGAAGCCAAAATATACACGAGCTTCTGCTCAATTTCCAGGAAGACATGAATGGATACCTGCTTTCTTCTCTGATCAGTTGAGAAACTAATAACTGCTTCAGCAGCTGCTGCGAGTACTTTGTCATGAAGGCATGGCAGAGATTCCGGAATCCTATTACCACAGGATCAGCAGTCAGATCTATTGCTCTCAACAGCATTCAGTACAACAATGCCAAAAAAGTGTACCTGAAGTCATTCTCTGAGGCCATAAGAGAGATAATTGCAAATTCAGATCCATTTACCTGGTGAGAGTATATGTCAGGAAAATGAGTTTTTTTCTTTAAATTCTGAATACATACGAAATCCAAATGGTACAGGCGCACCCTAGTTTCCTTTTTAGAAAGGAATAAACAGATAAGTTGCAAGTTTTATTGGTGAACCCACCTTCGAGTATGCTCACCACAAACAAAACATGACCCCCATTTTAGGTACCAAAATCCATACTCTGTTTGGGTAAAATAAGGTCGATAAGGGTGTGGCAACAACAATGGAGAATATAAACCAAAATTACTACACATACTAGGCACTAAAGTTCACTACACCAATCTGAAACCCACCAGCCAAACCCTCAGGAACTAGGTTAAAGGGGAAAGTGGAAAAAAGATACCAAAGTAATTTGTCCATTTGAGGAGCTCGCTGATTTATCCATGCCTGTCTTGTAACTCCATCTCAATAATGACATCAAGGGGCTCTCAGCAACAATAGCCAGATCTGGCACAGACCTGCCCATCATAAAGTAAAATTGTCAATGGTCTGAGCAAACTTCACCGATTCCTTGCACGGATGTATAAATATATATGCCAGTAAGTAAAACAGATGCAAAGTTCTCAAAAAATGTCATTTTTAAATCCAAGAAAACTGCAAGGGTTTGAAATCTAAGATTATCTTTTCTTATCTATACCAAAAAATACTCACATGGGATTCTACACATAGTGAGATAGATATGAACCAGATGAGAGAAGAGAACTGAGCACCAAATATAGATGACGACACTGTTCAGTGTTGACAGCTTTTATCTTTATTGGTTCAAGCAGTGAAGCAAAAACCTAGACTCGTGATACCATGTAAGATTGGTGTATAATGTGTGGATGTATTGCTTGAGCCCCTTGGGCTGATTATATAGGAGTACATGGCTTGGAGGGCAAGTAGCCTCTCCTAGAGATAAGGAAGGTTATCCTAGGATTACAATCAATCCTAAACTAACCATATCCGGAGTTGCCTAATATACTCTAACATGCAGTAAGACATTTTTTTCCCTATGTTGAAACATATGTTCAGATGTAAACACAGGACACCTTCTCTAATATATAAACCTGAAGTCAACATGTAAAATCTGCATTGATGATCCATATTATCTTGTATAACAAGGAAAAGACATCGCAAAGTTGTAACTACCTCATTTCTATGATGCCAGTCTGATAAGCTAATATCAACCCACAAATTTTGCCATCCATATTCTTGAAAACTGCTGACCAGCAACAAGGTTTTGTAAGTTTCGTCTTCTGTAGATGCTTGCTGCTTCCCTGATGAGGAAAGGAACATCACCAGTAAGATGTGGAAGTATGGAAGCTCCATAAAGCAGTTCATATATTTGATTTGTGTGAGAGGTGTGTGTTTTGGGTGAGTTGTATTTCTGGGTTTCTTCTTCTTAATGCCCACACGCAGCTCTCCTGCGTATTCAAGAATAAAAGCCCAGTACACACCTGAATCAATGATGCCAGGGATAACAAAAACAAAACATCCTCACAGCACACCACAAGTGAATCTGAACCACCATTGTGTGAAAGCTGGGAAGCATTTTTCAGGTGCTTTTCAACTCCTTGTGTTTCTATTCTGTCAAGATCCTTGCCCTCTTTTCCTGCCTGATCTTGACTTGGAATTTTGTCCTCTGATAATTGGGTTTGCTTCTCATCTGAAGCTGCATCTATATGCAAAAGCTTGCAAAGTTAGGTATCGATCTAAAGGAAGAAAAAAAGGTAAGTGCCTCCTTAATGCAATGATAGTAATCACTTGCCTATGACATACATGGAAATAGCTGATGATTGCTTCTGATGTATAATATGTGAATTTATCATCGCACCCGTTGTGCAGTCAAGTACAGTAACACGAGCATCCTTTGTCAAGGAAAGAAGAACATCTCTGGGTAACTTCGCATTTTGAGGACTCTCTTTCTTTGACTGGTCTGCTTTTGCAGCAGATGCCGCAACACTGTAAATGCTCAAGGAAACAACAGGAGAATTTGTTCCTGATGCACCATCTACAGTGAATAGAATTGATAGCTCACTTGGATCAAGCATTGCCACCTTTAAGAAGAGAGACCAGAACATAAGGATTAATTAATAACAGTTGATTCCTACAAGTTTCAAGCGAATAGTGCAATCTGAGAAATCTTAAGGAATAAGGACATGATTTATATTACAAAAATAGGAAGAATGTACCTGACCGTTCTGATAGCCTGCGGCAAGGAGCTCTCCTGAAGCCATAAATAATAGAGATCGCACTGAGGAATTTGATGACAAAAAGGCAACATAACAATGAAATCCCTTCCTATGATGAACAACATGAACTGTAAAAAAAACAAGAAGAGTGTCTGTTATTAATGAAAATATAATGAAGCGTATTCAAAGAGAGAACTTTATAGGCCTAGCATGAGTTTCCCTACCGGCTTACTACAGAACTTCCTACAATTTTTTGCAAAGGAACAAGTGATTTCAACTTTCTGTGAAAAATAACATGAGCAGGTTCTGTCAATGTTGAACATGGTAGCTGATGGCTGATGCATAAGCAAGGTTTACGCTGCAAAATGCCCAATCATAATTATTCAATTTTTTTTCATTTCATTAATAAACATTCAGGTAAGTGACAGTACCCATTTACTGTCTCTCATCCGTCAAAGAAGATGTTATGGCTGCTGCTTGTTAGACTACCAGACATGACAGGCATCTTGTGTGTGCTGGTGAAAGGAAGTAAAATTGGCGTAACACTGTCTTTACAAGGATGGCAGCAATACTTTCACACAGAAAACATGTATGCCATTCAACAAAAGAGAGAGAGGGGAGGGGGGGAAGGGGGTTAAATCACTAGGTGAAACTTTAGGCATCTGCCATCAGCGTCCCATACTGAAATATTTACCTTCTTGCTTAGATTCACTCACAAAGTGAAAGCTTGAACCCCCAGTGTGCTCTCGAAGTTTATAGATGCGCACCTACAAAGAATGATATAAAAAAGAGTTATTAAAAATGATACCAATGACCAACCTTTCGACCAGCCCACAAATTTGACAAGATCTAACCAGACCACTTGTTGTCCCAACAGCCAAAGTCATGTTTAGTGAACAAAAAGCTAGAGATGATACAGAAGCATTTGCTCCATCCAAGTTAACATCAGCAACCTGCAGTAAAGAATTGTTACAACTTTATTGGGGTTAATTGTTAATTATAAGCCAATGAGGGATAATGCCAGTAATAATATAAATATAAATGAGACTGACCTGTCCATCCAAGACAAACATTGGCATTAAAACAGGAAATGTTGCATCCCATATTCTCACAGAACCATCTTGGTAGCCTGCAATGTATATTCTTTCAACAGCATGATCTTTGTTCAGCGACATCTCACTCGGAACCCCACCAGTCAAAGGCCATTTCATGTTCGCTGGTATGAAACACCCAGCATCTTTCCTAACACAAAATTTCTACAGAAATTCCACAGCGAAATGGTCTTACATAAGTAATGATGATATCTAGATAAGAGTATAATATCCAAATTTAAGCAGAATGCACCTTCAGTGAAATATTTGGAAATTCACTTTTGGTTAGTGAACAAAGAATAGTGACCGTTATGTTGGGGTCAATGGTAGGAATTGCAGCTGGAAATTTCTGTGCTTCTGGTAGAGGGTTTCCCTCTTTTGAATTTTGCACAGAAAATAGAGAACCACCATCATAAAAATTCAGCTGTCCAGGATTTGTCAAAATGAAAAGTGCGGAAGTTCTGCTTTTATCAGGAACCCCAGTATCAGGAATAAGAATCATATCAGCAAAGGATCCATCAAGCTTGAGGTCTGTTCGTGACATGCATCTCACTGATTCTAATCCAGCAGTCGATTCCAGGCTAAGAACCTGCAAGAGAATGACAATTTTGTCACTGACGGAGGCCAAAGTTTTCTGCAGTGCAAGATTTGGGAAACAATTAAAAAGATTATGTTCTTCCATGTTCATGAAAGTGATTCTGATAGGTATGTATACATGTATACATTATTATTTGGCTACTGAGACCTGAACCACCACCACAACAACAACAACATAGCCTTTCAGTCCCAACCAAGTTGGGGTAGGCTAGAGTGAAAACCCAACAAGAGCCCCAAGTCACGGTTCAGGCACTTCAATAGCTGCTTTTCAAGCACTCCTATTCAAACATAGATCTCTAGGTATATCCCAACCTTTCAAATCTCTTTTTATTGCCTCCCCCATGTCAATTTCGGTCTTCCTCTATCTCTCCTCATATTATTAGCTTGGCTTAGGCTCCACAATGCACTGGTGCCTCTGGAGGTCTCCTTTGGACATAGCCAAACCACCTCAACCGATGTTGGACAAGCTTTTCTTCAATTGGTGCTACCCCTAGACGATTACGTATATCATCGTTTCGAACTCGGTCCATTCTTGTGTGACCACAAATCCATCGCAACATACGCATTTCTGCAACACTCAGTTGTTGAACATGTCGAATCTTTATAAGCCAACATTCTGCTCCATACAACATAGCCGGTCTAATCGTCGTTCTATAAAACTTGCCTTTTAGCTTTTGTGGTACCCTCGTCACAGAGAATGCCAGAAGCTCGTCGCCACTTGATCCACCCTGCTTTGATTCTATGGCTAACGTCCGCATCAATATCTTTATCCCTCTGTAGCATCGATCCCAGATACCAAAAGGTATCCTTCTTACGCACTACTTGACCTTTTAAACTCACATCTCCCTCCTCCTGTGCAGCTCCGCCAAAGTCGCATCTCATATATTCAGTTTTAGTTCTGCTCAATCTAAAACCTTTAGACTCAAGGGTCTGCCGCCATAACTCTAGTTTCCTATTTACTCCCGCCTGTCTTTCGTCCACTAACACTATATCATCAGCGAACAACATACACCAAGGGATATCCCCTTGTATGTTCCTAGTAACCTCATCCATTACCAAGGCAAAGAGATACGGGCTTAAGGCTGACCCTTGATGAAGTCCAGTTTTAACCAGAAAGTAATCTGTGTTACCATCGTTTGTTCGAACACTAGTCACAACATTATTGTACATGTCCTTGATGAGGGTCACATACTTTGATGGGACTTTATGTTTGTCCAAAGCCCACTACATAACATTTCTTGGTATCTTGTCACAAGCCTTCTCCAAATCAATGAAAACCATGTGTAGGTCCTTCTTCTGCTCTCTAAATCGCTCCATAACTTGTCTAATTAAGAAGATTGCTTATGTGGTTGACCTTCCGGACATGAAACCAAATTGGTTTGTTGATATCTATGTCGTTCCTCGCAGGCGCTGCTCGATGACTCTCTCCCATAGCTTCATAGTGTGACTCATCAACTTAATTCCCCGATAATTAGTACAACTTTAGATATCTCTCTTGTTTTTGTAGATTGGTACCAATATGCTTCTTCTTCATTCCTCAGACATCTTGTTCGATCGAAAGATATTATTGAACATCTTGGTTAGCCATACTATAGCTATATCCCCAAGACATCTCCACACCTTGATTGGGGTACCGTCAGGGCCCATCGCTCTGCCCTCTTTCGTCCTTTTCAAGGCTTCTCTGACCTCCGATTCTTGAATCCTCCGCACAAAGCACCTATTAGTGTCATCAAACGAGTCGTCCAGCTGAACGGTGGTGTTCTCGTTCTCACCATTGAACAATTTATCAAAATACTCTTGCCATCTATGTCTGATCTCATCCTCCTTCACCAAGAGTTGCTCCCTCTTATCCTTTATGCACTTGACTTGGTTGAAATCCCTTGTCTTCCTATCGCGAGCCCTAGCCATCCTGTAAATATCATTCTCTCCTTCCTTCGTACTCAAACATTGGTAAAGGTCCTCATAGGCCCGCCTCTTTACCTCACCGCTCGTTTTGCAGTCTTCTTTGTTACCTTGTACTTCTCTATGTTGTCTGCACACCTGTCATGATACAAACGCTTATAGCACTCCTTCTTTTCCTTAATAGCCTTTTGCACATCTTCATTCCACCACTAAGTGTCTTTCGAGTCACATCCGCTCCCTTTGGTCACTCCAAGCACCTCTGAAGTAACCTTCCGAACGCATGTTGCCATCTTCTCCCACATGTTGTTTGCATCGCCTTCATCCTTCCAAGAGCCTTCTTCAATGACCTTTTTCTTAAAGACCTTTTATGCCTCCCCTTCTAATTTCCACCACTTCGTTCTAGCAACTCTAGCTTGTTTGTTTCCACGAGCTTGCACCAGAAAGCGGAAGTCAGCCACCATCAGCTTGTGTTGAGCGACCACACATTCTCCAGGTATCAACTTACAGTCCACGCATGTTCGTTTATCCCTCCTTGTAAGGACAAAGTCGATTTTACTAGAGTACTGGCCGCTACTAAAGGTCACTAAATGGGACTGTCTCTTACGAAAGAAAGTGTTAGCTATCATCAGATCAAAAGCTATGTCGAAGTCTAAGACTTCCTCTCCCTCCTGGTTCCTACTACTATATCCGAAACCCACATGAACCGCCTCGAAACCTGCACTTGATATACCTACATGGCCATTAAGATCACCTCCTATAAAGAGCTTCTCGCTACTAGGGGTGGCTCTAACAAAGCGATCTAAGTTTTCCCAGAAGAGCCGCTTAGCACTCTCATCATGGCTTACTTGGAGGGCATACGCACTAATTACATTTAAGACCATATCACTAATGACAAGTTTAACTAAGATGATCCTATCCCCTTGCCTTCTCACCTCCATCACACCATCCTTGAGGCTCTTATCAATCAAAACTCCTCCATTTTTATTTGAAGTTGTCCCTGTGTACCAGAGCTTGAAGCCGGTATTGTCCACCTCCTTCGCCTTCTGCCCCTTCCATTTAGTCTCTTGGACGCATAAGATATTTACACGCCTCCTAACCGTTGTGTCCACTAACTCTCTTAACTTACCCGTAAGGGACCCTACATTCCAGCTACCTAAACGGATCCTAGTTGGCTCGACTAGCTTCCTTACCCTTCGCACCCGCCGAGGTAGGTGTGAAGACCCTTACTCATTTTGCACCACACCTGGACACCGATGTGGCGTGCCACTGAGGATGCGACGACCTGATCCTTGCTCACTTGACACCATGCCCAGATCGCGACACGGCGCGTCACGGGGGTGACGACCCAGCCCTTGCTCATTTAACACCATACCCGGGTTCCGACATGGCGCATCGCTAAGAGGGTTACGCCCCAACGAGATTCTTTTGGGTTTCATCTCTATAAAAGCGACTAAGTTTTTACATTGGCTCGCCGCGCCTAACACAACCCTCCTCCTTTATCAAGGCTTGGGACCTGCTATGCTGGGACACCAAAGGCGCCCCAAATGGGTTCTGCCTGGGAAACAGTTCTTTATAATTGCAGGAAATTCTCATGGTTGATCATGTTTCTTGCAAACCCATGTTGGCTATGTTGCCATGCCAAGCTAGTAATGTGTCTCTACACTAAACACATCTCACAGCCAGGTGATTATGATTTGAGTTCACTGAGCTAGGAATTCATTTTACCAAATTTGTAAAGCAGCGAAAAAGTACAATGTTAACCTAAGAAGGCATCAATTGTGCACAGCAATGCCTCTACGATGGCATGCAAAAGAAAAGGAAATTGTAACAATGAGAAAGAAAAAATAGGCAAACCGTGAGAACTTCTTCAGATCCCATATCATCACCGCCATATACAAAAAGATGCCCTCCCTTTGTAGAATGTATTGCTGATCCAGCAGACCAATGCAAGACAATAACAGGAAGCCTACGACTCCCTGAGGCCAGCTGTAGCTTAACAACATTAGATGAAACGTCACTTTGCTTGCCTTGTCTGGACGATCTTGTAGTCATATCCCATAGAAGTATGTCTCCAGTTATATAGCCCACAGCAACAGTTGAGCCCTCTCTCGATGCCCAACAAAGAGAGCAAATTTCTCTTTCTTCTTCACTATCATCAATAGTAGTATCTAGTTGATCTTCACCAGCATCCCTCTGAGCACCATCGATTTGACCCTTCATGTGTAAATCCCCGTAGCCTCTAACAGAAACTGCACGGTCCTCAGATACATCCCAAAGAACTAACAACCCTCTCTCATATGCAATTAGCAACCTGCATAAAGGCTATTATTCTTCAGTGCTCCAGGTTCACAAAATAAATTTTCCTCTACATGAGAATAACGGGTGAAAACAAAGCCATCATTCTTCTTTCAAACTTTCTTGCATAAAAACCTTATTTACGGTATTCTAGGACATGTTATGGATCCCTTAATTGCTTTAACGTATAAGAAAACAAAGTGATGAACTGAGGATAATACCATAATTTCCATATATCTATTTTGAGTTGCGAAGTCTGACCATCCTAATATTCGTTACTATCACCTATCAACAGATATGTTCGTAAAGATCCCAAAAATAACTAGTGGATATCAACCAAAGTTCTACAAGTTACATAGACCTTACCTTGTCCCAAAAGTTTCAGGCTGGATCAGTATTCCAACAATAGGTTGAGGATCCTGTAACGAAACACCAGCTCTTTCTGTGAAAAAAAAAAAGAACTGAATGCTAAGATATTAACTTTGAACCTCAATGCGTAAACAGTAAGCATGCTTCTAGTCCAAGTAAATGAATAAATAGCAGAAAGTTACAGTAAGCTATGAATATTGATGGCCATGCTCAATACACTAAAATTGCAGTAAGTTATGAATATTGACGGCATTCTCAAGTTCACTAAAATTTCTATTGACTCAAATCATTTGCTCATGCAGTTGTGACTAACATCATATAAACTATAATTATCTTTGCTCAGGAACGGAGTTTTCTTCAACATTTTAACTTCATGCAGCAGCAACACCACCAGTTTTTTGGCATCAACAGAAGCAACTGGAAGAAACATTCTAGTTCTAGTTAAAATTTGGCAAGAAAGGCGTAGAGGTAATACCAATTAAAGAATGGATATGAACATTGTATGGCATTATTTGAAGCTTCCCATCATCTACATCATACTTCAATACAGAAAGAAGACCATTCTCATCTCCAAGGTACCTGAATACAAAGCGAGAATTTAGAATACAAAAGCCAAACTAAGTACACATGATATTCAAATAAATAAGTAGTCGTTTCTGTAGCTTACATCATAAAGGTCCCCTCTATGACTGCAAAAGCAGTAATGTTGACGTCCCACTGGGACGAATAAAATAGTTGCCTGAACTCAAGATTCCATACCTACAAGACAGATATATATCATATATAAAATGGTCACTAACACTACTAGATAACATGCTTATAGATTTCAGGGGCTAGGTAGTTCCTCCTAGATTGGCCAAGTCACTTATTTTTTTCACAGGTTGTCTTCAAACAATAACAACATAGCCTTTCAGTCCCAAGCAAGTTGGGGTAGGCTAGAGTGAAAACCCACCAAGAGCCCCAAGTCACGGTTCAAACACTTTAATAGCTGTTTTCCAAGCACTCCTATTCAAACATAGATTTATAGGTATATCCCAAGCTTTCAAATCTCTTTTTATTGCCTCCCCCATGTTAATTTCGGTCTTCATCTACCTCTCCTCATATTATTGGTTTGGCTTATAACTCCACAATGCACTGGTGCCTCTGGAGGTCTCCTTTGGACATGGCCAAACCACCTCAACCGATGTTGGACAAGATTTTCTTCAATTGGTGCTACCTCTAGGCGATCACGTATATCATCGTTACAAACTCGGTCCATTCTTGTGTGACCACAAATCCATCACAACATACGTATTTCTGCAACACTTAGGTATCCTTCTTAGGCACTACTTGACGTTACAAACTCACATCTCCCTCCTCCTGTGTAGCTCCGCCAAAGTCGCATCTCATGTATTCGGTTTTAGTTCTGCTCAATCTAAAACCTTTAGACTCAAGGGTCTGCCGCCATAACTCTAGTTTCCTATTTACTCCCGCCTGTCTTTCGCCCACTAACACTACATCATCAACGAACAACATACACCAAGGGATATCCCCTTGTATGTTCCTAGTAACCTCATCCATTACCAAGGCAAAGAGATACGGGCTTAAGGCTGACCCTTAATGAAGTCCAATTTTAATCTGTGTTACCATCGTTTGTTCGAACACTAGTCACAACATTATTGTACATGTCCTTAATGAGGGTCACGTACTTTGATGGGACTTTATGTTTGTCCAAAGCCCACTACATAACATTTCTTGGTATCTTGTCATAAGCCTTCTCCAAGTCAATGAAAACCATGCGGAGGTCCTTCTTCTGCTCTCTAAACCGTTCCATAACTTGTCTTATTAAGAAGATTGCTTCTGTGGTTGACCTTCCGGGCATGAAACCAAATTGGTTTGTTGATATCTGCGTCGTTCCTTGCAGGCGCTGCTCGATGACTCTCTCACATAGCTTCATAGTGTGGCTCATCAACTTAATTCTCCGATAATTAGTATAACTTTGGATATCTCCCTTGTTCTTGTAGATTGGTCCCAATATGCTTCTTCTCCACTCCTCAGGCATCTTGTTCGATCGAAAGATATTGTTGAACATCTTGGTTAGCCATCCTATAGCTATATCCCCAAGACATCTCCACACCTTGATTGGGATACCATCAGGGCCCATCGCTCTGCCCTCTTTCATCCTTTTCAAGACTTCTCTGACCTCCGATTCTTGAATCCTCCGCACAAAGCGCCTATTAGTATCATCAAACGAGTAATAAAGAAACTTACAGTATGAACCAACACATGAGCACCACATAGATGACGTTAACATATGAGCTCCAGGCTCCAGAATCCCCAAATTAGAAAAAAAAAGAGTTTGAATGCAGAAAAACTTTGGCATCTGTCAATGGCTCACCTGGATTTCATTTTCATTGGAAATTGCAACCAAAAGCCCCTGGTTTGTAATAAACTGTAAAGAAGCAAAACATTAGTTGTTAGAAACCAAAAATGAAAAAACAACTTGGACTTGGTGTTGCCTGTTGTACATAATAAGCAGCAAGAGAAATAGTTAAGAGCCGAACCTGCAAAAACTTGTATGGCACACTCTTTGGTGATATAAGGAGGCCTTCAATGTTATCACCTCCGAATATTTTTATCCTACCATCCCTGCAGTTTGGAGCACAGAAAAACTATCAGCATCTACATAACAATAGACAGGGTTAAAATGAACAGTATGGTAGATTGAAATACAACAGTGATGAAAATATCTCCATACAATTACCATCAGCTTTGTTGATGTATTAAAATAAGGGCTAGGTCTCTGAGACATATACAACAAGAGAAACTAAAGAACTTGTTTCCATGTTTATGCAAAGGGAAAGTAGTTTCTTTGTTCTGTTATACCGCAACCGCAAGTAACCGATACGGGGGGGGGGCGGGCGCGGGGCGCGGGGGGCATAAATTAGTGTGTGCGAGTGGTTTAGTTGAAAGGGTTGATTGTGATGTGAAGGCGAAGTTTGGAAGGGAGCTCACAGAGTTGCGACAGCGAGGAGGCGCTGGACGGAATCGAAGGCGAGCAGTGATGCTGTGTAGGGCACCCCGCAGTGAGTCGAGATCTGTGCGTCCATTTGGATGACATCCCCAGGTGATGCCGGTGCTGAGGCTGATCCTCCCCCTCCCTGCAGCAATCCAGCAACAGCAGCAAAGCAACGGAATCAGAAGCAGAAGCAGCAAGGTGTGGTGAAGCCATGACAAGCATCCACGCCGGGCGGATTCCGGTTCCGCTTCCGCAAACCTGAGCTGCCAGTGTAGTTTTAGCAGAAAGGACGCGGCAGGTAGTTGGATGAAATCGAAAGATGGAATGGAGCGAGGGAGGGAGGAGGATGGGGGTGGGGAGGGAGGGAGGGACCTGATGATGCACGAGTGCCTTGTGGAAGAGCCGCTTGGCGAACATCTATGTGCACGGCGACGGCGACGACGAGGTGAGTCGCTGACTGCTTCCAAGTTGAAGTCGAATCGAAAGCGAAACGGCTGGACGGTGGCGTACTGGCGTGGAAGAAGACCGAGTGGGCCTGGGCCGTTGTTGGTGCGAATTGGGCTTGCATGGGCCCAGAGAGAGTCGGAACCCGATCGTCCGGTCTGTTGTGACTACTAGGCTACGAGTTCCTCTTGAGTTTGCTGCGTTCCTAATTCCTTGCCGCTAACGGATTGAGGGAGGAATTGAATTCAATGGAGTCCGCAACGCAACCGTAACCGTGTCGAACTCCATATTCATCTTCTCCTGCGGTCTCGTCTCGGTTCTATATAAGGTTAGGCTGCGGCGGAGTACTATGTTCCTTGTTTAGTGGTGGTTCTTGTTGGGCACAAGATCTTACTGTATCGTCGTCGATCAAATCACCATACACCATGACGAAGGCGGCCGCCGCTTCGAAACCATGGCAGCCGGCGGTGCTGGACGCCGAGTTCTCGCCGCAGGTGGCCGAGCTGCTCCAGACGGACCACGGCCGCAGGGACCTGTCCTCCCGCGTACGCCGCAGAGACGAGGGCCTCAGGGCCGCGGTCAAGAAGCACCTGCTCGCGCTGGGGTGGACGATCCTGTCCAGGCCCAACGCCGCCATGTTGACGAGGCTCCGCTACAAGGCGCCAGATGACGACAAATCCTACTGCTCCCTGCCGGACCTCATCATCGATAGAGCCGCCGCCTCTCACCTCATCGTCGATAGCGATAGCGCCGCCGCCGCCGCCTCCTCTCAGTTTGAACAGCAGCAGCAGCATCAGATTATTCCGCCACAAACCAAGGACTCCAGCAGGGGCGGCAGCAGGGAGCAAGAAGAAGGCGACGATGAGGAAGTCGATGATGACACGGAGGAGGAAGACGACGATGAGCCGGCGGAGGAGGAAGACGGCGGCAATGATGACCAGAAGAAGGACGCCGTCATTGCCGAGTACATCGCGCTCATGGCGACAAACGATCGGGCCAGGGGCCGCAGGGCGAACCGTCTGCGCGACAGCGCCAAGAGGCACCTCCTGTCGGCCGGGTGGACGTTCTGGATGAAGCTCAAGAGCAACGGCAGGGAGGAGCTGCGCTACAGGGCGCCCACCGGACGCTCCTACATCTCCCTCCACACCGCCTGCCAGGCCTTCAAGACCAGCCGGCAAGCCGCGTTGCCGACGACGGCCTCGGCTTCCAACAGCAGCAGCAAGATTGATACACGCCGGGTGCATGCGACTCCTGCCACCATACTGCGTGCTGTGCGCCCCAGCAGAGTTGGAGACGAAGACGGCGGCACCAGCCATTGCCGCCCGGTTGTGATGATCAGGAAGAAAAGGAAACTATCCGAACTGATCGGCGACGGCAGCGACGACGCCGTGAACGTGACGATGAAGAAATGCACCACCATCAAGAAGAAGGAAACGTGCTGTCAAGTGGTGGGCGCCGGTGGCACCCAGCTCATCAAGAAATCCATCACCACGACCACCCTGACCAGGAAGAAGAGGAGGAATAAAGCAACCGCCTCCAAGAGCCAAGCGCGCGTCCTGCGGCCCAACAGCACGGCGTCGGCGTCGGCGTCGGCGTGCCAGCGTCGCTCGCGGACGCTCCTGTCGGTGCTCGTCGACAAGGACATCGTGGTGCCGAGGGACAAGGTGACGTACAGGGCGGCGAGGCATGGGCCGGCGGCGAGGGACGGGTTCATCACCGGCGAGGGGATCAGATGCACGTGCTGCAACAAGACCTTCACGGTGGCAGAGTTCGCGGCACACGCCACCGCACGCCGGGGGACCGTGACCGACCGCCGTGAGGCCTGGGCATGTGTGTTCCTCAAGGACGGCAGGTCCCTGTCGCAGTGCCTGGTGGAGCTAATGAAGCGCGACGTCGCCGTCGTCGCGGCTAGGAATGGCGGCGTGAGGGTGAAGGAGAAATGCAGCGACCCGGAGGGCGACTCCGTATGCTCCATCTGCAACGACGGCGGCGAGCTACTGCTCTGCGACAACTGCCCGTCGGCGTTCCATCACGCCTGCGTTGGCCTGCAGGACACTCCGGAGGGCGACTGGTTCTGTCCGTCGTGCAGATGCGGCGTGTGCGGCGGCAGCGACTTCGATCACGATACCACCGCTGGGTTCACGGACAAGACCATCATCTACTGCGAGCAATGCGAGCGTGAATGTAAGTCGTTCCTTCCGTTCCGGCCGGTTACTTACTTTCTGCTTTAATTCTACTACTAGTTGTTACTACTTACTAGTAGTGTGTTTATATTCTCTACTTTGTATGGAAGTATAATTGCTGACAAATGAATGAACAAACTACAAACAGATCATGTGGGATGCGTGAGACGACGAGGTCCCGAGGAAGAAGAAAGCGCAGCGGAGTGGTGCCGGCGACTAGAGGAACAAGGACACTGGCCGTGGCTTTGCAGTCCCGAATGTAGCAAGGTATTCCAGCATCTGCAGGGCCTTGCTGCGGCGGCGGGCATCCCCACTGCAGTAGAAGGTGTATCACTCAACATTCTGCGCCGGCGGCGACGACGACAACAGCAGGAGGAGGAGACGACGGACGCCGCAGAGTACGGGCAGCTGTGCTCCGCGCTGGACGTGCTCCACGAGTGCTTCGTGACCCTGATCGAGCCCCGCACGCAGACGGACCTCACCGCCGACATCGTCTTCAACCGAGAGTCGGAGCTGCGCCGCCTCAACTTCCGCGGGTACTACGTGGTGGGCCTGGAGAAAGCCGGCGAGCTCATCACCGTGGGGACGCTGCGGGTGTTCGGGACCGACGTGGCGGAGCTGCCTCTGGTGGGCACCCGCTTCGCGCACCGCCGCCAGGGGATGTGCCACCTCCTCGTCACGGAGCTCCAGAAGGTGCTGCGTCAGGCGGGCGTCCGCAGGCTGGTGCTGCCAGCCGTGGCGGAGCTCCTGCCCATGTGGACAGGCTCACTGGGCTTCCACCCCATGACCCACTCCGACATGATGGAGATCGCGGCGGAGCACGCCATCCTGAGCTTCCAGGGAACCACCATGTGCCAAAAGAGTCTGCTTGCCTAGCTTCATTAATTCTTCTTCTTGTCGATCGACATTGTTGTTACTGATCTTGATGCTGTGCTGCACGCAGCGGGAAACTTTGAAATTAAGGTTTTCCATCCCACTAGTAGTCAGCAAACTATTTTTTGTACTGCTACAAGCCTAGAATCATGCATGCGCGCCGATGGACACCCTCCAAAGTCCAAACATTGGACCGTACAGTACCTGTGTTTCCATTGTTCGGACATTGGACCCTTGTGCGCCGGATGTTCAACAACATCCATCTGCACATCTACTATCCCTAGCTGAGCCAAATACTGCTGTGCCGTTTCCATGAATCACGTTGCATTGTAGATGCTACGATCGATGTCCAAATAAACACAGAAAAGCCTTTGAGAAGAAACCAGTGGCGGACACAGGATTTGTTCAAAGGCTAGTGCTTCTATCTAACAGTCAAAATTGCCCATAACACCTCTACCCTACTCTGTAGGCTCCCATTAATGCCACACATAGAAATAACTAAAACGAAGATACATTTTTTAAATCGATCTGATGATTGATCGTTGTGAAGAATCTATAGGTCCATCGTCCATGTTTCTCATTTCAGTTTACAATCCAATTCAAAAAATTCATATTTGTGGTGAAATTTTTATGGTGAGCTAATTATTGTATGTTTAAACTGTAGTAAAAATTAGTTCACCATAAAAATTTCATCACAATTGGACCATAGGAATTGCAGATGTGAATTATTCAATTTAATTATAGAAAAACATAGATCTAAAGTCACAGTAAAAACTTCGTACTAAAGCATACCATATTATATGTTCACTGTATAGATCTACTCATGTGGAGTCCAACAAAATTAGATTTTCCATTTTATGATTTTTTTGTGATTTACTATGATTTTTCAAAGATTCAGCCGAAATAAATAAAAAAAGAAAAAGACAAAACCGCCTTTAAAACCGCTTATAACAGGGCCAGGGAGGTAAGATGAACGGTTTTAAAAGTTGAGAGATGTGTTTTGACCGGTTTTGAAGTTCAGGGAGGAAAAACTGACTTTCGCGAATGTTAAGGGAGGTAACGTGGACTTTTTTCTATAAAAATTTATTGAGCCAACGACATAGGCCTAGGCTCCAGGAGCCTTAGGGCTTAGGTCCGACGCCGCTGGAAGGAACGACAAGAGATTTATTGTTAGTTTTAATAGACGATAGAAAAAATAAATAACTAAGTTATACATGATCCAATGAATATAAAATTTTTACTATAGTTTAAGCATACAATAATTAGCTCACCATAAAAATTTCACCACAATTGGACCATAGAAATTGCAGCTATGAATTATTCAATTTAATTATAGAAAAATATAAATCTAAAGCCATAGCAAAAACTTCGTACTAAAGCATACCATATTATATGTTCACTGTGTAGATCTACTCATGTGGAGTCCAACAAAATTAGATTTTCCATTTTATGATTTTTTTGTGATTTACTATGATTTTTCAAAGATTCAGCCGAAATAAATAAAAAAATAAAAAGACAAAACCTCCTTCAAACCGCTTATAACAGGGACAGGAAGGTAAGATGAACGGTTTTAAAAGTTGAGGGACGTGTTTTGTTCGGTTTTGAAGTTCAGGGAGGAAAAGCGGACTTTCACGAAAATTGAGGGAGGTAATGTGGACTTTTTCCTAAAAAAATTATTGAGCCAACGACATGGGCCTAGGCTCTGGGAGTCTTAGGGGCCAGGTCCGGCGCCGCTGGAAGGAACGACAAGAGATTTATTGTTAGTTTTAATAGATGATAGAAAAACAAATAAAGTATAGATATGTTTGTTAATAGAATCTCCAGGAGTCTAAAAAATAATTGGTAATAAATCAATGAGTTTTTTAAGTGCCTAAAAAGTTATGAGCATATTTGTTGGGACTGGAGTTGCCAAAATGCCATTCATAAAATATAAAAGACAATTTTACATCACGAATTCTGAACTATTTACAAAAACCCTAATCATTTTTTATATTTTTTTCTCTTATACATTTGTATTGTGAACCTTGCCCTACTCCCTATTCTTCGCCACACCCTTCCACCTCTAGATTACTCCATCGATAAGCATAAGCGTGTGTATATTTTTGTGCGATTGGAGTTGAGATAGGGGTTGTTGGAGAACGGGCTATTTTAATCTTGTCAAAAAAAAAGATTAAGAGTGGACTTTACAAGCTCTTGGAAATACTCTAAATCCATAAAATACAAACTAGAAGCACAATTTAGTATAACTCTGAAACATCCATAAGCAATGTGGGTGGCACCCGACAAACTAATAAAAAAAGTAACATAGGGACTTAGCAAGGTGTTTACACCAGATTTTAGAATGGGCAACAGAATAAACCATTCCGGCCATGGTCTAACCAGCTCAGTTTCAGGAATTTTGAGCACCTCAAAGAGTTTATAAATAATAATTTGTGAGACCCAGCCCATTGGGCCAAATTGGGCCGGACCGATTTCTGGTATTGTAGCACCAAGTACTGTATCTGCGGAAAACACTGTAGCTACCAAAAGTTTAGTACTGTATCGGTAGTTCTGAGTTCGTCGAACCAGCTTAAATACTCAGGCCAAGGACACGTAGTAACCTTCGGTTAACCGTTTTACGCGAAGCGAGGACAAAAGCTCAAACGGGTTGCTACGTAGGTGGAGCCCACCGCTCGGTAGAGTGGGCCTGTGCCGTGTGCCGGGCTTGGGGCGTTACACAATTGGTAAATCAATGAGTTTTCCAGGTGGCTTATAATTAAAGGTGAGAGCATATAGCTCCTAAGATATAAAAGACAATTTTACACTAGGAGTCCTAACTATTTTTATTTTTATGATTTCTTTCTCTCTTATATATTTGCATTAGAAACCATGTCCTTACTCTATATTCTTCCCCACGGCCTTCCATCTGTAGACTGGTCGACCGATAAAGGTGCATATATATTTTCCGTGCCATTGGATCGATTCTCTCAAGTGCAGAAAAAACTAGGAGTTGAGGTAGTAAGGAGTTGTTGGAGGATGTTTTTTTTTCAATCTTACCAAAAAATCAAGATTGAAAGTGGATTTTGGAAACTCTTGGAGATGCTCTTAGACCCACTTTTTTCTCAATTGTACCTTTTTTTGCATTTTGTGCATGATAGCAAGATTGAGTGACGATGTTGACAAATTTGTAGTTACTTCATTGCTTTGAGATTTGTACATGTCGAGTCTGTGTGTTTTATTTTATTTTAGTCATGGTTTGAGTTGAAGGGTTTTTTTTATCCTTTAAGAAGAAGATAATAGAGTAGCTCATATATGCATATAACATAATAATGTTGCAAAGTCCATAACTGGTTTGATGCACAAGCTGGAACACAATGATGCAAAGTGGTGGGCTCAATCTTGGGAGAAGGAAAGGAGTTGAAGGTGAAGCGTAGGAGTAGTGTATGTGATTGCATAATCATATCACCATGCATGCATAATGGCGTAGATAGCGGAATACGTGAATCAACCAATCATCAGCCTGTTCGGGAGGCCGTATCGTATCGTGAATTATTTACTGCTGGCTGATTTGGTATGAGAGAAAAACACTGTTCCCAGCTGGAAAATTACGATCGTTTACGAGCAAGCGAACAGGCTGCATGCTAGCTGCAGCAATGTGTACGTGCACGGCGCAGCGTGCATCCATCCATTCATTCATTAATTAATGCATGGAAATTTATCAGATTGCTCCTCCGAGTCTCCTCAAATCGAGCGATGATGGCTCACATAAAAACTGAACACTAGTAGCCGGTCATCTATGTATCAGTTTAAATCGAGAGAAGCAGTGGACGATTAATTAAATGGACATGGATGCTGCATGGCTAGCGTTTAAATAAATGTGTAACTGTATGTGTATATAAAGGTTGGTTTTATCTTTCAGAAAATATATAAACGTTGGTTTAGGTGAAGAGTGCGAGTCGTCCAAAATCCAAAAATAAAATCCTTAAGTCCCTCCTCCCAAAGCTACTCTCTCTAACGTCACCGTGACGTCGCCGGAGCAACGGGAAAAAAAAGACAGGAGGAGGAGTACAGGACGTGGCATTGCGTGGCCCTGCACATCACCAATAATAAGGCCCCCTTTGGCAGGGTTCATCGAGCGGCTTCTTGAGCGGCTCATGGTGAAGCCCTGCCAAACGCTATAACTCAAAATGGCTCATGAGGAAAAGCCAGGAGAAGCCCCACCTTTTCCGCTCTCTAGGTTCTTCCGCCGATGAGAAGCCAAAAATAGTGGCTCATACCGGCTCATTCCTCCACCCAAAATACTAATGTGCCCTTGCTATTTCACAGAAATGACAACATTTACCATCAAGCAAGCTCATGAGCTCTAAGGCAGCTGATGGAGGCTATGGCGGGGTGGTGGCAGCCGGACACCATGGCGGCGGCATGGCAAGACAAGTGAGAGCCACTACGTCAAGCTCAAAAGCAACAAGCCGAGGGAAAAGAAGGGAAGGCCGATCGGATAAGGAGAGAGAAGGAGAAAAGGAAAGAAAATGAAAAGGAAAATGAAGAGAAAAAAAGAAAAAGAAAAGAGAAAAAAGAAATATAAGGGTATTTTGGACATTTGACATCTTCTTTCCAATCTGAAAAGTCAGAAGAAGCCGTTTTGCTAAACGTTTTTGTACAAAATAAGCTAGAGTCAGAAAAAAACTGCTTTTCCATACGAGCCAGAGACAGAGCTATTTTTTTACGAGCCAAAGCCGTGCCAAACAGGGCTTAAGAAAGAAAGAAATTTTGGATGGAGCCATCGAGGGATATAGAAATAGAAATTATTATGTTTGTTTGTTGACTAATCTCGCATCGTAGTCGCAGGGTTGAAATTTTATTTAGTCGTGGAATAATTTTTTGGTAACCTCAGGCTGCGTGTGCGGAGCAGGACGCATGTGGTGTGGCATACAGTACAGTATACGAGAAATAATTAGAAAACACAAGAGAAGAGGGGAGGGGACCGGGGACACCAGAGAGAGGGTCTTCGGGCCCGTTTGGCATGGATCTCTCACTGTAGCGACACTATTTATGGGAGCTAAATCTCTCTCTCCTTCCTCTCCCCTCAGACAGACGGTAGGAGCCGGAGAAGCCAAATCGCCTCAGGAAGTTGAAATTTTGGGACAGTGCAGCACTTTCGTTTTTATTTGGCAATTAGTGTTTAAATATGAACTAATTAGGCTCAAAACGTTCGTCTCGTAATTTCTTATCAAACTGTGCAATTAGTTTTTTTATCTATATTTAATGCTCTATATACAGGCCGCAAATATTCAATATGATGGCTACTATAGTACTTTTTTGGATTTTGGTTGGAACTAAGGCTCTGTTTGGTTGGGCTTTTGGCTTTGGCTTTTCAAAAAAAAAAAAAAAAGCCAAACGAAAAAGGGGCTGCTTTTGGATGATGCTTTTTTAGAAGCAATTTGCTTTTAAAGTAGATTCATTTTTGAAAGTTTGAGTTGATCCTTTTGACTTTTGGCTTTCTGCTTTTGAAATTGGTGGAATAAAAAACTCTTCCATAGTTGTTTCAAGAGAGATAAAGATAAAAGGTATATTTTATACTTGTTTAACCAAACAAATTTTTAGCTTTTCTACAAATTTCACAAATTTTACAAATAGCTTTTCCACAATTTCACAACCATTAAGCAGCTTTTTTTCCACAACCACCACAATTTCAACCAAACAGGACCTACCACTCATTCGCTGGGCTATGGCTGGCTAGGCTGGCTGGCCAGCCCCCTCCCATGGCTACTGTAGCAGCGAACCAGCCAACCGAACAGGCCGCTAAACATGGGCTTTGGCTCCCGTAGCTCTACGTGTGTCAGTGAGAGTGAGGGAGATGAGAGAGAAAAACAGATTTCGTGTACAGTGCTCGCACAGTGTTTCTGCAAGCTCGTGTCAGAAGGAGCAGGAGCCGGCTGAATCTATACCAAACAGAGCTACTCTTCCTCTTCCTCTTGCCTTTTTTTTTGGCCTGGGGGACGGATTCCGTCTCCATCCCCTGCCGTTGCGGTGCGCTTGAACGTCTTCCTGTCTCTGCAGTGCCTTCCTCTTCCTCTCGCCTCTCCCCTCCCCTGTCTCTGCGGCTGCGCTGTTCCTCGAGCGAGATCTATCAGTGGTGAGGCGGCCGGCCGGCCAAGCGCCTGCCAACCCAAACAAGAAGAAGCAACCAAACCAAGCCAAGCCAAGCGACCTCCGCACAAGACCAATTCCCGTCCCGTGAATCCAAACCAATCCAATTCCTCCGTCTATTCTCTGTTGTATTGTATCCTGTGGTAGTTTTTAGTTGGCAGCTACCTTACCTTACCTTAGGAGTTGCTAGCTAGCAAGGGGGGAGGATTTGGATTGGATCCCCCCTGCTGACTGCTGGCTGCTGGCTGCTGGCTGCTGCTAATCCTACTCGATCCAGTCCCAGCAGCTCCACCGGAACAGGCAAGCAACCAAGCATAGTAGATAGATAGATTAATCTAGGGAGGGAGGGAGGCAGGCTGGGGCTGGGCAGTGCGCGGACGGAGATCAATCAGATCAGACTCAGATCACATCACCATCGCCTCGGCCCTCGGATGCGATGCAGCACCGCCGCAAGCCCGCTTCCGCCGCGGCGCCGCCGGCAGCCAAGCAGCCGCCCGCGCGCAGGCCCGCGGCGCGCCTCTCGCTCGCGGGCCTCGTCGTCTCCGTCTTCCTCATCGCCACCTTACTCTACAGCGAGGACGTGGTTAAGGCCGCCTCCGGTTCCAGCGGCTCCAGCTCAGGCTCAGCAGCAACAACAGCCGCTGCTGAGGTCGGCGCCTCCGGGCGGGCGAGGTCACCCGACCTGCGGGTGCTGCAGGAGGCGGCGCACCAGGACGTGGAGGCGGACGCCCTTCACGCGCGCCAGGAAGCCGAGGAGCAGGAGGATCCAGATCGCAAGGAAGCCCAGCACGAGCAGCAGCAGCCCCTGGCCCTCCCCGTGGGAGTAGTGCCGGAGGAGGAACTCGTCGAGAATACTAAAAGGCAGCAGGAGGAGCAAACCCAGAAGCAGCCGCCGCCCCAGGCCGTTGCCGATGCCGCTGCCGCTGCCATTGCCGGGTGCGACCTGTACCGGGGGCGCTGGACGTTCGACGCGGCCGGCGAGCAAGCGCCGCTGTACCGCGAGTCGGAGTGCGAGTTCCTGACGGAGCAGGTGACGTGCATGCGCAACGGCCGCCGCGACGACTCGTACCAAAAGTGGCGGTGGCAACCCGACGGATGCGACCTGCCCAGGTACCGTACCCCCCCTCTTCCGCCTCCATTTCCTTTCCATTGTGCGCGCCGGCGCCGTGTGACTGATTGACGACGAACTGGTTCATCAGTTTCGCAGCAATCATTAAATTCATTTGATTCAATTCTATCCTATCCTACTCTTCTCGCTTGCGATTGTGTTTTCGTTTCATCGACCAAGCTGTAATTCGCTTGCTTGGTTGGTTATCCAAACGCGTGGCGTGGAGTACATCGTATTGCACTCTCTCCGTATCATGAGTGAAATGATTCTTGTATCACAGGCAGGCGGAGCACCGAAGAGGAGAGTGAGATTTGGTCGCTTCTTCCTTCCTTTGGCTTTTCCGGCGGGGCGGGGTCCCGTCCCGATATCCCTCTTCCCTTTTGACCTTTCCGTTCCTGCCCTGCTGCGTTCTTCGGCTTCGTCCTCGTTTCCGGCAGTTGCATTGCAATTCCATTCCATTAGATAGGAGGAACATTGCCATCTCAAGTAGTGATTCGTCTGATGAAATGCACATTGGAATAGACTCTTCTGGTAGTAAAACAATCGTCGCTCGATCGGTCAAAATGCAAGTAGATTTGAGATCTCAGATCCCCATGTGCTCTGCACTGGCAGTAGTAAACAGTACAAGGGCCTGTTTGGTTCGCTAGGAGCTACTAAATTTAGTAGTTTTTAGGTATTTTAATAACTTTTTAATCAAATGCTATGACTAAAAGCTACTAAAAAGCTTTAGTCCTCTAGTTACTCGAACCAAACACCCTGGTACTAGCGCACATGCCGCAGAATTTTTGGCCTGTTGGCTTGGCTGCTGGTTGATGGCCGAAAAAGTCCGGCCTATAAGCCCAGCGAGCAGTACTACTAGAAAAACAGTAGTAGAATGTTGCAGCTGCAAATCGTGATCCACCGGCACCGACACACACCCATGCATGCACATTGCACGCGCCTCAACCCTCAGTCATAGTCTGGTGGCAACTGGGATTTTTTTTACTCCACTACATTACTTCCTATACTACATAAGGTTATTAATACTACTACTCATCCGCTAACACTAGTGCCTTGCTTAATCACCCTGCGTTCCATTCAGAAATGGTAATCGTGCTCCATTAGTTTATGTTATTTGAGGTCCTTCACTTTGATCTTGGCTGGACCTGGAGCTGTTTCCAATTCACTCACTCACAGCTGTCAATCATGCCTGGCCTGGTTTTGTGGGAGTGGGATTGTGGTTCTTTCTCCCACATTGTTCTAGGTAAGGTAGGGGTCGCAGTCAGTTGAGTTCCAATCCACCCAAAGTGGAACACAACACATGCATCACTTCACTTGTTGTATGATGGACCGTGCCATACCTGGTCGATCGATCGTTTCTTCATTTATTACTCGCTCCATTGCATATTTGCATCCATGTCGTCCTGACTAACTCAAATGGATGCAGGAGATTAATTGTTGTGTGTGAATTGTGATGGACAGGTATGATGCTCGGTTGCTGCTTGAGCGGCTGCGCAACAAGCGGCTCATGTTCGTGGGGGACTCGCTGAACCGCAACCAGTGGGAGTCCATGGTGTGCCTGGTGCAGTCCGTCGTGCCCTGGGGCCACAAGACCCTGCAAAAGTTCGTCAACAACGGATCGCTCAACGTATTTACGGCGCATGTATGTATGGATCGATCGATCGGCTGCTCTGCTCGTCTTTCTTGCTTGTCATCTGTGACTGTGCATCACCACCAGTGCAATGCAATGCTATGGTATGCTGCGCTTATATCCTAATGGTAACCAATGCAATGCAATGCAAAATTAATGGCAGGATTACAACGCCACCGTGGAGTTCTACTGGGCGCCCTTCCTGGTGGAGTCCAACTCGGATGACCCACAGGTGCACAGCATCATGGACCGTGTCATCGCCTGGCGCGCCATCGCCAAGCACGCCAAGAACTGGAAGGGCGTCGACTACCTCGTCTTCAACTCATACATCTGGTGGCTCAACACATTCGAGATGAAAGTCATGTACGTCTCACATGATGATTACTACTATTACCTTGCATTACTACTTGGTCTGTCTATACTCTGTAGTGTAGCGTGTTTGTTGAGACGAGATGAAATTGTAATGTAATGTGTGCTCAGGAAAGGCACTAGTCGCCGTGGCCATCAGCAGCAGCAGCAGCAGGAAAAGGAGAGGTGGAGCAAGTACGCGCTGGTGGACCGGCCGGTGGCCTACCGGGAGGTGCTCAAGACGTGGGCCAAGTGGGTGGACCGCCACATCGACCCCAACCGAACCAGAGTCTTCTTCATGGGCATGTCGCCCAACCACATCACGTAAGCACACACATCACGCCACCCCTTCATCTTGGTCTTGTTTTCCTCGTCCTCCTTTCGTCGTGTGTGCAGTATGTGCTGGGTTGGTAGGTGTGCGGTGTGCCATGGCTGCTAGTCTGTTCACTAGCGTCACCGTTTGGAAATTGGGGAATCAAATCACATCACAGGGCTTCCTGGCAATTTGGGTAACCGAAAACATGCCGTGACTTGGCCTCTATCTTCTGGGCCTCCTCCAGTTTGACCATCCCTTCCGTTCCGTTCCACTCCATTCCGTAGATGAGTGTTTTCTTTTCTCGCGTGCTTCTCGTCTCCTCTCCTTTCCTCTCTGCTGAGTAATAAAGGGTGAGAAACTGCCCAACTACAACTGGACTGGATGAGAAACGCAAGGATACAACATGGTCCATGGATCTGCTTCCCAAGCAGGCCAGGGGAATCAATTCACGAGGAACTAACCAAGCTACTGCTTGTTAATTTTAGGAGGATTGCCCTTGCCTAGTAGTACTTAATTATTAATAACACAAAGGCAGCTTCCACTCTGTAGATTATTTGGAGTGCTCTAGTGCTTGAAACTTGAAAGGGAGGGAGGAAGGGAATGCCTGTCTGTCAGGACGCAAAAGGGCAAGCAAGAGGGTGGTCCACTAGATTCCATGGAGGGACGCAAAAGCTCTAAGCTATAGATGAATCTTTTCTTTGCATCAAATCAAACAAAAGAGAACAAGCACCACTGCACCACCAGTGGTTCGGCTTCCACAAGATTCCCCCTAGCTGTAATACTAAATATTACATTAACGCCTTGGAGGCTGGGAAGGGAATGTGATACTGATTGCCGATTACGACTGATGATTGCATTGCAGGCCGTGGGCGTGGGGCAACAACGGCGGGATCAAGTGTGCCATGGAGACGCAGCCGATCAGCAACAACCGGACGGGGCGGCTGGACATCGGCACAGACTGGCGGCTGCACGGCGTGGCGCGCGGGGTGCTGGCGCGCTACCTCCGCCGCGTGCCGGTGCAGTTCGTGGACATCACGGGGTTGTCGGAGCTGCGCAAGGACGCGCACACCTCAGTGCACACGCTGCGGCAGGGGAAGCTGCTCACCCCGGAGCAGCAGGCCGACCCCAAGACCTACGCCGACTGCATCCACTGGTGCCTCCCGGGCCTCCCCGACACCTGGAACCACTTCCTCTACGCGCACATCATATCCCCAAGCCCGCCCTCCTCGTCGTCCCAGGATCACTGACCATTTTCCATTTTTTGCCCTCCCTATGTTGAGCGAGTACTTTCTTCTCTTCTCCCTAAACCCAGGATACCTACTGTAGATCATTTCTTCGTTTCATTTTGAGAAATGCATGGGAACAAGCAGCTCAGGTCTTCTCTTCTAATTTCTGTAAAAAAATTGCTGATTTAATTGTGACTAGCAGTAGCAATTACTTTTCCTTTTTAGTTTAGAGAGAGAGAGAGGTCATCATAGTTCATCCAAAAAAGAGAGAAAGATCATCATTCAATTTTGGCATGCAGCTTTGACCTTTCTTTCTTTTTCCCTTCCTGTATCACTGTTACATGCATTACGTACTACTTTTGCGATGACAGCTAGGAAAGTCAATCTGTCAAGCAGCACACCACACATGAGAAAATTATGATTATTCAATCAAGAAGAAACTGTGGTCCGGCAAGCAAAAATCAAGAAGCTGCAGATGCTCCAATTTTAGATTTTGCCCTCCTCCGTCTCTGCTCTACAGAGGGAGGCAGTGGCGAGTCGTGCTCCGTCCAATTCTCCATCCCAAAAGGCCAAAAGGTTCATTCATTTGCACCTGACCTGCCTCCCCTTCCACCGCAAACAGCTAAACACATCACTAACCCCTATTTCATTCTATTCACATGGTGCGCCTTCTCACTTCTTTCCCTAATAAAGATTTTTTTATTAGTATAAAACATAAGTTTTTTTTGGATAACTCATTAATTTATCATACAATTTGGCTAACAAAATACTAGACTAGATGACAGACATTCGTCGATCCACCATTACAGCAGTACACGTATATAAACGTAAGGAAGTACATCATGCGTTGCCTCCCACCTCATGTGGCACATCTGGATTCAACGCTTCTAAATACTAGGTGTATTTGTGCTTTCTGACTTATTCTTCATATATGGTATGGCCTAGGCACAGAGCGAGTATACTAGTAGGACTTGGCGACATCATAGTCATGATACCTCTGCAAATAAGAGATTCATCGAAAGGCAGGATCATGCTGACACCTTTTCTCCTCCCTTGCAGTTACAGCCACTGCCACACTTCACTGCGACGCCATCACAATTCCCGTACTCTTCTTCACCTGTCAATTTCTTCGGGTAGTTTAACATTTCCAAAATGTATCAGCTCCATTTCTTCTTTCCAGATCTGCAGTCCAGGGTAAGGAGAAGATAGATCATAAACAGATACTACAAGCTAACTTATGAAGAGACACCATTTAAATACAGATGTACATACAGTGTGTCGAAATTCAACCCTGATGTGAGGAACATTTGTCTGGTGGATGTCATTGCCCTCCGGACCCCTTTTGTAGTAGTTTCTCCCGATCCAGTGAGACTAAAACAGACAATGTTAGAGCTCAGGGGGGGAAAAAAGAGATGGAAAATCCATCCATGACCCACAACAAATGGCCATATAAATCAGTAGTTTATACCTTGAGCCTGTGAGAGAAACCGGACTGGCAGACAGAATTTCTAGCGATTTCACACAAGTCACATGAGCTCAGCTTCCAAAGCTGCCAAGAGCAACAAGCAATCCAAACTAAGAACATCTGGGTGGGAAAACAGATAACAGAGATAGAGGGATGGAGGGCGGGACATTACTGAAGCAGCAATACTGTATTCTTCAACCAAAGGTTCCTTTGTCAGGTGAATTTGTAGAGGGTCGTCAGTCGAAAGAGACACGTTAAGACCTCTTAAGAAGAATGTTGGGAAAGGGTTCCGATGATAGTCGATAAACAGTGAGTTGTTACTTAAGGGAGACATTGCAAGACCAATCTGTATACAGCAAGACAGAAGATAATTAATTAGTTCCTCTCAAGCAACTATATCAAAATCCAATGGATGTTCAGTCAACACAAAAATACTATCACTAACCTGAGCAAGATAATACAAGTACTGAAGTACAGGGGATTTCTTTAGGTTCACCCCATGAGCAATGTTATGTGAAGTAAGAAACGCTGCAGCAAGGTGATCGATATCACCAGCCTGAAGATAACAATAATCAGATCACTATGTTCAAGTTCAATCTGGAGATTTATAGTCTATGTTAGGCACATACCTCCCCACAGTGTGGACGCAGTTTGATTGTTGTCATGCCCTTGGACTCACGAAGCTGCACTCGCAACAAATTTCAAATCAACCACTGTAATTTAACCAGATGAAAATGTTGAACAAGAAGCTAACTGCAAGCTAAAATTTATTTTGTGAAAAAATAGAACAACACTATTATTTTTTTTTTTTTTTGCAGAGGATTTTCTGTGTTACTTATCCTTAAATGAGCACATGATGAAGAACTCCATGCACAAAAAGATGTACCTTGTTCAGTGCATACAGATTGGCATAGCAATAGTACACATAATATGCATAGGCTGGATTGAAAACATTAGTCCATTGCTCAGGTGTTGGCATGTGTTTCGTTGGGCGTCTTTCAGGTTTGCTTTCATCATCCACCAAATCCAACCCAACAACCTGAAGTAAATAAAGGAAAATGATGTAAATAATAAGGGGGGCAGACCCAGTGCCGGAGGCTCCCACATGAGTGGGGTCTGGGGAAGGGAAAAACCGAGGCAAGCCTTCCCCCCGCAAAATCTGCGGAGAGGCTGCTTCGAACCCGCGACCTGGTGACTCAATGAGACAACTCTCACCACTGCACCAGACCTGCCCTTCAAAATGATGTAAATAATGCCTAACAAAATATAACAAATATCAGGTGGAAACCACCCATTCGGTGGACATACAAGTATTTCCACTAACCTGTTCTAAGAAAACATGGAGCTGAGGATGTGAAGCTGGGTCAACAGTTACTTCATAAAGAGGGAGAAAAATATTGTCGAGGAGGTTTTGGAATGAATTGATTGTGCCCATCTCCCTGTATACATTGTATATTCGAGGAATCTGCAGAGAAAAATGAAACAAATAATAAAGCACATAAACTATACTCTTGTTCCATTGTGGGCTAGCCAGAGTTGCATATTTGGTTACTGAACACACTTGGACAAAAGAGGGATGGGGGTATCAACCTGAATTAACCAAACAACATTCTCGCTATATAATTCATTGTTCACTATCCAACTTGCCATTTGGTCCCATTCACTTTTCTTCCTCCCATAAATAGATATCCGATACTCAGCCATCTGATGAAGGTAATTGCAAGAGTCATTAGCTGGGTACTTAAGAATGAATAGCTAGAATCCATAAGATAGCATACTAGAAAGATCACTAATCAGATAAACTAGTTCCAGTACTTAGAAAACAAGTTATGAAAGAATAACACACCTGATATTTACTTGCTTCAAGGTCAGAAAATACTTCTTTTGTCAGCTCAGCAAGGAAGCGACCTGTCAGGTTTACATTGACCATGAGATAAATGCAGCATGTGAATAACAGTTGCACCACAACTGAGACAGAAAGACATCTACACAAAATAGTTGTACCTTGAATAAGATTATCCTGCTTTAAAAAGATCTCCCTCAGGCGAGATTGACCACATGGATTATATTTCAGATTGAACTTGTCAAAACGATGAAATGTACTCTTATCAGCATGGACATCTAAGAGATCAACATTGAGGTCATACCTGGCAGAGAAATCAATGAGTTACGTCAAAACTGGTAACTGAAAGACTTACACAAGCAAAGTCAAATCTAGAAGTTACCCTGTCAAATCCAAACTCTCAAAAACCTCCTTAAGAGTCAAATAGGTCCCATCTCTAAATATTACAACCTACAAATTCCAATTTTGGAGTTAAGTCAGACGTAGAACACATCCCAGATCTCAGGTGAAGAACTATTAGATATGACGTGAGACAATAAGGGAAGTTTCAGAAACCAAAAAAAAAAAGTGTATGTACCTCATTAGGTTCCTTCCTCAACTTAGACTTGATAAATCTCAACAGGTGTTTCTGGTTCATGCATGCTGAGTGATGAACATGAGTATCAACCTTCCTAACGTTGTAGAAGTCCCGGTGAGGTGCAGCTTTCTGAGCAAGCAGTTCTCTATCCGTATTGACCATCAAATGAAGATTAAATTTCTGACATACACAAGAGTGAACATAAGCAAGAGTCAATATATACATGCACCATATTATTCAGTAAGATTCATGAATCAACCAAGCTTGAAAGCCTGGTTTGGGACACATCCGCTATATGACATCAACCTTAGTAAGATTTATGAATCAAGCTAGCTTGTATGTGGATGTATATTCCTAGTAGCCCCACTCATAACCTTGTAGTTGCTTTGTCTTAGTAGCCCCCTTTAATTTGTCTCTTTGTAAATATTTTGCTTTTGTTCTCCAGAACGGAAGACTCTCACTGTGAGTAACTCCCTCACAGCTTTCAGTAAAAGAAAAGGATTATCGAGCCTGTTTGGATTGAACCCTGGTAGGCAAATGCCTGCCAGGCAACAAATCCAGGCAGCCAAGCACTAGAAATCAAGGGCCTGGATTGTTGCCTGGCCAAGCAAGGCAAGCAACCAAACATGTTCATATCTGAAGAGCTGCACTTACATCAGTTTTAGCCTGATATTCATAATTGAACGGATTTGGGTTAGGTTTTGGGGTACCATGATCAGTTATCCCAATAATTGAACCAAAGTGGCACACACCATATACAAATGAATCAACATAGACCATTGCATGCTTCGATGAACAGGCTTGGTCGTCAGAGCATCATTGGCTAAGACTCATGCAGAAAGAGCATGCAGTTGAAAGAACAAAACACAAAGAATCACCTGCTCTAGAAGATTTAGACGGTGATGACACACGGTTCGGATATCCCCAGCAGCCAACACACGAAGGATGTAGTGCATATCAGTAAAGAAGGTAGTTGCATCGGCAACTGGATAGAGTCTTTCTTTAGCTGTAAAGACATAGATAAAGATAATGATCAGTGTACCCTAAACCAAGTCACATGAAGGTAGATGTATAGAAACTAAAAGATATGGAATTCCTTTATTACTCACAATCTTTATTGGGGTACACATGAATGACGCCATCAACCATTTCAAAATGGTGCTGAAAGAAAGAAAATAATTAGGGGAAAGGAAATTATCTTAAACAATATCCGTCTAGTCAACATGTTCATATCTGAAGAGCAGCACTTACATCAGTTTTAGCCTGATGTTCATAATTGAACGGATTTGGGTTAGGTTTTGGGGTACTAGGATCAGTTATGATCTCTTTTTCCCAAGGAGCAACTTCTTCTCTGAATATGTACCTCTCACGCAGCTCAAGACATTTCTGAAGAACTTTGTATGCTTCAATTTCATCAGGAGAAGGAGTCTCTGCGAGGGGGGAGAAGGGAGTGTGAGAGTAATGACAAATAGCAAATAACACGGGGCACGGGCAACAAAAGGATTATAGTGATTACTGAGTGAATTCATTCATAGAATAAAGTACATTGCAACGCTCAACCTCTCAGTGAATAGAAGTAACCTCCCAATCGCAACCACACCAACCCCCCCCAAAAAAAAAAAAAAAGACATAGGCATGTGTACATATATGCAGAGGAAAAACAAAGCATATGAGCTGAACATGTTAATTCTTTTATTAGAAAAACACCATCTGAGGAAACAGCAATATTGTTAACTTAAGAAAGGTGCAGCCAAATAGATAAAAGGACAAAAAAAGTGGTACATACCAACAGCTGTGATGTTTATTTTACTGAAGGTTTCATGTTCAGGTTCCTTTCGAAGTATATCAGCTGCTATTGGGTTAAGCTGGGGTGCATGCAGACTGCCAGTTGCACTATGGGATCTAATCATCTGCGTTGATGGTGCTGATTTTAATTCCCCGGTCTGGCTCGCTTTATCTGTGAGATCAGATCCCTGAGAGAAAGAACAAAAATGAAAGAAACCACTGTTAGTCTATAATACCAGTATAAGTAGGACACATTTGTAAGGAAAATATAATATTGCCCCTACATTGAAAAAAAAAATTGTTGGACTGCAGCACATGAGAAAATGCACAACAAAGTTGCAGAACACATAAAAGAACATTTCAATTTGTAGTGAGACGACATTAACAGAAAACAGAATAAATTTCCATTTATAATGTCATAAGCAGTTTAAAGTAGTTTTTACCAAATGAACAGTGTAAAACTTTTCAATGGCCGATAGTTACTAACTTGCCAACAATCCAATCATACTGTTGCAGCTGTAGACTAGCCCAGATAGACAGATGGTACCGTGATTCATATCTACATACACAACTAAACATGCTCATTGCTCACAACAATATATGCGTGGTAATTAATCAATATATGTTACTTGCATTGCAACATAGACTAAGAAACTCTACTTGATAACCGGTGTAACTTAGTCCAAGGCCTAAATAGTGAATACAACAGTGAGTTGAACCTCCCGAAATCGCACAGATTTTGAGCCAGGGTGCATTTAGCTAAACAAAGCTCAAAATGTGAAGATCCTCAAGTCAAAGAATTCATTCAACTGATAGATCCAATTCTAGTGGAACTAGCAGACAGATTGGTATCACTAGTTCAGAGTAGCATAGAGATCTGATACTTACGATAGCACCGTTTGGGGCCAAGTAAGCAGTATCATTCTTGGCATCTGGGACAAGATCCTCCTCGTCATCTGAATCTTCAATTCTATCAAATGCACTGACAGTGGGGACAGAGGATTTGGGCGTAATCGGTCTAACAATAGGTCCAACTCTTTTAGTCGAACCTGGAGAAATGATTGGCCTACCTGAAAGATAAAGAAGACAGACATTAGCAGGATAACTGGTTCATATTACAGCCATGCTAAGTGTTAACCATATAAGTACGCGAGGTCACCAACTTCAATCGCAACTTAAGTTGGAGCATCAATTATTTGTCCAGATCAAAACAAGCAGGGGGTGTGCATTAAACACTGAACAAATCAAACTATCGCGCATTATTTCTCCAGATCAAAACAAGCAGGGGGGCGCACAGTAATAAACACTGAACAAATCAAACTATCGCGCACAATGTGCATTCCCATATACGATACGAATAAGCAGTTGATGCTAAACTTCCGTAGAGCGCATTAGCGCGCCGATCACGTGACACGTGACTATGAGGTGGTACGCAGCCATGAGTCAAAAACATGAGAAATCGAATCGAAACGAAACGAAACAGTAAAAGGAGCGGGAGGCGTACTACCCTCTCGGCCGGTGTGGAGCGGCGGTAGGCCCGGCGGGATGGGAAGGGTGCGGCGATCGTGGTCCCTGTGCGCCGGAGGATAGTCCTCGTCGTCTTCGCCGTCCTCCAGTTCGTCGCCGTCGGGGAGGAGGCGGTTGCGGCGGCGCTGTTGGTCGCGGGCGAAGCGGAGAAGCTGGTCGAGGGTCTTGCGGTGCATGTAGTAGGCGGATGCGGCGGCGAAGGAGGCGCCGACGAGCGCGGCGAGGGCGAGGTGGAGAGCGTAGGGGGACTCCATCGCGCCGCGCCGCCGCCAACCTTGGGGCTTGGGCTCGGGCTGGCTGACGGGCTGTGTTGTGTATGTGATTTGATGAGGCGGCGGCGCCGAATGCGAGGGGAAACCGCCGGGCCTGCTCTGCCGCTTTATACGAGCAACAGGGGAGGTGGGTCACTGCCTCAGTCACTGCTCGGTGGGGTCCCCCCTTTCTATTCTACGCGACGAATCTCTCTCCGGGGGCACTTTGGAATATTATTATTCACCAACAAATTCATTTTCGCTCTTCTTTTCCCCCTCTTCCCTCTTCCAAAAACATGCTACATGTACTTTTTCAGAGCATAATATCACAGGAAGCATATTCTTTCGTTTTATATGGAAATACAGTCAATAACTTCAAAGCGACAATGACTTGATGTCAAGGCTTTTTGATAGCAGTGATATGTTGTTAAAGCACCTGTGACGGTGTTTAGTTACGGTGACTTGTGATGACCCGTTGATTTCGCTGAAAAAATAAGTCGAAATATTGTTCCGGCTGATTTATTATAAGAGAAAAATACTATCCCGACTAAAAAAATAAGCTAAAAAGTACGGATTATAAAACAAACAATCATATCATAGCTGATGCGTGGTATACTGTTGTTGTTTGTCCAACCAACGCTAAAGTTTAATGGCTCCTAAAGTTAGTGGTCACCTGTTTGGTTACAGTGACTAAAGATCACTAAAGCAGCTGTCCCATATATACTTTAGTCACTTTTAGCTATTCCTCGATGACTAAAAGCCACTAAACTTTAATGGCCTCTAAACTTTAACGGAGTGTTTGGTATTTTAGTAACTAAAAGTGACTAGAAGGGGCGAACCAAACAGAGCCTAAGAGAAGTGTAGCAAGTGAAATCTGTTAGGGGCCGTTTGGATCTCTTTATTTTGGAGGAATTGGAATCTACTTAATGGATTATATTCTATTTGGCTTGGAATACGAGATTTCACCACTTTTCAAAGTTTGTATATAAGCCTTTCTCAAATTCATAGGGTGAGAGATGGAATTTGATTGTGTAGATCACCATGATATGTTTCTACTCTTCAACTTATAGCACACTTTCAACTCGCTTGCCTATAGGAGAAATGCAACATATAAACATCTCTATTGTATGGCTTACAATAGTATATAAATATTTTTCATATACAACCATATTATCTTAATTAATATGTGTCTAAATTATACTTAATACGTCACAAATTATAAGACGTTTTGATCTTTCTAAATTTATAGCTTTTGCTATGTATTTAGACATGTTATATATTTAGGTTCATAGCAAAAGCTATGAATCTAGAATGTCAAAGCGTCTTATGATTTAAAATTGAGGGAGTAATTTATTAGAATGCATTCAATTCAAAGTATCTCAACCGGGCGTTAGCTTTTATTGACTAGTCATGTGTTTCAAAAGGCAGAATCTTATGAGTGGCACCTTCAAATCTTATCCTGGGATAATACCACACAATTTCAAATCTTTTGACCTGTACCGGTGTCATGGTTGTTTGGCTGATAAGTCATGGCTGAAAGTACTATTGGCTGATTTGTTGTGAGAGAAAAATACTATACGTTAGCTGAAAAATCGACTTATAAGCCAAGCGAACAGGACTTGGATTATTGTGCACTAAGTATGAGATTGCTCCTATATTTTTTTTAAAGTAAAAGCTGTAACATGCGCTACCATCTCAAAAAAATGAAGGCTGGCTGTTGAAAGGATACCCGTGAGGCCGTGACAAATGTCAATTGACGAGAAATAAACAAATCACTAGCGAAGGCCAATTAGCTTGAATGGCGTGTTATGTTATCCCTAGTAGTGTATCGATAATTGGTACGGTGCACGTGCTCACCTCCGACTTGCATTTCTATTCATCATCACCCTAAGTTTGTTGCCGTTTGTGTTACGTGGGCTCAATTTATTTTGTTGTTTTAGCCCATTATTAGTATATATCAAAGCAGGAGAGTTTGGCCGTCTCTCAGCCTATCCACGTCGCCACCGTCGTTTACAGCTGTAGGATCTTCGCTTCGACGTCCAGATTTCGTCTCATCTACTGTTCTGGTCTGCGTGTTCTGGACCCTTCGTTCATTCATTTACTCTTCGGCTCGTTACTGTGCCGTCCTCATCCTCTCGCCTGTACGCTCCCTCCCTCGCTCCCCAGTCGCCACGCGACTGAGGCGACGGCGCGGGCCGACCTCGGCGGTGGCCGGCCCTCCGCGCGGCAGCGACCACACTCCTCCTCCTCCTCCTCCACCACCACCACCACCACGCCACTTCCTCCTCGCGACGCAAGGCAGCAGGTCGCGCGGCCTAGGGTTTGCCACCTTCATCGCCGATCGTCCCCACGGCCGCGCGGGCAGCCAGCTGAGGCCCTGACACGGCGGACGGCTCTGGCGGCGGAGGGACCTCCGTGCTGGGCGTGGATGACGACGGGGAGGTCACGTCAGCAACCTCGGCGGTGGATCTGAAGCGACCGCTCGTGGGGCCCGTCCCTGCGGCGGATCTGAGGCTGGAGCACGGCGTGGACCTCGCGCCGGCAACGGAGGCGGTGGATCTGCGCCGAGCAGGCGGATCCAGCGCGAGGCCTCTTCGTCTCCATTGGATCCGGCTGCATGGGCTCCACCGTCGCGCTGGACGGTGCCACACGTCCGCGAGCTGGCCCCCGCTGCCCCCCCCGTAGGTGGCCGCCGACGTGGCTGCCACCCCAACGCGGCTTCGTCCCGTAGGTTCACCTCTCCTCGCGCGCCGCGCTGGCGAGGCGACGGCGCCCCGGTCTGCTGCGCAGCGCTGCGCGTGGGCCCCGACGGTGGGCGGCCCGACGACGGTGGACGTCCTCGGCCACGGAGCGGCACAACAGACCCATGCCGGTAGCCGCCGCCGCCGCTTCCCCCGCGCTGCCCCTTCCCGCCGCTCCGCGTGCTCCACTAAATGGTTGAATTTCTCCGCTCCCCATTCAATCTATGCAGTGAATCGGGTGAAAAAAAACCCTTTATCTCGTTTCCTACGTTACCAGCGCGCGCGATGGCGCGCGTGATGGGCTAGTTTGTATGTTACGTGGATACTGGAGACGGAGAGGGAGGGATTCATCTGTTCATCTTCTCGTCTTCTATCATCTTCCGACTCGGAGCTGCGGCCTGCGGTGCGGGGCGTCGCCCCTCACCATAGCTGCGAACTGCAGGCGTCGTCCCTCTTTTCAGGTGCGGCCTGTGGACGTCGTCCCTCACCTCAACCCCACTCCTCTCCACAGCAGCTTCCATCTGGTCGTGCCCGTTGTGCTCCTTCACCTCAACCCCAATCCTCTCCCTAGCAGCTTCAGTTGGTCATGTACAGGATGTCTCCGACAAGCGGAGTGGGCTGCTCCGCCCAACTGGTGCGCGTATCTGAAGACTAGTGTTGATTTCCCCCGATGCGATTCAGTTCCCCCATTCTATTTAGGTTCATGTGATTGCGCTTGCATCCCCTTCTACATTTCACTTCCAGCATGCTGTGTCAATTAGTTTGGTATATGTTTATTCTGTTGAAATGGATGCATCATTTTTAATTGTGTATCAGTTAGTTTTCTTGTAAAATCACTGTGTATTGTTCTCATAATCTGTGGTTGTTATAATTATTTCTTCAGTGTGAAATTCATTGTGTAGTGTTTTCATAATCTGTATTTGTGTGATAATTATTTCTTCAATGCGATTCAATTTTCCCATTGTATTCAGGTTCGCATCTGATGGCACACCCATTTGTTTTGAAATCAATTTGTATTGTTCATTTCTCTATGTTGTCTGTGCCGGAACAAATTGGTTGTCGGCCTTTTGTTCTAGTGTGATGTTTGTTGAAGAAAGAGAGAGGGAGAGGGTTCTATTTTTTCTCTACTCGCTTCACGTCTGGTGCCTGCATTGCACGCATGGCCCTTTGTGCATGTAGTTCAGTTCAGTCTTGTTCTTCTTTATTTAGCTTTTTTTAGAATTTCTATGTGTATGGATAAGTATTCTTGATACATTTATTCAAGAGTCTTTATTTTTTCAGCGCTTGTTATTTCAGTACTTCATAATTGTATGATATGTCATTTTCAAGCAATGGTGATGTATTGTTAATGTTCAGTTTCAGTTTTCTTAGAGATTCAATGTTTTTTTGTTTGTGATTTTAAAGGAACCACAACAGACAATTCAGTTTGCTCAAATAATATAATTCTTAACAGATTATTGCTTGTGAAGGCTAGTGCTCTAGTTTCTCTGTTTTCTGGTTTTGACAGGGCTAGGATGCAGACTTGTGTGTTTAATTATATATGGTGGTTTAGTTCCTTGAGTTGTTGCATTGATATAAGATATGATTTGTGGAGTCTAAAATGCATCGATCGATCCGCCCCTGAGTTTGATATTGCTAATTATATTGGAACTGAAACTCCTACTCAGGTCTGTCGATGTTTCACCACCGATAGCCTGCCACAGGGGTACCCAGGGTAGTTTGTTCGGGCTTCAGCGTATGCAGAACTCGACGGTTAACGTAAGAGACAGTTGATTTATCCTGGTTCGGACCCTCGATTGTGATCGAGTAATAGCCCTACGTCTAGTTGGCATTAGCCTTTGCGCTGGATTGATTGTGTAGTGTCTTTTTACTCTAGGAACCCTGCCCTCCTTTATATAGTCAGGAGGCCAGAGTCCTAGTCGGTTTACAATGAGAGTTCCTAGTAGGATTACAGAATAATACTACTACTAAGATTATATGGAAAGAATCCTAGTTAGACTAGATCTTCTCTCTTTCTTACGGGGTATCCTGTGGGTCCCGCACCGACAAGCCCTCGAGCACTTCATGGTTGAGCTCTGGAAGCCTCGTCTTGTTTCTTGAGGTCTTGCCGAGTAGAAACAAGCATTATCCGAGTGTTTTTTTGAGTGAAACCATGTAGCACTTCTTGGGATCTTCGAGTGGTTTATGCTTTTTTTAAGAAAAAGTACACCCATTTGGGTGTAGCACCCGAGCCTCTTGCTATTTGGAACAAGGAGCTGGAGGATCTTGTCTTAAAATTGCTCTGATTCTTCGTCGAAGGGCTCCCGAGCATATACCCGGATTCTTTATCAAAAAGGACTTGGATATAGCTCGGTCCGGGTTCTTTTTGTCGTGAAGCCCTGAAGTGGTCTGTCTTGAAGAAGTTTTCTTGGTGACGTGCGCTTTTTCGAAGAAAAAAGTGTACTCATTGAGTGTAGCCCCCGAGCCTCTTGCTATTTGAAACAAAAAGTTGGAGGGTCTTGAATCTTATGTTTGTTTGAAAACTGCGGTCTTGAAGAAATCTTCTAAGTGATGTGCGCTTTTTGAAGAAAAAGTGCACTCACTGAGTGTAGCCCCCGAGCCTCTTGCTATTTGGAACAAAGAGTTGGAGGGTCTTGAATTTGAGTTGTTCAAAGAACTGAAAACCTTTCCTGTTGAAGCCCCCGAGCATATACCTGGGTTCTTTTATTCAAAAAGAACTTGGATACAGGATCTTGGTATGTTCTCTGGTAGTCTGTTGTTGTCAGGTGTAGCTGTATGGTGGTGGTTGAGAGTAAATGCTGTTTGTTCATGAATTGTACAGTGTTGGTATATTCTTCTGAATATGCTCGTTCTTGAGTACTGTTCCTTCACGCCTGAGTCCTCTTTCATTGAATTCTATCTTTTCACTGTGTCCTTTGTTAGGTTTGTTTCGTTTGTGCTCCCGGTCCATGTGCACCGCTTCTTTAGTCTATAAATACCTTCCTGGTGTGTTGTTTTGATTCATCGAACATTTTGTTGCGTGGTCTAAAATCTCCATAGTCATGAATATGATAGTTTATAAAGTAGAGCAGCCTCCGGGCGTATTTTCTAGTTCTTATGTATCTTGTCATAGCTGGAGGGAGTCTTGTGATAGGGATTAGAGGTAGACTAATCCTGCAGCGGCATTGTACCGGGAAGTACGTGGCGGTAGTTGGAGGAAGTCTTGTGATGTGGGATACGTTCCTTCATCCAGCAATTCCGGGTTGATCCTCATCGCCTGCCCTGAGACTGTACGATGCAGATCAACACCATATCCAGCATCGCACGGACTTGGGTAGACAGATGCCTGCCGGCCTCGCCTAGTCCATGTTGTCCCGCCGTGCTGCTGATTTCCACCTTGGATGCACTGCGTTCGTCCTTTAAAGAAAACAGTGTAACCGAGTACGGTTTGTTCTACCAAGTAGCAATTTGGAACACGTAGTCGTTCCAGAGTCAGTTGTGTCCGGGTTTCTCTTTGCTACCTTGCTTGTCGTAGTACCGAGTTCGTTGGGTCTTGTAAGATGTGTAATCTTCTATTTTCTGAAGTCATTTATAATGGAAAGAATATTGTCTTCTGAGTTGTCATTCTTTTTTCTGCTGAAGTCCTGGTTGTTTATGAGATTCCCGAGTTCTTTCTATAAGAATCGGGTTCTTGTGTTTCTTGTGAGGTAACCCTTCGTTGCTTCATGGTTGATGAGTTCTTTTTTAGCAATATGATAACTCTGCTGTTGTGCTAGATGGATAAGTCTGAAATTTGCCCGTTGAACTGTACCGTTGTGTAGAAGTGTGCCATCCGTCATTTTAGCTATGTTAGTTGTTGTGAGAAATGAATCGTTGTGTTCTCATGCCGTGTTTAAACGGGCCTGGTGGGCCACTTTTTATTACTATAAAATCTATTTAAAGGCCTTTCTTCTTCTTTTTCTTTGCTGCCCTGCTTTTGCCTTCAAAACTCCGCCGCCGCCATTGTCGCTGTCATCTGAGCGCCGCTGTCTGAGCCTCATCGTTTCTTAGTGTTTTATTGCTTTCGCTAGTATATGGGTAGGAAGAAGTCAACGAGCAAGTCCTAGGCAACCTTTGTATATGAGGAGGCATCGCTTTCTGTGATTGAAAATCAAGAATTTATGGCCATCAGGGATGCTCAGAAGATCTGGCCGGCTCTAACTACGACTGAGGATCAGTTGCGTGAGCTTGTTAGTGATGGTTTGATCCAGGGCAAGGAGTTTGCTGATTGGAAAGCTCCAGGCCAGCATCGGGTCCCAACTCCAGGTCCTAATGAGATCGTTCTTTTTGTCTCCTTTATCCGTGCTGGACTCTGCCTTCCTGCTTCTGCTTCTGCTTTTCTTCATCGATTTCTTAGTTATTTTGGGATTAGCTTGAACCATCTTGCTCCCAATGTTGTCCTTCATCTTTCTGTTTTTGTTTATCTTTGTGAAACTTTTCTTGGAATTCCTCCATCTCTTTCCCTCTTTCGTTATTTCTTTCGTCTGAGGCCACAATCCCGCCGCGATGACACCCATGTTTTTTGTGGCTGTGGTATTCAGTTTCGTCAGGGTCTTAAGAGTAAATTCTTTGATTACGACTTGGTTGATTCTATGAGGGATTGACGTGCCGACTGGTTTTATACCGCTAATTTGATTCCTCCTCTTGCTGTTCATTCTGGTTCTGGTCCCATGGTTAATGACCTATGGGAAAAGAATCCCCTGATGACGGATGAGCTCCAAGCGATCAAGCCGTTTCTTGAGAGGATATGTACTCTGAAATAGCAGGGCTTGATCGGCTTTGGTATCATTTCCAGTTTTCTTTGTCGTCGAGTTCAGCCTCTGAAGAAGCGAGAGAATTATGGTTTTGAGTACTCTGGGGTGGAGGATCCTTCTCGTATGGTCCCTGCCCTTGAGTTGACTGATGAGGAGGTGCTCGAGCGCCTTCAGAAGATGTTGAAAGGAGTAAGCGTTGTTCCACATGCTGTCCTTGAGTATTGTGCTAACAACCCGCCTCCTACTGTGAGTTGTTTTTTCTTATGCGGGTACTCTTTGTATTTCCTTTGTTGTCTCCACTTTTTGCTTAATCTTTCTTGTCTGGTTGTTTTACTCTTTTATAGGAATTGGGGCGTAACTTCGTTGATCCGATCTCCCTTGATGATTGCCCTGCCATTGTGGAGACTGGAGATAGTCTTGTTGGGGCATCTCTAACCAGTAAGTTTCAAACCACCACGATGTTTCCTGGTGTTTTTTCCGTAGTTGTTGACATATATGTAGAGTATGTTCCTCATCCAGTTCCTCGAGGTCCTCGTAGTGTCGAAAAAAAGGGGCGAGCGGATTGTTCTTCTTCTGGTTTGTCTGCTACCAAGAAGCCTCGTCAGTCGAGTACTCGTCCAGGTACTCAAGTTTTAGGTAGCATGCTCCTAGGTGAGCATATTAATACGCTTTGTCTTCTTCTTGTTCGTTTGTCCCTTTGACCGAGTACTTTCCTCCTTTTTCAGATGGCGCTGTGGTTGCCTTGTTGGAGAGTGAGGAAGTTGAGGATGATGATGCAGCCCTTGTCACGCGTCGGTGAGTTGTTTTCTTGTTTTTCTGTTGTTGAACACCTCTTTTTGTTCTAACTTTGGACTTGTTCTCTTGTAGTAAGCGGTCATCGAGCTTGAGTTCTTCTGGGGCTCCGGTACCGACCACGCCACTACTGTCGTAGGGTGGTGGTGATATTTTTGCTGCTATAGTTCCCCCTTTAAGATCTTCTGTTCGTCTTGGGGATTTTATGAAGAAGAAGATAGCTAAGTGAGTGAATCCTGGTTATGTTTCTTTGCTTCTGTTTTTTCTTTTTTCTGATTCATATTCTTATCGTCAAGTTTCCTTATCATCTTGCAGACCTTCGCCTTCCCTTAACCCTCAGTCGACTTCTTGTCAGTCCTCTGGTGTGCCCCTGTGTGCTGAGTCTCAGGACTCGGAATGTATGGTCGGCGAGGTGGCTGTGAGGGAGACAGGGTTCCCTGGTGATCACGCTGTTGCTGATTTGCTGGCTTCAGGGGTGACCATGGCCACGGCGGTGGGTCCATCTGAGGAGGTAACCGGGGCTTCCCAGGATACGGCCCTGGTCTTGCCTTCTTTGCATCGGCCGGCTTCTCCCTCTGCTCCTCTTGGTACTAGTGATCGGCGTTTGGATGATGATGTGTTGCAACAATTTGATGCCACTCATCGTTTGTCAGAGCTAACCGCTGCCTGGGGAACCTTTGCGACCTTTGCGACTTCTTTTGGGGAAAAACTCCATGTAAGTTTTTTCTGAAGTTCTTTCTTTGGATGTTCATCTTTCTTCTGTTCTTATGTCTTGTTTTCCTCTCTTTCTTTTTGTTTAGTCTTTTTCTCGGGATCATACCAGCTTCTTTTTCTCGTCTGAAACCGAGAAGAAGTTGTCTTCTGAGGTTAGTGCCCTAAAAGCAGAGCTTGACCTCTGTTGGGCTGAGATGGATACCGAGCGTCAAACGCATCAGAAGGAGGAAAAGGCTCTCCGTGCCCGGGTGGTTGAGGCAGAAGAGCGGAGGGATGCTGCTATCTAGGAAGCCTTGAAGAATGTGGAGGCCATGAAGAAAGAGTGTAATGGTATTGTTGGTTCTTTTTTGTTTCCTTTTGTATTCAAATTTCCCTTTCTGTTGACTTGTTTTTTTGGTGCCTGGTCCAGCTCTCCGGGTTGAAAAGCAGAAGCTCTCGAAGGGTATTAAGGAAATGAAGATACTTGTTCGCAGTAATCACAATAAGGCTGAGGAGGTAATTACTCGTGCTGAAGAAGAACTCGCGCTTGCTAAGTTGATTAGGCGTGGAGCTGACAGGGATCTTATGCAGGCTCAAAAAACTGTTGATGTCTTGACTGGTAAGTTGACGACGGCTACTAAGAACTGGAATGCTTTGTGGAAATCATTTCGGTCAGTGGTCGACCTTCTCCGAACTCCAACAGATGATGGTCAATCTTGGGCTCAGTTTATTCCCAAAGTTCTGACCCGTTTCTAGGAGTTCGTGAAGAGGTGCGCCCAACTATGTACCAGAAACATTCTTGCCCAGGTCCGGGTTCTTGCTCGGAGGTCCCTTTGTCCAAGATTGCAGAGGAAGCCGAGAGTCAAGAATATCTGGATGCCATTGAAAAGGTGGAGCCTGAGGTCGAAGATTTAGCCAGGAGGATTGCGGATAATCTTAATATTGATATTTCTTCTCCTGATGACAATGTTTGATGTAATTGACCTTTGTACTCCATCCTCTGTAATAGGACATTATACTTCTTTTTGAATGAAGATTCTTTGTTTTTTGTTGATGTCTTCTTTGCCTGGGTGCCTTCGCCTTGTAAACAACTCGGTATCTGTAGATTATTGTCTTGACAAACTTTCTTGATTTGTCGAGTGCTTGTCTGGCTGCCGTGTAAACAACTCGGGGTAAGTAGTTCTTTGTCCTTACAACCTTTTTGGTCTTGTTAACACTGAAAAGACTTAGGACCAGCGATCTCAAGTATCTTCAGCTTCTTTTTTAGCTTTTTTTGCTTAACTCGAGATGTGGCCAGCATCTGGCTTTTTTCTTGGTTGTAAAAAACATCTTTGGATCGGTTCGGGTGTTGGCTTATCAGGCTCAAGCATCTTTTCAGCTCTTTTGCTCTCGGCCGGTATGCTCAGGCATAATTTCAGCCATTTTGCTTTTTGGTTTGGGTGTTAGCTTATTAGCTACCCTCATCGGCGGGCTCAAGCATCTTTTCAGCTCTTTTGCTCTCGGCCGATATGCTCAGGTATAAATTCAGCCATTTTGCTTTTGATTCGGGTGTTAGCTTATTAGCTACCCTCATCGGCGGGCTCAAGCATCTTTTCAGCTCTTTTGCTCTCGGCCGGTATGCTCAGGCATAGTTTCAGCCATTTTGCTTTTTGGTTCGGGTGTTAACTTATTAGCTACCCTCATCGGCGAGCTCAAGCATCTTTTCAACTCTTTTACTCTCGGCCGATATGCTCAGGCATAATTTCAGCCATTTTGCTTTTTGGTTCGGGTGTTAGCTTATTAGCTACCCTTATCGGCGGGCTCAAGCATCTTTTCAGCTCCTTTGCTCTTGGCCTATAAGCTAAGTGAAAACAACTCGGGGAAAGCCATAATAAGACATATGTTGTCGAGAAAAACCATCTTTATTGATCATGAATGTTGATAAGCCATGATAATACATATGTTGTCGAGGAACACTATCTTTATTGATTATGAACGTTGATCTCTTGCGGCTTGTATATATATTCTTCCTTGAGTTGTTTTTTCATGCGTAGAATCTTCTTAGTTGGCTGATGTGCCATGTATTGTTGACTTCTTTTCCATCTTCCGTTATCAACTTGTACGTGCCTGGTCCGATGACTTTTGTGACAATAAAAGGACCTTCCCATGGACTGAGTAGTTTATGGCGTCCGTCATTTTTTGTATTCTTCTTAGTACTAGGTCTCCGATTTGGAGTGATCGAGGCTGAGTATTCTTGTTGTAGTGGCGTCTTAAACCTTGTAGGTATCTAGCTGATTGAAGGGTAGCGTTTACTCTGACTTCTTCTGTACTGTCGAGTTCTAATCTTCGGGTGTGTTCTGCTTCTCCTTCGTCATATTGTTCTATCCTTGGTGACGTCTAGATCAAGTCGGTAGGTAGTACGACTTCTGATCCGTAAACCAGGAAGAAAGGTGAGTATCCGGTGGCTCTGCTTATTTGAGTTCGTAGTCCCCATACTACTTTGGGTAATTCTTCATTCCATTTGGATCCATAGTCCACTAGTTCTTCATACAATCTTAGTTTTAATCCGGCTAGTATAGGTCCATTAGCCCTTTCTACATGTCCATTGGCTTCTGGATGTGTGACTGATGCGTAATCTATGTCGAAGCCGCAATTCTGTGCCCAACTTTGAAATTATGTAGCTGTTAAGGGAGAACCCAAATCTATGATGATTCGATTGGGCATGACGAAACGGTGCATAATGTCTTGGATGAACTCGACTGCTTTGGCTGCGCCGTATTTTGTGAGAGGTTTGTGTTCAATCCACTTGGTGAACTTGTCAATTGCTACAAAGATGTACTCGAAACCACCCTTTGCTTTCTTGAGAGGTTGAAAGGTCCTAATATGGCTAGAGGGGGGGTGAATAGCCTATTTAAAAACTACAAATCAACTAGAGCAATTTGATTAGTAAGACAAATAGCGAAATGAAAACTTGCTCTAGCTCTACAAGGGTTGCAAGCCACCTATCCAACAATTCTAGTTGCAATGATCTATTTGCACACAATCTACTTGATTGTAAGAGCTCTCACAAAAGCACATAAAGAGCTCCACTTGATATGTTTAGCACAAGGCAAGCTCAAGAGCAACATTTGACAACCTATATCTGTTTGGAAATTTTCGATTAACGAGTTCAATTACGATGTCGAATGACAAGAAACAACCGATTTTTCTCCCGAGGTTCACGTGCTTGCCAACACGCTAGTCCCGTTGTGTCGACCAACACTTGGTGGTTGGCTAGTAGGAACCGCAAGAACCGACCCACAAGTGAGAGGTAACTCAATGACACGAGCAATTTACTAGAGTTACCTTTTGGCACTCCGCCGGAAGGTACAACTCCCCTCACAAATGAACAATTTGCCAACTGCCACTAGATGCAATCACTCAAGCAATGCACTTGGATTCTCTCCCAATCTCACAATGATGATGGATCAATGATGGAGATGAGTGGGAGGGCTTTGGCTAAGCTCACAAGGTTGCTATGTCAATGAAAATGATTTGAGGCGGCCATAGCAACAGCCCCAATGAGTACCCCTTATGGGCACAACATGGGGTTCGCCCTCTAAGATCTCATGATTTGCCTTTTTTAAATGAGACACATTTTAGGAGTACTCGATGATGCGACTCGTTTCGATAAACTAGGCGTATTTCTTGAGAGCTTGTCTCCTACTAGGACGTAGTTCTGCTCAACTTACCCATTGTGTTGTCTCTGTTCGACCGGACGCAACCTTTCAGCCGGTCCGTAACATGAGCCGACGCCAAACATCAGACCAACTCCATTTCTTTACCCTTGCTCAAATGTGCCAAACCCATCTCAACCCCGCAACGTATTCTCATGTTGATATAATCAAATATTTTCAAGAAGCACTCCACTAGGGTCCAGTTAGAGGTGTTGATAACCATTAAACTCCTCTTAATAGTATGGTGCCTATCCTAAATGTGATCACACTAGGAGTGTCTTGATTAAAACAAAATGGGTTATCTTTCTTGAGCCTTTTGTTTTTTCTTTCTTCTTTTCCAAGTTCAAGCATTTGATCACCATGCTATCACCATTGTCATGATCTTCGTCATTGCTTCATCTATGAATCTCATAAACATCTTGAGGTAGGGACTTAGGGTTTCATCAATTAAACAAAACCAAACTAGAGCTTTCAGAGGTCCTACTTGATCCAGCCCCTAGCAGGAGAAAGGCCAAGCGGGTGGGGAGATGAGATTATGAGTGGCACATGAGCTTGTCTTGCTAACATTTGACAACCTTTGCATTTTCTAACGATGTCTTTCAAAGGCTAGTAAAATGCAGTGCGGAATGCTTTGCCAACTAGTGTTCTTGACGCTGCATGATTTCCATAGCAACATGAGTGGCCTAAGATTTGCCAATCATTGAAAATGTTCGAGAGTTTTCATATTTTAGTTCTTACTTCGCGAACAACTCGGGTAGCCTCTCTTTTCTGGCAACATATTCTCTTTGATATAATCAATAAAAACCTGGGTCCATGAGGTGTTGCAAAATCTGGGTGCCTTTGGGTGGGAATTAGGGGTTATCTCATGTTGTTTCTCCTCTATGAAGTCCCAATCCTGCTCCGATTTGTTGACTTGCAATATTAGAATTGACGACATGTGGAATTTCCAATCATTGAAAATGTTTTTGAGTTTTCATATTTTAGCACGAAGAAGATGTTTTCTTTGGTGAAGTCCCAATCTTTGTTGACTTGGTTAATCACTTGAATTTTGAGGGTAATCACTTGATTCCGAGGGTAATTGCTACTCGGAGCCCGTGGATGAGGGCTTTGTATTCTGCTTCATTGTTTGTAGCTTGCCATAATATCAGAAGGACATACTTGAGTTGTTTCCCGTCTAGAGAAATGAAGAGGACGCCTGCGCCGGCTCCGCCTAGCTTGAGCGATCCATCAAAGTACATCTTCCAATGGTCAAGGATGGTATTTGACATAGGTTGTTGAATTTCTGTCCACTCGGCAACAAAGTCGGCAAGGGCTTGAGATTTAATTGTCTTCCGTGGGGTGAAATCGATATTGAGAGCACCAAGTTCAACTGTCCACTTAGATATGCGCCTTGTTGCGTCTCTATTATGTAGGATGTCTCCGAGTGGGAAATCCGTCACCACGGTAATCTTGTGGCTTTCAAAATAGTGACGAAGCTTGCATGAAGTGATCAGGAGGGCGTAGAGTAGTTTTTGCACATGTGGGTACCGGATTTTTGATTTTGACAGTACTTCGCTGATGTAGTATACGGGGCGTTGTACTTTATATACGCGCCCTTCTTCTTCTCTTTCTACGACTATCGCAGTGCTGATCACAGTAGAAGTTGCCGCAATGTACAACATCATATCTTCGTATTTCTTTGGAGGTGTGAGAACGGGCGAGGAGGTAAGGTATGCCTTAAGTCTTTGGAAAGCTTCGTTGGCTTCTTCTGTCCACTCGAACTTGTCTATCTTCTTTAGTAGTTTAAAGAAAGGTAACCATTTTTCGCCGAGTCTTGATATGAAATGATTGAGGGCCGCCATGCAGCCTGCTAGTTTCTGCACATCTTTAACACTTCGAGGAGGGCCATCTCTGTTATGGCTCGAATTTGCTTGGCGCTGGCTTCGATTCCACGATGACTGACCAAGAATACGAGTAGTTGTCCTGAAGGAACTTCGAATACACACTTGTTTGGGTTCAATTTCCACCTCCACCTTTTTAGGTTTTCGAAGGTTTGCTTTAAGTCTTCAATTAGTGTGTCCGAGTTCTTTGTTTTTACCATGACATCATCCACGTATGCCTCTATGTTTTTGCCAATCTAATCACCAAGGCACGTTTGGATAGCTCTTTGGTAAGTGGGACCAGCATTCTTGAGTCCAAACGACATGGTCTTGTAGCAATAGGCACCGAACGGAGTGATGAAAGATGTCTTGCTCTAGTCTTGTTCCTTTAATGCGATCTGGTGATATCTGAATAGCAATCAAGAAAGGATAATAGGGCGGATCCTGCTGTTGAATCAACTATCTGATCAATACGTGGTAGCCCGAATAGATCTTTCGGGCAGTGTTTGTTGAGATCTGTGTAGTCAACACACATGCGACACTCGTCCGTATTCTTTTTTTGTACTAGAACTAGGTTTGCTAGCCAATCTGGATGAAGGATTTCTCTGATGAATCCGGTTGCCATTAACTTTGTGATTTCTTTTTTAATTGTTGGCTTCTTGTCGGGTGAGAATTGTCGTAGCCGTTGCTTCGCAGGCTTGGAGCCTTCATTGATATCGATTCTGTGCTCAACCAACTCTCTTGAGACACCTGGCATGTCGACCGGCTTCCAAGCGAAGATATCTTTGTTGTCTCGAAGAAAATTGGTGAGTGCGAGTTCCTATTTTGCCGAGAGGTGGGCGCTGATGGTTGCCGTTTTGGAGGGATCTCCAGTGCCCAGGTCGATTTGCTTGACGTCGGCTTCTTTTGGTGGTGCGAGGATGCTGGGCTTTTTAGCCGATATCTCTAGCTTTTCTGGGCTTATTTCTGCGGTGAAAATGGCTATTTCTTTTCTACCATTGGTGGTTTGTGCTTTGGCTGCAATTTGGATTGCCTGAATGTCGATGTCAAAAGCGTGCTTTAAATCACTTCGAAGGGAAAGGACACCGGTAGGCCCTAGCATCTTAAGCAATAGGTACGGATAATGCGGTATCGCCATGAACTTTGCTAGTGCTAGGCGCCCGGGGATTGCATGATATGATGAATCGAAGTCTGCAACTTCAAACTTCATGAACTCTGTACGGTAGTTTGAGGGAGTTCCAAAAGTAACTGGTACAGTGATTTGTCCAAGTGGCATGGCTGCCTTGCCGGGTACTATCCCATAAAAAGGGGTGCTCGTTGGTGTAATCATCCCGACGAGTTGTAGTTTCATCTTCCTTAGCGTTTCTGAAAAAATAATGTTGAGTCTGGCTCCTCCATCGATTAGTACTTTTATGATAGTCATATCGGCGATAGTTGGATCTAGAACCAATGGGTAATGGCCCGCGTTTCCTACTCTGGTCCATTGGTCTTCTCTTGAAAACTGGATTGGATACTGTGACCAATTGAGATATCTTGGAGTAGCCGGTTCTGCTGCCATGATGATTCATAGAGCTAGCTTTTCTTGATGTTTGCTTCTAGAATCTAGGGCCTCGGCGAAGATCACTGCTACTGTCCCCCTGGATTTTTGGAATCCCTTGTCTTCGTGGTTGTTTTCATCTTTTTTCTGATTGTCTTCTTTAGTGTTTCCCTTACTATCTTTTCTTATGTATCGATCATTGAAGGTGTAGCAATTTCCGATGGTGTGATTTCCTTTAGGGTGCAAGATGCAATGCATGTTTTCAATGTCGTCATACTTCCTTGATTTGTCAGCCACCGCTACGGTGTTGTCTGGTCCACATTTCCTTTCCTGATGTCTGATGTTTCGATGATTTTGCTTGTCCGAGTTGTCTCGGTTGTTTCTATCCAGGAACCTTTCTCGTGTCTTCTCTTCTGCAGTAATCATCTTTTCTACTGTGCGTCTGAATTCTTCATTGTTTCTCATGTTTTCTTTGCAGAAGTCCTAAAATTGCCACCTAGCAATGATTCCGTGGGAGAAAGCCTCGATTACTTCTCGTTTGGTGATGTCATGTACTTGAGCACGTAGTTCGCCAAATCGTCGATAGTAATTTCTGAGACTTTCGCCCCCTTTCTGCTTGAGTCCTTTTAATTCTACGTGGGTGATGGGGTGCATAATGATACCCGTGAAATTTTCACAGAAAATTCTTTGCAAGTCCTCCCAATTTCTTATTGACCCTGGATTCAATTTGTCGAACCATTGGAGGGGCATGGTTTCTAGGGCCATGGGAAAGGACAAGGTCTTGATATCATCATCTCCTCCGGCTAGTTCAATCGATTGCGAGTAAATTCTGAGCCACTGCCTTGGTTCGGTCTTGCCATCATATTTAGAGTGGTTGGACGGCTTGAACTTGTGAGGTAGTCGTATTGAAGCAAGTCTGTTTGCAAAACAGGGGAATCTATCGTGCGTTCCGGCTTCTTTGTATTCTAATTCCGCACCTCCTTTCAGCCAACTGTTGTTTTGGTGAGAGTAGTTATGCAGGGTTGTCTGAATGGGTGCTTCACTTCTGATCTTTCTTGGTTGTTCAACTTGGTAGTTTTGACCGTGGTCCCTTCTACTTTCTTTGTTGTGACTTCCACTTGGTCCAAGTCTCTCAAAAGTGGACTTCCTTTTATTTTGATCTTCCTTCCTATGAGATGTTGATCTGGCAGGTAGCCTTGAGCGGGTCCTTCCGTCGTGCGTCCTTAGGGCTGCTGACCGGAGAAGTTCCCGGAGCTGTTCCTGTTTTTCGCTGGGATGCGATGTCGCTCCGAGTTCTTCTAGTGCTTCTCGGATCTTATTGTAGGGTGTATTCGCCACGCGTCTTTCTTTGACTTCTTGTTCTGATTTTCTTTTATTGTACTCGGCCAGATCTGACTCATATCTGATCCAAGCTTCCTTGCGCTGCCTAGCACGGCGTTGGCGTCCTTATTTCAATTTGTTTCTTCTTTCTCTGGCTTGCTTCTGATTCTCGGTCTCACCATCGTGCCCCTGGATAAAGGGTGATATGTTGGACTCAGATTCATCCGATGACCTTATGTCGGGTGCTTCTGGAGGGGACCAACGGTGATTGAGAATGGCGAACCATGAATACTTCTCGAGGGTGAATTGTTCTGTTATCGGCGTTGGTTTCCACACTGTCGGAGTTGTTGATAACTTTAGTAGAGGCTTCAAGGTCGCAGATCGAGTCTCCTTCTTGGTAGGGTAGAATTGCTGTTGTCGTCGTGCCGACCAGTCGGGTACCGCTATCCTCAGGAACAGAACCTGGCCAGTGGACGATGTAGTCTTGAGATGTTATAGTTAGTACGAGACCTTTCTGAGCTCCTTTCAATGGCATTATGAGCACCGGATCGAGGGACCCTTCGAGCCGTGCCTGATATGATTTTGCCATGTTGTGGAGTCCGAATGGAAAAGGATCTGACTTCTTGAAAAGACTCTGAGTGTACTCTGAGTTGTATTCTTAATAGGCCGAGGCCGCTTTCTGAAGTCCAACCGAAAAAGAACTCGGTTTCTTGAAAGAACTCGGATAAGACTCAATCTCGGATGCGGAGCCTGAGTTTGAATCGGATGCGCAAAGCCGCAAAATCTGAGTTGGATCGGACATCACGAGCTGTGCGAATCTTCCGGCGAGTTGATCTGTCGTAGTCACCGAAATAGAAAGGTCTTCATGGTGATCCGAATCTTCAAGGAGACGGCTTTGGAGCTTGCCATTGTCATCCACCTCATAGATCCATGAGCCGAAGATGAAGGTTGATCCTGTCGAGAAGATCATGTTGTCGAGGTCCGTCGAGCTCTCGGATGCGAATTCACCGAAAGCCCCTACCTGGCGCACCAGCTGTCGATGTTTCACCACCAATAGCTTGCCACGGGGGTACCCAGGGCAGTTTGTTCGGGCTTCAGCGTATGCAGAACTCGACGGTTAATGCAAGAGACAGTCGATTTATCCTGGTTCGGACCCTCGATTGTGATTGAGTAATAGCCCTACGTCCAGTTGGCGTTAGCCTTTGCGTTGGATTGATTGTATAGTGTCTTTTTACTCTAGGAACCCTGCCCTCCTTTATATAGTCAGGAGGCTAGAGTCCTAGTCGGTTTACAATAAGAGTTCCTAGTAGGATTATAGAATACTACTACTAAGATTACATGGAAAGAATCTTAGTTAGACTAGATCTTCTCTCTTCCTTGCGGGGTATCCTGTGGGTCCCGCACCGATATGGTCATGCAACACTATTTTGTTTTATAGGTTTTTTTTAAAGCAGGTTACGTAGGTTTTAGTGAGGTTAGAGAATATTTGCAGATGAAACGTGTAATTATTATGTTGTACAGAGTACTATGCTATTAAAAAACAAGAACATGTATTTCACATATTTCATTAAGAGAAGAGGGAGTGCAACAACACATCAAAGTACTCTGTAGTGCACCTGAACTTTTGCAGTTCCAGTTATCTGTCAGTTGAATTAGTTCAAAGATTCGGTGTTTGTTTGTGTGTGTCACATTTCATAGTCCACCTGAACTTTTCCACTTTTTTCTATATTGCATGCTAAAAACATTTTAACTAGAACGAATTGGTTCTAGTGTGTTGTTGGTGCAAGAAAAAGAGAGGGAGAGGTTTCTGTTTTGTCTGTACTCGCTCCCGTCTGGTGCCTGCATTGCACGCATGGCCCCTTGTGCAGCAACAGCAACAACAACAACAACAAAGCCTTTAAGTCCTAAACAAGTTGGGGTATGCTAGAGTTAAAACTCAGCAAAAGCAATCATGGTTCAGGCACGTGAATAGCTATCTTCCAAGCACTCCTATCTAAGGCTAAGTCTTTGGGTATATTCCATACTTTCAAGTCTCCTTTAATTACCTCTACCCAAGTCAACTTCAGTCTTCCTCTGCCTCTCTTCACGTTACTATCCTGACTTAGGATTCCACTACGCACCGGTGCCTCTAGAGGTCTCCATTGGACATGTCCAAACCATCTCAACCGGTGTTGGACAAGCTTTTCTTCATTTGGTGCTACCCCTAATCTATCACGTATATCATCGTTTTGAACTCGATCCCTTCTTGTATGACCGCAAATCCAACGCAACATACGCATTTCTGTGACACTTATCTGTTGAACATGTCATCTTTTCATAGGCCAACATTCTGCACCATACAACATAGCAGGTCTAATCGCCGTCCTATAAAACTTGCCTTTTAACTTCTGTGGTACCCTTTTGTCACATAGGACACCAGATGCTTACCGCCACTTCATCCACCCTGCTTTGATTCTATGGCTAACATCTTTATCAATATCCCTGTCTCTCTGTAGCATTGATCCTAAATATCGAAAGGTATCTGTCTGTGTTTCGAACAAACACCGGCGAGTAAATTTGTAATTGATGCGCGTTAGGCTCGGATGGTGCGCTAAAGGACACAAGGGTTATACTGGTTCGGGCTGAATGTCCCTACGTCCAGTCTGTTGCTACTCATGTTATTAGCACCGAATGAGGTTCAGTAGTAGGGGGTACAAATGGTTGGGAGAGGGAGAGACCCTAAGTCCCTGATGGAGTGATTGGAAGGATGCCAAGAGCTCTGTTGACGCTTGGCCGTGTGGTGCGTGTGTGTGTGCATTAACCTGTTCAGAAATCGGTCCCTTAGTGGGGAGCCCTGCCTCCCTTTTTATAGATCAAGGGGAAGTAGGGTTTTTTACAGATGGGGAAGAAGAAAACACTAAGAGCATAGAAGGTCCTCGAGGAACCTGGTCCTTCCTTCTTCCCCACGCCTGATCTCGTGTCAGGATTGAGGCGATTGTGGACTATCGTGGGCCATGCCACGACCACTGTTTAGCAAGTGGGTACGTCCCATCCCGCCCCTGCGGGTGGCATGTCGGACAGGATTTGCCGAGCCCCGACCCCGTGGGGGTCGGGAGGCGAGGTGACTGTTGGTTTGCCCTTGGAACGTAGTGGTTGTCGTATGTCTGCGTCGGGTTCTTCGTCTGGAGGCTGAGGGCGGCGCCTACAACACTGTAGGACGGAGAGCAGGCGCCCGCAACACTGTTCAGGCTCTACCACGCCCGGAGGGGTCCAAGCGCTCGCCTGGTCACATCCTGATGGTACTTCCCTGCAGGGGTGCAGGGCATGGCGTCTAACGCTGCAGTTGACCCGAACATCTTGTCTTACCCTGCAATCGTCATCATGAGGGTGCAGGGCATGGTTCGTCAGGTGAGACTGGGCCAGCCCCTGGATATCGGGCGAGGCGGAGTCACCCTCTAGCCGTCGGGCGAAGCGGAGTCGTCCCCTGGCCATCGAACGAAGCCGAGCCCAGCCCTCGGGGGTTGAGCGAGGCGGAGCGCACCCCCTGGGGGTCGGGTGAAGCCGAGCCCAGCCGTCGGCGCGAGGCGGAGTCGCCCTCCAGCCGTCGGGCGAGGCGGAGTCGCCCTCCAGCCGTCGGGCGAGGCGGAGTCGCCCTCCAGCCGTCGGGCGAGGCGGAGTCGCCCTTCAGCCGTCGGGTGAGGTAGAGCGGGTCCCAAGGGCACATGGGCGCTCGGGCGAGGTGGAACAAGACTTCCGTTTGGTCGGGCAAGAGATGTAACCGTGCTTTCGGGAGTTTTTACCGTTCGATGGTTCATTGATTCCTCCTCTTTGGGGTACCCCGGTATTAGGTCCCCGACAGTAGTCCCCGAGCCCTTGGGTGATTCGGGTTGAATCATCCGGGGGGTTTCTTCGATCTCGTCGGAGTTACCTTTCCAGAGGGTGCGCGCGAGCGCAACCGGTGGGTGTAGTCCCCGAGCCCCTGCGTGGGCCCTCCGCGGGTAAGATCGTAAGATTTAGGTTTTCTTGTTAGCTGGATCGTGGCATCCCGTTCGTGAGGATTTTATTCAAGACTTGCCTAACTAGGGCTTGACCGTGGATCGAGACCTCAGTAATGCTTACGCCCTTGATTTTGGGTCGTTCACGGACCCGTCCTTGGTTGGGCCGGCCGCCGAGCCTCCGGGCCCTAGGCGGGCCAAAGAGAGAGAACAAATCTTTATGACCCGTGCTTCCCCGTGTGGGAAGAGAGTCCGGATTCGCCTAGGGAAGTTGAGCCATCCGCCGTGGTTTATGGTGGGAGAAGATAGGAATTACGGGCGCGTGTCCCGCGGCGTGACGGGACGGCGCGCGTGGTAGGCCCGGAGATCGAGGCGGGCGGTTGCCCTTCTCGCACCCGTCGCCCCTATAAAACCACGGGGTTTGCCCCCGGGGTCCTGTACCCCGCCTTCTCATCTTCGTGTCTAGGATCTCCATCGCTAGTTCACCTTCAGCCTCCTGCTCCCCCACCGCCGCCGTCGAGCTCGAGCCCCCCTTTCTCCCAATCGCCTCGATGGAGTTGTGGGGTAAATCCGGCATCACCCCCCGACGTTTGGAGGGCCTTGTCCGCCGCGGCCTTCTCTGTCCGCTGTCCGCCGTCCAGGAGTGGCTGCTGCCTGGTGACGAGGCTGAGCCGGCGCCACCCGAAGGGTATGTTGTGTCTTTCGCCATTTTCCATGAGCGGGGTTTTGCCATACCTGCGCATAGATTCCTTCGGGGGCTGTTGGATTATTATGATGTGGAGCTGCAGCATCTAACTCCCAATGGGGTTCAACATATGGCGGCGTTTGTTGCCCTATGCGAGGGTTTCCTGGGGATCGATCCCCACTTTGATTTGTGGCGATACTTCTTCACCATCAGTTTGTCGAAGAGGCGGGTCGGCGGGAAGGAGGTGAATGTGCCGATGGGATGATGATGACGACGATGACGGCGAGGTAGCCATTGGCGTGGATTGGGACATCCTGGAGGATGAGGGCACGCTGACAGATGCCCACCCGTCCACGCAGGGACCCTTCGCGTTCCACGCGGAGGGAAGCGAGTCGGTGGAAGCCGGGGAGTCCGCCGCTTCGCACGGCATTCTAGGCGAGGATCGGTGGACGGAGGAAGGCGGGCCTGCCGCCGCCAACCCTGTGGTGATGGTGCAGAGGAGCGGCTCTGGTGCCATGCCCCCTACGGTAAGGTAGATGAGCCCCCCTGCCTAGGAGCAGGGGGCAGGCTCGAAAAGGCCCCGTCCAGACGAGTTAGGGCAAGGTCCTAGGGGTTCGTCCCCAAAGCGCTCCCGACGGCCGAAGGCGTCCGCGTAAGCCGCTGATTCCCCAGTTTTTTCATCCTTTTACCTTTCTATTTTGACCTGACGCCTCTTACCTTTGTGTAGGTTTTTGCGGACGGGCCACTCCCTGGGGCTGGCGCCCAAGAACAGTCTCGCCATTTAGGCGGGACGGATGGTGCTGCCCGACGTCGCCCCTATTTTGGGCAGGAACGGCGCCGATGTCGAGGCCATGCTGGCTGATCCGACGGTGCCTGTGGTGGAGCCTACACCCTCGGTGGTTGTCGAGCCGGCGGTATCTTTCGAGACGGGCGCGGTACAGCCGGCCATGGGCCCGACGCCGCCGGCGGAGGTGGTGTCGGGGGGAGGAGCAGAGCTCGCGCCACCGGAGATCCAAGTGGAGATGGCCACAACCACTCCAAGCCCGGTGGGGCTGGACGTTGCCGCGTTGGCGTCCGAGGGGATGGAGCAGTCGGTGCCACCGGCGGCCCCGGTAGTAGTGGATGAGGCGGGCCGGATAGAGGTGGACACCGCCGGAGGGTCGTCGAGCGTCGTGGTGGTGGCGCATAGGACCAAGAGGGAGCCGCCCCCGGCCCCCTTGTCGGGAGGCATGCGCTCCCCTGCGCGGGGGGAGCCGCCGCTCCAGTTGATGTCCCCTCGGGATCCCTCGTCGGTTGCCCTCTCGCTTGACGATCATGCCGAGAGCATGGAGTGGGAGAGTCTTGACTTCGGGATCTCGAGCATGATGGAGGCTCTGAACCAGGCCAGAGAAGTCCTGCGCGGGGTCTTTGTTCCCACGACCCGGGTATCGGCTTGATCTTCCTCGTTGTTTTCTTTTTTCTTCATATGTTTTTGTGTTTTTTGAACTTCTGATATTGGTTTCCTTTTGCAGATTATCGCTGCTCGTAGCCGGGATAAATCCCGTTTCCTCCGTGAGCAAAAGGTGGAGTGGGACCGCCTTAGCGAAGAGACCCGGCTGCGAGCAGATATGGCCGCGTAGCTTGCTGCCGCCTAGGAGCGGGAGGCCGAGGCATGTCGGGATGCAGAGGAGATTCACGGGATGTTCGAGGACCTGAAGGCGAGGTCGAAGCTTGAAGAGGAAGAAGCCGCTAGAATTCTGAAGGAGCAGGATGAGCTACTCGAGAAGGATGCTCAGGCCAATAGGCGGGCTATCGAGGCCTAGAACGAGCTAGAGACGGAGCGGAATCTCAGGCGGAAGGCCGAGAGCGAGGCCATGGCCCTTCAGAAGAAGGTGGACGAGGACGCTGTGCTGATCGATCATCTGTGCGGGGAGCGGGACGAGGCGCGTCAGTCCGAGGAGAGATTTCACTCAGAGGGCAGCGCGGCTCGCGAGGAGCACGACCGGGTCATCAGGGAGCATGACGAGGCACGCCGGGTGGCGGACTCCCTTCGTGTGGATCTCGAAACCGCGATGACCCGGAAGCAGGCTGCCGAGAATGTCTCCGCCGGACTAAAAAGGGAGCTCACCCAAAGCGAGGGTGCTTCAGTTGGAAAGCGACGGCACGACCTTCTGCGAGATCGCCGTTGGGGAAGTCCTTGACGCCTGCGGTGGTGGAGCGGTGGAGACCAGCCCGCTCGCGGCCCGTGTTATGGGTATCACGCATGCGAGTGAGCCAACTTGAGGAAAATGTTTTTTTTGCCGGGATCACCCAAGCCTTTACCGTCGCCCATTCTCATTATGATAAGGAGATTAACACTGAAGGTGATGAGCCAAGGCTTGGCGCTGTTTATGAAGATCTGAAAATGGACGAGATGGAGAAGGCGGTGGCGCCTTTCTTGCTGGGACTGGTGGATGATTGAAAGAGATGGCTCTTCCTTCGCGGAAGTAGTTAGTTAAATAAATTTGATGAGTAGTTATATGTAATATGTGAACTTAATGTCGGTACTGTCGTGTTCGGAAACAGTTTTATGATTTTGCTTCGTGATTTCATTTTGTTTGATCTTACCTTCTTTCCTTTTGGCAAAAAAGAGACTTATTTTGGTAAGAGAGAGGAGGTATTCGTACCTTTACCAGCCCCCGAGTGAGATCTGACCCCTTGTTTTTGTGGGGGTCGGATGTTACTGGAGACGGCCCGGCTCGTTTTGTGGTGTTCGTTCCGCCCATCTTTCTTCACGTTTGGAGGGATTGGGGCGGCGTTATTTGCCTCGGTGGCTCGAATGACGTGCCCGATGAGCTTACTAACGGGGGTGTTCGGATGAAAAAACCTGGTCCGACTGCTGCGGCAAAGCCCCGGTGGGTTTCGTTACCCTTGGCCCGCCTTCCAATGATTCCCCCCTCGACGGGATCCTATGGGCTCGGCAGGGGTTTGGGTTGAACTTTTAGAAGGTTGAGATGACCCTGTCCGCCTTAATGCGGGATGGGCGAAGGCCGTTTGAGGCTCATCTACGTTTTCTCCCCTGGCTCTTGTTTGACGCGAGGCGGCCTTGAGCCCTTCGCGGGCCGGCCTACGAACCTCGGTCTCTCGATGTCGGATCGAGCGGCTTGAGTCCCCGAGCCCTGTTGGGGTCTGATAGGGGTCGGCCATGTTTCGTGCGTTACCCCATCCTCGGTTTTCGCAACCGGAGGGGTTGAGTTGACGACACTTGCCTCGATGGCTCGAGTGTCGTGCTCAATGAGCTCGCTAACGGGTACGTTCATGTGAAATCCGGGTCCATCATTTGCTGATGGGGTCGGTAGAGCCTGCTGGTGGCATTTCACTTTTTCCCAACCCGCCTCCCGGCAAATGCCTGAGCCGTTTTGATGGGCTCAGGGGGCCCGTTGGCCTTTCCTCGGTGGAGATTCTGTGGGTTTGCTTGGGGTTAGATTCGAACGAGAAAAGGTCGAGACGCCCCTGTCCGCTTCTGAGCGGGGTCGGGCAGGGCCGCTGGGGCTCGTCTCAGTTATTTCTCCCTGGCTCTGTTTGACGCGAGGCGGCCTCGAGCCCTTTGCGGGCCGGCCTACGAACCTCGGTCGTTCGTTGCTCGTATAGGACGAAGTGACTGCCACTTCATGACGCGACATGAAGTGTTGCGATGCAGCGTTTGCATGAGTTTAATATCTGATAAATTTGAAACGAAAATAGGGTTCGTTAATGTTACCTCGGTTGTGTGAGCGACGGGAAGCTCCTATCAGATGTGTCCGCGTGATTTCGAGTCCGTTGTTTACGACGGGGTTGGCGTGACCTGCACGAGCATCGTAATTTTTGTTTATGTCTCTCGGTGGCGATTCGAGCCGCCCGATTGACTTAGTCGTCCTGACAGACTCTCCGCGAAGGAGGCTCTGTAGGGGGACCCCTCCAAACCCCTCTCGGGAAGGTGAGAGCCGAGGCTAGCGGTGCGGGGAACTATGAGTTCGATTTATGCTGGTGAACAAAAAAAACACCGTAGCCATCGAGGCGTGGGGTATGATGTTTCGTCCAGTTGTTTTCAAAGTTTTTATACCCACACACCGTGTTCTTGGTTTTTAGTTGCAATAAGGGGTCGGGCAAAGAGAGTGTCTAAACAAATAGACGCCTTCGACAGCCCCCCGAGTAATGTCTGTGCCCAGGCCGTTGCTGGGGTCGGTGGCTCGGTGAAGAAATTATTGCTTAAAGTAAGTAAGCAGAGGTACTTATCTTTCAGCGGTCGTTTCTCCGTTGTGTTACCTGGGCTGTCCGATCGGCCCGTGAGGCCTGCTGGGCTCCCTCTGGACGGAGGTTTCGTTGTTGGGTCGTCTCACAGTCCTGCCTGGGGGAACGGAGAGTCGCTTGTGCGGGTGCGCCCCGGTCCTCGCGCCCGGTGGGTGGTGGTGGCCCATGCCCGCTTGGTCAGGCGGCGTCTCATTAATTGCGCGGCGTCCCGTCGGTCCCGGCGTGTCCCATCGGGTTCCTGTTCGCATTGATTTGCCACCTGTATTGAATAGGGGGGAAGGCAGAGAGTTTTTTGGTCCCGCCTTTCGCCTTTCCTTATCTGTTGGTCCTCTTCCTTAAATAGGGTGAGGGAGGGGGGTTCTCGTCTGCTTCTCATTCTACCCCTGAGCCGCTACCTCTTCTCCCTTTTCTTCTCCACCGAATACGCTCGTGCGTCGCGGCGGATCCTGGGTGAGAGAGGGGGTAATGCTAGAGGGAGATACTCATAGTTTTGTCGGTGAGTTAGGAGCGTGATGTTGAGCTGGAGGTCATCCAACGTAGATGAGATGGTGCGGGCCGCCTTCGCCGAGGAGAGGTTGCCGCCGCCGCCGAAGGAGGGGGAGCGCCGGAGGGTGTCGAGCGTTGTTGACCTTGCCGTGGTTCGTTGTGGCCTTCCTCCGGCTGGGGGCGCCCCTCGTTCGGGTGCCGTTGTCGGTGTTGTGGCTGATGACGATGGCGTAGTCCCCGGGTGCCTTGATGGAAGGACACCACAGCCGCCGGTCGTGATGCTCGACGTTGCAGACGACAGCGTCCTCGAGGATCCTGTGGCGCAGTAGGACGTCGCCGATCGAGAGCGTGGCACGGCGGCCGCAGTAGACGTACTAGCCTGTGTACACGCCCTCGACGGCGACGAAGAGCTCCTTCTGGTGCTTGTGCCTGACGAGATTGGCACAGAGATCGTAGTAGTAGTCGTAGTCGATTTGTACCAGTTTGTATCAGCCCCCGAGTGAGGTCGGACCCTTTGTGTTTTGGGGGTTGGACGTCACTTAAAGTTCGGGGATTTTGTAAAGACAGAAGACTGATAAGGAAAAGTATGCGTTTATTTAGGGGTAAAAACGACGTAGCTGTTCAATATTCCAGGCGTTGGTGAAGACCTTGCCGTCGATGGTTTTCAGCTTGTAGGCGCCTGGCCGGAGTGTTTCCGCGATGACATAAGGTCCTTCCCAGGGCGGGGAGAGCTTGTGGAGGTCCTTGTGGCTCTGTACGAGGCGGAGGACAAGGTCCCCGACGTTGAAGGCTCGGTCCCGTACCCATCGTCCGTGGTACCGTCGCAACGCCTGCTGGTACTTGGCTGAATGGAGGAGGGCGGTGTCGCGGGCTTCGTCCAGCTGGTCCATGGCGTCTTGGTGGGATGCCTCGACTCCTTCTTCGTTGTATGCTTTGACCCTTGGTGCTCCGTAGTCAAGGTCCGTCGAGAGGACGGCCTCGGCACCGTAGACCATAAAAAAGGGCGTGTAGCTGGTGGCCCGGCCGGGAGTTGTTCTCAGGCTCCAGAGCACAGTGGGGAGCTCGGTGACCCATCGTGCGCCGAATTTGTTCAACCGGTTGAAGATCCTGGGTTTGAGGCCCTGTAGGAGCATGCCGTTAGCACGCTCGACCTGCCCATTCGTCCGGGGGTGTGCGACGGCTGCCCAATCGATCCAGATGTGTTGCTCATCGCAGAATCGAATGAATTTCCTGCCGGTGAATTGCGTGCCGTTGTCCGTGATGATGGAGTTTGGTATTCCAAAACGATGGATGATGTCGAGGAAGAACAGCACGGCTTGCTCAGATTTGATCATAGAGATCGGCCGAGCTTCGATCCATTTGGTGAACTTGTCTATGGTGACAAGTAGGTGGGTGAAGCCCCCGGGTGCCTTTTTAAGAGATCCAACTAGATCGAGCCCCTAGACCGCGAAGGGCCACGTGATGGGGATCATCTGGAGTGCCTGGGCCAGGAGGTGAGTCTGTCGAGCGTAGTACTAGCACCCTTCGCAGGTGCGTACAATTTGCTCTGCGTCGGCTACTGCAGTGGGCCAGTAGAAGCCCTGTCGGAATGCGTTTCCAACCAGAGTTCTTGGTGCGGCGTGGTGACCGTAGACCCCGCCGTGGATGTCGCTCAACAGAAGCTTGCCCTGTTCGGCGGGAATGCATTGCTGCAAGATCCCGGTGTGGCCTCGTTTGTAAAGTTCGCCTTCTATAAGAACGAAGGACTTGGCGCGGCGTGCGAGCCGTCGGCCTTCCATCTTATCCGCTGGTAAAGTGTCGTGGAGAAGATAGTCGAGGTAGAGCGTTCTCCAGTCGTTCGGAGGGTCGGGCGTTGTGCCTTCTTCAAGCTCCATGACCTCGGGGTCGGGCGAAGCTGCTGGTTGGTCAGCCCCCGGGGTAGGATCGGATGGGCCGTCGTCGGCCCGCCCCGACCCTTCATAGCGTACTGAGGGTTTGTGCTGGTCGCTGGCCAAAACTCCCGTGGGGACCGGCTCTCGGCCAGATGCCGCTTTCGCAAGCGTGTCGGCTACCTCGTTGAGGCGTCTCGGGATGTGATTGAGTTCCAAGCCATTGAACTTGTCCTCCAGCCGTCGGACCTCTTGGCAGTACGTGGCCATCTTGGCGTCGTGGCAGCTTGATTCCTTCATGACTTGATTGACGATCAACTGGGAGTCGCCCCGAACGTCGAGGCGTCGGATGCCCAACTCGATGGCGATTCGTAGGCCATTGACGAGAGCTTCATACTCAGCAACATTATTCGACGAGGGGAAATGGAGATGGACCATATACCTCATTCGGACCCCGAGGGGTGATACAAAGACTAGCCCCGTGCCGGCGCCTTTCTTCATTAGTGACCCGTCGAAGTACATTGTCCAGTACTCCTGATCGACGATCGCCGGTGGCGTTTGGATCTCGGTCCATTCTGCGATGAAGTCAGCCAATACTTGGGATTTGATCGTCGTTCGTGGGGCATATGTTATACCTTGATCCATCAGCTCGAGTGCCCACTTCGCGGTTCTTCCTGTGGTGTCCTGGCTCCGGACGACTTCGCCGAGGGGAAACGATGTTACGACTGTCATGGGGTGTGACTCGAAGTAGTGACGTAGTTTCCTCTTGGTGATGAGGACGGCGTACAAGAGTTTCTGGATCTGGGAGTAGCGGGTTTTGGAGTCGGATAGTACTTCGCTGATGAAATACATGGGACGCTGTACCTTGAGTGCGTGCCCCTCTTCTTCCCACTCTACTACCAGGGCGGCACTAACCACCTGTGTGGTGGCCGCTACGTATAGCAGGAGTGCCTCTTCGTTGCTTGGGGGGACGAGGATCGGGGCCTTTGTCAGAAGCAGCTTGACCATGTCAAGTGCCTCCTGGGCCTCAGGCGTCCACTTGAAGCGGTCGGCTTTTTTCAAAAGGCGGTAAAGGGGGAGACCTCGTTCGCTGAGGCGTGAGATGAATCGGCTGAGGGCGGCAAGGCACCCGATGATCCGCTGTACCCCCTTTACGTTCTGGATTGGGCCCATGCTCGTGATGGCCGAAATCTTGTCCGGGCTGGCCTCGATGCCGCGCTCGGAGACGATGAAGCCGAGCAGCATGCCCCTCGGGACCCCGAAAACGCATTTCTCGGGGTTGAGCTTGATACCGTTTGCTCGGAGTTTCGCAAAGAACGGCATTGAAACGTAGCAGAACGGCCCGAAGGGAGTGATGAAAGAGGTCGTGAGTTGGTCGGATTCCTTCATCGCAATTTGATGGTAGCCGGAGTACGCATCAAGGAAGCAGAGGTGAAAGGTCCTAATGGCTAGAGAGGGGGGTGAATAGCCTAATAAAATTTCTACAACAACACTTAACCAAATGGTTAGACAATTATGAGGCAAAGCGAGTGTTGCGCTAGCCTACTCAAAAATGCAAGCCACCTACCACAATTCTAGTTTAGATAGTGTCAATTCACACAAGAGCAATGACACTACCCTATGTTGGTGTGCTCTCAAAGGCTAACTAAAGAGCCACACCAACCAAGCATGCAAGCTCTCACAACTAGCTACACTAAAGAGCTTGTCAACTAGTTTGCGGTAAAGTAAAGAGAGTGATCAAGAGGGTTATACTACCGTGTAGTGGTAGGAACCAATCAATCACAATAATGAATATCAATGTAGACCAATCACCTCGGAATCAAATGATGAACACAATAATTTTTACCGAGGTTCACTTGCTTGCCGGCAAGCTAGTCCTCGTTGTGGCAATTCACTCACTTGGAGGTTCACGCGCTGATTGACATCACTCGCCAAACCCTCAATAGGGTGCCGCACAACCAACACAAGATGAGGATCACACAAGCCACAAGCAATTTACTAGAGTACCTTTTGGCGCTCCACCGGAGAAAGGTCAAGAACCCCTCACAATCACCACGATCGGAGTCGGAGACAATCACTTCCTCCACTCAACGATCCTTGCTGCTCCAAGCCATCTAGGTGGCGGCAACCACCAAGAGTAACAAGCGAAATCCGCAGCGAAACACAATCACCAAGTGCCTCTAGATGCAATCACTCAAGCAATGCACTTGGATTCACTCCCAATCTCACTATGATGATGAATCAATGATGTAGATGAGTGGGAGGGCTTTGGCTAGGCTCACAAGGTTGCTATGTCAATGAAAATGGCCAAAGATGTGAGCCACAGCCGGCCATGGGGCTTAAATAGAGCCCTAATCAAATAGAGCCGTTATACCCCTTCACTGGGCAAAACGCGCTCTGACCGGACGCTCCGGTCATACTGACCGGACGCTGGCCCTCAGCGTCCGATCGCCCGATGGACGCCACGCGTCACCAGCTTCAAACGCTGTTCGTCAGATTTCAACGGTCACGAAGCTGACCGGACGCTCCGGTAAAACTGACCGGACGCTGAAGCCCCAGCGTCCGGTCGTTTCCAGTAAGCTCCCCGAGGCATGTTTTTTTGACCGGACGCGTCCGGTCCACCTTGACCGGACGCAGCCAGCGTCCGGTGCTCAACCCTAGCCACTGTGCCGTCTGACAGCTCGACCGGACGTAGCCTTTCAACGTCCGGTCGCTGAGTGACCCAGCGTCCGGTCAGTAGACCGACGCCAGCATCATTTTGATCAACTCCATTTCAACTCTTACTTCTTCACCCTTGCTCAAGTGTGCCAACCACCAAGAATTTTGCATCCGGCGCAATAGAAAATAGACATTTCATTTTCCCGAAAGCGCCGAGTTGGACCCAAACCCATCTCAACCCTACAAACACCTTGTGCACATGTGGTAGCATATTTACACAAATATTATCAAGGGTGTTAGCACTCCACTAGATCCTAAATGCATATGCAATGAGTTAGAGCATCTAGTGGCACTTTAACAACCGCATTTCGATACGAGTTTCACCCCTCTTAATAGTACGGCTATCAAACCTAAATGTGATCACACTCTCTAAGTGTCTTGATCACCAAAATAAAATAGTTCCTACAAGTTATACCTTTGCCTTGAGCTTTTTGTTTTTCTCTTTCTTCTCTTTAAGTTTAAGCCCTTGATCATCTCCATGCTATCACCATTGTCATGTTATGATCTTCATTTGCTTCTCTACTTGAAGTGTGCTACCTATCTCATGATCACTTGATGAACTAGGTTAGCACTTAGGGTTTCATCAATTTACCAAAACCAAACTAGAGCTTTCAAGAGGGTTTCACACCCCGCGGTGGAATCGATTATTTGATCTATGCGTGGCAAAGGAAACGGATCCTTCGGGCACGCTTTGTTGAGACCGGTGTAATCAACACACATCCTCCATTTCCCGTTTTTCTTTCGAACAAGGACGGGGTTTGCCAGCCACTCCGGGTGGTGTACCTCCTTGATGAATCCGGTGGTCAATAGTTTGGCTATCTCTTCGCCGATGGCCCTGCGCTTTTCCTTGTCGAAGCGGCGTAGGCGTTGTTTCACCGGCTTAGAGCCTGGATGGATTTTTAGGGTGTGCTCGGCGACCTCCCTCGGAATGCCTGGCATATCCGAGGGTTTCCACGCAAAGACGTCTCTGTTGTCGCGGAGGAAGTCGACGAGCGCGCTTTCCTATTCGGGGGAGAGCGTGGTGCCGATGCGCACCGTTTTTCCTTCGGAGCTGTCGGGGTCTCTGATGACCTCTTTGGAGCCCTCTGCTGATTTGAACGACCCGGTTACTTTCTCGGCGTCGGGCGCCTCTTCGGTGACCTTTTCCCTGAGGGCGGCGAGTTCCCCGGAGGCGACGATTGCTGTTGCATGGCCGTAGCATTCGACCTCGCATTCGTAGGCCCGCTGGAAGGAGGTGCCGACGGTGATAATCCCGTGGGGTCCCGGCAGCTTTAGTTTGAGGTACGTATAGTTGGGAACGGCCATGAACTTCGCGTAGCATGGTCATCCTAAGATGGCATGGAAAGTTCCGGGGAACCCTACCACGTCAAAGGTGAGGTTTTCAGTCCTGTAATTGGACCGATCCCCAAAAGTGACGGACAAATCGATCTGCCCGAGTGGTATGGCCTGTTTGCTAGGTACGACGCCATGGAAAGGCGCTCGGATGGGGCGGAGGTTCGTCCGGTCGACACCCATCTCGTCGAGTGTTTTGGTGTACATGATGTTGAGGCCGCTGCCCCCGTCCATCAGTACCTTTGTGAGTCGCTTTGGACCGACGATCGGGTCGACAACAAGCGGGTACCTTCCCGGGTGTGGGACGGTATCCGGATGGTCGGTCCGGTCGAAGGATATGGCGGATTCCGACCACCGGAGGAAGGCCGCGGCGTGGCCGGTCCGGCTGTATAGACCTCGCGGCGCGTGACCTTCTGACGCCGCTTGGAGTCACAAGCCGTTGATCCTCCGAAGATCATAAGGGCGCCGCTCGGTGTTGGGAAGGTTTTGTCCTTCTCCTCCTCATCGTCTGCGGCGGGGGCAGGCGCCTTCCCCTGCTCCCCTTTGTTGGTGCTCCTGAGTAAGAACTTGCTCATGAGACCGCAGTCTTTGAGCAGGTGTTTCACAGTGAAGGAGTGGTTCGGACATAGCCCCTCGAGCATCTTTTCAAAGTGGTTCGGAGTGCCCTCCGTGGGCTTCCGACTACCCTTGCGGTCGGCAGCGGCTGTGAGCGAATCGTCGCGCCGTTGCTTCTTGTTCTTCTTTTTGGCGGAACGGTTGGAGGCGCCTTCGCCGGCGTCCTCGTCCCGCTTGGCCTTGCCATCGAGGCGATCGAAGATCGCTCCGACTGCCTCCTCCCCTGAGGCGTGACTGGTCGCGATGTCCAGGAGTTCCTTGGTTGTTCATGGGCTCCTGCGTCCCAGTTTGTGAACTAAAGACTCGCAGGTCATCCCCGATAGGAAGGTTCCTATCACGTCGGCGTCGGCGATGTTGGGAAGCTCATTGCACTACCGTGAGAAGCACCGGATGTACTCGAGGAGAGTCTCACTGGCCTTCTGACGGCAGTTCTTAAGGTCCCATGGGTTCCCGGGGCGTTTGTATGTGCCCTAGAAATTTCCCACAAAGATTTCCCTCAAATCCGCCCAACTGTGTATGGTGTTAGACGGTAGGTGCTCCAACCATGCTCGCGCCGAATCGGCCAAGAACAGTGGGAGGTTGCGAATAATGAAGTGGTCATCATTTGCACCATCGGCCTGACAGGCAAGCCGATAGTCTTCGAGCCAGAGCCCGGGGTTAGTTTCACCGGAATATTTAGGAACGTTGGTGGGCGGTCGATACCTTGATGGGAAAGCGGCGTTGAGGATGTGTCGGCCGAAGGCTTGAGGTCCCGGAAGGCTTGAGGTCTCGGGAGGCCGGGCTCGCCGAGGGTGGTAGCCATGTCCGCTCCTCTCTTGAGTCGTTGTAGGCGCGTGGCGTCCTTCGCTGCGCAGCGGTTGAGGGTGGTAGCCATGTGACTATAGCGCTCCTTCTCTTGAGTCGTTGTAGCGATCTTTGGCGGACGCACCGAGGCGTCGATGGTGTCGAGCTTGTCGCTGAGACAACAAGTCTGTTGTGTTGTGGTCGAGGCGATTTCCATGCACCGGGACTATAGCGCCTCTCGCGAGACCGCCGCCGTCTGGTGGCGTTTGGTGAAGTGACGCATCTTTGGAGGATCCGTACGCCCGAGGCGTCTGCGTGCGGCCCACCATCTGGTGTCGAGCTTATCGCGTCGCCGAGACAACAAGCTCTCTCCCTTCGCTTTGTCGCCCACTCCCCGCGCCGGTTGCTCCGTTCGAGCAATGTGCGGATTTCTCGCGCGGCGTGTCCGGCGATCGGGGGTTTGCGTCCACAAAGCATCCCCGGGAAGGACGTCGCGGCCTCGGGAGAGGATGACTCTGGCTCTTCGGTGAAGTGGAGAAGGCGTGTTCGGCGGCGGCGATGTTTTGGCTCGAACCATGCGAGTGCGAAGATGGTGGAGAGCCCCATCATCGAGTGAGGATCCATCGGGTGGTGTACGTGTCGTTAGGAGAGATGTGCAGCTAGAAGGTCGCGTGCGCGTTGGCGATGGCGTAGCCACCATCTCCGTGGTCCATCGATCTCCTTATTGACTTTTCGTGGAGGAAGAGATTCCCATGACAACTCTCCTCCCCCGTGACGATGAAATCTAGGCTTGTTTTGTTGGACCGCTAATGTCGATCATCCTCCTGGTTTGGAACTCTTTAGCCGCTGCTCCACCCCGGTGTTTCGAACAAACACGGTGAGTAAATTTGTAATTGGGCGTTAGTGGGGTGCTAAAGGACACAAGGGTTATCTTGGTTTTTTGAATGTTACGCCCGATCTTCTTTGGTCGAATGTAGCACCGAATGGGGTAGTCTCCTGGTTGGGAGAGGGAGACGTCCCCGATGGAGTGATTGGAAGACGTGTCCCCTCGGGGTTTGTCCCTTACAAAGCATCCTTTTTATAGATCAAGGAAGGACGATGGCTCCTCGCTGAGTCGTCGGAGCTAGAGGATGACTCTAGCTCTTCGGTGAGGAGTTTGTGGAGAGACCTCGTGTAGCGTGTTCAATCACCCCCACGAACTCGTTGTCCGTGGGCGTTAGAACCATGCGTAGTGCGGAAGATGGCTCGGAGAGCATGATCGCCGGAGAGGTCCAAGGTGTTGTCACATCTTGGAGACCGAACGGCAAGCACCATCGGGTGCTCCATACGTGTCGTTCATGGAGAGATGTGTCTCTCTCTAGAAGGTCGTGCCCTCCATCATTGGGTTGTCGCCGTCCGAGCGAGGCGATGGCGGCGATCTCGGGGTCGCTTCTCCCCGGACTCGCCATGGTCCATGGGAGGCGTCGCCCCTTGACCGTCGGCGAGGTAGAGCGCCAAGCCTCTCATGGTAAAGAAGGCGCTTTTGGGAGAGGAAGAGATTGGATGGCGGCGTGCGATCCTTTCTAGGCACTACTTGACCTTCCAAACTAATATCTCCTTCTCCCGAGTAGTAATGCCCACATCTCATATACTCGATGAAATCTCCAAAGTCTCCCGCCATAAGGCTCGGTTTTCATCAACTAGCACTATATCGTCCATGAAAAGCATACACCAAGGATGTGCATTGTATGTCCCTTGGATCCATCACTAAGGCAAACTAATGTCATGATCCTTGACTTTTGTTTATGGTTAGCCATCGGGAAGTCATCCGTGTCTCCATCACTTGTTCGAACTCTAGTCACAACATTGTTGTAAATGTCCTTAATGAGGTTTGGGAGCCCACCACATAACATTCCTTGGTATTTTATCATAAGCCTTCTTCAAGCATAAAGGCTTCCCTTCGGGCATGAAACCAAATTGGCGCCGCATTATTGCTCTCAAGCGATGCTCGATAACTCTCTCCCATGCTTCATAGTATGAACAAACACCGGTGAGTAAACTTTGAATATCTTCTTTATTCTTGTAGCGTTACCAATATACTTCTCTCCACTCGGATGGTGCGCTAAAGGACACTTGGGGTTATACTATAGCTATGTCCGGGTGAATGTCCCTCTTATCAACTTTTATCCTTTTCAACGCCTCTCGACCTCAGATTCTTGGATTCTCCGCAGACAAAGCGCCTATTGGTGTCATCAAAAGAGTCATCCAACTTAAATGTTGTGTCCATATTCTCACCATTGAACAATGAGGTTCGATGGCCCCTTGTGGGGGTACAAATGGTTGGGAGAGGGGAGACCCCCAAGTCTTCTCACGATATGGAGTGATTGGTGAATTTTTTTCTTTTACGCCAAGAACCATATCTAATATCATGTGCTTTGAATTATTCATCAAATCTCTTGTGTAGCAGTAATATATTAAGTAGCTTATTCATTGAAGGGCGGGCCTGTGCAAGTGGTAGTGCGCTTTTTTCGGAAGGTCCGGGTGTCCCTTGCATTGCACAAGCGAGGCTAAGGCTTGCCAATGACACCCTTCCCTAGGTCCCTTATGTAGGGGAGCCAGACTGGGCCTTTTTATTCCTTTGATTTATGTATGTAGCTCAGTTCAGTCCTGTTATTTTTATAGTTTCAGTTTTTGGAATTTCTATGTGTATGGATAACAGGATAAGAAGAACATTTATTCAAAGTCACTATTTTTCAGAGCTTTTTATGCAGGAAAGAAGGTCATTGAGAGGAATTTTAAAATTTTGAAGATCTAGAAGATAATGATAATGTAAGCTATCATTTCAAAATCCTATTTTTATATTAGTTTTTACATTCTTATTAGTTTTGACATTTCTTTTTTTAGGCTACTCTGTTTGCCACATTTAGAAATGTTGGAAAAGTTTATTGACTTCTGTAAGCGGAAGGTTTGTTATCATTGATATTGAATACATATGGATTAAGATTTTCATTGTCCAATGGAAAAGTCACCATGCCACTGAATTGGACCTTTTTATTGATCGTGGTCCACGCCACACATATTTCATTATTACTAGAAAGTGTTAGTGTTATCAACTTTTCAGAGCACTATTGAATCAAGAAACATTAATCCCTAATAGAAGTTGGGTTCACTACTTGGTTTAAAAAAACTGAAACAATGTAATAATGGGAGAGAGACCAAAATTAAGCACCATACAGTTACCTGTTCTTGGCTTGATCTGATTTTGACATTTTTCTTCATTACGGTTCCAATTCATTGTTCCTATACAATGAAATGAAAGATATTTATATTTTTAGGTTCCCTCTCTAAATGAAATGCACCTTTTTACGATCTATGATTATCTGAAACGAAATCTAGTTTTCTTTAGGTATACCTGCATATTAATGAAACTACATGCATTTGATCTTTTTTCAATCATCTGTGTTGTATCCATTCCCAAAGTTGTGTACCTGCATATAAATGAAATGCATTTTTTTTCAATCATCTAATCAGAGCTCGTACAGGCAGATCAGGTGATCACAGGCTATGCACGGTCACATACTAGAGCCCACGGACAAACGTCATATCGTCTTGACATGAGAAGGAAACGTTTGGTGCTTCTATTGGCATTTGAAGCGGCCGTGCAGGATGGCCGTGCAGATTGCCCGTAGAGAGAAGGGTGAACAGAAGGGACAGATAGATTATTATTACTCTATATGTGATTCCTATTTCTGTTCTTGTTCTTCAGAGCATCAACAGCAAAGAGCTGATCTGATATTAGTATGTAGACAAATCCATTAAGAACAGGATGATCGAGTATGTTTTAGTGAAGGATTTTTAAGTACTTTTTCTTGATCTATTTCATTCGCATCTTGTTGGGTTGGCCTTGCATTATGGTTGGCCCCGTTCGCTTGAACTTATTAGCCGATTTATCAGCTAGAATCTACATTATTTTTCTCTCACAATAAAACAGCTTTAGCCAACTTATCAGCCGGCTTACTTGTTGAGTCGATTGTTTCAGTATGTCATTCCTTTTATTTTTTCTTGGTCTCCAAGTTGATCGTGTTCAGTTAGCTTGCCAAAAGGAATCTGAGTGGTTGGATATGTAACGTGACTTCTTGTGTAAGTTGTTGCGTTCGGGTGGAGAGGGAGGACCTGATTGATTATTTTATTATATTTTTGTGTTCATTCATTTTTTCTTTGTCGTTTTATATAAATCCTATAGATGACATGTTTAATTATGATCGGCTCAAAAAGCGGTTGATAGCTGTATGAACTATCATCCGGCTGATGGGTAGTCTACTAAGTGCCTGGGCCTAGCTGTACAGAGCTGGGCATCATTGAAAGGCCGCCGAATCCTGGTAGAAAACAAGGCGGCCTAATTAGAGCCCATCACGACAAGACAGTCTGTGGGCCACTGTATCCCTTCTCTCTACGGACCATTGGACCTGCCCACTAATAGGTCCTTGATTTTTTTTTTGAAATAAAATGGGTCCCTGATTTTCAGGGGCAATACCTATGCATGCATTGTAACGATTGTAACGGAACATGTAACTTTGTTGCATGGTTAATTTGGTGATTGGAGTATTTATGTAGCAATCACGTCGTATGGGAGACAGATGATGTTCTTACTCATATGGATACATTAGGTATAGATTTACCAATGGTGATGTTTTGTGTTCCAAATCATTTTGGGAGTGGACTTTGTAGTAACATGCCTGAACAATGAAACTCATACGGACATGAGAGAGGGTTGTGTACATTTCTATCACCGTGACCTAAAGAAAATAGTTGGACCATCAAAACACTACTGTATCCTAGTGATTCATTTTAGAATGAAGTTTCGTATCATGCTTAAACAAACTACTCCAATTTGTATAGGTACATCATGAGATATTGAATCCGTTGGATCCTAATGAACGCAACAGCCTAGTGCCCAAGCAAGTGGACTAGTGGGCGTGGACGCGCGGCAGCTGGCCGGCCGGCGTCGTCGTGGTGTGCATCGATCAGGTCGTCGATCGCACAAGTGGCTGGCTGGCTAGGATGGGTACACGACACTGCAGGGATGCGCGTGGCTGCAATCCGTGCCCGTTGTCGCCCGTCGCCGACGTCCTCCAATGTACAGCTCCTTCCATCCATCCATCTCCTTTGCCTCGCTCAAACAGACGCAGACACAGACACGGACGGACACACGGCGCGCCATGGCTGGCAGGACGTCCGTGTCGTACGTAGACTTGTTCAGTTCTCCCGCCACGTCCCCGTCGACGGCCGTCCGTCCCTAGCTAGTAGCTACCATCCCTCCTTTGTCGTTGCCGCCGCTCAGCTTCCGACGATCCTGTCTTAGAGTGTCCTGACTCCTGCTGCTGCAGCATGCACTAGTGCAACTAGCTAGCGCCGGTCGTTTCTCCCTCGCCGTCGCCTTCGCTGCGCCGGTCATGATGAGGCCCGACCGGGACAGGGCACCACCAAACACCACTACTACTCACCGTCCCCTTGTCCCCCAGCTATTCGACATGTTCGCTGGTTGATTTCTAGATGGATAAGTCCGGCTGGTGCTGATTTGTTGTTAGAGAAAAATACTGTTGGCTGGCTGGTAAGCCAACCAAATATATACTACAGTGAGAGTCTGAGAGAGAGACCGGCAGATGCAAATTGCAAAATTAAGGCAATATAGGAGGAGTAGCAACTGTGTTCATCCATCCATCCATCGATTCCAACGGCGAATCAATTAAATTAATCACACACAGTACACAACTAACAGGCTACTACACCACAGTAGCAAGCAAAGCAACCAATAATCCAATCCGTCCGGCGAACATGCCATTCTCCGCGTCGGCGGTGACCAACCCCAACCCGGGCTCGCCGGTCTTCTCCCCGTCCCGCCGCCTCCCGCCCTCCCTCCTCCTTCAACAAGGACACGCCGGAGCCGCACCACCATATCCATACCCTCCCGGGCTCGCCGCTCAGACCACCCTCCCTCCTCCGGGCCTGGGCCCAGCACCAGCACCATAGGGAGGCCGCCTGCTCCCCGTCGCCATGCAAGCCCACCAGCCACCAGCAGTTTGCAGCTGTAACGACGACCGCCATAACTCCGTCGCCGTCGTGGCTCGTCAACCGCCGACGCCACCGCCTCTCCTTGTCCCCGTGGTCACCACCCTAAAGGAACAGGAATAGGAGGCGGGGCCTGAGACCCAGGAGACCGCGGGCCACGGCTTCACGGCCTACTGCCGGAAGGGAAAGGGACGGAGACGGGTCCACATGGAGGACCGCCACGTCGCCGCCGTCGGCCTCGGGGGGTGACCCCCACACGGCCTTCTTCGGAGTGTTCGACGGCCACGGTGGCAAGGCCGCCGTTGAGTTCGCCGCCAACAACATGCCCAGGATCATGACGCAGGAGCTGCTGCTGCAGCAGCAGCAAACGCCCATGACCACAACCAAAGCCGTCAAGGAGGAGGCCGTGAGGCGTGCCTACCTGAGGACCGACGCCGACTTCTCCACTTCCAGCGCAGGCGGCGCCTGCTGCGTCACGACGCTGCTCCGCGAGGGCCGCCTCGTGGTGTCCAACGCCTGCGACTGCCGCGCCGTGCTCTGCCGGGCGGGCAAAGCCAACCCGCTCACCTCCGACCACCGCGTGTCCTGCGAGGACGAGCGCCGCAGGATCGAGAGCCAGGGCGGCTTCGTTGTCGACTGCCGCGGCACGTGGCGGGTGCAAGGCTCGCTGGCAGTGTCCAGGGGCATCAGCGACGGGCACCTCAAGCCATGGGTGCTGGCGGAGCCGGACACCACCACGCTGCCCGTGGACGCGAGCTGCGAGTTCCTCGTCCTCGCCTCCGACGGCCTATGGGACAAGGTGGACGCGCAAGAAGCGGTGGACGTCGCGCGCCCGCTGTGCTGCACCGGCAGCCAGCAACTCCCTCCGCGGCCTGCAGGCGGCTGGTCGAGTTGGCGGCGTCCAGAGGCTCCACCGACGATATCACCGTCCTCATTGTCCGTTTATCGGCGATGAGCGACAACTTATACTTACTTATACTTATTATAGATTAAATTAATAACGCGACGCGCTTACTTTCCAATATATACGGAGTATATATCAACTTGCAAAGCAGCTTCTCAATCTACTATACTTCTCATGGCTAATGCTACTTCAAATTTTGCTATGTTGCATCAAAAAATGGTATTTTATCTTAATGATTTGCTCAACTGCTTGTCCAGCAGTTGCAAACGTTTCAGTAAATAACAGATAACTAGTATTTTATCTTAATCTTATAAGCTTGACATGAATTATATGCTTTGCCAAGAAATGTTGAAAAGCAACACGACTCGATCACCAGGCAAAACGACCTTTAGCGTGTAGCATTGTAGCCCCAGTACCGAAGTTTTTCTTCCTTTGCTCCAGACTCGAAGGCAGTGCATTTTCATTGATCAGTTGAAACTCCTCACAAGTAGTCAGTCCGTTCAGGATTTCTAATCATCTTCTGGCTGAGGTCAACTGTAGCTGGAAGCACAGTTTGGTGAACAAAACAATATGGATGTCTGCCTTGTAAAGAAACAAAGACTTCCATCAACTTAGTGCGTGAGTTTTTTGCAAAGTCCCATATAGTTCAGTCTGCTTGTCTTTGAAGGAATCGTCTGAGTTTTCTGGCCAATAGAACAATCGAAAGGGTAGATTAAATGGCCAAGCCAAATAGCAAAGGAAACCAATAAAAAAATATCACAATACAGTAATGCCTAAATTTGATAAGTCAGGATAATCAGAGAAATTTCTGGGTACTGGAATTAGTGCCCAGGTGAAACTACAAAGGAAAAAGGGCGCATGTCAAGAGAAGATGCGTGGAAAGTGGAAACATTGTAGCCTTAAATCACCAATTGAATGATGTGCAACATAGCTAATAGTACCTGTATAATAAATACATACCACTCTTTTGGATAATCCAAGCGTGCAATATTGGAGATTAATACAGCTACCTGCTGTGCAATCTACAATTACAGCATTTAGAAAATATAGTCTCATCAATACACATCATGTGTTTACCATCATATGAGTCAAACTGGATGCATATTATCTAGTGCATACCTGGCTATTCTCCTCATGTGTGTTTAGAAAAAGATTTTTCCCAAAGGTGGTCCTCCTCATTACTAATTCCACTGCAGCAAAGAAATTTTAATCTGGTAAGTGAAGTGCCAGACTGTTATCGTTTAAGTGTCCCACTACAGCTGTGTTTATGTTTGTGAATAGCTAAAGTTATATAATAGATGAATTACTCTTCATTGTTTTGCCTCTGAACTCCCACATTCTGGATACTGTGACACATACAATGTAATTGTATGTTCTTGGCTGTACCTCTGAGAGTGAACTGAAGTTCATCTGCAATTGTAAGCAAGAAAAGGTTGGCATTTAGATAGAGCCAATATTTCCAAATTAAATCGAATGTAAAAAAAAAAAGGGCAGACCCAGTGCCGGAGGCTCCCACATGAGTGGGGTCTGGGGAAGGGAAAAACCGAGGCAACCCTTCCCCCCGCAAAATCTGCGGAGAGGCTGTTTCGAACCCGTGACCTGGTGACTCAGTGAGACAGCTCTCACCACTGCACCAGGCCTGTCCTTCTAAATTAAATCGAATGTATACACAATAATTCATGTTGGGAAAAAAATTGAGGCACTTTGAAGGCAAAATCATGACCACTCACCAGCCGCTATTCCAATTTAAGATTTGTTCATAGAAATGTGTAATGTTGTTAATCCATCTGGAAGCACTTAGCACTAGTCAGATGTATTTGACAACAAATTTGAAAGATATATTTACCAGTTGCCATCTTTCTTGCGATCATTCATCTCTTTCCTTAGCCCTTATGCACTGGGTACACTTCCTTGCCAGGTCCCAACATTCCATCCAGCAGAAATTGCAGATTAAACATCTTTATGTGCTGACGAAAACCAACCTGACAGATTGATCTAACCGTATCCTCAAATATCATGTAACCACAGACAAAGCCTTGTCTTTCGATTTCTTGGAATGTAACAAGGATGTTCCCATTTCTATCACTGCGAGCAAGCCTGTTTAGAAGGGTAGTAAGAAGATCCTTTGACAGTCTATCCTTGAGAGACTCTTTAAAACAATTAGTAGCCTTATCAAATTTTCCTTGTCTGCATAATCCATCAACCATTATTGTATAGGTGACTTCATCTGGAGCAATATTTGCTACTTCTGTCATGTACGCAAACATGCTTTCCGCCTCACAGGCCTCTCCACTTAAGTAAAATGAATGGATGAGTGTATTGTATGTCACAACATTTGCAGGAAACCCTTGATTATAGACCAGTTTCTTGGCTACAGAAAGCTTCTCAGCGATGCAAAGACTATGGATGAAAATGTTGAACGTGCGTGAATTTGGTACGATACATTTCTTGATCATGTTTGCCAAGAGCTCCAGAACAGCTGGCCATCTGCCCATGTCACACAGTCTGCTCATCACAGTGTTGTAAGCGACAACAGCAGCACACCAATTTAACTCTGTGCTCCTCTCCAAGATGGGAATGGCTTGTGAAAACCTCGAGTTACAGCAAAGGCAATTTAGAATGATGCTCAAAGTAAAAGCTGTGGGATGCAACCCTTTACCTTGCAAGACTTCAAACTGTTTGAGTGCTTCCTTAGCCATGCCTTTCTTGCTAAGAGCATCCATGTATATATTATAGGTAACCGTACTGGGCTGGTGGCCCTTAGTTTCAATCTCTGCTAACACCTGCTCGACCTCATCGAATCTGGCATCGTCGCACAGTGCCCTTATCAGAACATTATAAGTGACAGCATTGGGAGGACAGCCAGCCTCCTCCATGAAGCCAATCAGGTTGGTAGCCTCCTCGATACGGCCCTGACGACAATAGCCCTGCACGATGGGCGTGTACGTGTGCACCATGGGGCGGCACCCTTCCTGCAGCATCCAATCGAGCACGCCCCAGGCCTCGTCAAGCTTCCCCGCCCGGCACAGCCCCGTGACGAGCGTGGAGAAGGTTCCGACGTCAGGCACCACCCCGTGGCGCCGCATGGCGTGGATCTCGTCGTAGGCGAGATGGAACTCGGCGGTCCGCCACGCGTACAGCTTGACGAGGATGTTGAAGGACGACGCGTTGGGCGCCACGCCCGCCGCGAGCATTCCGTCGAACACCCTGCGGGCCTCCACCGCGCGGCCTTCCTCCGCGAGCGCGTTGAGGAGTGTGTTGTAGCAGAGCACGCTGGGCGGGACGCCGGCGCTTGAGGCGGAGAGCATGAGGTCGGAGAAGAGGTGGACAACCTGGTCGACGTCCCCCGCGCGCGCCAGCTCCTTCATTGCCAAGTTGCAGTCGCGCTCCAGCTGCTGCAGCTGTGGAGGCGGAGGGTGGTGCGGAGAGGCTACTTCCGGCTCCGTCACGGGCGGGGGAGGGAGGGTATTGGCGTCGTCGGAGTCGTCGGAGGACGATGGGGAGGGGAAGGGAAGGACGACGAAGGCGGCGGCGGTGGAGGAGGAAGCCATGCGCCCGCGCAGGAGGAGCCGAGCTGTGGGGAGGAGGGCGGCTGCGCGCGCAATGGTCGCGACGAAGGGAGTTGCACCGGCCGCCGTGGCGGTGGAGCAGGAGGTGGCGGCGGCAGCGGCGGCGCCGTGGTGGGAGCTGTGATTTGTTTGTGTTTCTCGGGTAGTGAGATGACGATGGTGATTGACGAGAGAGGGTTTTTGGTAATTAATGGTGTGGGAGGTGATTGATGTTGGAGCCGTGCGATGTGTGTGGTGTGGTGGAGATGTGCGCACCCGGCCTTGCCTTGCCTTCCTACAGCTCACCGGCTTTTCTTTGCACAGTTTGTCAGGTTAAATATATTTTGATGGACATCAGACAGAACTCATTCTTCATTTATATATATACTAGGAGCTATGAGTTTAGAAAGAAGAAAAAACTCTAGTCACTTGCTCATCATCGCTCTTCACCAGAGACTAGAGTCATTCTATCAGTGTCATTGTCATGCCAATCTAGTTGGTTTTGGGTCACTCAAATGTAAAAAATGACCAACAAATTACTCCTTGGATTTGCACACCTTTTGTATTTCCTGGCCTTTCATATTCTAAAGTACTCTCTCCCTCTCGAAAAAAAAGTGCTAGTCAAACTTTCTTAACGTGACTAGGTTTGCAAGAAACATTAGCAATAATAATATTTTATATTTTTTAGTCAAAGTTGAATTTTTTTTACTTTACATGAGATGGGACGGAGGGAGTTAGGAGGCAATGTTCCGTTCAGACTTAATTGCTGTCAACACTGTACAAAAATAACACGGAGTTGTAGTCAACATTTCTGGTTCACAAGGCTACAATTCGATTGCAACAGTGCCGTGCCGCAGAGTTGGCCGCCGACAACATGCCCAAGTTTTTTTTTTTTTTTTTTTGTGAATCATGCCCAAGAAGATCATGGCACAGGATCTGCACACAAAACACGCACGAGTGCTCGACCGTCGAGGGCACTGTGAGGCGAACACATCTGACGACCGACAAGCGACAACGCTCATATACAGTACTCCAGACTAATCACTGTATACAGACGCACTAAATTCAGCAATAAAAGATGTAGCATATAGCGTCGGATCAATCAACAAGCCTAATAACGGAGCAGGCAGTTGTTCAAAACCAGTACAGTACATGTCTTCTCCAGACTCCCGATCAAACCAAACCAACCAACCACTCCCTAAATGTAAGAATGACCAAACCAAAATAGACTAGTCACCAGGAAATCCAATGCAAACATCTCCATCATTTATTCTTAGGCACAACACAAGAGCACGACAGCATGGAGCCTGCGGAACATAAACCTAAAACAAAAAATTGCATTCCAGGGCAACCATTGGATTGTATTTCTCACGCGACAAGGTCCTTCTCAAACAACCTCCTCGGGGTCACCAGTAAGGAGGATGGTTGCCTGGCCATGATTTCAGATTTTACCAGGAGGAAAAAAAACGTATGAATGAACAAACTGAACCCAGGACCTCGAGTCAGTCATCTTGGAGGGACAGCTATAAAACTCTGGCCATCCACACGACCGACCAAATCCAATTCTCCTACAACACACCGAACAACAATCACCCAGCCCCAATCATATCTCGGCACCAACCAAACCTCACGGTCCCAGACATCGGAAAATCACTGTCCTGAGACAATTCAGGAACAAATAGCCAACCAATCCATACTACCCCTACATACTCGTACGCTAGGTAGCTTAGGCACTCTGCACTGCTGTGTCATCAATAACTCATGTCGTGTTCAACAGTATGCTACATCGCCGCTCTGCTTCAAATGGCAGCACCTGAAAAAGAAGCAAGGACCACGTTACATACATCAAAGCATGCAGCCTTTTGTTGAACTACTCAAGGCTTTGGTCGGTCGTACTGTGTTTCTATCACCCACCACACTATATGCTCATGGTGCCTCACGAAGCAATGCCTGCTCCACCTAATGGTTCAATATCAGTTTATCACCAAACAATCAAGTAGCAGCTATGCACATCTTATGCAGTATTCAGGGCCTGCTGCAGCTGAGCAAACGCAGATGGATGGATCCTGCCAATGGCAGCATTGAATGCTTCATCCCCATGGAAAACTGCACATGCTTTTAAGTTCTCTCTTAACACGTTCTCTAGCGATGCTTGTTTGATTGGATCTGAATCCTTTACCTAGTCAACAAACAACTTTCAGCCCTTACAAACCTGTATGTATTTGGAAATGAACAGCCAGGTAAAGCATGCCATACCTGGCGCTTTCTAAGCTCTTTACTTGAAGTATTGGAATAACCTGAACCATCGTTGCCTATCCATGAAGAGCTTGTGATATCGCCACTGCAAACAATTATATCAAGAGTTGCTGATAGAATAATCTAGGCCTCAAAGGTTTAAAAACAAATAAAAGAGCCTTAATCATATTAAAATGAAGGACGAAAGGATACCTAGTATCGTCCTCAGTCTTTACTTCACGGCTTCCTATAATGACAGTAGTGCAGACACTGCATAAAATCATATAACTCATTAGTGCGTACCCAACCACCAACAAGGCAGACTTTCAGTTTCAGTTAAATGCCCAAGAAACATCTTACCTTGACAGCTATAAGTCTTGTCCTTATCTACTTAGGATACTTATCTAGAGTAGTTGGTGGCTATGTCAGCCATTACCTTTATCCCTAGCATATACTTTAGCATCTCTAGAATATGTTGTAGCTTTCTTAAGGCTCAAGCAAACTATCCTATATGTATCACCAACCTGCCATAGTTGTGGTATGGCTAATGAAATACGAAATTCAACCTCAAACCTGTGTTTTGGTTCTAACAAATGGTATCAGAGCCAAAGTTCATCTAGGTTCTACCCTTACCCCATCCCAATCCGTTGCCATGTCTCTCCTCTCCTCACCCTCTTCCTCCAACCGTTCCACCACCTCCAGCATACGTGCTGCAGTGGCTGCAGCAGCCAGGCATGAGGAGGCGGTGGCCGAGCGTGCAGCAGCAGCGGAGCGGGCGGCTCGCATCGCCCAGGCGGAGCTTGCTGCGGCGCGTGCGGCTGAAGCCGCCCACCAGGCAGCAGCGGAGGCGCGGGAGGCTGCAGCAGCAGCGGCTGAGCTACGTGCGGAGGCGGACGAGCAGGAGGACTACGGCGCCCGGGCGGGCGCGTCAGATGCAGGAGCGGCGGCGGCTGCAGCTCTGCGCCGCGGAGCGGACGCCGAGCGGGCCTGGCCCGACGCGGGCGGCCTGGGCGGACGCGGTGGACGTGAGGCTGGCGACCGCTTCGACGACCGACGCGGACACGATGCGGGCCGCTTCGACGGACGACGCCGCGACTTCGACCGGGACGCACGGGACCGGGACAAGCGGGCGGCACGCGACGCCAACGCCTGGCTGGAGCGGGAGGAGCGGCGCGAGGCGCGGGACATGGCGGAAGGGACGCTGGCGCGCGGAGCCCTCATAGGCGGCGCGCCTCCCCTTCCCCGGACCGGTGCCGTGGTCGCCGTGGCCGGCCCGGCTCCCCTCCCGTCTTGCAGACCGTCGTCAAGGACGCCGGCGGCGGATGGCCCATGCTCGCCGAGACCAACTACACCGAGTGGTCCATGGTGTTGAAGGTGAAGATACAGGCGCGGTGCATGTGGGATGTGGTACGGTACGGCGACGCCGACTTCGACGAGGATCGGCGGGCACTGGAGGCGCTTCTTGCTGCTGTTCCGACGGAGATGCACTCCTCCCTCGCGAACAAGCGGACCGCCAACGCCTGGGACGCCATCGCCGCGGCACGCATCGGCAGCGACCGCGCCCGCAGGTCCACGCTTCAGAAACTGCGTTAGGAGTGGGAGAACCTGGCTTTCAAGCCAGGTGAGGACGTCGACGACTTCGCTCTCCGCCTCAACACCGATGTCAAGAAGATTCGCGCCCGACTGGCGACAACGACATCGACGAGAGAGAGAGAGTCGCCGAAGTTCCTCCGCGTCGTCCCCAAGAAGTACTCGCAGGTCGCCGTCGCCATCGCGATCGAGATGTTGCTGGACTTCTCTGAGCTGTCGATCGAGGAGGTGATGGGTCGCCTCAAGGCCGTCGACAACCGCGAGCAGCTACCTCCCTCAGAGCCGGTCACCATCGGTGGCAAGCTTCTCTTCACCGAGGAGCTGTGGCTCGCCCGCCATGAGGGAGAGAAGAAGGGGAGGCCCGGGTTCTTCGGATTTTCGGGTTAAATCGAAAGTACCGCAAGCGTCGGCCGTGCAAGCGGGACAAGGCGCGTGGTGGCGCTCCTAGCGGCGCCGACGGCGAGCGCAAGGCTACCCGCGATGACACCTGCAACAACTGCGGGAGGTCCGGCCACTGGGCCAAGGACTGCCGGAAGGCGAAGCGCGGCGGTCAGGCGCACGTCGCGCAAGCGCAAGAGGGTGACGAGCCGGCTCTGTTCTTCATACACGGGGGCATCGAGCCACACTCCTCTCCCGCGCCGGCCGCCGCCGCGCTCCTCCACCTCAACGAGCCACGGGCTCACGGTTTCCTCGGCAACGGGTCCGGCGGCGACAAGATCGACGGGTGGTACCTCGACACCGGCGCCACCCACCACATGACCGGGCGGACGGAGTTCTTCTCCGAGCTCGACTCCGGCGTTCGAGGCTCCGTCAAGTTCGGGGACGCCTCCGCCGTGGAGATTAAGGGCGTCGGCTCCGTCGTCTTCACCGCCAAGACCGGCGAGCACCGGCTGCTCACCGGTGTCTACTACATCCCCGCGCTGAGGAACACCATCATCAGCTTGGGACAGCTGGATGAGAACGGCTCGCGCGTGGAGATCGAGCACGGGGTCTTGCGTATCTGGGATCGCCACCGTCGCCTTCTCGTCAAGGTGAACAGAGGCGCCAACCACCTCTACATCCTCCACGTGCAGGTGGCGCAGCCCGTGTGTCTTGCAGCCCGCTGCGACGACGACTCCTGGCGGTGGCACGAGCGCTTTGGGCACCACAACTTCGAGGCCCTGAAGCAGCTCAGCAACAAGGAAATGGTGCAGGGCATGCCGCGAGTCAAGCACGTGGAGCAGTTATGCGACACCTGCGTCCTCACCAAGCAGCGGCGGCTCCCCTTCCCCCGCCAGGCGAGCTTCAGCGCCAAGGAGAAGCTGGAGCTCGTGCACGGTGACCTCTGCTCACCTTGACCTGGAGGCCGGCGCTTCTTCCTGCTCCTCGTCGACGACGTGTCCCGCTACATGTGGGCAGTCCTGCTCGACACCAAGGCGGCGGCTGCGGACGCCATCAAGCGCCATCAAGCTGCTGAGGAGTGTGGCCGCAAGCTTCGGGTGCTACGCACCGACAACGGCGGCGAAGTTCACGGCGGTGAAGTTCACGGCAGATCGCGCCGACGCGAGGGATCAGCGCCACTTCTCCGCGCCAGACACCTCAGCAGAAGAGCAGCGTCGTTGAGCGCCGCAACCAGACGGTGGTGGCCACCGCCCGCGCCCTCCTCAAGCAGAGAGGGATGCCGACAATCTACTGGGGGGAGGCGGTCATGACTGTTGTCCATCTCCTCAACCGCTCACCCACCAAGGCTCTTGACGGCAAGACGCCGTACGAGGCCTGGCACGGGCGTAAGCCGGTGGTGAGCCACCTCCGCGTCTTCGGCTGTCTCGCCTTCGCCAAGGAGCTCAACCACGTCGGCAAGCTCGACGACCGGAGCACGCCAGGGGTCTTCATCGGCTACGCAGAAGGCATCAAGGCCTACCGCATCCTCGACCCTGCAACACAGCGCGTCCGCATCTCCCGGGACATCGTGTTCGACTAAAGGCGAGGTTGGGCCTGGGACAAGGCGGTGGACGACGGCTCGACTTCGACTCTCAGAGATTTCGTCGTCGACTACGTCCACTTCGAGGGAGCCGGGGAGCTAGCAGCTCATCTTCACCGAGCTCGTCTACCTCAGCACCCGGCTCACCATCAGCTCCGGCAAGTACTCCACCGCCTACACCACCAGCAAGTCCTCCACCACCTGTACCACCGGCTACGCCCCGCTCTCCTACACCGGCTCCCCAATCTCCTGCATCGGTGCCCACACCTCCGAGATCGGCAAAGAAGCAGCCTTTGGTCCATGATTTAGCGCAAGACGGTGGAGTTTTGCCACTCTCATTGTCTCGACGACGAGGATCGCGTCGATGCCTACCACGACGACGAGCCTCTGCGCTACCACACCTTGGACAACATCTTCGGTGATCAGCCCGTCCCTGGACTGGCAGTGCACAACTTCGAGGCGGAGCTGCACCTGGCGCACGAGGACGGCGAGCCCCGCTCCTTCGCTGAGGCGGAGGGAGACGCGGCATGGCGCGCCGCGATGCAGCAGGAGATGGACGCGGTCGAGCGGAACCGGACGTGGGAGCTGGCGGATCTTCCTGCCGGCCACCGCGCCATCACCGTTAAGTGGGTCTACAAGCTCAAGAAGGATGAGGCCGGGGCGGTGATCAAGCACAAGGCGCGTCTGGTGGCGTGCGGGTTCGTCCAGCAGGAGGGAGTCGACTTCGACGACGCCTTCGCGCCCGTTGCGCGGATGGAGTCCGTCCATCTCCTCGCACTGGCAACCCAGGAGGGTTGGCGTGTGCACCACATGGACGTCAAGTCCGCCTTCCTCAATGGTGACCTGAAGGAGGAGGTCTACGTCCACCAGCCGCCGGGATTCGTCATCCCCGGCAAGGAGAATAAGGTTCTTAGCCTACGCAAGGCCCTCTACGGCTTGCGGCAGGCACCCCGAGCTTGGAACGCCAAGTTGGACTCCACTCTCAAGCAAATGGGGTTCCAGCAAAGTCCTCACGAGGCTGCAGTCTACCGGCGGGGCAAGGGAGGCATGCCCTATTGGTAGGCGTCTACGTCGACGACTTGGTGATCACCGGCACCAAGGAGGCCGAGGTGGAGTCATTCAAGGAGGAGATGAAGGCGACCTTTCAGATGAGCGACTTGGGCCTTCTCTCCTACCTGGGGGATCGAGGTCCACCAGGACAGCTCCGGCATCTCCCTTCGCCAGACCGTCTACGCCAAGCGCATCGTCGAGTTGGGCGGGCTCACCGGCTGCAACCCAACACACTCTCATGGAGAGAGGTGAAGCCGCGACAGCACGGCGAAGGAGGTCGACGCCACGTGGTACCAGCGCATGGTGGGCAGCCTTCGCTACCTCATCCACACACGGCCGAACCTGTCGTTCGCTGTTGGCTACGTCAGTCGGTTCATGCAGCGACCGACGACAGAGCATGAGCAGGCCGTCAAGAGGATCCTCCGCTACGTCGCGGGCACTTCCGACTACGGCTTGCACTACCCGAGGTGTCCCGGTGCGGAGCACTTCATCGAGTACAACGACAGCGACCTCGCCAGCAACATCGACACAAGCAAGAGCACCAGCGGGACGCCATTCTTCCTCGGCAAGTGTCTAATCAGCTGGCAGTCGGTCAAGCAACAAGTGGCGGCTCTGTCCAGTTGGGCGGAGTACATCGTTGCCACAACCGCTTCGACTCAAGCTCTCTGGTTGGCTCGGCTGCTAGGCGATCTCCTGGGCAGGGACGCAGAAGCAGTGGAGCTCAGGGTGGACAGCAAGTCCGCCTTAGCTTTGGCGAAGAACCCCGTCTTCCATGAACGCAGCAAGCATATCCGCATCAAATACCACTTCATCAGGAGTTGTTTGGATGAGGGGAGCATCAAGGCCAGCTACATCAACACCCAGGATCAGCTCGCCGATCTTCTCACCAAGTCCCTTGGGCGGGTCAAGTTCCAGGAGCTTCGTGCCTGGATTGGGATGGTTCAAATTCCCCAGAAGGCGCTACACAAGACTTAGGGGAGAATGGCAGCTATAAGTCTTGTCCTTATCTACTTAGGATACTTATCTAGAGTAGTTGGTGGTTGTGTCAGCCCTTACCTTTATCCCTAGCATATATTTTAGCATCTCTAGAATATGCTGTAGCTTTCTTAAGGCTCAAGCAAGCTATCCTATATGTATCCCCAACCTGCCATAGTTGTGGTATGGCTAATGAAATCTGAAATTCAGCCCCAAACCTGTGTTTTGGTTCTAACATACCTCAGTATGTCATCAAGTTTGTCAATGACCTGAGGTACCTGTAATGTCAAAATTATAGAAAGCGCTATTGCATATTCCTTCTGCTGTATAGCATTTGCATCATCTACCTGTCCAATGACATAGTGCTTGTTAAAATAGTACCACAAAAACCACTGAGCTCTTCCAGAATTTACAAGACTCGCATATCAACAGCTAAAACACGTCAAAAATACTAAAGTGAGGCTGATATCAAGCATTCAATCATTGTATGAATAGACACAAGCACGGTTTTGTGTGAACAGAAAAGTTTCATTGACAACACAACCATAACCCTAGCATCACCAGGTCAGGATATATGTTGAAACAAGAACAGGTTAGATACATCAAATGCACAGCATAATTTAGGGCTCGTTTGTATCCGGATAGGATTTTACAATCCGGCCAAAAAAACCAGAATCCTATCCAAACGAAAGGGCTTCTAGGGGATTCTGGTATGTGTTTGAGAAATCCAAGGCTATAGTCGAATATCCCTTCTCTATGAGGGTGGGAAAAGACCATTTTGCCCTTGCTTCAACATTATCCACAAAACCATCTCAAGGGAATTTTAGACATTTCGCTTGTACAATGCATCCACTATCCATAGTATAATCTAGGAATCTAAACAGATTAGATTATTTCCATCCAAAATCTAGATTCTCAAAATCACTATCTACTATCTGGATTCTTATAACCCTAGGAGCATCCAAACAGGGCCTTGTACACATTGAAGTCAAATGGCGGGATCAAAAGAGCCTAGAACATTAGCCACTAGAACTATGTAGGTATCCCAATCTTTAAAACGACCTTATGAAAAAATAATCTTTAGAACAAGGTGCCCAATTTCCAAGAAACGAACAGTGCTGAAGGAAGTACCTTGTCGATCCACATATCAACTAAAGAAAGAAGCAGATTATTGTTCACAGAAATCCCAGCTTGTTGGATGCTTGCCAAAAGGGCAGGCTCTGATAATAGTTGTGATGAAAAGTTTGTATTCATCACCAGAAGCCTAGCAAGAATCGCCCCAGAGGATGCCCGGACAGTTGTCCTAGACGGGTTTTGCCCATCATCTTGACTCAACGATATGAAGGTAAGTTTCTAGAAGAAGTCATGAACGCACAAGTTAGATCAATGGAAATGGAAAAACAATGTAATGAAAAATGGAGGGTCATTGGAGCACCCCAGACACATGACCAAGTTTATAAGTACCTGAAGAGCACTGGATATCAATGGTGGAGCTTCCAGAGGAAAGATCTGCACCAAGAAGCTCTGATTAGAAACTTAGATCTCAGCAAAAGAAGAAAGCTAACTGCAACAAGTTTTTTTTTAAAAAAAAAAGGAGATATAGGTCTAGACAATTCAATTACAGGACCTTATGACCTGATGGGCAGATAAAAAGTCAATGAATAGAAATTCTTCACAGCACAAGGCTCCTTAACTACAGCACTGCATATTCAGGACCAACAGTTTCCTTGTAGTTCTAGCCTATGAAATTATGGTTACAGCAAATTTAGTACGGTAGAAAACTAGGTTCCCTCACATCAACTTGTCCCAACAAATTCACAGTAACCAACATCACCAGAAGTTACTCGGGAAAGTAGAGTTGCTTCACTAGGACAAAGTATTGTTACCTGAATAAGAAGATCAACAATAGGAAGCGCAGTGAGAAGTCCTTTGTCATTGACATTTCCAACAATAGTATCAATGATGTTAGCTAGGCTTGCACCATGGCTTTTCAAAAATTCTGATCCACCAAAAATTATGTAATCCTCAATTATTTTCATTGTGATCTGCAAAATAATCTAATTTGAGAGTCAAAGCAAATAAATATCTCCAAATCTGGAGATATGGCATGTAATAAAATAAACTTATAAACTCAAATATAGCACAAATACAAATAAGAGCAATCTAAAACTGCATATCACTCAATTTGCAGCAACAGCTAAGAGAAGTTGCTTTTAGAAGTTCCACTTTCACCAGAACAATATATCGTATGATTATGAAGAACTTTGGTCTTGTGCCAAAACTCAATTGGTCCTTTCATGGATGGATATGAGGTAAAAAAAAAAAAAACTAAAAACTAAAAGCTAACAGCAATACATAGCTGGTAAAATAAGCAGAAGCTGGACCATTTGCCGCCTCCAGATGATAGTACGCCGAGATGAGATCAACAAAATAAGTAAATATAACAGCACCAAAGTTAATGAGCAATATGTAAATAACCATAATGGTAAGGCTAAATTGGTGATAATTGATCTACTTGCCAGCAAGTTACCATTAACAAATGAGAAAAAAATCAATTCACAATTTCACATCTTTCTAAAACCGTGAAGTAGACTAACAAATATCCTACTCCGTCGTGAAATACAAGGTATCCTATGAATTCTAGGACTATGACATATTATGGGGTAAAGAAAATGACGCACATAACCCTCACTTAAGATATTGTGATTACCATATTGGATACCTTATACTTTAGGACAGAAGGAGCAAAAAATATTTAGAGGGGGGGGGGGGGGGGGGACAGAAAGGCCACATACACACTAAAAGAACCCAATCACACTGAATAGAACTACTTGCACACACTGCCTTATTCTGAACCAAGAGAGGTTTCCTTCCTTTCTTTTTAGGGGTGTGAGTTCTAACCTCCAGATGGTCAAAGCTTCTATTCATGATGCCCACGAGGTAAGGGAATAAATCCAGAAGTTGAGGTACAATGGAAGGGCCATTTGAAAGGGTTGCTTCCCACAACTGCAGTATGAATTCTGAATATTAGAGATTTTGTGCATGCACGTGTGCTTGTGTTCATGACAACATGGTTAAGAATCACTTACCAGAACACTGTCCTCAAGAAGATTAAGAGCATCAGGGCTGTCGACATTGATACCACTTTGCAGTATAGGAATAAGCATGTGGTAAGAAAGAGGTGACTGGAATCCAAGCGAAGAAACAAAAGTTCTAAGTGCTGTTAGTAATTGTATCTGTAGCAAGCTTTCACCCGCAGATTCTTTCCATATCTGGAAAAGGAAAACAAAATTAGGCAACTAAATAATTTGAACCAGAAAGGAAAATAAGCACCGCTGAACATTGAACTGATGAAGTCCCGCAAGGCCTCAACAAAGTTCTTTTCACCCTAACCAAAGCTTTTTTTTCCTCGAACAATGCAGGAAAGCTGCGTGCCATTTCATTTAAGAAGAAAAAATAGTACAAGGAGATATCAAGAGGCCTTTCCAAGACCCAACCCCTTACATTACGTTAGCACCTATTATAAAACTTAAACAAAATACAACCTCGACTAGAAAAATATATCCTCAGGAGAGATGGCCCGGGGAGAACAACCTAGAGAGGAGTTAGCTGAGAGCCAACGCTCCAGCGGAGCACCAAAGGATACATTCCTCTCCCACTTTGTGCAGAACCGCCTAGACACAGGGTAGCTCCTTCAAAAACAAAAGAGTTCCTATGTTTCCAAATTCCCAGGCTACTAGAATGATCAACGTATTGAGCCCTTTTCTCAAAACTTTAGGTAGCCCTTGATAGCATTGAACCAGCCCCCACTAAAGTTTGATATTGTGATTCTATTTCTTGTGAAAAAAAGGGGGCAAACACAAACTTGCTCCCTTGCAGTACTTGATAACAGATACTATCAAGGGCAAATCTATATAACATGACGCGGTAATATTCATGTGTTTTCTCTGATAGTCAGTAATAGATGTTGAAACTGTGACACAAAACCTGAATAAAGCATATTGCTAGAGAAGTTGGCATTTTATCTCCCTTCGACCCTTCTAGTGTAACATTTAGCAAATGATGGTATGTCAGAAGCACTATGTGAACTCAGCTTTCCCCAAAGGATATTCTAAATGAATAGAGAGCAGCAAACAGAAAGTTTATCAGACAGAAATCAATGAGCCATACCATCTGAAAAAATTGAGATAGCTGACTTGCAAATGGAATAACCTTGTCTCCCGCATGTTCAAGAAGAACTGAAATGAAGTTCAACACTTGCACCTACAAAGAAATAGGTAAAAATTAGGAGAGAGGGCAAACCTGAAAATTCATAAAGGTAGATGTACAAGATTTGGTGTGCAACACAAGCTACCAACTAGATCCTGCCTAATGTAACCATTCATTGCTTCCTGACTAACTTTTACTCGGCATTGTATTGACTAATAGCACAACATGAAGTTCCAATGCGTACAGGGAAATCAGGTTAAAAAGAAGTTGAAGGAGAACAGGAATTGTGCTTTTGAGATACAAACCTTTGAATCAAATTCTTGGACGTCTTCTATCAACTCGAAACTCATTGTCCAACATGTAGGAAGACACTCAAACAAATCTACTTCAGAAAAGCAAGATTCTTGGAAAAGATAACACAGAGAAGAGCATGCTGCTAGCTGAAAGTTGAACATAATGAACAAACAATTAAAACAAGTAGGTACAACTATACACGCATAATGCCAAGGAATTGCAGAGGTAGAACATACCCTAACGGCTATGTCATTATCCTGCAGCAATCCAACCAAAGCGCGGTAGACCAATTTCCGAGTGTCACCCTTGATCTACAGAGCAACAAATGTTGGAGCCCAAATATAAAGTAAACCACTAAGCCTAGACGCTGTGCAGAAAGTAAACTATATCATATATGGTTTTCTGAAATCATATCATATCACAGAAAACGTACCTCAGAAATCCATTGCCCAAGTAGCAATGCAATTTTTCTACGAACGATACGCATATTGGGGTGATGATTTGAAATTTCTATAGATAGAGATCCATGGAACCTGTAGAAAGTAGAGAAAAACAAATAGGAATGCAATCATTTAGAACACACTATGACCATCAACTTCCCAATAATGCTTTGTCAGTATGCTCAACACAAGATGCTAACACACAAACATGTAAGAGCATTTGCAAATGGCTCTACAAAGACTGATATCATTTTCATTAAGAACTCATAAAGTTACAAACTTAGCAACCTACCATTCATTAAAACTGAGGTAGTTCGAAAGTTCATAATAAACATGCCCGGCGGCTGTATAGGCAGCATCCTTTAAAAGCATTCCAGCAGTAACATCTGTTTCTTGTGGTGGAGAAACAGCCATAGCTTCACGAAGAACAGAAACAACAACTGGAGCTAGAAGCTGAAGTGACACATGATCATGTGAGCATTAAAGCATTCAATTGACTCACGGCCACAATGAAAATTTAAATGTGCACACCTCTCGGTACTTCTCGAAGATAACAATGAAGAGGGCTTCAGCACATGGCCGTTTTTTCTCGGTCCACTGAACCAAATTCTGCTCATGGTGGAAGGACTCAGGATTCTCTGACCACTCTTCCAAATCCTTTGCTGTGTAAATGAAGTATCTGCAAAAGAATTGCAAACTTCTAAGGTACCTGAAGGCCAGAAAAATCCTAAATAAAAATATAAAATGAGCTACAAAAAAAAAAAAAAAACTGTGTGTAGAATTGTAGATGTAATATGAATACCAGAAAAATTACAAGATATTCAATGGCGCCTGTTCTACTGGTAATAGACACAGATGAATTCATTAAGCATGCGTTGGTGCAGCAATCTAGGTTGCTGGCCAAATGATGTGCTCACCAGTTTGTTCAGTATTAATGCATACTTTACTCGGTTAACAAGAGACAAGTTGTATTTTTATCTTACTTAAACTTGACAAGGTTCATTATATGATTGCCAAGGAATCAAAATACTACCTCCTTACTAAAATGTTGCAAAGGAGCACAACTCGATCACCAGACAAAACGGCCTTCAGCATGTCACTAGCCACTGCTGCAAAGTTTTTCTTCCTTTGCTCCAGACTTAAAGGCTGTGCATTTTCATTGATAACACGTCCTGTGGGACTTGGTCTGTATTCTTTGCACTCCAGTACTGATTTAACCAAAACCATGCTTTGTATAAGAAATTCCTCAAAAGTTGTGCCAGTCTGTTCAGGATTTGTAATCATATTCAAACAGAAGTCAACTGTAGCAAGAAGCACAGTTTGGTGAACAAAAGAATATGGATGTCTGCCTTGTAGAGTAACGAGGACTTTCATCAACTTAGTGCATGCTCTTTTTGCAAAGTCCCGTAGTTTAGCTTGCTTGTCTTTGAAGGAGTCGTCTGTAGAGTAAAGAACAACAACAGATAATTTACTTGTGATCAGAGAGAAGTGGTTAACGGGGCATATTTACACATGACTACAATATCACTCTTTGAGTTTTCTAATCAATAGCATTTTCGAAGTAATATATTAAATAATGAAGCAAAAAAAATATCACAAAACAGTACTGCACTAATGCCTAAATTTGATGAAGTCAAAGCAAAATCAGAGCAATTTCAGGGTGTAAGAATTAATGCCCAGGTGAAACTACATAGGTAAAAGAGGGCATTCGAGGCAATGTACAAGTAAAATATTAACTTACAATATGGAAGAAGGGATCTAATGGCAGTCAAAACTGTTGGACAAACTTCCCTGACATGCCAGACCTCCTACAAAGGTAAACAGCTAGTTGCAGATCTTGCTTCTGGAACAGCTTATGAACATTCAGTAGCAGAAAGACTATGAGCAAAGGAGATAATATGATTACCTGTGCAGTTCTTGAGTCACTAGCATAACCTGAAAAAATTAGCTGCCGGACAATCTTTAAGCAGAGCAACCACCGGTCGCAAATCAAAGCAAGGTCATTGGATTGCTCCAAAATGGAATCTATGTCATTCCTCTGTGAGAGCATAGAAAGATTCTGTAATATAGCCTGCACATCACTCTTCCAAAGGTTCCAGGTATACTCAAACAAGTGGCCAGTGATCTACATAAGAAAACAAGATGTGTAAGGATGTGCTGCTTAGTTTGTGAACATTTTTTTACTTTTTAAGTAAATATCTCATTACAATGAATATTATCATAAAAAAACTTCCAACACATATTCACAATTTCATGGAACGGTGACACAATTGCAGATGCTATGGAATACGGAAGGCATGTTTCTCGATCAATTCAATAACTTGACAATAGTGAAAAGCTCACATTATGACAATCCACCTGTGAACCCCTTGAGATGCCTTGATGTGATCAAATAAGAAAAACCAGAAATAATATGAGTTTGCTATGTTGTGTCTCATGCGTTATGGGGCACTGGCAACAAGCTATTATGAAGTCAGTGTCAGAACAATATTATAAAATGAAACAAAAATATCAATGGACAAAACACAAACACAACTGAGTAGGGACACACATGGATAAGTGGCTTCTACAAAATGAAAAATGAAATTACCTCTGCATAATTCTTCTGATCCACAGCAAGCCGTTTAGTTGACAGCTCCTTTAGAGTTCGAAACAGGACCATAAACACACGATGTGAAGCAAGAACATCAGCGGACTGCAGCTGTTGTGCCAATACAGAGAGAAGGTCTGGCCTGAATGACAAGATGTGAGGAACCATTGTAGCCTTGAATCGCAAATCGAACTATGTGCAAGATAGCTGATAGTAGTTGTTTCGCAAATACATACCACTCCTTTGGGTAATCCAAGCGTGCAATCTTGGAGATTAATACAGCTAGCTGCAGTGCAATCTACATTACAGCATTAAGAAAATACAGCCTCGTCAATACGCATTATATGTGTCTACCATCTATGACTCAAACTGGATGCAAATTATAGTGCACACCTGGCTATTTTCCTCATGCATGTTTAGCAAAAGATTTTTCCGAAGGTGGTCCTTCTCCTCATTGCTAATTCCACTGCACCAAAGAAATTTTAATCTGGTAAGTGAGATGTCAGAAACTATTAACATGTAGTTGAAGAAGTGTGCCATTTATGCTATGCAACATCAAATTATCAAGCAGAAATTTCGGTTAAAAGTGCAGCTTTTGGATTACCAACAAATCTAAAGAACTATTTACTACACAAAGAGGTGACAGGGAACTAATCAATATGAATGTTGGAGCTCAGGGCTCCTCTTGAGACCAGCTAGTAGTATTCCATGATTTAGTAAGCTCGAATTGGCAATGACTCTAACCGAAGTGGCAATGGGATTAAACATATAAGTGATATACAATATCAAAAATGCTGCCACCCAAAAGAATTGCAAGGCTTCAATATTACTACGATTTTCAGAAGGGGGGTGGGACGGAAATCAATCAATCACTTAGAATTAAGGAAGAGGAATCGGGACTCACTACGAATCGCGGCGATGCCGCCAGTAGCGGTTGATACTGTTCTTAAAATACACCGTGGCGAGCAGGCGAACATCCTCCCGACAAGCCAATCCCCTAGCCGAGATGATCTCCTGCGAAGCAGCAAACCAGAGAAATAGGTCGGTAGGAGTTGAAGCAGCAGCCCCGTAGATCGGACACCCGGTGGCGAGAAGCCAAGCCCTAGAAGAAACCAGGATGCGATGTGAGAGTACGGGGAGAGGCGGAATGGCTTACCAGGAGGCAGGAGCAGAAGCCCGGGCGGGTCTCGCACTGCGCGAGAGCTGCCTCCGCCGGGCGCCGCGCCGCCTCGTCGGCGCTGAGCGAATTGACGAGGACGGTGTACATGGTGGGCACATCGCTGGCGGAGAGCGCCATCTCGCACCACCCAAAACGGCAGGGCGGGAAAGGGGCGGCGACAAGAGGAGGTGGTGGTGGTGTCGGCGGCGGCGGCGGCAGTACGGGATGATCGGAGAAGATGTCCGGGACTGGACTTCCGGAGGGTGTTGCTTCGCATCGTAGAAGAAAAAGGAAATTGCAAGTCGGCCGCAAACAGATGGCCAAAGGGACCCATTTTTCCCTTTTTATTTAAAAAATAAAATAAATACTCTCTCACTTTAGTTTTATCGTGTATAAGTCAAAATAATTTATGTTTGGTCATAGAGAAATTGTGAACATTTATAAACACCAGATAGATATATTTATAAAAGTATTTTGACGAATGTAATGATACCCTTTTGTATCATAAATATGATACTTTATTATAAACATACTTTATTTATAATAAAAGATAGTTTGACTCAAAACAAATGACATGTTTTTTTATTGCGAAGGAATAAAAGATAAATAAATGAGAAATATTGCAATAGAACACTTCTGACCATTCAAATTTCATTACCTCGGTGGCTTCTATTCTTATCTAAGTACTGAATATGTAGAGTTAAATATATGAGTGGTTCATAAAATTATTATGGTATACCACCTAGATTAATGAACTCTCGTAGTATTTTTTTTAACACTCTAGTCAACATAAGAGGTTGTGAGGTTCTCGTCTTCCTATGCAAAGCGGGTAGAGATCTGCTTTGACATCTAAATCAAACGTGACGTTGGCGCTAGGCATGTTTGTCTCGCGATTCTGCTCATCCGATAATTTGGGAAATTCATATGATAATCTATTAAATCTATGTGTGAGTTTAACTCCTTTAAGATCATTATAGAAAAAAAAACCTTTATAGAATAATAATAAAAGAAAATATCCTCTTTAACCCCAGCCGGCCAACAGGCCTAAATCGGTCAGGCTCCACCACTCGGCCTGCTAGACCCTCTTTTTTTTACCTTTCTCCGGTATTTCGTTTTTTTGGCTTCAGTTTTGATTTGGTTCCTCGAAATCCGGATACTAGAAAATGAGAATCAGACCGCTCTGAAAAAATCTAGAATTAAGCATTTCGGTTTTCAATTATTTCAGTTCTATTTCGGTCCTAACTGGACTTTTTCATCAGAGGCTAACACAAAAAAAAATACAAGCTCTAAAGCATATTTGGGAAACATTTTCTCTACTCAATAATAATTGACAAGGGAAGCTATAGGAATATAGTAATACAGACACTTTTTTTCTAGAACACGACTTCATGTGTATTTCATTAAGAAGAAGTAATACAAATACATAGCGGTTCAAATATGACATGCTGCACATAAACAAAACATAGTGTTATAAATTCAAATAAGTAAAGTACAATTCATGTAACCTAATCCCTCCTTTCAATTACCTCCTGCCAAACCAGCCATGAGATATCGAGGAAAATGATAATGAAACATTAAAGCATTGGATGAAAGGGTGTGTAGCCTAGTAGGTACAAGAGCCTTGGTAGCACATTAGGTCCTAGTTTCGTCTCTCCGTTGGAGCGAATATTCAAGGATCCTGTGCTGACTTTCTCAATCACAATCCCGAGGATTTGGTAGCCCATTCTTCGAAGAAGCTCATAGGAGTAGAGTTTGTGTCGGGTTCATAAACCCGGGGTCCCTCGCGGACCGGCTTCTCAACAAAGACTTGGCCCAAGCAGACAACGTGCAATTCATGGACCAGCCCAAGAATCTAAACAACATGCCATAAGGACGATCTAATCACCGACCGAAAGGTCTGACCGAGGAGCGACGCCCGTTTTCCAACTTCGGCCCACCTCTCCGACCGGAGCGCTCTCTTCGGTCTCTAGCCCGCCTCCGGACGGCCTCTCCGACCGGAAGGCCTAGCCAAAGCACTACTTCCGACTCCGACACCACGTCTCCGACCGGGGTACGCCAAAACCTTGCTCACTGCTTTTCTCCGACTAGCGCAATCAGGGCCGACTGGGAGTAACCGACCGGGGACGCCCGCTCGGTAAGGACCAGGAAACGGACGAAGAAAGTAAGGCAGGGTGTACAAGTCAAACCGCAATATCGGGGATCATACTCTGTACACCTGCAGAAAACAGTACTCTGCAACCTCCCTGGCACAACAGAGCCCAAACAGTGTTGTAGGCGCCGACATTTTCCCCTACAATATTGTGGGCGTCATTAACTCCTATACGGTGAGGGCCCCCCACATGTCTCTGGGCATCGACAGTGTTGTGGGCGCCGACTTTTACCGTACCGAGCGAACATGGTAAAACTCCTCACATGCCTCTGGGCATCAACAGTAGCAGCATGTACCGACATCTGCCATACCCGAACAAGACGACGCAACCTCCCACATGCATCTGACATCCAACAGTGTTGTGGGCGCCTACCATCATCATGTACCTCCGCCCGTGGGCAACAAGACTTAGAAGCATACATACTATCTCCCTCTCACCTGTAAGGCCATCCTCTTCACCTATAAAAGGGGATGCGCTCTCTCCCAACAAAAAGGAGGATTCAAGTGATTCCAGATTCATTAGATCGATCAAGTTCACTAGTTCACAACCACAGAACCGCCAGGTTTGAACCTCAAGCACACGCTTGAACACTTAGCTCATAGCGGAGCTCCCGTCACTCTCGGCCCTTCCGACCGGAGTCCGACCGGACCTCTTGTACCCTCCACCTTTCTCCTTCTCGTTTGTAACCCCACAACAAACTTCGAGCACCTGGGCTCAGGAATAAAGTCACCGACCGACTCAAACTGGACGTAGGGCACGTTGCCTGAACCAGTATAAACCATGTGTCATTGAGTGCTAGGTCACCTCCGATCACAACGTACGACAAAACTACAAATATTTACTTGTTGGTCACTTTCTACACTGACAGTTTGCGTGAGTACCTTCATAGGGGTGACTGTGCGTGCGTTGTGAGCATCCATACTGTGTAATTCTAAAAAGCATAGGATTGGTCGTTGATCTTCCATTGAGATGGGAAATAAAGGAGGATTGTATTGGACTTTTCCTAAAGGGGAATAGAGAGATGTGTGGAAGCAAATTGTTCAGTTGATTAGGTTAATTATTTGTGTTAGAACATCCCTCTATTTTTTAAGTTCTCAATTTTTATATTATGCGATATGCCAATCATCAACATGCGCCTCTTTTATCAATTTAGCTCAGTTCTTTGAAAGTGCTCACGAGGATAGGGTGTGCACGTCTATAATGAGTTCATGTGTCAACTTCTTGATTTCCGTGTTAACTTCCCTTTTCATGTCAAAACAACAGCATATACTACAAGTTTCAGTTTGACACTGTTAGAAGAAGAGCGGTCGGCGCAAATGATCGATGTGTATTCTCATTGATGAACAATAGTGTATATATACAATAGGCAGTTGCCTTGTCAGTGACTTAGATGAAAAGGTGCCTATCTATTATGTCTACAGGAACCGTCTGCTAATGACGAGATTAACAATTTGATCACTTAATAATTAATTAATCTCAACAGACACTTTGATTTGTTTAATACATGATGAAAAGAATTGGAGAATGGATTTTTTTTCGTAATTGTTGGTTGCAGTTGTAGCCTACTTTGAGCACTTAGAAAAAATATCCAAATAATCACAGACCCATCAAGGCCTATAAGGATCGAAGATGAGCGATTAATATGACTTTGCTTTTTTTTTGGAAAGTATAGATGAAAAAGCCTTTTATCAAACGTTGATTACTGAAATCCAACCTTGAGAAAAATAGTCTTAGGCTATGTTTGGTTCAACTTCTTAAAAGTTTTTCTGCTGCCAAAATGCAAGTATCGACTGAATGGGTGTGGACCTGAATCGCTTTTCTAGAAGCACATGTAGTATATTTTTCGCAGCATCCTAGACTCTACCTTTGTTTTTCTGCTTTTCAAAATGAGCTGTTTCACATACCTTGTTATATTTTTCACATCGTTTGTATTTGGACTCTACTAATTTCGTTTTTTGTTTTTGATTTCGTCAACATTTAAGTACTCTATGCATGTACCGCAAGTTTTCAAATGAGATAACTGCCATAGTATATTTTCACATCAGGTAGCTTTTTCAAATGAGTGAAAATAGGTAGCATATCTATTTCAAGGGAGATAGAGATATATAGTCCATATATTTCATAGTTGTTTTAACCAAATAGTATGGTTTTTGTGCAGCACATATCACATAATAGTTTTTCATAGCAGCTGAACCAAATAAACCCTTTTATAGTGTCAGAATTTTCAACATTTTCTTCGAACGACTTGAGCTAACATTTCAATATGTTTTATAAACTCTAACAAGGTAGTATTATGTGTGTAAGATAAATAGAAAATTCTCTACTCCACTGGATGTTTATATTTCAATATGTTTTATAAACTCTAACAAGGTAGTATTATGTGTGTAAGATAAATAGAAAATTCCCTACTCCACTGGATGTTTATGCGTGCATGCATTGTATAGTCAAACGACTAAGCCTGGAGGGAAAACCCAGGTGTGGTCGTTGTAGTGCAAACACCATCGCCTGGGGCTAATGGTCCCGGATTTCATGTCGAACGCTTCCCCTGTATCCATGAAGTAGATGGAATCCTCGTCCACCTGCTGTGCCTGCTTGCTGATGCCGCCACCGTATCCTGATCCTGACGACGACGTAGAGACGCACTTGCTGAAGCGTTGGCTAAGGAAAAGTGCTTGGCCGCCGCCGCCGTCGCCGCCGAGGCCTAGCCCAATATAATCCCATTGGGCAGCGGCAGCCATGCACCTGCCTCCGTATCCGCTTCAAACACCTCCACCTTGCGCGTGCACCATGACCAGCTTCTTCTTCTTCCCACGACTCGACGAGGTACCGAATGACGATGATGTAACTGTCCTCCTCCTCCCTGCTGTCTTTTTCGTCGAACCAAACATGCATCGACGTTGCTAGGAACTTGGAGTTTTCTCTCAGGATAATCGTAGATATCCTCTTGATCCTCCTCCTCCCCATCGTCGTCTACCTCCTGATCATCCTCCTCCTCATCCAACTCATGATCGTCGTCCACCTCCTGATCCTCCTCCTCCTCCTCCTCGTCGGAACTGTCGTCACTCCATGGTGCGTAGTACTCGTAACCAAATTAGTAACCCCCATAGTAGCAGTCCAACGGGTGGCGGATGACGCGTTCGCAACGAGTGACAACAGGGACGCCGCCATTCACCACCAGCAAGGAGAGATGAAAGCAGAAAAGGTCCTCAGCCCTGGTGATCCCATACAGCTTATCGTCTCCCACGAACGCGACGTCGATGATGTGCATGAAGGGCGGAGTGTGAGGCTCGGGAGTCCACGCTCGTCTTTCCCTTTCCCAGGCGGGCTGAGGACAGAGGGATAGCTGCGACTCTGTGATATGACGACGGCGATGTCGGCGGCGGCGGCGGAGGAGCGCATTAGTAGTAGCACCTTAAAGACATGAAACCACTCGCCTAGGGCTGTCGCCTTGGCGCAGACGGCGTCCACGCCGGGGAGCGGCACGGTCGTGTCGGAGAAAGGGTTATGCAGCAGGAACGTGTCGCCGCCGCGCGCCCCTCCGATCCTGCCATGTCGGCAGAGGGCAAGCCAGCCGTCGGTGGAGCCAACACATGTGGTGCCCTCGGGGAGAGAGACCAGGCGGTGTGGGCCGCCGTCGGACGGCTGGCAGAAATACGGGGCAGCGGGTTGTCCAAAGTAGTGCAGGATAGCCGACGGCAGGTGACGTTCGCCGTTGGAGAGCATGAGGAAGGAGCCGTCGGAGAGGACCACCCATGGCGGCTGCGACGTCTGTGGACAGTGGTGGCGCACCGCGAGGCGCCACGAACGGCAGACGCAGCGGAAGCGCGCGCGGTCGGCGGGGTTAGGGCACACGGCGGCGGTCCGGCCAAGGAGCTCCGGTGGGAGGTCCTCCCATGGTCGGTCAACTGCTGCTGTAGATTGCATCTCGCCGCAATTCTTCTGTATCTGTAATTCTGTATAGACGATCATCGATGCTCCTGGACAAGAAATTATATTATTATATATATATATGTCCGATCGAGAGAGTTTGTGTACACCGGATCGAAATTATATTATAGTCCAATCATCTATCATTGGTCTCCAAGATTGACCCGTTCGGCTTACCTTATAATTCACATTATTCAGTTTGTTTTTTCAGTTGGAACAATATTTTTCTCTCACAACAATTCAGCTAGAACAATATTTTTCAGCTAATTCAGCTAAGTTTCAGCAAACCGAACGGGACCATTGTTCCGGTCGGGTCCTGGATCGCAACGCACGCAGGCTCCTGGCCGTGAGTTCTTTTTCGTTTCCAACATCTCTTAGGTTTCAAGCAATTCAACTAGGAATTGAATCTTTCAGTGCACAGCGGAATTCATATATATATACATATATATGAATTGTATTTATTATACAAAACTAGGCCTATGTCAGTGTGTTTTATTAGGAAGATCTACGGAGGGAAGAGATTCTATTTTATTAAAAGGGAGCGCAAGAGTCAATTATACTCCGTAGAATCTCTTGGGCAGGAGAATGCAACCCAGCCTGTCGTTCCTCGACGTGTTCGAGCCGGCCTGCGACGGCAGGGGTTTGAGCGGCCCCATCTTGGACCATGTCCTCGGGTACTGGAATGCCAGCAAGGCGAGCCCGGAGCCGGTGCTGTTCCTGAGGTCCGAGCACATGCTGAGCGGCACCAGGAAGCTTGCCCAGTTCGTCGGGCAGCCGTTCTCGGAGGATGAGGAGGCGGCTGGGGTCGTCACGGACATCGTGACGCTGTGCAGCTTCGAGAAGATGAGAAACCTCGACGTCAACAGGCCAGCAGGCTCGTCGTCGGCGTCTCCCGTCGGAGTGGTGCTGGAAGGCACCTTCGCTAATGACTCCTACTTCAGGAGGGGCGAAGCAGGAGATTGGGACATGGCGCCAGAGATGGCCGGACGTCTGGACGCCGTCATGGAAGAGAAGCTCCGTGGATCTGGCCTCTCGTTCTCGTGAGTCGTGAGTCGTGAGCGGCCGGCACTCCTCCTGCTGGCTCCCCCATCTCAACGGATACAACTTTTGTTGCATTGTTGTTCCGGCTAGCTTTCCAGTCATGCACCAAGGTATTATGGAACTCAACTGTATTCGTCAACCTCATCATGCGTATTGCCCTGTTGAGTTTGGTTTATAGTCTTTTGAGATGTTCGTACCCGTAAGTAAATGCTCAATTTTAGATGACTTTGGATTGCTCTATTTTATAGAGCATTCCTCATCATGCTCTTGAGGTATTATGGGGAATGCTCTATTTTAGATGACTTTGGACATATATTACAATTTGACTGCTACTTTTTCTAAACATTTTTAGTGTAGATTATTTTTTAAATATTAATTTAAAAAGGATTAATAATAATATTATCTCCTCGTCTGAGTCGTGTAAATTTCGTTGCCAGTATATTCTGTAGTAGTTAGTGACTCATTTTGTATTTTTGTTGATTGCCATTTGTCTCTATTCATTTGCGTAGCCTTCAGGTTTAGCAAATTGAATTGACACACTTTGATTGTAAGTGTAACTGATGCTTCCCCCGATTTGCATATACAGATCTCGTGGACACTAGTTATTTAAATCCATTGCAAAACAATGGCCCAATTATTGTTGAAAAAAGATAATTTCACAATATGAATAATTAAAGCATGGACTACCATGTATAATTCTCAAACATACTAATATAATACTAATTAAACCAAACACCATAAACAGGAACAACACCATGACTTGTGTGAAAGTCTCGTTGTCCTTTTCCAGTACGGGATCGCAAAGAAGGCTTTGCATTCTAACAGTCTCTCTCGTTGTTCTTTTCGTCTCAACACCATACTTGATTGAAAGTCTTTGCATGGCGAGCTGACGCGCATGTGAAACTGCCTTATCTTCCTCCACACATGCAGTAGAGAGAGCTTTTATATTTAAGCATATCATCCTCTATCTCAATTAGTAAGGTGGGACTAAATCTTCACACATGGAGTACATATCAGCGATCCAGCGCTAGCACTAGACGTGGGCTTATCAATGATACATTCATCCACGGTCGCAATAGTACCCTGCCTATGTCAGTGTGTTGTAACGGGATCAAAAGAAAAATCTAATACAACGATAAGGACACACACCGACAATCCCTCATACAAAAAGGAACACACATTGACAACTGTGGTTCAATGTGAAGCATATAGAACTGGAGGTAACTTTGTCAACATAAATAATAGCCAAAGAACATCATCGGGAAATCTGAATGATATATTAGGTCATTACACCAAGATAAGGCATCTTCATATTTCAAGATTTCAAAGTCCAAGAATTCATTTTTACAAATAATCCAACATAGGACCCAAGACAGTTTTCATATAATGTCAGTGAATAATCCTGCTAGTCAATCGAGTTTTCCAGCTTGGTTCTAGCTTGATCTTTCGTGGAGAATATTACTGCTCATTGTACTGCAATCTAACAATATATAATATATTCAAATGTAGTATTTGCAATAACAATCTTCTATTCCACCAAGGCATTGATCATTACCTTATGATGGAATACACTCACCAAAACGATCAGAATCCCCTTCAGTGAAACCCTGTGTCCTTACACTAGTGCAGAAACTTTAATAGAGGAGGTCATTTTGCATTTAATGGAGGTGGACATTGCAACCGCCTCCAACGAAAGGTCATGGTTAATCTGTGAACTACGGAGGCGGATGCTTTTGCCCGTCTCCGTAAATCAATAAATAGAGGCGGGCGTCTTGCAATCACCCGCCTCGGTTAATGGATTAAAAATAAATAAACAGAGCCCACCTAGCGAGCCCGTTTCGAGCCCACCAGTGAGCCCACTCCCAGCCCTAGATCCAGATCTGCCGCTGTGAACCGCGACACCAGTGCCGTGAGCCGGATCCAGGGGAGCCGTGCGCCGCCGGATCCGCTGCTCCAGACTAAAGATGGCAACGGGCATGGTGCCCGCAGATACTACCTTCTTACGCCCGCGCCCTCCATCCCGGGCATGCCCGTGTGCCCGCCAGGTTGAGCATATACATAAACCATAGTACATTACAAGAGATATGAAGATACAGATTCACAGCAAATCATGTATATATACATATATTTGCTTGTAGGTCCCACATGTCAGACCTGTGGAGTGGATCTGGCGGATAAGTGGGCGAGGATAGCAAATTTCTTTGCCCGTGAAGAACTATCCTCTGGGTTCAGGATGGTGCCCGCGCCCGTGCCCGTGGGCAAGAAGTGGTGCCCGTCGGGTTCCATGCCCGTGGGCATGCGGGCATTATGTGCCCGTTGCCATCTTTACTCCAGGCTGCACCGTTCCTCCTCCGGCCGCTCGCCACTTCCAGAACCGCGCGAAGGATGGGGAGGGGCGTTGCCGCCACTTGAGGAGGTGGTGGAGGGGCGCCGCAGCTGCTCGGGAGGTGGGGGATGGCCACCGCAGCTCGGGGAGGTGAGGGAGGGGCGCTCACCTCCTATCCTCTTAGTCGCTCCAGATCTGGTACAGAGGAGAGGGGAGCCGCCGCCGCCACCGGATCCGCCGCGGGATGGCCGCCGCCGCCGCTAGGGGAGGTGAGGGAGGGACCGTCGCCGCAAGCCTACTGCACCACCAGATGGAGAGGGGCAGCCTCGGGAGGGAGGGGGAGGCCGCCACCGACTGGATCTGGGAGGGAGAGGCTGCTAACCACCGGATCTGGGAGGGGGAGGCCGCCACCCACCAGATCTAGGAGGGGAGAGGGAGGGAGAGCCTCCCTGCGTCGCCATCGACGGGGAGAGAGGGCCTCCATGCGCCTAAGTAGGGAGAAGGAGGAGAGGGATCGAGAGGGCGTACCGCTAAGAGGGAGAGGGGGAGTGCCGCTCGGCTTGTTTGATGAATTTTTTTTCTAATAAATAATAATCATGTGTAACAAGATCAATAAGAAAATATATTTATTCAGCGTGTAATATGTCAAGACCATTTATTTCACCGTGGCTGAGCCTATGACTTGTGGGCCCTACACCTTCTAATATTGTCGGACTCATTTTTGAAAACAAGTACAATGATTTCTGGATTGGATATTCAACTTCCCGTCATGGTGGTTTCTAGAAGAATGAAAAGGGGGGAAACGGGAGGATCAAGTGGTTTATATACTTGTGACTCTTGGTTGAACTGCTGGCCCACATGTCATTGATATGAACCCTCACGTAAAGAGTATATTGGGCTGGATATGGAATCTTGGCAAACACGTACGAGAGATTGATCGGAGCAAGAATCGTGCGTACAGTTAATTGATCTAATCTAATCTAATGGGCTGGATATGGAATCTTGGCAAACACGTAGGAGAGATTGATCGGAGCAAGAATCGTGCGTACAGTTAATTGATCTAATCTAATCTAATCACGTTTGCTTGGCCAAGGGTCAAACGTCCGGCCTGCTCTCCCCTATATAAACAGCCGAGGCCCCCTGAGAGCCAGAGGCTTCCGCGTACGCGTAAACACGCCGGTGCTCTGCTGCTCGGAGAGGATGCCGTATCAAGAATAGATAGTTGCTCCACGCCATGCATACACGCCCGTCGTACGCCGAGAAAGCAAAGCCCGGACGGACGCATACACGCCCGCCGCCCACGCACACGTATACGCACGTCGGCCCCTCTGCTGCCTGCGCAAATTAAGCACAGCGTCCGCAGGGGCGTGCTCTTCACCATGCCGGCTAGCTGTTACGTTCCCCGGTGAGCATCTAATCTAATGCGTTAACAAGTTTAGACGAGCATGAGCGATTGCTCGTGAGATGCGTCTACTCCGAGCTAGTTACTGGCTCTATTATTTCTACGATGGCGCAGAGGTCGTATTGGCCTGATCAGATTACTTTCCGAACTCGGGATGCTGGTAATTACAGCGAGGGATTGCCCTCACCGAGGTTCGATGATTGATGAGGCGTTTGCCTTTGCAGGCTCTGCCCCTACAAATAAAAGCTGTTGCGACCAAATTTGGTGTAACGCCCGAGTTAATGCAAGTGACGCCGAAAGTCTGCCAAGATATTCGAGAACATTATTTTCCGAGCTCGGGATGCTGGTAATTATAGCGAGAGGCTGCCCTCACCGAGTTCGATGATTTGATGATATTTGTTTGGCGCAAGTTCCACCTCCGCGGGTAGAAACTTGTTTGGCGCAAGTTCCACCTCCGCGGGTAGAAACTTGTCGCTATGAAGATGCACGAGTCAGGACTGCCCCGCTCATTGCAATGAAGACACACGAGTTGGGACTGCCCCGCTCGTCATGATGAAGACAAAAGATGAGACACGCGAGATGAAAATGTCTCATTGCACCGCTAATTTGTTGCGGATTTCTATTATATATAATCATCTACGTCTAGTACCGATGAGGCTAGACCGAACTATGGCCAAGTGCCAACGAGGCGAGGTCACTGCTCCATCTACACGTCCCAATTAACGGGATCGGACACATCGTTGCTGGGCACCGACGAGGCAAAGGCAACTCACACACGTCCATATTAATGAAGGTCAGCGTACATGATTGGACACCGATGAGGCGAAAGTCATCCCCTTCATTGTTAACATAAATTCCATTTTACTACGACGTGGCGATGGCGATGTCACGACCTAGCTTCGGCGACATTAGCCACCCATTTTTTACTACGCCATATATCGCATATGGCTGACGATGAGCAATTAAATATTTGATGACCATAAAGCGCAGCTTAATCAGAGGTTTTCCGCAAGCTCGTCTTGTGGATGTAATTAACCTGCAGTGCCCAATAGGCTCCGGGAATCGGCGAACTACACAATTTTCCTACAAGTCAGACATCTCCTTAAGCATGACACTGAAGACGAAAGAAGACATTTTTTCGTTGATCATGTATTTTGTATATTCAAGAAAGAACTAATGAAATATGTAGTTCTGGAATGTGTGCATGTGTCTCCCTTGCATTACATTATTTTTTATTTATGTCTTCGTTCGGTTTTCGACCAAACACGGCTGAGGAGGGAGAGAGAGAGGTGTGCTCGGGAGAGGGCCGCTCGGCTGAGGGAGAGGGAGAGCGCCGCTCGGCTGCGGAGGGAGGAGAAGCGAAGCAAGAAACTCTAGCTTCCTATATTTATATCGAAAACGACTATCGGGGCTCGACTGGGCCTGTTGGGCCTCAGCCTTTTTCGGAGGCGGGCCTTGTAGTGTGTCCACCTCCAAAAATATATTTACAGAGGAGGGTCTCTTAAGACGACCGCCTCCGAAAATAGACCATTTGTGGAGGCGGTTGCCTTAAGGCGTCCGCCTCCGTAAATCGATTTTACGAGGCAGGCAAATGTGACCGCCTCGGTAAATGAAAATGACCGCCTTCGTTAATAGCCTAGCATTTTAGGGGGCGGTTGGAATTTGTGCCCGCCTCCATTAATGTTTGGACACTGCCTCCTAAAATCATTTGTGTAGTAGTGTTACATGCATGTTCATTAGAATGAAATAACTGGATCATTGATTATTTGAGTTTCTAATTGAGTTGATAATATCTGAGAGAGCCAGAGTTGGTGAAATGTACATGTCTTTCACCAATGCAGGAAAAGAAAAAGCAATTGACTCCCCAAACAAATTATGCAAATTAAACTTGTAATGCTACCGTACTCTGTTTGCAAATGAAAGAAAAAAATAGGTCTAGGACGTATTTATTCTTTGGAAGATCATTTAGAGTCGAAAATAAAGTGCAGATCTTATACACAATGAGATGTTATGCAAACAAACTAAATAAAGTGCATGTCTACACAATGAGAAATTGACTCTCGAGCTCCACGTCAAGGGAAGTTGGCCAAGCTCATCCACCCACTGGCAGCCATGTCCGAGCTTGCCTTGTGTCGCAGCCGCCCAAGCTCGTCCTCCGCTTGTGGCCTCTCGAGTTGCGAGCTCGTCCTCCGCCTGCAGCCTTCCAAGCTTATCCTCTGCCCGAGCTCACACTCCAGCTTTGCCCTCCGCCAGGCCAAGGCGATGCACCCACGACAAAAAGAGACAAAGAGTGAGACGGAGGAACACGACTTGAAGAGAGACGAGGATGCCCCCTGTGAGGGAAATGAGACGGCTCTGCCTTTGGTCGATCCCATTTTTGATCAGCCTCCAAACCAAACACACAGTAAGTGAATGGCCCCTAAAAAAATAGGAAGCATGAGTACAAATTATTTTTGTAGTTGTGATTGACTCGGTTTAAATATGATGTTATTATCTACGCCTATTGTGAGGTTAGAAAAGGTGAAAGGTTAGCCATACGTGTGTGTGTGTGTGTGCGCCAAGTTGCGATGAACACATGGCTTGGGTTCGGCTAGCCACGACACAACATGAGTGCTGTGGTGCTACCTGTAGCTCTGAACTAACTAGGAGACCAGGGATGAAAGAAGAAGAGTAGGAGTGAGAGGTGACGAACCAAAGGATGGAAGAAGAGAGGTGAGAGTAAAGGAAAAAGGGTCAAAGTAAGTGATAGAAGAATAGAGGTGTGGGTGAGGGGTGATGGGTCCCAAGTGATAAAGGGGGGAAAATCATACTTTAATATTAGGTATAGGTAAATAAATTGGATCCGATCAAGATTTATCTCTCTAAGTTTGTGCTACCTTTATGGCACACGAAAATTTAGCATAAAAAAAGATGGGCTTACACCACAATGGCAATATGCGTGCTATAGTTTTAGTCTCATACAATGTATGATTTGCTTGCACCACAATAGCAATATGAATGTTATAGTGTTCCTCTCACGTACTAGCGGATAGGTCAAAGAGGGCTATGGCTCCTTGCTGATTGAAAACTCCCTTGGGTAGTTATTAAACTAGTTATTAAAATTAATAAATTTGCATATTAAGTAAGAAATTAGTGTTGATGCCCTCCTCTTGTTTTGCCATCAAGCTCCGTCACTGCTCTCATGTAATGTATGATTTGCTTGCACACAATACGAACATGTGTGCTATAGTGTTCCTCTCATATAATGTATGATCTGTTTCCACGTAGTCCCAACTCCCAACATGTGTGCCATAGTGTTCCTCACATGCAATGCATGATTTGCGTGCACACATGATTCCTCCTACAAATAAGACCCAACACCACTAAGCCAACAAAGTAGCAATAGTTTAGTGGTTAGAATTCCACGTTGTGGCCGTACAGACTTGCCTCGAATCCCAGCAGCCACATGGTAGCTTTTTTTTTTTTTTTCCTTTTTCTGCCGACAATATCTTGTTTTTCCCTACTAACATTATTTCCTTCGAACAATATTTCTTTTTTTCGCTGCTAATATTATTTCGTTTAGGAGAAGTATATAAAGTATTTCGTTTTTTTCTTTTTTTTCTCTGCCAAAAATATTTCGTTTTTCCTTGCCAACAAGAGTTCTGCCAGCATTATTTCATTTCTTTTTTTTTCCTTGCCAACAATATTTCGTTTTGTTCGTAGGTCAGCTAATCAGCAAAGGACCACTAGGACATGATATAGCGATCAATCTCACAACCATCGTGCTTTTCCTCTTCTTTTTCTTTTTGGAAAAGGAATATTTTCGGCACTTGTTTTTTAGAAAGTTACAAAGTTATAGTAATCCTAGGCCCGTGACTTCTATTTTCGGAAAAAGCAAAATAGCCATCTTCGTCCCCAAACTATTGCCGGAGGCTCACTTTGGTCCCTCAACTTTCAAAACGTCCAGTTTAGTCCTTGAACAATTCATCTGCGGGTCGATCTCGTCCATCCCCATCAAGTAATTGCCACGTGTCCAGGACTACATGCCAAAAGTCATTGCTGCCCCTCCCCATCCTTTTGGAAGCCGCCTAGGCTTCACGGCGTCCCGTCCACCGTTTCCTCCCTGTTTCCCCTCTTCTCTCGATCTCGTCCATCCGGCGCCTCAGGTTCCGCGAGAGGAGCCGCCTAGTCTCACGGGAGGAAGAGCCATGAGAGGAGCAGAGCAGTGGTGGGCAGGCGCAAGTTGAGGAGCCATGTGCTTTCCAGTATTGGATAGATGTAGAATTTGAAGGTAGAGCAAAAAATGTGATTCAAGACTTAGTTTCGATGAGGCACAGGATGTCAGAGCTGTACCAACAATCAGCTGAACAATGGGATGATATGTATGCTGATCGACAGAGAACGAAACAAGAAATTTGTAAATTGAAACGAACAATTAGAGAGCAACGAGACTGCATTGTAATCTTAATTGTTTTTAGCATTGTAATTGCTTGTGGCCTATGGTTCATTGTGTAACAATTGGAATGGGTGCAGAAACAAATTTAACATGTTTGTCATGTCTCATGTCCAGAAACAAATTTAACATGTCTGTCATGTCTCATGTCTGATGCTCAGGTTTTTGACATAACAAATCCAAGTGTTCACAAACTAAGGATTGCGTGATACAAAGGCATTGATATTATTGCCTTCAAATTACATCTTTTTCTTTGAATGCACCGGATGTGTTGATGTTTTTTTCTGAGAAGAGCTGCTTTGTCCTGCTGCTGCTCCACGTCAAGTGATGAGGACCGGATGTTTGCATATGCAAACCCTCATTGCACATTGATTGTTGCCTTTGCAAATGAGCCAACAGTCCTAGCGTTGGTCTCAATGACAACAGAAGCACTCCCTCCAGCAGATGCTTGAGCACTTGACTTTGTAGATGCTTGAGCACTCTCTCCAAAAGATATCAGTCTTCTCTTATGGCCAGACTATAAATAGAAAAGTTGATTTAGGCAAACATACAATTTACTTAGGCTATACCATGGACATGCCGTCAATATTACTAACCTGTATAAATGATGAACCCTCAGCATCTTACTCTGAGTTGCTGATGCCGCTATGGATTTTCCTTTAGTTTGCTTCGACTGTGCAGGTTCAATTGCTAGCGGGGTAGTATGACTTTCATTGGTGGCGGGATGATTAGATGACCCAGCATGTTCTTGCTGCTATGCAATACAGACCAAGTTAGTAAAATGAATAAGGAATGAATATAGTGCACTAAGGGGAAATAGTAAATTCAGTAAACACCATTTTCACAGAGCATGTCCTTGAGTTGTGACCATAATTTCCACAGCGATGACATCTAATTTTAGTACCAACTTTTGACGACTTGGTTCCTGATTTCACTGATTCTGAAGGGTCTTTTCTCCTATTTTTCTTTGGTCGGCCTGGCATCTTTTTTACTCTAGAGGCAATGGTTTGGGGTTAGGAGACACAGGCCAAGCCGACTCATGTTCCACTGGCTGCAGTACATGTTGGTATGTCTTCTTGTATGTCTCAAGTGAGAAGCACTCATGTATGTAATTGTTAGGCTCTTGCGCCATTTTGAATAGGGCAGCACAAGCATGTTGGTATGGAATCCCAGAGACTTGCCAGTACCTATATGAGCATGTTTTGCTTGCCAGGTCTACTGTGAACCTCCATTTTTTGTCTCTCACTTCAAATCCAGCATCACCATTCCACAAGACATGACAGAACTGTGTCCTATGCCTAATCTTGTTGAATTTCCTGATAATGTTAGGACACACTGCCATTATCCACCTCTCACTGTTACTCCTATTTTCTTGGATTCTTCTAGACACTAGGATCATGATGTCCTCCAACATAGTAATAATAGGCTTGAACCTTGATTCTATAATCCAACTATTGAATAATTCACTCATGTTGTTGTCAACTGATTCACAATTTGATCCAAGTCTGAACCAAGCTTGAAACCAACGATTTGTTTTCTCTAAATCTTGCCATCCCCGAGGAGTTTTTGCAGCAAGTTTACTCTTGTAATGCTTAAACAACTGCTCATTAGGTGCCTTTGCAATCTTCCAAAACCTCTTTTGGTACTCTTTGCAGCCTATGTTTTTTTCTCCGGTTGGCATAGATGTGGTGTGCACACATCCTATGCTTAGCCAATGGAAACAACGTAGATACTATGCTGAGCAGCCCCTGCAAAAAAGGACAAATGATTTAAACATATTGTTTCAATGATTCCAACACAAAATGCACATAAGTAGATAGAAATGTACCTTATGTTGGTCTATTATAAACACCCAGCCTGCAGCTGATATCTTTCTGTAAAGGTGCCCAAGAATCTAATTCCATGAATCTTTATTCTCATATTCCACAACATCCCATGCAATTGGGTAAATCTGATTATTGGCATCCCGGCCAATAGCTGACAACAACTCACCTTTCAATGGCTCCTTCAGGAAACAACCATCAAACCCAACTACCCTCCTGCATCCATCTAAGAATCCTCTTCTACATGCATCAAAACATATGTACAGCCTATTCGGCTGGGGTGAAACGATCGTAAATTTCCAACTAGAACAGTATTTTTTTCTCACACAAACCAGCCAACAGTACTTCTTCACGAACCAGCAACGAACCAGTCCAGCCAAACAAACAGGCTGGTAGAACCTTTGAAACACATGGTCCTCTTCCTCTGGGTCAAGGACAACATGCACACTAGTTCTGAGATATGAATAAAAAAAAGTCAACCGTCCATTATTCATTGTCCTCGTGTGGGTACAGTTTGTATAGAATTTTTTAGTCTGTCTAACTAACAACCATGTGTTTTATACAGTTTCAACACATGAATTTTTTTGCACCATAGAATTAAAATCCAACAGCCTCCATCCTCCTTCTACCTCCAACCTTCTTCTACCTCCAGATAATCACAAATCACAAGATCACAGATCCACAGATCACCGAAATATTTTTTTTTTCTATGAAAGAACAAATCACAAATCCTAGAGGAAAAGGTATCTGGAGCCGGGAGCGGCGCGTACCGGCGGTGTTCGTGCCGTCATGTCAAAGCTCCTGTGGCTCCATCACAGGGTCCCCTGCTCTCTCCGTCAGGCGTTAGGCGTTAGGCGTCAGGCGTCACAGGGTCATGCCGGTGATCTCCGGTGAAAAAAGAGAGAAAATCCATATGTTTTTTTTTTCTCTAAAACACACGTGTTATATAGCATTTCTGATTTTTTTTTCCATGGAGGAGAGTAATAATATAAGAAATCAGATTTAATTAGTTCCCTGATTGATTCGGTTGACTTGCTCCCCAAACCAAAATCCCAATTTTATACTAAAACTAAAACACGAATGGAGGAGTCGGTCGTCCCTTAGCTTCTCCGATCCATCCTATATATATAAATAAACAGAACCAAATCTATCCATGCATGCATCCGCCTCCGTCTCCATCTCCATCTCGTTCGGATCGAGCGAGGTGACCCCTTCCTCCGATCCGATCCATCCATCAGCTACTCTCCGATCCATCGCTTTCGATCGTTTCCATGGACACCAGCAGCATCGGGTCCGTGGACGGGCACAGGCCCGCGGCGAACGGCGCGGTGGCCTGCCCTGCATCCGGCGTTCCGGGCTGCATCATGTCGTCGGCGTCCACCGGCGGGGTGCCTCCTCCTAGGGACGCGACGCTGGGCCGGCACATTGCGCGGCGTCTGGTGCAGGTGGGCGTGAGCGACGTGTTCGCCGTGCCGGGGGACTTCAACCTGACGCTGCTGGACCACCTGATCGCGGAGCCCGGCCTCCGCGTCGTCGGCTGCTGCAACGAGCTCAACGCCGGGTACGCCGCCGACGGGTACGCGCGCGCGCGGGGCGTGGGCGCCTGCGCCGTCACCTTCACCGTGGGCGGGCTCAGCGTGCTCAACGCCATCGCCGGCGCCTACAGCGAGAACCTGCCCGTGGTGTGCGTGGTGGGCGGGCCCAACTCCAACGACTACGGCACCAACCGCATCCTGCACCACACCATCGGCCTCCCGGACTTCTCGCAGGAGCTCCGGTGCTTCCAGCCCGTCACCTGCCACCAGGCCGTCGTCAACAACCTGGAGGACGCGCACGAGCAGATCGACAGGGCCATCTCCACGGCGCTCAGGGAGAGCAAGCCCGTGTACATCAGCGTCAGCTGCAACCTGCCGGGGCTGCCGCACCCGACGTTCGCGACAGACCCAGTGCCATACTTCCTGGCGCCAAGGTCATTGCATTTTGCATTAATTAATTAATGGTCTTTGTTAGTTGAGAAAATGAATGAATGAAATCATCATTGCATAATTTGCATGTGCTGCTGCATTAAAGGCCGAGCAACCTGATGGGTCTCGAGGCCGCCGTGGAGGCCGCCGTGGCGTTCCTCGACAAGGCCGTCAAGCCGGTGATGGTGGCCGGCCCCAAGATCCGCGTGGCCAAGGCCGGCGACGCCTTCGTGGAGCTGGCGGAGGCCAGCGGGTACGCCGTGGCGGCCATGCCGTCGGCCAAGGGCCTGGTGCCGGAGACGCTGCCCCGGTTCCTGGGCACCTACTGGGGCGCCGTGAGCACGGCCTTCTGCGCCGAGATCGTCGAGTCCGCCGACGCCTACCTCTTCGCGGGCCCCATCTTCAACGACTACAGCTCCGTGGGCTACTCGTTCCTGCTCAAGAAGGACAAGGCGGTGGTGGTGCAGCCGGACCGCGTCACCGTCGGCAACGGCCCTACCTTCGGCTGCGTCATGATGAAGGACTTCCTGTCGGCGCTGGCCAAGCGCGTGCGCGCCAACACCACCGCCTACGATAACTACCGGAGGATCTTCGTCCCCGACGGGCAGCCGCCCGAGTGCGAGCCCGGCGAGCCCCTCCGCGTCAACGTCCTCTTCAAGCACATCCAGAGGATGCTCACCGGCGACAGCGCCGTCATCGCGGAGACGGGAGACTCGTGGTTCAACTGCCAGAAGCTCAGGCTGCCAGACGGATGCGGGTACGTACGTCGTCGTCTTCCCATTATGCATGCATCATGCATCCGATACATATATAATCGTGCAGCTTGGCGCTCCATGCTGGCAACTGTAAACGTGTAAACGTGATCGGAAGAAATTGAATGTATTCCATATCTTGTACAAGAGTATATATATAGGCACTCGGGTGGCATGCAAGCCAACCACGTAGGTGCAAGGTTACAGCCACAATCAATGGGCAATCTACCATAATTACATTATGCTAACACTCCCCCGCAGTCTTATCGGGAGCACGGCGAACGTTCAGACTGGATAAAGAATTGAAAAAGTCTCGGATTTGAGGCGAAGAGGAAAAGTCCAAATGTAGTGCAAACAATCATCAAGAATGACAAGATAGTACTTGTACCCTGACACACTAACAATAGGAGAGGTCCAAAGATCACAATGAATTAAATCGAAATTGTGTTCAGCCCGAGAGCTCGATGAAGTAAAAGGGAGACGGACATGACGCCCAAGCTGGAACGCATGACATATGTGGTCTAGCGGCCTGTTCGGGAGGCCGTATCGTATCGTGGATTATTTACTGCTGGCTGGTTTGGTGTGAGAGAAAAACACTGTTTCCGGCTGGAAATAGATCATCCTTATTACAAGAAATAATGCTGGAACTGATAAGCTTGGACAGAGCTTCACGCCCAAGGTGCCCGAGGCGGCGATGCCAAAGTGAGGTGGGGGCGGCGATGAACGCGGTGGCGCTGGTGGATGGAGGATAGAACGGGTAGAGGTCGCCAGAGCTATTGCACCTGACAATCACGTTCCTGGTGTGCAAGTCCTTCACAGAAAGGCCAAAAGGATCAAACTCAATGGAACAATTATTATCGGTGGTAAAACGACGAATGGAAATCATGTTCTTAATAATGTGAGGAGAGACCAAGACATCATTAAGAACAAGATTACGACGTGGAAAAGAAAATGTGTGTTATCCAGTGACAGTGACAAGAAGTAAAGCCCCATTACCCACAATGATGGATGAAGGAGTATATGACGAAGGTGGGGAAATGGTGGAAAGTTTACCGGCGTCCGCGATCATATGGGAACCGGCACCCGAATCGGCATACCACTCAGATGGCGCTGCTGGCGGGTTGAGCGTCATGGTGTTGAACGAGTGCGCCAACGAATCCTGATTCCAGGAACCTCCAAGGGCAGGGTTCCAGGGCGGCGACGGGGCCGGCCAGGGAGCCTGGAAAGCCGGTGAGTGCCCCTGGTGGGCCGGTGGGGGCTGCACCGGTGGTGGAGTAGAAGCTCCCCCGTAGTACGAGACGTACTGGGGAGGGCCGTAGGTGCCACCGTAGTTTGGCATGGCGGTGAACGCGGGTGGAGCCGGCGAAGGGCGTCCAGACGGATCATACGGCCACATCCGGACGGTGCCAGCCCACGGATGCATGAAGGACAGGTGGGGACCAGGAGGCGCGCCACCAGCGGGTGCAGTAGGGGGGCACCGCGACCACCACGGCCGCGCCGACGGCCGTTGCGCTGTCCGCCGCCGACAGTGTGGGGCGCGGATGGGACACCAGGAGGGAGCGTGGGTGGGGGTGCAGACGTCCCCTGACGCGATGGTGCCGAAGGCCCGGGAGCCGCAAGGCGAGGCGTGGTGGCGACGAGGGCAGATGGCGGTGACGGTGGTCGTGCCTCGTTCTCGAGCTCCTCCAGCAGGAGATGAGTCCGAGCCTCTGCGAAGGTCGGGAACGGGCGATGCATCTTGAGTATGGACACCATGTGGCGAAACTGTTTGTTCAGGCCACGGAGAAGTGTGAGGACCATCTGTCGATCGCCGATCGGATCGCCGAACTCAGCGAGAGAGGTCGACATCGTCTCGAGGCGGCGGCAGTAGTCGGTGATGTTCAGGGTGCCTTGACGGAGAATGCGGAACTGCGTCTCGAGAAGGAGCGCACGGGATTCGCGCTGGCCGAGGAACTCGTTCTCGAGATAGCCCCAGGCGCCACGAGCGGAGAACTGCCATAGCATCAGCGATTCCTGCAGGTCGTCGGAGACGGTGCCGTAGATCCACGTCAGGACGATGCAGTCCGTCTGCACCCACGCAGGCCGCGAGGGGAAGGACTCGTCCTCGAGGACATGGCGAGTCAGGGCATATTTTCCCAGGACGACGAGGAACAGGCCACGCCACTTGCTGTAGTTGTTGGCGGCCTGGTCGAGGACGACGGGGATGAGCGCGCGGACGTTGATGACCGCCGTGGCTTGCGCCCAAAGGGCCGCGTGGGCGGACTCATAGTCGCTTCCAAGGCGGCCGCGCGGAGACGAGCCTCCTCGGCGCGACGGGCGTCCTCGGCGCGACGGTCGGCCGCTGCAGCTTCATCAGCGAGGCGACGTTTTTCGGCCGCCTGGGCGGCTGCTGCCGCATCGGCGTCGGCGTCCGGCATGAGGGAGGGACGGCAGCGCGACGAACCAGCAGCTGCGGAAGCACTGGCGATCGGATCGGCAGCGGCGCCCGGCGATAGGATCAGCGACGGGTGGGCGATCGGATCAGCAGCAGTGGCTAGCGGCGACCTGATGGCGGCGGCTAGGCTGGAATTGCGAAAGCGGAACGGATCATGATACCATGTAAACGTGTAAACGTGATCGGAAGGAATTGAATGTATTCCATATCTTGTACAAGAGTATATATATAGGCACTCGGGTGGCATGCAAGCCAACCACGTAGGTGCAAGGTTACGGCCATAATCAATGGGCAATCTACCATAATTACATTATGCTAACAGCAACCATGGCAGGTACGAGTTCCAGATGCAGTACGGCTCCATCGGCTGGTCCGTGGGCGCCCTGCTCGGGTATGCCCAGGGCGCCCCGGACAAGCGCGTCATCGCCTGCATCGGCGACGGCAGCTTCCAGGTGACGGCGCAGGACGTGTCGACGATGCTCCGGTGCGAGCAGCGGAGCATCATCTTCCTCATCAACAACGGCGGCTACACCATCGAGGTGGAGATCCACGACGGGCCCTACAACGTCATCAAGAACTGGGACTACACGGGCCTCGTCGACGCCATCCACAACGGCCAGGGGAGGTGCTGGACCGCCAGGGTGGCCACCGAGGAGGAGCTCACGGCGGCCATCGCTACGGCCACCGCCGACGACAACAAGGACTGCCTCTGCTTCATCGAGGTGGTGGCGCACAAGGACGACACCAGCAAGGAGCTCCTGGAATGGGGATCCAGGGTCTCCGCTGCAAACTCGAGGCCACCCAACCCGCAGTAGAAACAGGCCGGCCGACATCATGTCAACTCCAAGCTATCGACTCATCATGCGTGCATGTCTCTTCTTCCTCCTAGATTGAAACTCTCATAATAAAGTCGATCGCGTTCTTTCATCATGCATGCATACTCCTAAGCGAAATATTGACATTGCACTTGTGTACTCTATAAACGAAACCCAAATCCTGTTTGGCGATCTTTGGTGCCGAGCGAACGTGAGCCTCACCGCGCCAACACAAACCTGACTGCAAATCTTCTCCTTTTTTTTTATCGTTTTTGTGTTCTATCCGGTTGAAACGTGTCGTCCGCGTATTACAGTTTTTTTTTACCTTTTTCCTTTTTATTCTTTTTAAATGCAAAAGTTTGTCCGAAATAAATTATGTATATATGTAATAAAAAGTTATTAGATGACAAGAACTTATGTGTATAAGTTTGTTACTCGTAAAATTATTATACAAAAATTGCTCTAGAAATTTATGTTGAGGAATTGTTATGATAAAATGTCTACTGATAATTATAAATAAAAATTAGCTTGTGAAAATAATGTAAAAAAATGTCATGATAAGTTTTCTATAAAATTACTAAAACTATATCAAAAAATTTATGATAAAACAATATGATGTTAAATTTGTTTTGCAAAATGTTATACTCAAAAATTTTGTGTATAATTTTGTAATTTTTCTAAGAACTTACGGTGATAAATTTTGTTCCGCAAAATATTATACATAAAAGTTATCATAATTACTTCTTCACAGTTGCTGAAATTTTGCAATTACATCAGTCACCCAGATCAGCTCAGCCCAACCACAGCAGACACTCACCTGGCCCAGCAGAGACTAGCCCAACTCTCTTGTTCCCTTCCTTCCTCCGGATCCCGACCCATGGCAAGACTGCAGACCCAAGCGTAGCCAGTCCAAACCTCCCTTCCCTTGGACTCGCCGCGTCGCACAACTCGCACCCATCTCATCCACCGCCGTCGCCATGGCGGATGAGATCGACACGAGGCCGTCCGCCACGGGCTCTCGGGGCCGACCTATGCACGCTACGGAGGACGATGATGGGGAGGAGAGCGAGATCGCCGCCGCCGCCCCTGTGCCGGCCCTCCCCACGCGCACCCGCTCCAGCACTCATGGACCTTGTGGTTCGACAACCCACAGGGCGAGAACAAGCAGGACGCATGGGGGAGCTCCATCCGACGCATCCACAGGTTGAAGACGATTGCTGCTCCGTTGGATTAGGATCCAACGGCTCTCATCATCACCTGATGGATATGCGGTGGTTAGGCGACTGTGCTTAAGACACACCCAAAAGTTATGTGCATAACTTTACAACTTTCTAAAAAAAATATGGTCATAAGTTTTGTCGGCAAAAAGTTACGGGCATAAAAGCTATGAGCACAACTTTGTAACTTTCCAAAAACAAAAAGTTGTGATTTTTTTTGGCGAAATAGCCATCTTTGTCCCCAAACTATTGTCGGAGGCTTACTTTGGTCCTTTAACTTTCAAAATATCCAGTTTAGTCCTTAAACAATTCATCTGCGGGTCGATCTCGTCCATCCCCACCAAGTAATCGCCATGTGTCCAGGACTACATGCCAAAAGTCATTGCTGCCCCTCGCCCATCCTTTTGGAAGCCGCCCAGGCTTCACGGTGTCCCGTCCACCGTTTCCTCCCCGTTTCCCCTCTTCTCTCGATCTCGTCCATCCGGCGCCTCAGGTTTCGCGAGAGGAGCCGCCCAGTCTCACGGGAGGAAGAGCCACGAGAGGAGAAGAGCAGTGTGGGGCAGGCGCAGCGCTGGAAGGGGGTGAGGCGCGCCCCTTTTGCTGGTGGAGGCGGACACCTGCTCATACGCGACCACGACGCGGGAAGAGGAGTGGACATGCTCCACGGTAAGATGAAAGTGGCACCTAGCTGGTTTTGCGATTTGATTTGTTTTTCTGGTAGAATGTTTCAATTTGGCCATATAGTGGATCTTTAGGGCTGCAAAACAATGTCTGAATTTGAGGTACTGAAGGTTCGATTTCATTTTAATGGGGAATTTGTTCTTGATGCGTCCAAGATGTTGTATTGCAATGGGGATTCTGAGGTGTCCCACGTAGAGAAGGACAAGATATCTATCCTTGAACTTGAAGGCCACCTATTGGATCACACAACTTTTCCTAGATCTGTTAGGATGTACTGGTTGCCATATGGTGCAGATTTGAATAGTGGAATAAAGTTACTTGTAGATGACAAGTCATGTTTGGACATGATTAATGAGCTGGGAACTGGTAGGGCTGTGGATATATACACCGAACCAATTAGTGTTGGTGGGAATGAAAAAACCAAAACACAGTATGCAGATGATGATGTATTTGCCCTATTTCAAGATGACAATATCATGGATTTGGATCATGCAAGAACCTGTTGTCAAGGAACAAACTGTTCAGGATGCTAACATGCTGCGTCTGGAAGGTCCAACCCAATGTCAGGATGGTCTGAATGAAGAAGAAGAAGAAGAAGAATCAGAATCAGAATCAAAATCAGAGTCAGAGAGTGGATGTCATGCAACAGGTTTCACAATTGATGAAGATGATGAATTTAGGGAGATAAGAACTAAATACAACGACTTTATGTCGGAAGTAAAGAAGAGAGGAGATATTCCATTGGACAACCCAATTGAGGTGGATGTCATACACTGCGCTGATCCTAACAGTAGTGATCAGGCTTTAGAAGGTGGAGATGGTGTTCCATACTTTGATTCAGATGGAGATGCATCATATGATGAGGATAGTGATGGTGTAGTTACAAGAAGGAAGTGCAGGTTCTCAATATTTGATAGTTCTGCTGAGACTCCCCATTCTGTGTTGACATGTGTTTTAGAGGAAGGGATGAATTGAAGGATGCAATAGAGAGGTATGCATTGAAGATGAAGACAAATATCAAATATGTGAAGAATGACCTGAAAAGGATTAGGGCTGTTTGTAGGTGGAAAGGTTGCCCTTAGGCTTCTATATGCTTCATATAACTCAAGGTCAGATTGGTTTCAGATTAGAACTTATATTCCCAATCATGCTTGTTGTCCTGAGCTTAAAAATAAAAGGTTATCTATAAGTAAGATATGTGACAGGTATGAGAGTACTATCAAGGCTTTTCCATCTTGGAAGGCTAGAGCAATGAAGGAGACATTACAAGAGGACATGGGAGTGGATGTGCCAATAACAATGATTAAGAGAGCAAAGGCACGGGTAGTAAAGAAAATAATGGATACTCCAAGTTGTTTCACTATTTGACTGGTTGCCATGCCATCGCACAACATGAATGGGGAAAATACTTTTGAATATCCATATGAGGTTATTTTGCACGATTTCGAATTTTCGATAGTCGAAGAAGGATAAACAACGCATGGACCTTTTAAAAGACAATTCATTTTTTGTATGTAATTGTAGAAGACAACATTTCGCTGGTTTGCTCTAGCGAAAAACTATAACCCTGTAATTTTGTTATTTAAAAAGAAGGAAATATAAACCTACTGTAACGACCAAGTCAAGCGGTTCCAACAGCATCGTCTATGTGAAGGTGAGAGGATGAACAGAACCGTCCTCGCCATGTCGTCGTTTATTCTGGGGGCGAGGTCGTGCTCATATATGGCTTCATTTTATTATTTTACTGTGCTCCGTCGACAACCACCATAGCATTAATTGGCAGCCCAGCATCACCCTGGCATGGCTTCACTACTATCTGCTAGCTAGCTCCTGCCCCGCACCAAGCACCATCTTCTTCTTGTACAATATATATAACATACTAGTGCATGTATGTATGTTCCATCCAGTAGTAGCATATGTACACATACACAGTATATTGGAAGACAGACTTTTCCCCCCTTTTTGCTGCTTTCTCACTTTTACTGTTAGTTTGCTGAAGCGCTGGTGATGATGACGATATATACACATACACAATGCTACCAAGAAAAACGCAAAAGAAGAAACCACAAGTAATTTAATAACTCTTCAGGCTCCGCAACCACAACACAATACAATCCAAAGGATTTTTCCAATCGCAGCGGGAGGAGACTGAGAATGAATCACTGCATCCAGACGGTGGTTTGTTTCACGATTCATCAGCTAGCTTCAGAGGACATGATCTCTAGCTCCGCCCACCACAGCGGCGACACCTTTGGAGTCGCTCCCTCAGGTCCCAGCGCGGTGATCTCCTCCATCCTAGCAGCCACCTGTACCATCCTTGGTCTCTTCTTCAGGTCTGGGTCCACACAAGACCTTGCGACCTCGCACATTGCGTGCGCGGCTTCTTGAGGGAACGAATCGAGGCTCGGGTCAATCAGCTCCGCAAGGGGCATGTTGCCATCGAAGTAGCGAGATGCCAACTGTTCCAGTGAAACCCCGTCTTCCTCTTCGGAGTAGGCAACTTTTCCGGTTAGTATCTCCAGCAATAGCATGCCATACTGATGCACCATGACATCTATGTCTGAAACTGAGGAGAACTCATCGTCAGTGGTTGAACTGGAATCGGATCCCTTGGTGGCTGTGTCGCTCCAGAAATCAAGGTCTGAGACCTTTGCAGCAAAGTCATCAGTGAGGTATATAGTGCTTGAGTCAAAGTTCCTTGGCACAACAGGTGGATTCAGCTGGTGCAGCATGTGCTCCAGACAGTAAGCTATCCCCATCGATATCCTCAGCCGTGTCGCCCAGTCCAGGTTATCAGCTTCTCTAACTGCGATGCAATCGAACATGTTGTCAGGTGTACTGGAGTACGTGACATATTTTCAATCAATACGAGATCTTTTTTTTCGAAAGCGTGCATTAGCACGTGCTTCATTAAGTACGAGTTAGAAAACCAATACGAGATCCAGATAACTGAAATCATATTGCCTAGTTTATGGCTAATGAACGCACTGCTGTGGACAAAGTTATGATGTTTCTGGAAGTCACTTACCATGGAGATGCTCAAAAAGCGTTCCGTTTGGAGCATATTCAAAAACCATTGCTCTGGTAAAAGGGGTATCTTCCTCGCAATAGCCAAGTAGATTCATGAAATTCTTGTGGCTAACTTTGGATAAACTTGTGATCTGATCAAGCAATGGAGATTCAGTCATAAGTGTGGATTCTGCAAAAATACACTCCCGTCTTTTTTATAACCACAGAATAGATGAGGTAAGTAGCATGCTACCTTCTTCCTGTAGTGGGATTCACATTCTTTTGACCAATCCTTCACGGATGTTACTGAGCTTGACACAACTGCTATTTCAACTCCACTCGATAATGTCCCCTTGTACAGCATGCAGCTAGGCGTAGAACCAACTATGTTGCTAAAGTCCTCACAGGCTGCTTCCAGCTCGGATCGTTTCAACGCAGGTACACCTGGAACATGAGAGTATCGTGCCATGCTGTAAGTTCAAAATTCAAAGTTCAAACTGAAATAGAAAAGCATAAGGAATGCACAAAAAACAGAAAGAAACTACCTGTTACAAATGCTCGTTGCAGTTGCCCGCTTAACCCTGTGGCCCATGGCCTCACAGTGCCCACCTTCTTAACTCGACAGTACATGACAGAAGCTGCAGCCATGACAACAAAGACTGCACTCCCTGTAGCGACCAAACTATACTTTCTTGAGGAATGTTTATGTGGTGGAGAGATGGAAGGTGAAGGGCTAAGCGGTCGGGGAGGGGCTGCCAATGGATGATGAGATCCTGAAGAAGATATTGCAGGTGCAGAAGTAGATGGTGATGGCAAGGCTTTAGGCGCAGAACTAAAAGGTGAGGGTGATGGAGCATGCATTTTATGTTGATGATGTTTTGGTCTGTGCGGGCGTTCAATTGTCTTTGGCTTCTTCTGATTAGGAGGAGGAGCGTGTCTAGGTGGTTGGGTATGCTCGTTTTTACCACTCTGCAGCAATCTTCTAGCTTGCACATTTCTGGAGTTTCTGGTACAAAATAATTGCTTGAAAACAAAAGTCAAGAGAAGAATGCAAAACAGCATTTGGTGAAATGGAGTCGAAAAAACCCCGCAGAGATGTAACTTCATAACCGTATATTGCCAATGCTAGTCTAATCTATTGTACGCAATAGATGATACTCTATATCACCATATAAACGGTGTGCCAAACTCCAGCACATGATGAATTCACACTGCTTTGTAGGGAAATTCTCGAGAAAGTAGCAAATTTGCTGATACTACTGTTATGATGCTTCTTCGATTAGCAACTAGCAAGGAAATCAAAGTATACCCCTCATGTGTGCCTCACCAACCCAACCCGTCGATTGATAATCTGGCATTTAATCAGCTCTTAAGCTCTAGCGCAGTAGCATCCAAATAGTTCATGCCAATACGCTGTAGCTATCGCAACAATCAGCAGGTAAACATGCATATATACTCTTTCAATTCCATGTCTACTAGTTGTCCAAATCAAATTCTGAATGTCCAAGCTGCTAGAAATAGAAAGCATATTGTTTCTGCGAAGAACAAGAAGAACAAAAAGAAAAGCAATCGTCACCAACCACTCACTCACCCAAGAATGAGATGAGCAGCAGCAGCAGGCTGCCTGCTCCACTCGTCCTCGTCGGCACCGATTCCTCCTAGAACTCCAGTCGCTGCACAGCCCAAACCAATCCAATCCAGGAGGACAGTCAGCATCAGTAGAACAAAACAAAACAAAAACAAAGCAGGCTAGTAACAAAGGGGAAACCAAAATCTGACGGCACCGACCTGCACTACCGCGGGCGAGCAGCAGCAGCAGCAGCCAAGAAAGAGAAGCCAGCGGCAGGAGAATCCTGAGCAGCAAAGGCGGCTCCATCTGGCAACGGCGACAGGTAAGGGAGGAGCAAGAAGAGGAGGAAGGGACAGGGCAATGGCATGGGAAAGGGGAAGCAAAGCAAATTGCTTTGGTGGCGAATGATGAGATCTGCGGCGATCTGACTGACCGGTAGGAAGTCAAACGCGTGAATGCTAGCCTAGCCCGCCTCCTTAATTTTGTTCTTGCTACCACAAAAGCCAGCGAGAATGTCCTCATGGACGGACCTCAAACGGAGTAGGCATAATTTAGCTTTTTACCAGTAAGATATATACTTACACACACAAACGTATTTTCTTGAAAAGAAAATAAGGGGTGCTTAAATCGAGAGGGAAAGTTTAGGGATATCACATCGACTGTCACATAGGGGTGTCACATCAGCAAATTATGCAAGTCCTCGGTAACCCGCGAGACGAATTTATTAAATCTGATTAATCCGTCATTAACATATGATTAGCACTACATTGTCAAATCATGAACTAATTAGGCTTAAAAAATTCATCTCGCAAATTAGTCTCAATCTGTGTATTTAGTTTTGTAATTAGTCTATATTTAATACTCTATGCATGTGTCCAAATATCCAATATGACAGAGGCTAAAGTTTAGAAGGGGAAATAAACCAGGCCTAAATGTCATTTCTATTTTGTGTTTCGTTTTTAGCTAGTATAAAAACCCTTCTAATTTGTTTTAAAAAGTTAGGGTCCCATTTAAAAAAAAGAATTACCTCTTTTTTAAGAAAGCAACGTCACCGGTACATAACTTGGGTTATCAGTTTGAAATGTACTCTCTCTCTATCCCTAGAAAAGAGTCATTCTTACATTTCAAAAAATCAACAACTTTTAACTTTGACCAAATATATTTAATAAAATATTAATATTTATGGTATATAATTAGTATCATTAGATAAATCATCGAATATACTTTTATAATAAATTTATTTGGAGATATAAATGTTGCACGTATTTTCTATAAATATAGTCAAAGTTGAGAAAGTTTGACCAATATAATCCCCATAGCTACTCTTTTTTAGGGACGAAGGGAGTAAACCACAAAACATTAGACCTGTTACAGCACTAATAAATCTCATAAATGTCTGAAGCGGTAACTACACTAGGCTTGAAAGTCGTCATCCACTCCATAACGTTGTCCTTGATCATCATTAGGCGCTCCTTATCCATCTCTTTCAACAGTAATTCTACATTAATAATATATAAAACAAAAGTGACCTAACTATACCTTTCATCATATAATAACTATAGTTTAGATTTATCCTTAGTCAAAATATCCAAAATTTGATCGAGTTTAAATTATAAATGTTTGTGATACCAAATAAATATATCATGAGAAATATTTCAAGATGAATTTCATTGACACTTACTTGGTGTCATAAGTAATATTTTTTCACAAATTTGATTAAATTAAAACTAGTTTTTTTTTGTGCAATGCTATAGTTGCATCTTTCAAACAGAGAGATTATCAATTACAAAAACTTATCGGCGAATGAAATATTCATAAAGTTAGATCTAAATCTAAACATTCGAAAGTTTGAACCTTTCAATGGTTTCCTATATTAAAAAAGAAACATTAATGATATTTTTGTATTATGTTAGAATTATTTTAGTATCAATTAAATTGCAACTTAAACATTAATTTGTAAAACTAGGGACAAAAGCACATAGATAGGCATTTCTCACCCTTTCAGTTCGCTATATGAGGATCTGGATCGATAGTCCAGTAATTTTACCAACTGGTTCTAGTTTCATAGGAGAATTTAGGTATAGAAATAACTTGAGTAAAGGGGAAAAAACAAAAACTTGAAAAGGCAGCAATTTTTATTTTTATTTTTTGAGGACAGGGAAGGGAACAAAAAGGCAGCAGCTTGGACGCGGCCAAACGAAGGAAGAAGAAAGCGACCGCACAGCTTGGCAGCTATCGCATTTTTCTTTGTTTCTAGTAGTATTTTCTCTCTTGTTCTTTCTTACATTCATTTTCTTGATCATTTCCTTCTTTGTGTGTGCTGTGTGGATCTGGTGGCCCAAAGGAAGATATTTGCACCGAGGCCCTCCGTCCTATCTTCTTCTAATTCTTATGTAGTGTGACACAAAATGATGGGCTTAATAAAAGGTACTAAGATTGTTTAGTTAATGATAAATAATATGATGCACAAATTCGGGGATGGTACATGCTGGACGGTGTACTCCCCTGTTTAGAGAAGGACGTAATTCTCGTTTTCCTAGAAAGCAAAAGATCTAAAGCTCGATCAAAGTTATATAAAAAATACTAATACTTTTATATAAAATAAATACTATTCAATTAATTATAAAATATATTTTCGAGTAAACCTAGCTGGAGATATAAATGTTAATATTCTTCAATATAAATTTGATCAAAGTTAAGCTACTTTAACTTGTACAAATTTCGTAGTTACATTCTTTTTCACACGAAAAGAGTAGTAATTAAGACCCAAAAGAAGATTATTGTTGTTTTGCTTCTCATGAAATGAAACGAAAGCGATATGGCGGAGCAATAAATTTAGAACGCTAGACGCCTCAACCGTTGACCATGACTAGCAACCGTATTCTCCATTCATCCATTGCATCGGGCCTGTTTAGATTTAAAAAATTTTGCACATTGCGCATCTCATCGAATCTTGCGGCACATGTATAGAGTACTAAATGTAGACGAAAAAAACTAATTGCACAGTTGGGTGAGAAATTGCGAGACGAAACTTTCGAACCTAATTAGTTCATAATTAGACACTAATTGCCAAATATAAACAAACGGGCTACAGTACCTAAAACCAAAAAATTTTGGCATCTAAACATGGCCTTACCTGTCTCCAACGAGAAACCTATATGTGCATCCAAACTTAAAATGGGTAGTAAGAGACTCAAAATCAACTCTAACAGAGTACCTACCTATTTTAGGTTGCCTGAAAGATACAACCCAAATATGGACATCCTCTCTCCTGGAAACCCATTTACAGAAATGATTCTCTTTTGGATCTGGTTGTTGGAGAAGATGCTGAATATGTATTGAAATTTTTATCTATAGCGCTACTCAAAAGACGAATGTGTCCTGTATTTTAGATGTTGTTGTTGGAGATAGCCTAAGTAGTAGTACGGAGTATGTCGGTAATGCAATGTAATGGACCCACCCCAAGTTAACTAAAAATTTCTAGGGTGGAACTAATAAATGAGCGATGTCTCAATCGACTAGTCTTCCAAATTGAAATTTCACTAAATCTGTGCCCTTTTTTACTAATTATTATAGCTAGTCATTTGCAGACTCCACCAAAGTCTTGGTGCAGGTATATATCTGTAAAACCCGGCAAAAATTCACTGCTAGAGAAAGGCGGTTGTAAACAATATCTGGAGTAATTGATGGAGTACTATATTCATCCTAAAATAACTACACATTTAAAGGTGTTAAACTTTTTTAAATTTGATAAATATATATAACAAAATGTATTGATAATTGCGGTGCGTAATAAGTATCATCAGTATATCAAGCATGAACTTATTTAGAGATGTAAATATTGATATTATTTTCTTAAAGTTAGCTAAGCTTCTTAAAAGGCAGGATGATATATAATTATTTTGGGACTGAAAAGTTTTGGATTAGGATAAGGAATGGTAAAAGTAGAATCCCAAGTTGATGAATACTACGCTTGAGTTGATGAATACTACGCTTGAACGTGCAAGTTGCAGTAACAAAACTATATGGAAGACGTGCGACGGGACGATTTTTTATCCAACCAGGAAAGCACCAGTTGCTTCATTTCTAGCGATAGTTTTTTCTTAGGAGAGCAGGTCGGGATCGGAGTTGTCGTCCTCCTACGAGTAGCGCTAGCTATCTACAGCATGTTCATTTGGCTATGACTAGTTGTAAATGATCATAAATTTTTAGTTGAATAGTATTTTTCTCTCACATAAATCAGCCAACAGTATTTTTTCACGAACCAGCCAACTAAACAGGCTGCTAGTAGACGCTGCAGCACCAGTGCAGTGAGATACAGTAAGTTACAAGTGAAGATTCTGCTGCACATGTCGTGTTCGGTAGGTCTATAAGTTGTTTGTGCTGATTTGTACGGTTGATTTTGTCGGTGTTTTCGGACCACCGACGAGTAAATTTGTATTTGCGCGTCTGGTCCGGATGGTGTGCTCGGAGGACACAGGGGTTTATTCTGATTCGGGTGGAACGTCCCTACGTCCAGTTTGCTGCTGCTCATATTACTGGCACTTAGTTTGCAGTAGGGGTTACAAACATGCTAGAGAGAGAGGATCCCAAGTCTCTGGTGGAAGAAGTGAACAGGTGCTGAGAGCTCGCTTGCCGCTCAACCGTGTGCTCGTGTCGTACTCTTGTGTTCCGACTTCGTGTTTTTCACCCCTTCCATGAGGCGCACTGCTTTCCTTTTTATTGACGAAGAGAAAGCGCTAGAAGAACGAGAGAGAAGAAGGCTTCCAGGGTTGTCGGGTCCTTCTTCTCCTTCGTGCGGGTCCCGCTGATCTTGTGGATGTCAACAGGGACGGCTCCATGTCGCGGCCCTGTTCGTCACTAGCGTCATGCGCGGCGTCATCTGCCGATCATGGCGTTCCACTCCGTCCTGGCGGACGTCGTGGTGAAGTGACGTGTCTGTTAGCATTCGTACGAGGATTAGGCAGAACAACACCGGCACGTCGACACTGTTCTTGATGTGAATCCCGGTATGTCCTGTCATGGCCACGGGTTACATCGAGGCGTGCCAGTCTCTTTCCTGACGTCAGAGTTTTGACTCAGGCCCATACGCTTGTAACTAGAGTGGTTGGCGGCGGTATGGGTCTTCGTTGGACGAGACGGAACCCGCCCCCAAGGGATCGGGCGAGACGCTTTTAATACGTCTCGAGCTATCCGGGAAAGTCAGCGTGGACGCTAACTTCCTTGCTTTAGGTATCCCTAATATCGATACCCGACAAATTTATTGGAAGAGAAAAATATTATACCATTACTGATAAGCCGGCTTTTACCAACCTGCTTATATTGTAAGGCCTTAAAATCCAGGGTGTAAAGTTTGGAGGTGTCACATCGGATATCACATGGGGTGTCACATATGGTATTTGGATACTAATAAAAAAATAAATTACAGAATCCGTCGGTAAACTACGAGACGAATTTATTAAGCCTAATTAATCCATCATTAGCACATGTGTTACGGTAGCACCATATTGTCAAATCATAGACTGATTAGGCTTAAAAGATTCGTCTCATAAATTAGTTACAAACTATACAATTAGTTATTTTTTAATCTATATTTAATACTCCATATATATGTTTAAATATTTAATGAGATAGGGTGTAAACTTTTGGAGCGGAACTAAGCAAGGCCTAAACGAGAGGAGCAGCGTTTCCATTTCCTGCCTTCCAGCCAAGCATGTACTAGTTATACAAATCTACCAACCAGCTTAGTTTTTGAAAGGCAGTTTTTTTTCGTTGTTTTTGAAAGGCAGTACCAACCTGCTTACTGTAAATGAAAGGAGCAGCGTTTCCATTTCCAGGCTTCCAGCCAAGCATGTAGCAACAGAACCACCTTAGTTTTTTTTATATAAAACAACAAGCTAGAAAAAGAAAGAAACAACCTTTGCGTTATCCAGACTATCTCCACACAACAACACAGTGTTATGCCAGTATCAGACACACTAACAATTTCCCAGTTGCAAACGTCAGCATCAGCCACAGTTTTTTAAATCGAATCGACAAATAGTAATAAAGCAGACAAAAGAAACAAAACAAATTCAAGTGTCGATTAACTTTAACCAGTGTGTGTACCTTAATAATCACACCAACCAAATTAGATGAGCAGCACATCATCTAAATAGAGTAACTTAATCAGATACCAGGATAGAGCCGAGCTACCATCGCCAAAGTGGCAACCAACCATTCTACACCTGTGACGGTGATTAGTATCTAGGCTGTGTTTACGACACCACAAGAGCAGGCTAGAGACGAGTTTTTGAATGCAGTAATCTTCCTACAGCCTGGCCTCAGATGCAGACTAGCGGAAGTAAACCGAGACGAGAGAAATGTCAATGTCATTCCCATCATCATCCTCGCATGCTACCACGACATCTATGTGCTTCCGGTATTCAGGAACCTCCACCTTACAACCTTCTTCTGCAGCCTCTCCTTGTGCCTCGCGAACATGCTGTTGTACAGCAGAGAAGTGCCGCAGGACATGCTGTAAGCGCTGAGGCCCTTGTCACTGAACCACTGCAGGAGTTCAGCGATAGTCAAGTTGCCCTTGACAGTCCAGCGGTCCCATATGGTCCAGCTCAGGTCTTGATGCTTTATAACCTTCGCCGGAACTGGTTCAGCCATTGAGAACAGCGGTAGAGCTAGGTTGGCAAATGTGTTGCGGTAATCCTCGATGGGGTGCTCCCCAGCAATGACCTTGTATAGCTCCAGGCACACGAGACCTGTGGCCATGGCTGTCGAAGTTGCGATGGCCGGGATGATCCTTCCAGCGATGAACTTAGCCTTCAACTTGTCAACCTCAGGAATGCTGTAGTTCCTTGCGCGCATGTTTGCAAGCCCAGCTATTAAATCCATGTGAAAATTAGTGTCATCATCCTGGAAGAGCAAAGTGAATGTTAGACCAGCTATTTCATGCGATAGTTTGCAACATTCGTGTTTAAATATCCATCTGATTGGAAGAAACAAAATCCTAATGTGTCATAAAGGAAGTAAAGCGAGCATGTCATACTACAGGACAGCCAACCACCAATGAGACAAATGAAATCATGATTTGCAACAATGGGTCCTGTTCTAAAAAAAAAAGCAGTGAGATTGTACTAACTACTTAATTATGAATAGAGAAGAAGTATTAAGTAGATATTAACATCAGAAAGAAAACTGACTATACACAGAAGGACCAAATTTATCATTATAAAGACCTAAATACTTATGGTGCTGATCAATGGGAAGAAATATTAGGTAGATATCACTTGAACTTTCAGGAACCAGAATTCCCAGCATAAGCCGTGCATCTCATGTGAATCTTGGACTGAGACGAAAGAAATATCTATATTTATTATTATAAAAGACCAACAGAAACGACCAGATTCCCAGCATAAGCCCGTAGCATCTCCTGGGAGTCTTGGACTGAGACGAAAGAAATATTTATATTTATTATTACAAAAGACCAACAGAAATTACCATAGGAAACATATTAATAGTTGGGGAACCATCTCAAAGAACTTCTTAAACCTTAGATTTGAATGAATATGTAGTTGAAATACTAACCTTCTCAAATTGGATAGGTTTCATTTGGAATCCTGGAGGCAAGCCCTTGGCATATTCTTCCAACTTGGTCAAAAGATCATTAATAACAGCAACATCATCAACTGAGGCACTAGAAAGGTTAGTAGCCTTCTCATCTGTCACAATATTCATCCATTTCTTTGGCTCAAATTTAGGAACTGCAACCTTATTGACCGCATCAGCCAGCTTACTTGTGTTCTTTGCCCAGTCAGGTATAGCAATCCCAAATGACTCTGCTCTCAGTATTGAAGCAGCCATGATGAAGTTGATGTGAGATGAATCAGTGGCTGAAAATTGCAGAGGGCGGGGAAAGCGCTTTGGGGCGGACCAGAAAGGAGTGCCTGTGCTAGTAGCAGCATCTTCAGGAAAAGTGAATGTAAGCTGCTTCACGCGGTTTGAGAAATAATCCTCAAATCTGACATGAAACAAAATGAAATCGGTTAATCTTGCACAAAAACTGAAGGAACACAGATGCATGTCCAAGATAAAGAAATTAAATTTGTCTGGTCAAAGTACAACACTTCTTAAATTTAAAGTCCTCAGCTACAAAGGGAATCAACTTGAACAGATGTTGGTTAAATTAGCACTACAATGTCATAAAACTGATACTTCATTTATCATAAGGTGGGTAAGAGGAAGATGTGGAATCCCACAGAAGTGAAGAAAATAGTAACATATATCATATACAGAAGAATTGAAGAAATGTGACAATAGAAAGCATGAACATACCTCAATCGGGCCCAAGTTATGCTGTCCTCAAATGTATTGCATCGCTCCTTGTCAAGACATTCAGAGACGCGTTCAAGTAATTCCCTTGCTTGGGCATCACCTGCCTTCCTCATGGCAGCAGCATATTGAGCAGGATTAGACAGAAAAGAATTTACTTCATTTGGTGTTTTCTCTAGCAAACCCTCGAACTCTGAACGGGCCCATGTCAAGCAATGATCAATATTGTGTGGAAAAGAATGGACTGTGCACATGGGTGCCTGCTTCTCAGGTGGGTCTCTTGAAGCTCCATAATTTTCAGTAAGGTGAGGAATGACCATTTGTGTATTGCACTTTGCGCCCAATGTCCCTGACTCCAGTAGTGGCTTCTGAAACTACAGGCACCTCATGTCCATATACATCCTAGCATTAACATTATCAAGGGCATTGATGACAATATCCAGTCCATCCCAGAATGTGTCATGGAACACATTTTCGGTATCAGGAGAGGCACGGTTCTGAAGAGCGTCAATTTGGAGGCTGGGGTTGATGTCAATGGCGGCGGCTGCAGCTACAGTAGACTTTGCTTGCCCAGTGTTCCAGTCACGGAACAGAAATTGGCGACTCAGATTGCTTTTCTCAATGACATCGTCATCTGTTATAGTTAGCTTTCCCTTGGAGCTGCAAGAGACACCCATTAAGGCAAGGTTCTTCAAGAACTCACATCCAAGAGCGCCAGAACCCACAATGAAAATATTTGCATCTAGCATCTTCTTCTGAAGCTTGGAACCAAATACAGAGATCTGAGCATCATAGCGGCTATTTGAAGGCTTCAAACCTTGGGGATCCAACTGATATGTAGGGAGAGATTCAACAGAATCAAAGTAGAAGAATCAAAGTAGAAGAACTGCATAAGGTGGAGATTCATCAGACAAGGATAAGGGATGGCAATATAAACAAAGAAGGTACATTATTCAAAACCCAAACCTGGTAAAGCGGATGGAATTTCCCTGAACATGCCTTCACAACTTCTTGACCAACAATACCACCAAACATTGCGGCCATTGGGTTCAAAACAGCTCGAGAACCACTTGCAAAATGACGGAGCAACTTTTCATCAATGTTTTCCAGCTTAGGACCAACAGAAGCTTCATTAATATCGGCAGCAAACTTCAGGAAAGTTTGAGCATCCTGCTCACAGCCAGTGGTAGGATAGCGTCCATGTTCCTTCTTAAATTTATCCAGAGCTTGAAAGGCTAGATGAAGCACAGGTGATCGTTCAAACTTTGAAAAGTCGCTTAGAAGGAAATCGCCAGGATCTCTCATTGCATCTCTTAGTGCCTTGAAGCGTAGAACCTTTGGTTCCTTTACTTGTGTAACGATACCACCTTTTTGTATAAACATCATAGCTACTTGTGTCCTCCTCAATGCTAAATGAAAACGGCCTAGCATTTTTTACCTTCCTTGGTTTTCCATCATTCAATTCTGCCATGCCTTGGACCTCAGAGAAAACAACAAGATCACCATCCTGAAACTCAAGCCTCTCATCATCAACACAGGATACCATTGCAGGACTGTCATTGCTGATGGATGCAATTATACCAGTATGTGGATCTTCACCATCAACATCAATGACAGTAAACTCAGGTCCAAAATCACAGAAGACACTACCGAAAAGGCCACAGACTTCGGCTTTGATAAAAGAGATTGGAGGCTGGTGGTTGTGACAATAGTCGTCAAATTCATAAGCCTTCTCCAAACTTATTGGATCCTCTCCAGTTCTTGTCAGTTTTGAAGAATTTGACTTTTGGAAACTAGGTGGGATATAAATAGATTAGTTTTTCTGCTAGTTTTGCTAGATTCTTAAGAACCAGGAAGCTGTTGATACCCAGCTTTTACCAGTTTCTTGTGAAACATAGAGCAATAAATGAAGTTAGATTCTTAAAAACTGGGGATCCAAACACCCCGCCAGTTTTTTATCAGAATCTAGATTCTAGAAACTAGAGGCAAAAATTGTTTTTTAAGAATCTGAAATTGATCCAAACAGAGTCTTAGTTTTGTAGAGAAGTACATGACCTATAGAAGCAAAGCATGTAACAACAGAGATCATCTAGTGCCCTGCCACGGTACAGACCCAGGTTCGATTCCTGGCTTGTGCATTTTTTTATTTTATTTCAATCAGTCACGGTGATTCTGATTAGTGTTTGGACATTCCAACAATTTTCTTCTTGCAAAAGGGCCTTTGGTCAAGTGGTTCAGTGGTACTGAGTGTTTCCGATGCACTGGAGGCTAGAGTGTCTGTCAATATCTTTTTTGCATATGTGCACCGGAGGCAAGAGAGTCTCCCAATCTCGTATTTGCATGTGTACAGCTGCACACGCATGCGCGCGCGTTGTGGAGTATGTGGATTATGTGCCTCCAGTTGTACCGATAAAAAAACAATTTTCTTCTTCTTGTTTTTGTTTATTCATACTCATGGTGATCTGTCTAGTGTCTGCACATTTCATTTCATTTTTGTCTTATTTTATCCATGGTGATTTGGACATTCCATCGGGCAGGTACAGTACGTGTTTTACATAGCATCTTGCGTATTGGTTTTAATTTCCTGAAGATGAAGAAAATTAAGACAACAACAGCCTGTTCGCTTATGCTGAAATTTGACTTATTCTGATGTTTATGCTAAATGTTGTGAGAGAAAAACAATGTTCCATGGCTAAAAAACAGTTCTAAATAGGTTCAAGCGAACAGGGCGGAGTATGAGAAAATAATCTAGAAATCAAGACATAGATAGCTGATAATCAAGTAGTAATAATGCAAGTCTAGTAGCAGGCAAGTACATCTTTGTTAGGACTAATACAGTACAAAAGCATGAGGAGATCTCAAGGTTTTTCAAAGTCTTAACGAAAGAGATCCCTATATTTTTTTTCCCAGCTGAAACCACCAGACTACAATTACAAAGGTGGTCTTTCCATAGCATAGCAAATGCAAAGCATGGGAGGGACGATAATATAGGACACATACTAGTAACCATGTACTCCAGGACAGAGGAACAGACATTCTGAATAATATTCTACCATTTCTTTTTCAGTCCTGCTTCACTATCATATGGAAAGTATTGGTCTCATCTTCATCAGCAAGCTCCTTCAGAACCTCATCATCGATTTCAGTCACACGATTTTGCAATGGGTCATCGAAATAACGCCCAAAGAAGACCATTTTCGCGATCCAAGCTTTCCTCCTGTTACTGTTGTATTTATCTTCCTCCCATGTCCCAGACGCCACAAGAAGGTAGACAAACACCATTCTCTCCTGGCCAGGTCGGAATGCCCTTGCGATTGCCTGCCTGGTCTTCGAATGGTTCCACTCCGAATCCAGCATCACCAATCTTGATGCACCGGTCAAACTGATACCCTCGGCACAGGCTGTTGTCGAAGCAATCAGCACCTTCCTCTTCCCTTCTCTGTCACTGTTGAATTTATCCATGACATCTGACCGCACAGGCAGTTCTTGATCTCCTTGCAGCACCAGGATTTCCTGCCCAAGACGCCATCCAAAGACTATCTCTATCAGCTTGACAAGAAAGGTTATTGGGGCCACATTGTGGCAAAATATCAGAACCCTCTCCCCTCTGAATGAGGACTTGTGCAAAAGATCAATCACAAACTTTGCCTTGCAACCAACAGCAAAGTTCCACTTGTACTTCTCAACTCTAGCTACTTCTGCTGGCGTGAAGTAAGTGCTAGCACACCTGGTTGTGTTTATAAGCCAAGGATGGATAGAAGCAATTGTGATGAGCAGCTCAATCTCGAGACAGTAACGCACATTGCCTGACAAGGGCATTGGCAGTTTCGCCAGGACCTCTTCCTGGACGTCAGTGGGTTTCATGAAAAGGGTATACACACGTATACCTGGAAGAATGTTCAGTTTTGTCCCTTCAAATGAATCAATGAATCCATGAGTAAGATCATTTAACAAGGAGATGCCATCCATTCTGTCATGTTTGCTGCTAGACTCGATCTTCTGCCCCACTCTTTCCACAAAAATACGCCTTGCCAGTGCTTCTTGATGTTTGCCAGTTCTGTTCCGTGTTTTCTTTTCTGATTCTGGAACTAGCGCGGTCATAACATCGTTGACAAAACGAGGTCTGGCCAAAGATAAGGTGTTGAAATACTCTTCGAAGTTGTTCTGAAAGACTGTACCAGACAAGAGTATTCTGAATTCAGTCTTCACCTTCATCAGCAGCTTTCTCACCTTTGATTTGTTGCTTCTTGGGTTGTGCCCTTCATCAAGAATCAATAGCCCAGGGTTGTTCATCAAAACTTTCGTTATGAAAGCCTGGTGATGCAGTTTTGAGTCTTCTTTCGCAAGCGATAAGAAAGAAGAATACGTCATGAGAAGAATGCTTGGTTCCTCATGCCACTTGCATAATTTGTCCAGACAATCCATGATGCGCATTGTTTTCCACGATGGTCGGTGAAAATTCTTTAAAACCGCCTGCAGTTTCGAACTGAGACCTCCCATCAGTTTGCTTGTTCTATTAGAGTGGTGAAGCACATGTAACGGAAGCAAAATGCCCCATTTCTGAAACTCTCTCCTCCATGTATGGATTGCAGCTTTTGGAGTAAGGACCAATGGTCGGCTTCTTGGGTGAACTTTCAAGTAACTGACAAGAAATGAAATCAGCAACAGAGTTTTACCCGCTCCTGGAGTATGTGCAACCACACAACCACCTTTACTTGTTGAATCATCCATTTCTTCAAACTGTAATGATCCTGCCAAGTTTTTCCATATAAATTCGAAGGCTTTTCTTTGATGAGCAAGTAGCTTTGGTTCAAGATCAGTGATTGAAGCCCACACATTCCCAGATTCCTTAATTTTGGAGGATTCTGGAGCACAAATCTCAAAAAAAGAAAGGTCAAGTACATGATCATCCTGACCAAAATGGCTCCATTCAGGCCTCTCGTGGTCCTTACCAGTGAACTGCGCAAAAATGTAATATGCATACAGTCAATAATGGGGTCCCAAGTAAAATAAAGGAAAAAATTGCTAATTTGATTGCTGTTTAAAGCTACCATCGGTGGAAAGATATCCTTTGCCTCAGTGCATACAACATTGCACAGCCTGCAGGTCAGACCAAGCTGTTCGTCCAGCATGCAGTCATGATGACAGTGTTCTCCTCTTTTTCCTAAATCAGTATTGCTCTCATGACTGGCTTCTGAATCTGTCATCTGGAAGTCCAAACATTTTATTAACTATGACAACAAAAACAAATATGTTTGTATCTTAAATAATGCTAGGTAGAACAAGTATGTTCATAGAAAAAAGAGGAAAGCAACTGTTTGCGTGTTCCCAAAGTTAAGCTCCCTCCACAGCAACTACAAAAGAAAAATCATGCTTCACTCACCTGCTTTTGCTCATGAATTGCTACTGTGGCCAGTGCATAGTCCATTTCTTTCCACAACTCTTCAAGCTCATCCTTCTCCTCTTGACTATCAGCGGAAATCGGCCATGTAAAATCCTCTTCTTGGTAAGCATGTCCACAGCCATTCAATATCTGGGCATCAACCTTAAAGTCAGAATCCCTCTCCACTTCACACTGGATATTTCCAATGCATTGGTCTATCATTCGTTTGTACTCTCTTTGGCACATGTGTTTCTTTCTTTTCCTACCCCTCTTTTGGCAGAATGCTGGTTCTCTATTGCCATCTAGGCTTTGAGACGAAGCAAATGACTTTAGTCGAAATGTCGGACGATTGCACTTCTCTATATTCTTTGCAGGCGTATGTGGAATGTGAGAATCTGAACACCCTTGATCTGTTGTGTTCTTCTTTGTTTCCATGGAGATTTGCTTTTCTTTTATAGGCAAAAAGCACTGATTTCTTTTCACTGGGTACTTCTGTTGTCCTTTCATAGACCTTGGGTCTTCCTTGACCACGAAAGACCCAGAAACTTTTTTGTTCACCCCAGGATTTCCTAAGACCTCTTCATCACTTGATTCTCTCTGCTCTGATGAATCACAACTCAAGTCGCTCTCTGAATTTTCATTCTTAGTAGATGGTCCATCTGCTTCTTTCTTGTTGTAGGTCCGATTGAAATTAGGCGTATCATAACTAGTAAAGCGGTCTGGTTGAGTTTTCATACGCTTTGAGCGTCTTATGTCCACATGCGCATACAAAACTTCAACATCTTGTGCACTATCAGATTCGCCCTTCACAGCGATACACCCATCTTCTGTGAGATTGTCTTCTTTAACCTGAGTGATTGGAACTGTTCTGATAATTGGGCGAAAAGCCTCATCACGTGGTTTGAATGATATTATGTCCATGTTCTTCCCAAAACCTGGAGGTATGCTCATGGAATCAATACTATACCGTGCTTGGTCTCCTTTGATGATCTGATAAATGATATTGCCGTTGACCAGCTTGATGTTGAATTCCATTCCCCTCAGGCTAGACAAAACTATCAGGTATGCGACTTCTAGGGAGAATCTAGCACTTAGCAGCTTGCTTCTATTATGGTGGAAGCAGTCCACTGCAGAATTCCATTGCACGCTTCCGTCCTGGAGCTCCTCAGATTGGAGATTTTGCAAGATGCAAATATCGTCTATCGTCACTACGTCAGCTATTGTACCGGATATCACTTTTTCTTTGCTGCCCGGGCACTGGTCTTTATAGAAAATAACGGCAAACAAGCAGAGGCACCGATCCAATTGATGATTTCTCTTGATTTTGATGAGCCTTGCATCACGGCACAATGGTACCTGCGCGTATAAGAGAACAGAGCGGATGTGAGATGATACTATCAAATGACATGGATACACCAAAAATGGTAGATTCGTTCTCCATATTCAGCATGTTCGCTTGTTGGTTTCAGCCAAGGCTTATCAGCCAGCCAACAGTGTTTTCCTCTCACAACAAACCAGCACCAGCAGGGCTTATCAGCCCAGAAACCAACCAGCGAACAAGCCGATTGAAGTAAGGATAGCAAAGTTTTGGAAGATGTAAGGAAGTGGACTTGAAATAAAGTAGTCAAGTGGCATACAGAATCTTTTGTTTCTCCTCTGTAAGTCGCTTGCCAGACACAGACATCAGCGCCTGGCTTGAGAACATGTGAGCAATCAGAGCAAGTTGCCTTTCTAGAACGTATGCGCAGATAGGACCCATCAATATCATGCTGGACTGTGGATCCAGAGGAGACAAATTTTACAAGCAAAGCACCATCCCGTATCCTTACAGAATTCACTCCATGCCATGATCCGTTATGAAACGCCTCGAACGCTGCAAGCAACGGATAGATTCTAAGTTTTTGTCCTGTAACAATCGCTGGCACAAGAAATGCAGCTGCTGAAACTAATACTTACGGACTGAACTGATGGGGTTGTTGTGGTGGCCTGTGGATCCCTTGACCATGTTGTCAGCAATATTACTTGAAGCACATGATCACAAACTCAAGTGCCTGCTAAATAGAACATAGACAAAAGTTCACTACCAAAATGGAATGCTTAGACAGTAGCGAAGCATGTCCCCAGGGAATGCATCTTGTTTACTGATGGTAGTACACATGTGTTGAAACAAACTCCTTTCTTTTTTTAGAGATAAAGATCTGGGTAACACTGACACCGTGAGTGAGACGCACTAACAGCCCATAAGCAAATGTACTGTTTAGAGTTATGCGAGAGGATCTTTGTTGGGTACTGACTTATTCTGCCTTATTTAGACTCTGAAAGCACAAGATATCCTAGTTCAAGGTTAGGCATTATTATTATTAGAGTATGGTAAAAATCAAGAACGTGGTTCAGTAGAAAACTGTGGCGAAAAGAAATCGCACAAGGATTGTTGTATCCATGTATCTGCTTACAGAAAGAATGCATGCTCTGCTCATTGGACAGAACAGAAGTAGAAAAGGGACTGTAGCTAGAAAAGTAGTCCAGCTTTGACTCGTAGGTATTTCTATCGACAGAAGTTGTTTTTTTCCGCAGCTTGTTAATGGTTATTGCTCTAAACCAATGCTCTGCTAACTGAACAGAAAAGGAACAAAGATTCGGCTTTGGTTACCGGTGACTCACGGCGGCAACGACTAAAGAAAACCCCAGCCCCAGTTCTGACTTCTGAGAGAGATGAAGATAACCAACCCATCCAAGAAAAGCAGAGCTACCTTACCAGTTACCAGCAGAAGGGAGTTTTGAAGGAAGAGAATCGATTGCACTGTAGGTGTGGATGCGCAGTGGCAGTGCGGCGGCCGGCGGAGTATACCAGGTCGTTGAACAGTGAAGAAGGTGGACCGGGTTGGGGGCGGAAGGAAGGAAGGAAGCGAGGAAGTGGAGTGGAGTCCACAGTGCAGTCTTTCCTTCCTCCAGGTGTCCAGCCAACAAATGGCATCGCCTTAACTCCATCGTCTTTCCTTTTTTTTTATCATCGCGGGCCCCAGCGAGCAGTGAAACCCCAAAAGAAAAAGTGCTTGGAGCTTGGTGGATGCTGTCTGCCACCATGCATAACCTCAAGGGCAAGGCAAGGCATTCACCATTCATGGCCAAAGCGAAGCATAATCCTCTTCCTGATCCTGGAAGAAGTCCTGTCCAAGTCGGAAGCGTATTCATCAATCATCATCGTTTTTCTTTTCTTATCAAAAAAAAAAAACATCATCGTTTTTGGCAAGGCATGCCGTGCGGGCAGGGCATCCAAAGGAACGACAGAAAAGGCCAGACATTCCAGTTCCAGTTCCAGTACACGCCTCCGTTGGGCTGGGCATACAATTTCTAAATTAGTCTTAATCTTTGTAATTAGTTTTGTTTTGTGGCAGAAACAGGGTGCGAGAAAAAACTGCCGTCTCTTGCCCCGCTTTTTACAGAAAGCCTAACAGATAGCAGCACAAGGTTCCTTTCTGACAAAAACAATTTTCAGTTTTTTCACACAGAGGCAGCAGGAGGCAGGCAATAAGCTACCGGCATTACCTGAATGTCAAATTCTCTCTCGGCACCATAGGATAAGATCCAGCCAACAAACTAAATACACATCTTAATCCAACCACGGCCACATGGATATGAATAAAGCATTTCCACCTTGTGCAAAAACATCTACATAGACCATGGGTTTGCACAATGCTCCAGTCTCCAGTGCACACAAACTCTGTATCATTTGCTTTGACTTTACAAGCCTTCTACACTTTATCAGGAAAAACTAGGGTGCCCTTAACATCTGAAAACACTACTATGCACTAGTCAGCAAGAAATTGTCTTTTCCTAAACAATGTCAGTGTATTTGCTAGCAAACTCGTGAACACAACACATAGAGAGTAGCATGTCGAACTGCAGGAATCAAAGTGTCAACAGCTCACACTGATCCTTTGAATCATTGTGTGTCAATAAATTCACTGATAATTCATTCCAATTGTTTGCTCAACAGGGGCAAATTGCAAGGCACAGTGATTTTTACTGGGAATGCAACTACCCCTAAGTACATTTCTTTCCCTTCCCTTCACCTTACCTACTCCTTTAATCCTTTTTAATTAACTACACATCCTAAACAGCGTAAAACAATCCAATTCCTCAACTGCCCATGTTTACAAGGAAAAATGAATACAGTGTGGAAATAAATTACTTAGTCAAAACCTTTTGTCATCATCTGTCTTTGAACTCTATCTGTGCTGCGATATTTCCAAACGTCTGTACCAGAGAAGAGATTACCAATCAAGCCTTTACCACCACTGATGCACAAGAACGCCGCTCTCCCGCAGCGAGCTGAAAAGGTCCAGGCACTCCTCGTAGGTGTTCTCATACTTGGGCGACCGCTCACCAGGGCAGCACTTCTGCCACCGATTGTAATGGCACTCCAGGAAAAGCTCGTCGACCAAGCAGATTGCGCCCGTGTCGAACAGCCTTGGGATCAAATCGAACTCGGTCCCCTCCACGTCCATCTTCATCACCACATAGTCCTGCTCCGTCACGGTCTGCTTCAACCACTCGGCAAAGTCAAACGCAGGGACACTCCTGACCTCGCCGGACATCTTCTTCCCTGTGGCGGGGCGGATGCGCCCCATGCCACGGCCATTGGCCTTGGCCTCGTCCTCCTTTCCAGGATCACCATTGATCTCGAATCTGAGTGTCTCATTCTTGACCCAGGCTGCATAAGGAAGCAACGTGACACCCTTCTTTGCCGCGTACTCAGAGTGGAACGCCGGGTCAGCTTCGATGGCGAACACCTGGAAGGTGTGGTTCTGCTTAGGGTACTGCTTGCGGAACCAGCTGCCGATACTGGAGCCGTAGCTGCGCGCGCCAACGTCGACATACACGTACCGGCGCTTGAAGCTGATATCAGCCAGGGCCGGGAGGTACTTGATGTTCTTGATGTTTCTCTTGAGCGTGAGCCACGGTTTGAGTGGCTCTTCCTGGATGAGCGGCTCGGCGTGCGCGAGGAGCTGGAGCTTGTGATCCCCAACCGAGCAGTTGTTCCCTGATGAAGTGCCCGTGGCATGAGGATTCTTCTGGAAGACAAGTTCCCGGAGTGTGGAGGAGTCGCCGTCCTGGGTGGCGTCGATCTCGCGAGATCGGACGAGGCGGAGCGACGGGAGGAGCGCCTGTATCGAGCGGAGGCTGTAGGCGTCGGCGGCGCTGGACGTGAGAACGACGAGATGGCCCTCGGTCTTCAGGATCCGCGCTGCCTCGGCGGCGAGGTCGGCCGGGAGCTTGGCGGCGTCGAGGGCGCGCCCCGCGAAGACGAAGTCGACGGACGACGCGTCGAACGGCAGGCGGCGGTCGTCCCCCGCGACGACGAGCGGGGGCGCGCGCTTCCTGGCGACGGCGACGGCTTTGGCGACGCCGAGCTCCCGCATCGCGAGCGCCTCCTGAGCGCCGCCGAGGCAGACGGCGCGGGATGCCGGCGAGAGGGCCCCGGCGGCGAGGTGCGGCGCGATGACGGCGGCGTGGTATTCGACCGCCCTGCGCCAGCGGCGGGTGCGCCAGACCTCCGGCGACGGGACGTCGGCCTTGACGACGTGGGTCCTCGTGGCTGTTGTGGCGGTGGTGGCGGCGGGCCGGTAGAGCGGCCAGCCGGCGGGTCCGGTGGAGACGGCGAGGAAGGTGCCGTAGAGGAGGCGGAGCGCGAGGGCGGCGACGGCGAGGATGAGCAGGCGGCGGAGGAGGGAGCACCGCCGCGGCGGGGAGGAGGGGTCCATGGTGAGGGAGTAGAGAAGTGGAGGGAAGGGAAGGGGTCCGGTGCTGGTGCTAGCGGGAGCAGAAGCGGGCGGAGGTGTGGTTGGCGCCGACGAGGGAGGCGAGGAGGGGGAGGGTGGAGCGGAGGAAGGTAGGAGGAGGAGGGGGTAATCGGACGTTCCTACTCCTTCCATGGGTCGGGTCGGGTCGTTTGGGTTACGTTAGTGGCGGTGGATTGGCTCCTGCGGCGGCGGTGCCATCGCCATGGGATCGGATCGGATCGGAACCCCTTCCTTTGCCTTGCCTTCCCTGCCTTTGCCTGGGGGAGGAGGAAGAAGGAGATGGGAATTCGGCGCGGAGGGGGGGCCTGGCTGGCTGACAGCGCTCGTTTGGGCCCTGGGATTGCCTCTGTATCACGGTTGTGCCACTCCCTCGTATGGCCCGCCTTGGAGATTCGGAGAAGGAGAAGAAACCGTGTCCCGTGCCGACCCGACCCGACCGTTGCTCCACGTCCCAAAGGCAATTGGGCCTAAACCAAGGTGGCGTTGTGGACCCAACATGTTGTGCAAAGGAAAGGGAAACCCACGGAAGGATCGGAGGTGGGTGATGACTGGCACTGGCAGATTGGCTTGGCCTTGGTGTCACGGGCTGGGCGCGGGCAAGCTAAAATAACGGACGCGGTTCTGGTTTTGGCCACCGGTTTCATTTCATGCCAGGCTGCCAAGCCAATCTGCCGTAAACTGGACCCATCACTAAGGGGCTGTTTGGTTTCTTAGACCACATTTTAGTTCCTGTCCCATCGAATATTTGGACACATGCATGGAGTATTAAATATAGACTAAAAAAATAACTAATTACACAGATTGTGACTAATTTGCGAGATGAATTTTTTAAGCCTAATTAGTCCATGATTTGATAATGTGGTGCTACAGTAAATATATGTTAATGATGGATTAATTAGACTTAATAGATTTGTCTCGTAAATTAGTCTACTCCTGTGTAATTAGTTTTTTAATTAGCTCATATTTAGTCCTCCTAATTAGCATCCGAACGTCCGATGTGACACGGACTAAACTTTAGTCCCTGGATCAAACACCCCCTAAAGCCATCTTAAACTCTCCTAAAAAAAATCTAAAACCATACGGCGGCGGAGCAAGAGCATCATCAAGAGTTTGAATCCACTCTCAATCTTAATTTTGGGCAATATTAAAACAAAAATCCTCTCCAACAACTTTCTATCTTAACTCCTAATCTTTCCAAATTCAAAAATAAAAACTCCTAAACTTTCCGCACTTGGGAACACCGACTCCCGTCACACGGAAATATATGCGCGCGTATCAATTAGCCGATCCGGAGTTGGAAGGATGCGAGGAAGAATAAGAAATAGAACATGGTTCCAGTGTAAACGTACAAGAGAGAAAAAGGTGTAACGGTAGTTACAGTGTTTTTTTTTAATCAATGCTTAATTAACTTAAATAGAGTTATTACAGTCAAAGTGCAGACATTGCAGCAAGAAGCTAGGAAGACCAAACAAAGGACTATAAACAAGGCGAGGCGTGCTGCGCACAAAGATGAGTGGCGAAGTTTGTTGATCTTCGTGTGGACCACACTAATGGAGGGAAAAATTATGATCATCTCTTCAACATCACCGAGGATTGCTGATGTAAAATCACCAAAGTATAACGGTAGATAGTAATTTAAAAACAGTCCAGATTGCTGATGTAAAATTGCCATCTATATACATGGCTAGTTACTGGGACTGCTCGTCTGCATTTTTTTTGGAAGGCTATAGCTGCAACTGTCTGTAGTTTCCTATATACACTTTTTGCCACTGTATTGTACGTACTACTTTTAGCGCGGGTCCTAAGATTTTTTTTGACCTAGAACGAAGCTAAAATTTTGAGCCTTTTGATATAACTATGATAATAGTACTAGTACTATCAATTGGTAACATATATATACACATATACAAAATGTTACTAATAAGCAGTTAACCGAATGCAAAAGCAATATTCATATGAAATAATTTATATACATATTAAATTACCTTAAAATTTTCTTCTAACATTCCTTAATGTGAAGTCATCGATGATGGTGTCAATATCAATCTCAACCAACAATCACTTCTCAATGCACAATGTAGGGATTGAAACAATTAGTAACTATAATTTCATAAAGTAGGGATCGAAACAATTAGTAACTAAATTTCAGATTCCTACCTTACCTCGCTGGTTGCTACCGCCTGGCGCCTGCCTCCTCGGCTGGAACTGCCGATTGTTGCACAGGGAATCAGGGATCGGATCACATAAGAGGTGAGATTAGGGCCCTTGTAAGGTGTGATTTGCCGCCCGCTCTGTCGCCCTGCTCTGCTGGAAGTGGACGCCGCGTCGCCGCCAGGCCCCGCCACACGCCATGCGCCCACGCCGCATACGCAGGAAAGGAAAGGCAGAAGGTCACATACTCTCATGACTCTAGGCTCGCGTCACGCGCCGTGATCACAGTAGTCGAAGAGTCGGGGATCTGGCTACTGGCGTCTACGTATTACTAGTGTATACATACATGAGTTGGGGCCCATCGGAGACCTAGGCCTGGGACGGTCGTCCCTCCCACCCCCCTCAGGGCCGGGCCTGACTACTTTGCAGCAGCAGCGCTGCAAGTAGTGCAGCCGAGGAGGCTGATTAATTAGGACTAAAAGTAGCCAAAATCAATTACCTATCCGCCTCATGTTTAGATAAAGTTAGCCTTGATTTTAGACCTCCCAATTTAAATAGTAGTAGGACGTAGTTGTTTCGTTGACCTCCAGTCAATTTTGCCTGGTAGAAGCTCCGCAGGCGTCAGATTTCGACTGCCTGAGTTCAGGATCGCTGCCTGTGCCTGGGCAGCTGGGCACTCAAGCAAACACGCCCTTAAACAGTGGCATCCGGTCACTGGAGGCAAGACGTACGGGCAGAGCTACTTTAACATGCATGCCGGGTAAGCAAGCGGAAAAAGAGCGAAGAAAGAAAGTTACATGTGTTATCGAAGAAGCTAAATCGATTGCTGCTCTCATGATTAACACGGAAGAACAAAAGGAGGACCCTCTATAGGCATGAGTTGGCGGTTGCTTAACACGCGACGCAAGCCGAGGGATCGGTCGGGCTGCTAAATTTAAACCTAGCCGATGGATTTGATCAACGGAACAAAAGAAAAGTACTATAGAAAAAGGCGAATAAAGCAATCAAAGCGTGCACATCGATCAACAAAAGCAAAACACGATTCGCTCCAACTATACTCTCTTTGTCCTATTTTATTTGTACATCTAGAGTTTCAATGAGAACCTTAGTGCAGGTGGCAAATGATGCTGTTGCCCCTATGGATTCTCTGGAAAAGACTGACATGCTCCAGGCGGTTGAGATGAGAACGACCGCCTGTTCAGTTGACGGATTCGTATCGTTGCTGGTTCATGAAGAAGTACTGCTGGTTGGTTTACGTGAGAAAAAAATACTATTCTAACTAAAAATTTACAATCGTTTACGATAAGCCATAGCCAAACAAACAGGCTCCAAGTGAATGAGAGAATTTGGTGATTTTTTTTTATTTTGTTAGTTCCACAGCCTGTTGCAGGAGGCAGCTACTACTCATTTATACAAATTAGGCCTGAGATCCTATGTTAGACGTTTATTTTGGGGAAAAAATTGAACGTTAGAGGTGACAGAGGTGTTCCAAACTGTAGTTTTTTGACTTCAAGATTGACCATTTAACCGCTTGTCTTATTTAAAAATTTTATGCCAATATAATTAAATTTAAACCATTATTAGAAAACTTTTGTTAATAAAACAAAGCCACAATAAAAAAGTGATATTTTATATAAATTTTTAATAAGATAAGTGGTGAAGTCAAAAAGTCAAACGAACTATAACTTAGAATGGATTTAGTACTAATAAGCATCCGCGCGCGCGAGCAAGCAAAGCAATTGCATGCCTACTCGATCGATCACCACTAGACTACTCCAGTAGCTACGGCCATGCATAAGTAGGTACCCATCCTCGCTCCGGCCGATCATCCGCCCACCCGGTCGGCCCTCTGTATTTGCTTGCCCGCTAAGGCATGCGCATGGACATGGCGATGACCACCACACCCAAAAGCACCACCACCAGCCCCGGCGCGTACGTCACCAAGCCTCCCCCGCCGCCGCCGGGCTACGTCGTCCACGACAAGGCGGCGGCGTACGATTCCTACAACGGACGACACGGAGGCGCGGCGGCCACGGCCACCAGCAGCGCCTCGGCGGCGCGCCACGACTACGACGACCGGCACCAGCAGGCGGCGGCGGGAGCGCGGGCACTGGACGGGCTCCTGCTGCTGCTGCGCGCGGCCGCGTCGGTCATGTCGTTCGTGGCCGTCGCGCTCGTCGCGTCCTGCCGCCACGGCGATTGGATGGAGTTCGCGCGCTACCCGGAGTACCGGTGCCTCCTGGGGGCCTCCGTGCTCGCCTGCGTCTACTCCGCCGCGCAGGCGCTTCGGGGCTTCCGACGGATGCGCGCCGCCGGCTACGGCCAGGGATCGGGTGGAGGCCTCGCGGATTTCGCCGGCGATCAGGTGGTGGCGTATCTGCTCATCACGGCGTCGGCGGCGGCTCTCCCCATCACCCTCCGCATGAGATCCGCCGTCCTCAACGTCTTCACGGACGCCATGACGGCCGCCATCAGCCTGGGTTTCATCGCCTTTGCTGCGCTCGCCTTGTCCGCCATGCTCTCCGGATTCACCCTCTCCACCGCCGCCGCGCAACCATACTAGCGTACCCAAATTAATTAAAGAGCACGCGCTGTTTACTCCAGCCTCTTTTTTTCTCTCTAGAAAGATTAACTTGCAGTACAATATTAGGAGTGGCACACGTAGCGTGTGCTTGCGTCACCCTCAGTATACCAGTGAGTGGACGGATTGTTCCAGATGCGTGATGATAGTGCTAATTGGTGTCATCCATCCATGCTTACACTCAACATATGATGCATCATGATCTGGCCGACGATAGGTATAGCATTTCTCCAAACAAATGCAGTAATACCTTTTTGTGCCCCTTTTCTGCTCATCAAATTCTTTGTGCGATAGCAACACGCAACCAAGAAGCAACTTTTTTTTTTTTTTTGCTTTTATAAAGACAAAAAAGGAAGATTTCGCCGTGACACATCAAACAAGTGCAGTATTTGCATTGCACACCACCAAGACAATATAGCATAAAAGACATTTCCCTCTTCTCGCCTCTCCTCAAATCTGAAAAATACAGTATCACAACCATTACAGTGTCCTGCTATAAGAGCAATTCTAATAGACTCTCTATATCATTCCGATTCTAATTATTAGGAATAGAGATTTTGATAAAAAAAAAGCACTCCAATTGATGAATTATATGCAAATGGTTCTCCAACTGGAAAAAAATATATTGCGATTTAGAGAGGCAATTTTTATAGAAAAATACACTCCAACTGAAAAAATATATAGAAAACGATTTTTATTCAAAAGTTCCTAAATAATGACTTAGAGAGTAGATTTTAGAAAGACTTTTAAAGATGCTCTAAACAACCACAATTCCAAATGGTATCGACAATAACGTTCACGACATGAAAGACACAATAACGTTCACAACACGAAAGACTCAATATCACTTTTTTTTCCAATATCACACAACAAGTTCTCTCTAAAAAAAGGAAGTGACTACACGTCAATCGACTGATTTCAGTTTGTGTTACAGCCGATTTTTTTCAACCAGGACAGGACACGTGCACAGGCAACCAAAAGTGAATACTCGAGATTCGATTCGACTTATTCTGTTTGTGTTTCGGTCATTTTTTTCAACCACTCAAAAGAGGACACATGCACAAGGAACCAATCAGTACGAAAAAAAAAAAAAACAAAGAATACAAATGATTTTTCTGATCGGCGAAAGATAATTTCTTTTTTTGAAAAAAGAAGCCAACTAAAAAGTGTCAGTCAACTGATCAGAAGTTAGAACGTATAAAGTAGTGAGCTGAAACCAGATGAATGTAACACCCCAGGTGTTTGCCACCAGTTAAGCAATGGGTTTGAGCTCAAACATGGCATATTAAGTAATGATGAAGATGTCAAGGTCAAACCTATAGAAACGAGCCCCAACCTAAACTTGGATATGGCACCTGTGCTCACCTATAGACCCCTTTTCAAGATATATGCTTGGGTGGTGTGATTGGGATATTTTCATGTGTCTCACATCAATACCCATCTATATTGGGCACTCGAAAAGTTTCATGAAGTTTAGAATCAAAAAGTCACATGAAATGACGAGTTATGTCCTTGCTTGAATTAATTTATAAAGTGAATGGAATTCTCGATCGTCAACCAAATCTTGCAACCATTCCCAAATGACTCTAGATGAACTCTACAACAAAAGTCATGAAAGGTTCATGTTGGGCAAATACCAAGAAAACGCTCCAATGGATCAAAAAGGATAATTTAAGCTTCATCGTGATCCTACTTTGGTCAAAGTAGAACAGTAGGTTATATACCAGTTTTGAGGTTGGACCTTAAATGAAAGTTGTAGTCCATATCATGTAGAACAAACTTTGTTTTTAGACTAAGAGCTAGATCATCTTGGAAGTAAGTCAAATCGAGGTCACAAGATCGAATTTGCTGCTGATTTCAGCACTTAGAAATATTCTAAGTCTAGAAATTCATCGACATCGGCATTGACGTCTCGCGTTCTCCAAATTTTGTTAAGCAACTCGATTTGGTCCAAAGATAAAAGTTGGAGCTAAGTTCATGGAGAAGATCATGTAAAAGTATGGCACTCGTTTGACCTTGGTATGACCCTCAATTTTGGAGTTTGTTAATCGCCATCAATGCACTGACAATGCCACTTTGAAGATTAAATTAACCATGATTATGTTGCTCAAATGACTGGAGTGCCTTAATTAAAAATGTAGAGCAGGCTGAGGTGAACAAACTTCATTTTTGGCCCAATGTCTGATTCAGCCCGGAAGCGGCCCAAATCGGCTCCCCACGTCGGTCATACCGTCGCCCGCCACGTGCTCGGTAGAATGCCTCAAAGGACGCCGCGTGTCCGTGGACGTGGCCACCATTGCCGAGCTTCCTTGCCGCATGCCCTGCCTCCTCTGCCACGCGCCCTGCCTCCCCTGCGCGGTATAGAGCTGGACGCCGAGCTCCCCACTCCCCAGCGCTCTCCCTCACTTGCTCTTCCTCGCTTCGCTCCGTGCCGAGACGCGCGTCCGCCATGGCCGGCTGGCCGAGCTCGCTGCCACCGCGTCCTCGCCGCTCCATGCCCCCATGGCCACAGCCACGTGCACCACCGCCTTTGCCTCGTCGTGCTGCACCTCGCGCGCACGCTCGCCCAAGCCATCGGCCACCGGAGCACCGCCGCCGGTAAGCTGTCGCCTCCCGCCGTCGTCCAGGCCGCCGGCGTGCGTGGCCAGGCCACGTCGGGCCTCCTCGGAGCAAGCTGCGGCCACCTACGGGTGCGCGTGGACCCACCGGTGCTCCCTCGCCCCTCAGCCGCCGACGGAATGGCCTCCTCCGGCCGGAGCAGCGACCCCCGGCGACCCTATGCTCCAAATTCGCGTCAGGGACCTCGCGCGACAATTCGACGAAAGTCAAGGGCCTAGCTGCAATGTCATAGACTCACGTGAATAGTGCCGTAAGGACTGGTTTGTAATTATTTTGCAGGAACTTTAGAAATTCATAGTAAATCGTAGAAAATTCGTAAAATAGTAAATGAGGACTTTTTGGAATCCTTGTGAAATTTTCTATGCAGTGGATCTATAATATGGCATGTTTTAGTTTAAATATTTTGCGGTAAAAATAGATTTGTGCAGTAAGGTTGTAATGCTAGTTGAATTTGTTATTTTTCATAACTGTAGATCTAGGGCTCCAAATGAAGTGAAATTTTTGTGGCATGCTACTCATGTGATAGTTGATGTGTGGTAAAAATTTCATTAGTATTGGATGAAGTATGAGTGAGTTATTGGTTTATCTTGCTCTCACATGAATTCTTGCTTTAGCAACTTGTCTTTTTCATAGAGGTTGCTATACATATCCAAATGGAGTGAAATTTGTACAGTAGACTATTGAGAGGATATGTGAGCCACTGTAATTTTTGTAGAAGTTATTGTGCTCTTTTGGTATATGTTCATTAAGTCACCTTGTTATCTAAAATAAATTAAGAAATGCATTAAAAGAATTTATTTGGTCATGGACACTAGGTTTTCTGGTGTTCTTTAGTTATGTGTGAAATTTTGGTAAAGTTGGTTTTGCCCAATTATGTAGTTGCAACATAAGTTAATATTTATTTTCTTGCAAATGTGGTTTTTGGACAGATCTGGTAACTTAGCAAAGTTCTTCATGATAATGTGCTTTGTTGTGAAACTTATTTATACAAAAGTTATAGATAATTCATGTATCTAGCTTATATTAAAATTTGGTGTCATTTGGTCAAGTAGTTTAAGAGTTACAGCTGTTTAAAGTTGGGTTTCAGAAATGGCTGTTTTCTGTCAATTGTGGACCAGTTTCTGTAAATGGATATATTTGACTTAGTTAACTTGAGAATCATGCTAAGATGATTAAAGATGAATTGTAGAAAATTTCATAAGCTTTCCAGAATGTCTTGTTGCAAGTCATTTGGATTTGCGTAACTCCAGTTATAGCTAAATCTTGTAGCTGCTGTTTGCATGTCCAGAAATTGGCATATTCCAATTATAGTGTTTGCTTGTATATTGTTAAGTGTGACTTATGCCTTGAATGATGACTGAGTTAGAGCACCTGAGATCTTGGGAAACTTGTGCCATGCTTGATGTGCTTGCTCTCTATAGTTAGTGGTGTGATGTTAGTTAAATAGTTTTTGGTGTCTATGTCTTGCATAATAACTTGTTTGTCTCGTATGCTTATGCGATGCATCTTGTGTTACCATTCATCACATTCATACACATGCATCTGGCATCTCATCTAGGTGCGCTAGATGAACCACGTGAAGAACATGATGTTGAAGCCGAACCCGAAGATGATGTATGGAGGATCTATCCCGAAGATGGAAGGACTAAGCGAATGCTAGGACCTGAGACGTCACCAGGACGGTGCAAGCTAACTGAACTGACTTGTGTCGGATCCCAGGCAAGCCCCGGAGCATTATAAGTCTCCTAATTATAAAAGCAATTCTTTCTATATACGAGTTATATATTGTTGCATTAAGTTGTAGGAGTTGATTGAAACCGTTGATGCATTTATTACTATCCTTGCCTACCTTATTACCTTTTTACCCTGTTAGGTCAGGATCGAATAACTGCTTAGCCTTGCTTAGACCGGTAGCGATCGAAGATATCCGGTCACCTACATTATAGGTGGTTACTGGAAGAATTTAGCTATGGAAAGAATGATATCCTGGAATTAACCATGTGTGATGGATAATTGGAGACCGGACGGAAAAAGTTGGAGGCAACCGCACGGGGTTCGGGGTTTGTTAGTTTCCGTCTGTGTCGATTAAGGACCGACCGTTGTTGGCCCTCGAGTCATGTTGAACGCATGCCTTACATTTAGCTGGCGGATAAAGTACCTTCCGACCATGAAGCCGGGAGATTATTCGGGCCGAGTAGATTGCCCATGAGCCTTTGTCTTGGAAAGCGGTGTGGTAGGACACGGGGCGAGATGATAAGACCAAAGTGCGATCGGTCGGCCCCGGTACATGTGGTTCTGGCAAACTCGAGATTCTGGATAGTTGACTCGGTGATCAATATATCACTTTAGCGGGTGAGTGAGGTTTGTGTAAGGAATAAATCACCATTTGGTTAGGAATCGATTCGAATCGCCATCGCTCCGGATAGTGAGCACTTGACTCGAAAGTTCTTGCATCGTAGTAATTATTATGGAACAATGATGGTTATCTGGATGGTATGGGATATGCTAAATCTAAATTGGTAGCTGGATGTTATTGGTTAATCAAGTGATTGCTATAATGTGGTGCTTACCTAGATGGATAGGCCATAATAAAGATGATGCAAAGTACTTAAAATGGTTTCTTCATGATAGCTTATGCTTTTCATAAACAAGTCGGCCTAGCCTACTAAAGAAAGCCTTGCATGATCCTTGGTGTCATTTGTTTTGGTTTCCGACGGGTAAGTCCAATTTGAGTACATTCGAGTACTCTGTGGTTTATCCCACCTTGTTGCTGGTGATGTTCTCGACCTGTTGATGATGGTGGCTAACCACCGGTGGGCTCGGTGATTCTATACTTACTTCTCATCTATATGCTTTTGTCGAATGATGTCACTATGCTAGCAATATATTTGGAACTTATATTAATGTAATCATTTGAAAGCTATGTTGTTTTCACTAAGCGGTTTTGAAACCCCAAACTTGTACTACTAATTGTTAACTCCTTTGTAATATTATTTCCGCTGCAACCCGATGTATGTGATGTGTATTTGCTTAATCACGCAATCTTGGTTGTGATGTTGATTTACCGAGGTTTTTCGGGACACTCGGCGGACTACCGGGTTTATATGAGTGAAAGTATGGGTGTGTCAACGTGTTAGCGGGGACAACCGTACTTGATCTTCTATAAATTGGGCGGTTCTGTCACAGCTGGTATCAGAGCGAGATTAAGCATAATACTGTCAGGTACATAGTTTTAAAAGCCAAGTTTTGGTTTTAAAAAGTCTATTTTAACTAAAACTTTAGCTACAGGCAAATTTGTCAAAACTTATTTGTAAAACTATGCTAGCAACATCTTCCTTTATGCCCAGTTAAGGACTATTAGGTGGCTATCTAAGTACTAACTTTAAGGGATGTACTTTATTGCAATTTTTCTTTCGTCGTCCATACGGCGTGCTATTGTATGGATGCCATTCGCTTGAATGGTAATGTATGGATCAATTGTCTCTACGTCCAGGTAAGTGTGAGTTGTGAGAGCATGACAGTCCAACTATCGGTCTAAGGGAGAGTTAGCTGTGGCTACTGGAATATTTACATGTTACACACATGTATATATGAAGGTACTTAATTGCGGGTATATTTATCGGGTAGCTATGGATATCAAAGTATATACATCTGGGGATGTATATATGGAGAGTATCTTAGTTTACTGTTTTCATTGTGCGCTTATTTATCTCTTGTGGGGATGGGCTGCAATGAATTTGCCTGCAGGTACGCTAACCATGAATTCATAGATTGAATGTAGCTGACGACTAGCTATATATCGAGAGAGTATGTGTTATGCCACCGACATAGAACGTGATTGCCACCTTAGGCTGGCAATTTTGTGAGGACGAATAGGACGAGAATGCATCATGATTATGCTTGTGCATAAGTATGCTTCCCTTCCTTTGTTCTGAGTACTAAGTAACTTGTGATCGATGTATTGCACTATCTTCCTTGTGTGGAGTTAAAGAAGAATGCCTTGTTCCATGTTGCTTGAATAGGAAGTGCTTGAGAAAAGTGTGTGCTTAGCCTTGCTAGAAATAATTGTGGTTACATGCTTAACCTATAATGTCCTCTAGTTTAGCCAAGTGGTGGGTATGTATGCTTGTTATCTAATTAGTGCCATAGTTATCACCCCTTTTGTCCTCGGTAAGCATACGAGTGTTGAAGAGCGCTATCCTAGAACCACGTCCAAGTTTTGGTAATCACTTGGTGGACACAAGACATATATGGAAATTTGGCAAGAAGTCCCCTGCTCAGTTGTCTTTGGCAATTAAGCTATGCTCCCTTGCGTTGTGTTTTAATCTTCAGATCCCCTGCTTGTTAACTCCTAACCTTGTGACTACCTTTGTTTGCTATCCCTCCTTCGCATAGTGCTTGCTCCTATGCAACCCAATTTATGCCATGTGAGATTTCTTGTGGGTTGTATGTTCAGTAATGGTGCCACGATTAGCGATCTATGGTGCCGCGACGAAACCGAGAGCCCCTATGGGTGCACACACAAGGCTGTGCTGCTCGGCACGCGCTGGTATCGAGGTTTCTAGTCATGATCCATTATAGAACTACACCGACATGTTATTTTCACGTGAGCTCTTCCTTGGTTATCTCTCCTTATCATGTCAAGCGATCTATATGTCGAACTAGATGCAATAGGACTCCCTTGTGAAGTCGTCCAACGGTTAACCTTTGAAGAATAGGTCACTAACAGGAACATAAACATACTGCAAGAGGGTAGACAAGTAACTCTACTCGACGTGACTGTCCCTGTAATGACGTTGATCATCTAGTGAGCAACTTATGTCATTTTCATTGGATCAGAAAGGTGCACCACACTTAAGGTTGAACAAGTTATCAGTCGAAAGGTAAATGGACCAGGATATTATGTGTTGTTATAGGTCACCTGATATATATGAGTTCCTATCCAAGTTCTCAATCTTTAGGTGCATAAGGATCACGTAGACGAACCGACCTTCTTTGGTGTGACCCTGAAAGGACCTAGGATGTCGCCTAGAGGGGGGGTGAATAGGCGTTTCTGAAAATTAACACCTTTAAATGCGGAAACAATTAGAAAGGGGAGTTTCCAAAATGGAAACTCCAAATTAAGAGTACTACCACCCCTCACAAGTTAGCCACAGAGTAAACAAGGTATAAAGAATATATCTAGAAGCTACAACCCTGCAACATCAAGTTAGAACAGAGAATAAATATTTTTAGTGCAGGCAGGAAATACCGGACGTGTCCGGTATGAATACCGGACGTGTCCGGTATACACGATTTCTGCAGATCAGCCCCGAACTTGCTCCTTTTGATTTCTATCTTCAAACCAAACTGCAGTCACCTAATTTAACTATCAGTATACACAGAGAACCTGCACAAGTGCTAGAGCAACACAAATATCAAATGAAATGCGAATTGAGACACGATATTTGTTTTACCGAAGTTCGGACTCGTTCGAGTCCTACTCTCCGTTGAGGGGGCTGCGGGCGACCCAGCGAAGGTCAGCCCTAGAGGATACCACGAAGGTCACTCTAGCCGGAGTCTTTTCCAACTCTTTTTCCTCCTTCCACTAATTGATTCCGAGGCGGCGGAATCGACCGTTACAAACTTTCCGAGGCACACCACAATCTCCCGGGTGCTCTCCGGCGATGTCTAACCGTCTAGGACCGAAGAGTCCAAGAGTAACAAATGCGAATCACGAGATTGACAATATGCACAAGTGCTCAAGTGGTTGGATGACTCTCTTTTGAATTTCACTCAACCCACAAATTGATTTTGCAAGTTTGATCAATCACTCACTAAGAGAGGGTTGGCAAGGCTCAAAAACGTGTGTCTAAGTCAGTAGAATCAGCAGCCCCCAAAGGTGGAGGCTTGGGGGTATTTATAGCCCCCTTGAAAAACTAGCCGTTTTATAGCCGTTGCAATACCGGACACGTCCGGTATGACTCAGACTGCACCAACGGTAACTAAGTTACAGTGATGTTGTGAGGCATCGGAACTCCCGAAGAATGCCGGGACTTCCGACCGTCGGAACTCCTGACACAAGTCGGAACCCCCGACCCTCAGTAATTTTGAAAAACATGTAACTGAGTTAAAGTTAGTGAGGTGTCGGAACTCCCGACATATGTCGGAACTCCCGACCGTCGGAACTCCCGACATACGTCGGAACTCCCGACCCTCACGGCTTTTGAAAACTAGCCGTTGGCTTCTGGTCATCCATACCGGACACGTCCGGTATTAATACCGGACACGTCCGGTATGACCAGGACAGTGAACCCTCCAAGTCAGTTGAAGTGCGACACGTCGGAACTCCCGACCCATGCCGGGACTCCCGACCGTCGGAACTCCCGACCTACGTCGGAACTCCCGACTAACCAACCCGAGAACAACAATTTTACAGCTGCTGGACAAATACCGGACACGTCCGGTATGAATACCGGACACGTCCGGTATTGCCAGACCAGCAACAAATCAGTTAGCTCTTTTGTCTCTCAAATACTCAAAACTCACATGGGTTGGCTTGAGCACTTATGAAACATTATCTATCAACATGATGCATCCCTCTTAATAGTACGGCATACCTATTAAACTCAAGATCAAAAGAAAAATGAATTTATACCACTTGAGTTGATTTCTTTTGAATTGATGCCGTCCCTTCCAATCTTCATCAAGTAAGGGTGCTAACAAGTTGATGTTGATCTTTTCATTTGAGCATAGCCATCTTGAGCATGTGACTTGATTCCATTCATCAAATTTGAATAACCCCAAATGTATCAAGTCACTTCCATCAAATACTTCATTATAGATTTGATTCTTCACATCAATATGACCATCTTAGCTTGATTAGTACCTCAACTAAATGCAAGTACTTTCTTCTTCACCCTAGCTAGGTTCTTCGGCCGCCAAGCCGTCGCTTGCCCTTCACCCTTGCTTAGTACCTCGAAGCCTTTCCTTGCTATCTTCACCATCTCAAGCCATCAAGTCACATCTTGTGTTGAATCATCCATTCATATGTATTGTTATCTTTTTCATTTTAATTTAGCAAGCTTCAAATATGAGACCATTCCATATGCAATCCCTCATGTCTCATTAACTAATAATCATGAGCTTGCTTTCACATAGTCAATGGAAATCCCACAAAAAATAAGCCTTCACATGAATTCCATTTGCATTGTTGTCTTGTGCTCGAACTAGATTGTTTATACAACAACACATCATTTTGGCTTTCATTAAGTACCTGTGAGATAACCTATTACCTGTTCACACTTAGCAAACGGGTTAGTCCTTTAATCACGTTGTCATTCAATCAACCAAAACCCACTAAAGGGCTAGATGCACTTTCAATCTCCCCCTTTTTGGTGATTGATGACAACTTGATTAAAGCTTACAAAATGATATAAACATTTAAACTTTTGGGTTCAATGATTTATGAGAGGCTCCCCCTTAATATGTGCTTATGATTAGAATTCACAAAATGACCTCAAAAGTCAATTGCACATACTAAAACAAATAGGAGACCCCCCCTAAATCATTGCATCCGTGGGGTGCATGTGTGTGTGACAAAGAGAAACCGTGATGCATATGACAAGATATATCACACAAGAATAAATATAAAAGCATCACATCAAATATTTTCATTCTAGCATGCATAGTCCTTATGAAAATAAATATGACATATGTAATTCACACATAGCACTCATTACAAATTTTCTCAAGTCATATCTCTCCCCTTGTCATAGCTAGTCTCCCCCTTTCCTAGCTAGACACAAGGTTGCATTCCTGAAGCTTTAAACATATCTCTCCCCCTTAAGCTTTCATCTCTCTCCTCCTTAAGCTTTAATCATATCTCTCCCCCTTTGTCATCTATCGCCACAAAGGGTCACACAAAGCACAAAGGGTGCTTAAGGTTCAAACTTTGTACAAATCTCTCCCTCTTTGTATTAACCTCTCCCCCTTTGTCATCTTAAAGAGGTTGAACTTGTCACTTGTTTGCAATTCAAAATAGATCAAGTACATGGGTTTACTAGCTCATGAACAAACTCATACACTAACCACTAGATCATATAATCATTCAGGCAATAGTGGTAGTCTATGAATCTAAAAATTTTCATTTGTAGTGCATGATCCTATAAGCATGTACTATATGCACTAACCGCATACTAGTAAGGGATGAAAAATGATCATGCACAATACAATGATACCTTTGCTATGTTGGAGAGGAAGATAGTCATATAGATTTCAATTCATTTCTCCAGTAGCACCATGAAGTCCAATTATAAGCTTGGTGAAGACCAATAGATACCAATTCTTTGAATTCCTATTCTTCACCCATATGAATTGAGAATCACTAATGATCAAGTGCACTTTTCTTGTTGTGGTTGGCTTGCTTCTTCTTTGATCATTGCTTGCTTGAGAGGCTGAAAGATGCACCACTTGTAATACCACTTGAAATTTCATGATACCACTTGAAATTTTATGACTTGTTCTCTTTTGGGTGTTGCTTGCTTTTTAGACCAATCTCTTGATTTTCTTCAACCAAGTACCTCAAATGTCCCTTTTAGATTACCACTTAGATTTTATCCATCCAAGCCTAGAGCGAAGTGACCTCTCTCCAAAGAACCATCCTTGATACTCACTTGAAATAACTTGAAAGAAAATCACTTGATCCACTTGAAAGATTTTGTTTGATTGATCCATATTGTTGGACTTAATTTGATGAATAACTTTAAATCATTCTTTAAGTCCTTTTCTTTCTACTTGTTTAAGTCCTTTTCTTTCTATCAAAAGATCTCCAATTATCACTAGAATTTAAACTCCATCTTCATCTTGATCTTGGTCTTGATCTCTAGCTTGAGTACCAAATGTGTACTAGATACACTCTTCAAATAAATTGTCTTGTACTCATCATTTGTCATGCTTCTATCTCAAACCAAAACCAAAACATAGGTACCTCAATCACTTATAGATATGATTCTAATTTGCGGACCTTTGAATCTAAGTGACTTTTGATCAATCCGATAATTGTCACTTTCCTGGCAGATTCTGTACTCTTCAAAGAATAAATCATATCTCCCAAAGTACATATCCAAAAACCACGAAATTTGGTAAAGATGTGACACACTAAGTCTTCTAGTAGCTGTAAAAATTTGAGCTTCTTTGGACTTCTATATTGCTACCAGATTTCATATCTTTCCACACAGGTACATGCTGAAAACTACTACACTATAGCTGACAAGATCTACTCCAAATCCGAAGTATCACTTATCCAAATCTCATGAAATTTGCACAGCAACTAATACCATAAGTGTAGAGCATGCAGACCAAATTTCAAGCCAATACAAATAGATTTGATTACTCGAACATGTCTATGATCACTGCTAGCTTAGATTTTCAATATTGGACAGATTTCAATAATTGAGCCATTTTTCTCCAAATTGAACCAAACTTGAAATCAATTTGTTTGAATACTCTCACAAGACATATGTCCATTCAAACCACTTACTAGAAGAAATCTTATGAACATATCCAATCAAACCAACTTCAAACTTGATTACTTAAGCATTTAATCCATTCAAACATCTCATAGCAAGCAACATATGCATATGTATCCAATTCAATTAACTCATATGCACCCAAATAAACTTTGATCAACAAGAGATATACCTTGATAGCTTATGATCATCTTTGCAAGCTTCAACTCCACTTATTTGCATGCCTTCAAATATATCAATAAATTCCTACAACTTGAATATGAAACTTGTATGTTGATAGCATATGGACTTCACTCAATTTTGACTTGGCATTGGGATAGAATTGCACTAGGCTTCAATACTTGACTCAACATAAGATGAACAATAATAATTCCATTGAATCAAGTCTCCAATGCCATGGTACCTACAAACGATCATCCACTTTTCGATGGTACCCAAACTAGTTTGGGTCCTCCCATGTTAGACGCAACATACTTAGGCATAGCCTTAGTATGAATAGCGGAATATTTTTGCAATACTAACCAATAGGGTACCATAACAAACCTTCCTAGGCATAATATTTGCATCAATTGAAATAGGCTTAGGATTCTCACTTAGGGGACATGAATTAGCCAAGAATTGATTTTCTCTTTTTCGAATATTTGGCAAATTTATGATTTTCAAAATTTGAGAGATTTTAGTTGGACATAGGGATATTTATAGACTTGAGAGAACCATGTCACATGTGATTAGGCAAATAATCAACCAAGGGTAGCAACAATCACAATATGACATGACTAGGTCACAAAGACCCAAAAACCACATGATTTTCAAAAACCACACCACCTACACATGCTAGTTAGGGATTTTGTAAAACATCTATCCTATATCACACAAATGCACACACTAGCATATAAAGGGCCTTAGATGCACTTACAATGCATGTATGTAAATACATACCTTTGCCTTGAGCCCACAATATCACCATTGAGATAATACATGGCATGACAACATCATGTTGACCTCATTTGTCAAATAATCATACCATATATGAAATCAATTTTCATCCAAAGGACTACAAATAATGCTAGATAAATTTGTTAGTCCACAATATCACCACTGAGATAATACATGGCATTACAACATCATGTTGACCTCACTTGTCAAATAATCATACCATATATGAAATCAATTTTCATCTAAAGGACTACAAATAATGCTAGATAAATTTGTTAGTCCACAATGGTGCAAAATAGAAACTGAGCTCCCCATAAATAAGTACCACAAGTAATTTGAATGACTTTCAACAAGCACTTTATTCTTTTAAGAATTTGGGAGTCAATTTTCTATTTTGACCAACACAAAGTAATTTGCCATATTTAAATTTCGTTGAGACATACTCACAACCCACTTAGGTTTGATAGATCACAAGCTTCTGAGCAAATTAAGGATATATGAAATCATATGGATCAAACCTCAATTGCATTCCAATTAGTGCTCTGGTTCCTACCATACCGGACACGTCCTGTGAGACATATATCGAACACGTCCGGCATGTGAAGAACATAAACACTTTTTTTCCTTCTCTTACGGCCATACCTGGGACATGTCCGGTAGGCGCAGGATGAAACAATTGAAGCGCTACTTGTGATTCTTCGTTTTAGCTCTAGTACTTCTTGTATGCCCAAGCATCGAACAATTGCATTGCTCTACTAGAGAGCCATTAAAAGCATCACATGGCAAACATGATAATTATTAAATAAAACTAATTAGCCACTTCCAATTATTTCATAAATATACTTATTTGTGAGCCATTTAGCACTAAACACAAAGTGGCTATCCTATAAGGTTTTTAGGTACTTGTTACCAATGGTAAAGATGAAGTAAATGATATGGTCATTGATTTATCTTTGGGTCAACCATATATGAGATTATGATAAAAATTGATTGATAGATTGAGTGAATATTTTCAATTTACTTGCTCAACCACCCCGAAGCTTCCATCTCATCACCAAGTACCTACATCATTAACCTAGGCACACTTTGGTACCCAATTCTCATTGGGTCCTTTTGAGTTAGTTAACAAGTGCTTAGGCACCCAAATGGCTTTAACACTAGTTTGTGGTGAACACATCACCTTGCTAGTGTTAACACCTTTTGTGGTCTTCCTAAGCGTATTTTTATAAACTAATGTGTTCGGCTTAGGAGTTTTACCATTTGGACATTCATAGCTTAAATGCCCCTTTCTTCTACAAGCATAGCATATGCGGCCTTTGTTTGCTCTATGCTTGTTTTGCTTGTATGGACATCCATCGAGCTTATGGTCCGTCTCATTGCACCCATAGCATCTTCTAGTTGTAACTTGGGCTTCCTTTCTTGCTTCTTTGTTCATTGGGTATTTCTTGGTAGGATGCCCCAATTTCTTGCTCATGAGACAAGCACATTGTCCATGACTCTTCACTTGCTTGGCCTCCTTGGTAGAAGCCTTTTGATTGGCGGCTTCAACCTTGTCGGCCCAACTCTTGTGTGGACACATAGCCCACTCATGTCCATACAATCCACAACCATAACACATCCTTTTTCCATGTTTCTTGCTCTTGGTTGTGTTGGTTTTGCTTGAGATGTGATTCTTTTGTTGGGCTTTGGAGGAAGCAAGGTTTGAACCCTTCTCAAGCTTCTTCACCATGTTATCACGGTTATCTTGAGAAGGTTGTGCTTTCTCCTTACCCTTCAACCGAATCACATCTTTCTTTAATCTTTGCACTTCTTCTTTGAGCTCTATGTTTTCTATAAGATTTAGCTCAATCGAAGATTGGCTTGCTTGAGGAGCACACTCATTAGTATAAGAAATATTTATTTGAGATGGTGTACTAGTGAGCGGATGTGTGAGAGGTTGAGAGAATTTTACCGATGTAATCACAACCTCATGAGCCACCTCAAGCATGATGCTTGATTCTACTACTTCCTCATGAGAGCACTTTAGATGAACATAATTTGCTTGTAGCTCATTATACTTGCTTGATAGTTCATCGAGCCTTGCCTTGAGCTCGAAGTTTTCCTTCTCTAGTTGTGAAACACTAGAAGAGGAATTAGTAACTAAAGCATGCTCGATTGACAATTTTTCATACCTCTCATTTATTGCCTTTAGCTCTTGTAATTTGGAGATGAGAAACTTTTCTTGATTTTGAAGCGATTGCTCTTGCTTCTCAATCTCTTCTTCAAGCTTATCATTCTTTTCAACTATCTTCATGATGATGAACTTGTCTTTATGGTTGAGATGATCAAGGTTGTAGTTGTCTTCAATTTCAACATCACTCTTATCTTGATCATCTACTTGTGCTTTCTCCTTTTCTTGATCTTTCTTGTTATTCTTCTTCTTGCTTTTCTTGGCCATGAGACACAAGTGATGAGTATCATGAGATACTGAGGTTGACTCATCACTTGGTCGCCATCGGGCTTGAGCATCGCTACAAGCAATGCTTGCTTGGTGCTGTTTGCCTCGGCCATCTGGGACATCGTCCGAGTAGGCATACCGGACACACGTCCGGTATGTGTAGAAGCAGACAAAGACGTCATGTGTTGCTTGCACTTCTTGCTCCTACTCGGTGCTCTTGAGGTCTTGTGAGGCTTCTTCATTTGTATGATGACACAATGGACATACTTTCCAATGACTTAATCTCAAGTGCATCATCATATTTGGATTTTCCATACAAATCAAAAGTCTAGTCCAAATGAGATGAGCACTCTCCGGAGGTGGTTGTCCATTGAAGATTGCCTCATCTTGAACCTCTACACTCAATGTACTCAAAATAATATTAATAGCTTGAGCATTGAGTTGCACGCATATCTCTTCCTCTTTTGACAAATTTTTGTAGTTGCTCCAATCAACTATAGAAAGAGGTATGCTTGCATCCACAATATGCTCAACAAGAGGACTAATATCTCTAAAAGCATTGAGTACATGTATTGACCAAGGTAGAAAGTTTGAACCATCATTTTGGAGAAGCACCGGCTCCAACTCGATAGGCGTCGACATCCTTTTCTCACGGCGGTGAAGCTTTAGGTGAGAACCTTGCTCTGATACCAATTGAAAGGACCTAGGATGTCGCCTAGAGGGGGGTGAATAGGCGTTTCGAAAATTAACACCTTTAAATGCGGAAACAATTAGAAAGGGAGTTTCCAAAATGGAAACTCCAAATTAAGAGTACTACCACCCCTCACAAGTTAGCCACAGAGTAAACAAGGTATAAAGAATATATCTAGAAGCTACAACCCCGCAACATCAAGTTAGAACAGAGAATAAATATTTTTAGTGTAGTAGAAATACCGGACGTGTCCCAGTATGAATACTGGGACGTGTCCAGTATATACGATTTCTGCAGATCAGCCCGAACTTGCTCCTTTTGATTTCTATCTTCAAACCAAACGCGGTCACCTAATTTAACTATCAGTATATACAGAGAACCTGCACAAGTGCTAGAGCAACACAAATATCAAATGAAATGCGAATTGAGACACGATATTTGTTTTACCGAAGTTCGGACTCGTTCGAGTCCTACTCTCCGTTGAGGGGGCTGCGGGCGACCAGCGAAGGTCAGCCCTAGAGGATACCACGAAGGTCACTCTAGCCGGAGTCTTTTCCAACTCTTTTCCTCCTTCCACTAATTGATTCCGAGTAGCGGAATCGACCAATTATAAACTTTCCGAGGCACACCACAATCTTCGGGTGCTCTCCCGTGACGTCTAACCGTCTAGGACCGAAGAGTCCAAGAGTAACAAATGTGAATCACGAGATTGACAATATGCACAAGTGCTCAAGTGGTTGGATGGCTCTCTTTTGAATTTCACTCAACCCACAAATTGATTTTGCAAGTTTGATCAATCACTCACTAAGAGAGGGTTGGCAAGGCTCAAAAACGTGTGTCTAAGTCAAGTAGAATCAAGCTGACCCCCAAAGGTGGAGGCTTGGGGGTATTTATAGCCCCTTGAAAAACTAGCCGTTTATAGCCGTTGCAATCTGGGACACGTCCGGTATGACTCGAGATCGCACCAACGGTAACTAAATTCTGATGATGTTGTGAGGCATTGGAACTCCCGAAGAATCTTTGGGACTTCCGACCGTCGGAACTCCCGACACAAGTCGGAACCCCGACCCTCGAGTAATTTTGAAAAACATGTATGGCTGAGTTAAAGTTAGTGAGGTGTCGGAACTCCCGACATATGTCGGAACTCCCGACCGTCGGAACTCCCGACATCGCCGGAACTCCCGACCCTCACGGCTTTTGAAAACTAGCCGTTGGCTTCGCTCATCCATACCGGACACGTCCGGTATTATTATCGGACACGTCCGGTATGACCAGGACAGTGAAACCTCAAAGTCAGTTGAAGTGCGACACGTCGGAACTCCCGACCCATGCCGGGACTCCCGACCGTCGGAACTCCCGACCCACGTCGGAACTCCCGACTAACCAACCCGAGAACAACAATTTTACAAATTGCTTTGGACAAATACCGGACACGTCCGGTATGAATACCGAACACGTCCCCAGATTGCTGGACCAAACAACAAATCGATTAGCTCTTTTGTCTCTCAAATACTCAAAACTCACATGGGTTGGCTTGAGCACTTATGAAACATTATCTATCAACATGATGCATCCCTCTTAATAGTAATGGCATACCTATTAAACTCAAGATCAAAAGAAAAATAAATTTATACCACTTGAGTTGATTTCTTTTGAATTGATGCCGTCCCTTCCAATCTTCATCAAGTAAGGGTGCTAACAAGTTGATGTTGATCTTTTCATTTGAGCATAGCCATCTTGAGCATGTGACTTGATTCCATTCATCAAATTTGAATAACCCCAAATGTATCAAGTCACTTCCATCAAATACTTCATTATAGATTTGATTCTTCACATCAATATGACCATCTTAGCTTGATTAGTACCTCAACTAAATGCAAGTACTTTCTTCTTCACCCTAGCTAGGTTCTTGCCGCCAAGCCGCGTCGCTTGCCCTTCACCCTTGCTTAGTACCTCAAGCCTTTCCTTGCTATCTTCACCATCTCAAGCCATCAAGTCACATCTTGTGTTGAATCATCCATTCATATGTATTGTTATCTTTTTCATTTTAATTTAGCAAGCTTCAAATATGAGACCATTCCATATGCAATCCCTCATGTCTCATTAACTAATAATCATGAGCTTGCTTTCACATAGTCAATGGAAATCCCACAAAAAATAAGCCTTCACATGAATTCCATTTGCATTGTTGTCTTGTGCTCGAACTAGATTGTTTATACAACAACACATAATTTTGGCTTTCATTAAGTACCTGTGAGATAACCTATTACCTGTTCACACTTAGCAAACGGGTTAGTCCTTTAATCACGTTGTCATTCAATCAACCAAAACCCACTAAAGGGCTAGATGCACTTTCAGACCCCTTTCTGCTGACTTCAATGGCGACCATCTGTAGGCTTCGACCACAAATTTTTATTGTCAAGAGTAAAGATTTGGAACCTTTTTAGTGTTGAGGGACAACTGATTTGTTACCAGTAGGAAAGTTAGTCTTCAGTTAAGTAACGACTATTTGGTAACTATGAAGGCCAGATCTCACAGAACAATGTTGATCAAGGAAACAGCAAACTTGTCCCTGCAATGCAAGTGCTACTTCTTCTCCAAATGTGCTATCAAGTCAATTCCATCTTTGACAATGATGTATATAGTACAAGACGTTGTGTCGGCTAGGTAGGAGCTAGCGAAAGCACGTCCCTAGCTTTAGTCAGCATCTTTATGCCCCAAGGTGCCACTAACACATGTGTCCGGACTCTATTGGATGAAGTGCCGAAGGATATATAGGAATGGTTCCTTGTCAATGTAGAAATGCCCTACCTGTGGAATAATGTTTTGTGCCCTGCGAAAACAGCCCATAAGTCCAATGCTTGTGCATAGTCAAGTTGGTGTCTAGAACGATGGTTGAAGTGTTACCAGAGAAGCATGTAAGGAAAACTCTAGCCTCCATCCTCAGCTAGAGAAAGACTGCTGCTACTATGAGAAAGGTTAGAGAGTGCCAAACACACACCTCAACGTGTGGAGCGAAGAAAAGGGAGGACACGAAATCTGTCCAGATTTTGTGGCACTAAACCGGTTATCTTCAAGCCGGCGGTTAGTGACTCAAACGGAGCTGGATTGACCCCAAACTTGGTGATCTTATTCCTTGCTTAGGGCCCTTCAATGTCTTAAGTTGGTTTGAGTATTGGTTGAGTAAAACGTCGGATTTGAGAGATATCTTGTCAGGCTCGGTTTGCTGCCATTTAAGAACAGAGCAGTTTTGGTAGATGAAATTGTTTGGATGGTCAACGGTGTCCGGTTGAGTTGATTTTTGGTGAGTAGTTAGAAGACCCATGGATCTACCCGCCCACCAAATTTTGTGCATATTGGAGCAGTAGTATATGAATAGAAAACAAAAGGGTATAGAATCTGTAATTTCACGGAGACTGCGATCATCACTTGCATTAGACGGTGGTATTTGTAATTCATGCCAAGGAATTACAACTTGTAGGTATATTGCTGATTAGACAACCCTCCATACCCTTGAGAAGACTAATTGCACCCCTATGTGCCTTGCTTTTGCCCTCTTAGATCAGCAATGCGTAAGCAGTCAAAGTGTTCTAGAAGTCAAAATTGTGCCCTTGCAATTCGAAAGCAATTGGAAAGGTGTCAGACCGCAGATTTTCATATTATGGTTTTTGAGATATTGATTGGCCTAAGAATGGAAGCCTCAAGGTCAAATATAGTTCAAGAAAGCTGGTTTTGCTACGATGCAAGTTAACCCAACTTGCTGTGCAACTGCACCACGAAGGCAAATTGTACTCAACCTGCTTGGTAGTGAACTAGTCCCTAGTTTTGTGAATTACTTGCAACTTGTGTTGTCCTCCAAGCCTCGCTAACATCCTTCTGCGTCAATGGTTCTCCAATGCTGACATGCCTTTGGTACCTTATATGTGTTTTTACCCAAGAGGTTGCATCAGATTCAACCCAGATCACTGTTGCAACTTGGATACGAAGGCTCCCTAAGGAATGATCATCGAGAACATTGAGCCGATAGAGTCAGCTACTATGTTTACCACTCACTCAGTAGACTCAGACCATACAATATTGTTATCAAAGAAAGAGCACTGCGCACATGGAACATTATGTAGCTTTCCATCAGTTGACATCTAAGTGATTGCACCGCTACAACCAGTTTGGATATTGGTTAACTAGCTTTTCATACCCTCAAAGGACGTTTACCCGTTATGATCACATCCTTTACGAGAAGTTGTGCTCAAGCCACTTTAATAGAGAACTGCTTTTCAAATCTTAGGAGCAAATATAGCACCGTTGCAAGGAATATCCGTCAACCGACTGCGGTCTAGTGCAAAGTCCATATGGTCTGTGCTATATCCACTTGGGAAGTAGATGCTGCAAGTATTTAGTCTACGTTTGTATCGCTCTTCGTACATCGAGGACGAAGTACGTAGGACATTGCTATCTTGGATTCCTCCCAAAGTAACAATACTTCATGAAGGCCAAAGAAGGAAATTCTTCAGACAACAGCTTACGACGAAGAGCAAGTATCAGAAAGTGTCATGACCAAATTAGCCTCTCGATGCTCGAAGTTAAGTAGCCTAATGCTATCACCGATGTTGGAAGCCCGGATGACATGTTTCTCTTCCTTAAAAGTCTTTCGCGATCGAATCTGGGGACGTGATTCCTTTAAGGGGAAGGTTGTAACACCCCAGGTGTTTGCCACCAGTTAAGCAATGGGTTTGAGCTCAAACATGGCATATTAAGTAATGATGAAGATGTCAAGGTCAAACCTATAGAAACGAGCCCCAACCTAAACTTGGATATGGCACCTGTGCTCACCTATAGACCCCTTTTCAAGATATATGCTTGGGTGGTGTGATTGGGATATCTTCATGTGTCTCACATCAATACCCATCTATATTGGGCACTCAAAAAGTTTCATGAAGTTTGGAATCAAAAAGTCACATGAAATGACGAGTTATGTCCTTGCTTGAATTAATTTATAAAGTGAATGGAATTCTCGATCGTCAACCAAATCTTGCAACCATGCCCAAATGACTCTAGATGAACTCTACAACAAAAGTCATGAAAGGTTCATGTTGGGCAAATGCCAAGAAAACGCTCCAATGGATCAAAAAGGATAATTTAAGCTTCATCGTGATCCTACTTTGGTCAAAGTAGAACAGTAGGTTCTATACCAGTTTTGAGGTTGGACCTTAAATGAAAGTTGTAGTCCATATCATGTAGAACAAACTTTGTTTTTGGACTAAGAGCTAGATCATCTTGTAAGTAAGTCAAATCGAGGTCACAAGATCGAATTTGCTGCTGATTTCAGCACTTAGAAATATTCTAAGTCTAGAAATTCATCGACATCGGCATTGACGTCTCGCGTTCTCCAAATTTTGTTAAGCAACTCGATTTGGTCCAAAGATAAAAGTTGGAGCTAAGTTCATGGAGAAGATCATGTAAAAGGATGGCACTCGTTTTACCTTGGTATGGCCCTCAATTTTGGAGTTTGTTAATCGCCATCAATGCACTGACAATGCCACTTTGGAGATTAAATTAACCATGATTATGTTGCTCAAATGACTAGAGTGCCTTAATGAAAAATGTAGAGCAGGCTGAGGTGAACAAACTTCATTTTTGGCCCAAGGTCTGATTCAGCCCGGAAGCGGCCCAAATCGGCTCCCCACGTCGGTCATACCGTCGCCGCCCGCCACGTGTTTCGGTAGAATGCCTCAAAGGGCCGCGGCGTGTCCGTGGGCGTGGCCACCATTGCCGAGCTTCCTTGCCGCATGCCCTGCCTCCTCCGCCACGCAGCCTGCCTCCCCTGCGTGGTATAGAGCTGACGCCGAAGCTCCCCACTCCCAGCGCTCTCCCTCACTTGCTCTTCCTCGCTCGCTTTCCGCTGAGACGCGTTGCGTCCGCCATGGCGGGTGGCCGAGCTCGCTGCCACCGCGTCCTCGCCGCTCCATGCCCCCATGGCCACAGCCACGTGCACCACCGCCTTTGCCTCGTCGTCTTTGCACCTCCTCGCAAGACGCCTCGCCCAAGCCATCGGCCACCGGAGCACCGCCGCCGGTAAGCTGCCGCCTCCCGCCGTCGTCCAGGCCGTCGGCGTGCATGGCCAGGCCACGTCGGGCCTCCTCGGAGCAAGCTGCGGCCACCTACGGGTGCGCGTGGACCCATCGGTGCTCCCTCGCCCCTCAGCCGCCGACGGAATGGCCTCCTCCGGCCGGAGCAGCGATCCCCGGCGATCCTCTGCTCCAAATTCGCGTCAGGGACCTCGCGCGACAATTCGACGAAAGTCAAGGGCCTAGCTGCAATGTCATAGACTCATGTGAATAGTGCCGTAAGGACTGGTTTGTAATTATTTTGCAGGAACTTTGGAAATTCATAGTAAATCGTAGAAAATTCGTAAAATCGTAGTGATAGTTGATGTGTGGTAAAAATTTCATGAGTATTGGATGAAGTATGAGTGAGTTATTGGTTTATCTTGCTCTCACATGAATTCTTGCTTTAGCAACTTGTCTTTTTCATAGAGGTTGCTATACATATCCAAATGGAGTGAAATTTGTACAGTAGACTATTGAGAGGATATGTGAGCCACTGTAATTTTTATAGAAGTTATTGTGCACTTTTGGTATATGTTCATTAAGTCACCTTGTTATCTAAAATAAATTAAGAAATGGATTAAAAGAATTTATTTGGTCATGAACACTAGGTTTTCTGGTGTTCTTTAGTCATGTGTGAAATGTTGGTAAAGTTGGTTTTGCCCAATTATGTAGTTGCAACATAAGTAAATATTTATTTTCTTTCAAATGTGGTTTTTGGACAGATCTGGGAACTTAGCAAAGTTCTTCATGATAATGTGCTTTGTTATGAAACTTGTTTATACAAAAGTTATAGATAATTTATGTATCTAGCTTCTATTAAAATTTGGTGTCATTTGGTCAAGTAGTTTAAGAGTTACAGCTGTTTAAAGTTGGGTTTCAGAAATGACTGTTTTCTGTCAATTGTGGACCAGTTTCTGTAAATGGATATATTTGACTTAGTTAACTTGAGAATCATGCTAAGATGATTAAAGATGAATTGTAGAAAATTTTATAAGCTTTCCAGAATGTCTTGTTGCAAGTCATTTGGATTTGCGTAACTCCAGTTATAGCTAAATCTTGTAGCTGTTTTTTGCGTGTCCAGAAATTGGCATATTCCAATTATAGTGTTTGCTTGTATATTGTTAAGTGTGACTTATGCCTTGAATGATGACTGAGTTAGAGCACCTGAGATCTTGGGAAACTTGTGCCATGCTTGATGTGCTTGCTCTCTATAGTTAGTGGTGTGATGTTAGTTAAATAGTTTTTGGTGTCTATGTCTTGCATAATAACTTGTTTGTCTCGTATGCTTATGCGATGCATCTTGTGTTACCATTCATCACATTCATACACATGCATTTGGCATCTCATCTAGGTGCGCTAGATGAACCACATGAAGAACATGATGTTGAAGCCGAACCCGAAGACGATGTATGGAGGATCTATCCCGAAGATGGAAGGACTAAGCGAATGCTAGGACCTGAGACGTCACCAGGACGGTGCAAGCTAACTGAATTGACTTGTGTCGGATCCCAGGCAAGCCCCGGAGCATTATAAGTCTCCTAATTATAAAAGCAATTCTTTCTATATACGAGTTATATATTGTTGCATTAAGTTGTAGGAGTTGATTGAAACCGTTGATGCATTTATTACTATCCTTGCCTACCTTATTACCTTTTTACCCTGTTAGGTCAGGATCGAATAACTGCTTAGCCTTGCTTAGACCGGTAGCGATCGGAGATATCCGGTCACCTACATTATAGGTGGTTACTGGAAGAATTTAGCTATGGAAAGAATGATATCCTGGAATTAACCATGTGTGATGGATAATTGGAGACCGGACGAAAAAAGTTGGAGGCAACCAGACAGGGTTCTGGGGTGCTGTTAGTTTCCGTCTGTGTCGATTAAGGACCGACCGTTGTTGGCCCTCGAGTCATGTTGAACGCATGCCTTACATTTAGCTGGCCGGATAAAGTACCTTCCGACCGCGAAGCTGGGAGATTATTCGGGCCGAGTAGATTGCCCGCAGCGCACTGTGCCGGAGCAGGTGTGGTAGGACACGGGGGCGAGATGATAAGACCAAAGTGCAGTCGGTCGGCCCCCGGGTACATGTGGTTTCTGGCAAACTCGAGATTCCTGGATAGTTGACTCAGTGATCAATATCTCACTTTAGCGGGTGAGTGAGGTTTGTGTAAGGAATAAATCACCAGCTGGTTAGGAATCGATTCGAATCGCCATCGCTCCTGGATAGTGAGCACTTGACTCGAGTTACTGCATCGTAGTAATTATTATGGAACAATGATGGTTATCTGGATGGTATGGGATATGCTAAATCTAAATTGGTAACTGGATGTTATTGGTTAATTAAGTGATTGCTATAGTACAAGTGCTTACCTAGATGGATAGGCCATAATAAAGATGATGCAAAGTATTTAAAATGGTTTCTTCATGATAGCTTATGCTTTTCGCAAACAAGTCAGCTAGCCTACTAAAGAAAGCCTTGCATGATCCTTGGTGTCATTTGTTTTGGTTTCCGACGGGTAAGTCTGGCTGAGTACATTCGAGTACTCAGGGTTTATCCCACCTTGTTGCAGGTGATGTTCTCGACCTGTTGATGATGGTGGCTAACCACCGGTGGGCTCGGTGATTCTATGCTTACTTCTCATCTATATGCTTTTGTCGGATGATGTCACTATGCTAGCAATATATTTAGAACTTATATTAATGTAATCATTTGAAAGCTATGTTGTTTTCACTAAGCGGTTTTGAAACCCCAAACTTGTACTACTAATTGTTAACTCCTTTGTAATATTATTTCCGCTGCAACCCGATGTATGTGATGTGTATTTGCTTAATCACGCGATCTTGGTTGTGATGTTGATTTACCGAGGTCTTTCGGGACACTCGGCGGACTACCGGGTTTATATGAGTGAAAGTATGGGTGTGTCAACGTGTTAGCGGGGACAACCATACTTGATTTTCTATAAATTGGACGGTTCTGTCACAATGAACAACCCGTGATCACGAAACACCAACAAGCTAGTTTCCAGGTTTTGATCTCATTCTCCAGGAAAGATCCGTCCATCTCACAGTTAATTAGTCTTCAAGAGATCCAATCCTATGCATGCCAGGAGGCGGCACCATGCACTTTGGTTTGTTTTCTTCAATTCTGCATGCAGGGGTGTTGTTGCTTGGTCTTTGAAAGCTAGCTGAGTGTCCATGCCATTGACACTATTGGCTTGTTCTTCACCCAGCATTTACTTACTTTGTTTCTTTCATTCATCCTATCACGCCCAAGGAAGCCGTGGTCAAGATGTGCTGTATTACTACGGATGAAGACGAGTATTCCAAAGAAACGAAGCAGCAGTTGTGTTGGAATGTCTTCCAAATTCATCGATCAGCTGCCAACGTCTCTTGACAAATTTTCACTTGGCCAAGAAGCACTGGCCCCCATCCTTTGGATCTCCAAATGCAGCTCAGGAGCCTGAGATAATCGAAAGCAAATGTCACTAGAATGATATACACATGCATTATCGCTAACCACCTAAATCAAAATGATTGAACATACTGTAAAAGATTGATGGCTGAAAGGTGTCCAAATCTATTTTTAGCATTGCAAGTTGTAACAAAATATAAAAACTAACACTGACAAGCTGAAACAGCACTCCAGTATTAATAAGAAAATAAGCTTAATTTAGCCTCTGTAGCATGGATGCTCAATAGTTGACCATCATTCAGGATTTAGGACATGGAAAAATAATGCAGAACAGAAAAGGAGAAAAGAACCCACCTTCATTGACAAGTCTAAAGACTTCGTGTACAACTCATTTGCAGATTCCTACAAATAGCAGGTCTGAACTTTAGTTTCCAGTGGATTCAAATTGCACCATTTTTTGAGATAATGGAATTAAGGTTTTTGGCTTCAGCCCTCTTCAAAGAAGAGGCATCAGTCCACACTTATTACAAAATAAAAAAACGTCTTCACCATAGAAAGCATAGTAGAGTAGAATGCAACCCTCAAATCAACATCACAAACATCATCACCATCCGCTAATTAATTGTACACATATACATTAGCAGCTTAAACAATTAATCCAACTAAGAAAGCACTCAAGCTCCCTAGCTTAGCTTATAACAGATCCAGCACATAAGACCCAAGACACATGGTGACCTAAACTGAAAGCTGAACACAGAAAACATGCACCTCGCTGGTTTACATACACAAGACACCAAGGAAAAAACAATTAAAACTTATGCCAACCCACTGAACACAATAAGGCTGAAATACTTAACAGTCAAACTCTGTTGCAGTTCACTGAAACCGGACTAGATTGAACCTAGATTCTACTAAACAGAACCTGAACTTATACGTAACTCCATATAGCTCCTAGAATCGCTGCGTTATAGCTCAGCGCTCTGATTACTGTTACCCGTACGGTCATCCAATCGATGCACGCGGCGTAGCGCCTGGAATCCGCGTTACCGCAACGATCCTGGTTACTGTTCACGTATCGGTCCTCCAGTCGCTGCCCTCCACGTAGTCTGCTCCCGCAAACGATCCCCACCTCCTCTGCTCGGCGCTGCCTACGCCCGTCTCACGGTTGGGACACGTGTTTCCTTAGGCCCACTCATACGCGCGGCACCGGGAGCTCGTGCGTGTGTACCCCTCCTTTCCCTCTTTTATAATTTTAATTGATTGATGGGCCCAAGTTTGGTCTGGCCCAGTCCCACCGTATCTAGGCGTTGCGCCTAGGAGCCGTCGCCCACCCTCGGAGGCGCGCTTCTCCACGCGCCGCGCCACGACCTCGGCGCCTGCGCTGGCCCCTGCCACGCTGCATCCGTCGCCTGCGCCTTATGCCTCTGTCTCCCTTGCTCACTGCCCCTTCTTCTCCGCGTGGCTGCTTCGACAGGCCCGACTGCTCCTGCCGCGGCCGCACCATTGCCGTCGAGGTTGCTGCATCTGCATAGGTCTATGCCTCCCTCGCGTCCATCGATTGGTCCCCGTCTTGCTTCCTTTTCTCCATTCATCTACGCTTGCTGTCTTTTCGATCTCATGTGTTGTGCACGGCTTCCGTCGTTTTCCACTCCCAGTCCTCGCTGTCGCACGGCACGTGCTGGCTGCATGCACCAAGGATGAGGCAGGGGCAGAGCTCTGCTGATGGGGCGCCAGCAGAGGTGCCGAACGCACTGCCGAAAATGCAAGCCTCCGGGAGTCAAAAGTCCGGTGATGGGTGGCCGGCTTGCAGTCGTTGAGGATCTGGGCAACGATTCAGGTATGACCATTCTTTGCTTTAAAAAAATTTGATTTAGCCTGTGCAATAGAACACCTTGGATTTGCTACAGATTGCCTGCTAATGGATTTGAGACTGCGAATCTTTCTGCTCTCTTCTCTCTGGAAATTTTGTTTATTCTAACTTCAGTGGTATCATTATAAAAAAAATAAAAACTTCAGTGACATTGCAAACAGTTCTGTCGAATTTATTTATTATGTTTCCAGGTCTGTTCTTATTGTACATCCGAGGAACTTTCTTCATGGTGTTTTTACTAAATCCATGCTATGTTTCTAGGTGTAATACTAATATGCTGTGTATATGTCTTTGCTGATGTCAGACTACCTATTCGTATTCTTAGCTGGCTAACAATTATGTCATACCTGTGTCCCGAAGGACCACAAATATTCATATTCTGTTTCATGTATGCAATTACTGTTTGTTTTGATTCCTCTATTTTGCAGGTTATGGATTTAATTTTCAGTGCAAAAGAGCTATTCCCTGTGCCTTCTATTGCTAAAAAGGTGAATGCTTAGCTAAAGAAATTTGTTGTTGTCGTATTCTTCAGTAGCCAATTTACTCCTACCTGCCATTTATTTGTTCATCACTATCCATATTAGCTGTATAGGTACTACATTTTTTTGATAAAATCTATGTTGCACCAATCCATGTTGGCAGCATTGTGCCATCCTGCAGATCGATCGACCATCAATGGAAAGAACAAAAGAATGGTGACAAATATTCCTGCTCCCATGTCACTTGCTGGGCATGGAACTTTGCAAGGAGCAGGCTATATAGAGATGACAAGAATTCCAACATTTTTTACAGGCCATTTATTGGGCATTCAATGGTTAGTCTCCTTATGTTTTTAAGTTTGGAGCTTTTTTGTTTTATTACTCTCATGCTTTGTTATCCTTAATCAGTTCATTTGGTGATTGGTTAGATGGTGACTGTCGTTGCCAATTCTTCCTGTTGCACATGTGCATGATTTTGGAACAAGTTGCCTGAGAGAGACCTTGCCAAGGAGGTGTCAGGGTTACTGGACCTCAAAACAAGACTCTCGGTCTTGGTTTCACATCCAATGCTGTTATGTTATTGCTATATAGTGACTATAAGGAAAGGCTAATTGGTTATGTTAAAATAGAGGTTACTAACTCACATTTCTGGTTCCTGACATAATGTAAAAATCTCATTACAAGTTGTCAACGTGTACTTATATTCTTTTTCAAAACTAATTTATTTTTCATATTCATCTTCCCTATGGGTATGAGCTATGGCATTGTTTCTACATGATCTATTTCAAACTCTGCTATGCCAACATACCTCATATTTTTTGTCAGACATGTGCTGTTCAAATTAGAAATAACAAAATAGAAATGCCCTCCTTTCTTTGCATGTGATTTGCCTTATCTGAGTTGTGTGCAGAATTAATTCCGTCTTTATTAATTGGTATTCCTTTATTATATTTTTTTCTCGAACACTTCCTTTATTATATTGACATTTATCTCACAATCTTTTTTTTGTTTTTGCTTCCAGACACAATCAGGGACGACCAAAACATTCAAAGGGTGTCCCACGTATTTTGTTTCCCCCCTTTTATTCAGGCATTGTCCCTTGACTAATCTTCGTCTATGGTTTGCTGTAGCAATTGACATCAAATCGTGTATGCTTTGCTGTAGTTTGACACCGAAGGGAGCAATGACATGTTCCTAATGAATAATCCAATTCAAAGTTCATCCGTGATCAATCCAAACCATCATTCGAATTTACTTCAGCAAAGGAATCTTTAGGTTTTCTACAGTACATATGGTTAGGATATCACCAGTTGATCTAACATCTTAGTTTCTCTTTATTCAGTGTTGAATATATGGGCACAACAAAGTGTGTCATCTAGGTCTGTGCTGGAGTGAAAATGTGAACAACTATTTCAGCTTGCAGCTATGGAAGTATTTTCGCTTTGTGTAAATATTTTATTTTGAACTTCGTAAGAGAGCTGTCTGTCTTTTCTTCATGCAAATATGCTTAATCCCTTACTCTGCTGAAGTGCTAAGGGTGTCTGAATTATTTTGCTGTTTTCATCACCTAGAAAGCTTGTTTTTTCGTACCAAATTTGTAAGGCATCTATTTCCAATCTTAAGGCTTGTGTGTGGTTCAGTTGTTTGATAAATCATTGCCAACTATGTTTTCAGGAGTACCGAGATTCAGAACATTGTTGGGTCCTATGATGTCAATTTCCCGACTAGGCTTAAGGGTCTTGCATACTCACATGGTGCTTCTCAGGTCTAAATTGCAATTTGTAGCTGCTTAGCTACAGCTCTATCACCTTCCATATCTTATTTCTTGATTTTACATGTGCGTGTTATGAAACTAATGTTTTGCTTCAATCTCTCGCAGTCTAAATCTCTCTTCGCTGCCTTGATCTATTGAATGAAGCAACCAAAGATTGCCCTGGTGAATTTGCTTTAGGCAAGATCGTTCTGACTGCACTAAAGGTTAGCTGCAGTTTCCCATGCATTTGTCTGTCCTGATTTTGTAGTATATCCAAGCAAAACTCTCTCAAGGTGAGAGAATAGACATACACCGCCTTTTGTTATATTTACCCTGTCCTCACAAAGTTCAAACAAGTCCAACAATGGTATCCAGTATCTACATGGGACGTGTGATCACGTTTTTAGAAAATCAATGCTTGTGATCTCTTGTTGTTGGCTGATAGCTCTTTGTGGTGGTGAGCAGAAATGCAGAACGGGACATGTTATAGCTGCTTGCCACTTTCAACTTCCAAAGTTAAATATATTATGGACCCTTCTTTCAAAAAAATATATTATGGACCCAGGAGGAGCTTATGCTGTCCATCAATCTCATGAGGTTCAATGTGATGGTATACATGTTCCCGTCTTCAACGGCTCAAGTATTTGTCATACACGTTGTACCTGCAATGCTCTATAGAATTGGAATGCCAATGAGACTCATAAGCATGTTTTGGTTGCCGATTTTCAATAGTCTTTCCTGAATGTTTTGTATAAGGAAAAGGCAAAGTAATGTATTTATACTCTTGATTCACCTATTGGTATATTATTTTTTTCTCAAACATTATGTAAATGGCTGGTACCCAACCTGCGCGTGCAGCGAAGAGCGCAGACCGTCCTAGCATTGAAAATAGATTCTACTAGACTTAAACTGAACTATTTTACCCGAAGATTCTATTACTTGAAATGAATAAAACTGAAAGTAAGAATTATTTTACCAGCAGATTGTATTGGACTTGAAATGAATAAAACTGAAAATAGGTTTAAAAAACTTAACAACTAAAATAGATTCTACTAAGATGAACTGAACCTGAACTTCAAATGAAAACAGATTCTATTCTACTACAATTTAACTCATCGTGATTATAGTGAAAGCACTAAACTGATGTGATGTTGAAATAAATTCCAAGCTCAAGAAGAAACCAAACAGCTAGCCAACAGGAAAAGCACAACGGCATGCTACTATGACCTGCTAGACTACTGAACATAGGAGCGACACATGTATCACAGAAATCAAGTCTGAACTTCACACAGACTAAAAAACTGAAATTTTAAAACTGAAAGCACTAAACAGACATACTACAACTGAAATTGAATGTACAAAAACTGAAATTTTATTACTGAAAAAATTAGTAAAATAATTCTTATTTTTGTCATGTGGGGCGTCCAGTACCGACGCCGGCCACGCATCTAGAAGCTGATTTAGGCATGCAGCCATGCAATCAGATAATGTTAGAATTAGATATTGCTAGAATAAAGAAGATTGTTTCTTTTTTATTAGCTAGCCACGGGCCTATATAATCCATGTAATTGGCACTCTTGGAATTAAGCAACAATTACCAATCTTAATCCTCTCTCTTTTTCCTAATCTCACCTCCTTCACCATTGGGCAGCCGGGCAACAACCCCGACGCCATTATCAGCCAAGGCTACGAGCTCCGTAGCCGAGGGCCCGCTGTCTTGGGCATTGACGCCCTTGACAACCTGGTATCACGGTCCAGGCATTCCTCTCCTAGCCGCCCACCATCGCCGCCACAGTCGTCCCGCCCTTCCTCTGCGCCGCCCACCCCACGGCGCATACATGCCATGGGGGACAACACTGTGAACCACGCCAACAACGCCGCCTTGCAGGTGACCTTGGATTCCCTGGTTGCGTCCATCAGGACGCTCCAGACGTCCGTGGAGGCCAACGCCCAGGCCATTCAGCGCCTAGACGCCGAGCGCCCACCACCGGGCGGTGGGTCATCCTCCTCACACTCCGGGACGGGGGAGCACCACCAAGATCGGCCGCCGCGTTTTCAAAAGCTCGACTTCCCGCGCTATGACGGCAAGTCTGACCCGCTGATCTTCATCAACCGGTGCGAATCCTATTTCCACCAGCAACGGATCATGGAGGAAGAGAAGGTGTGGATGGCTTCCTACAACTTGGAGGAGGGCGCCCAGCTGTGGTACATCCAGGTCCAGGCCGACGAGGGCATCCCCTCATGGCGCCGCTTCAAGGATCTTCTCCATCTCCGCTACGGACCACCGCTGCGCTCCAATCCCCTCCACGAATTGGCCTCGTGCAAGTGCACCGGCACTGTCGAGGAGTACCAGGAACGTTTTCAAGCGCTCCTCCCTCGTGCCGGGCGACTCGATGAGGAACAGCGCGTCCAGCTCTTCACCGGGGGCCTCCAGCCGCCTCTTAGCCTCGACGTCGAGGTCCACAACCCTCAGTCCCTCGCTGTCGCCATGAGCCTCGCCCGCAAGTTGGAGCTCTACGAGCAGTGTGCTGCGGCGACCGCGCCACCACCACGGCCAGGGCGTGATCACCAGAGGGGCCTCCTACCGGCGCCACCACCCCGTCTGGCGCTCCCAGCGCCCAACACGGTGCTCGCGTCAGCGCCATAGCCGGTCACCGTCGAGGGCCTCCAGGTCAAGCGCCTGTCGTAGGTAGAGATGGAAGAGCGCCGCCGCCTAGGTCTCTGCTTCAACTGCGACGAGAAGTTTGGGCGAGGCCACAACCGCGTCTGCCAACGCATCTTCCTCCTCGATTTGGCGGCGGCCGAGGACGACGACGACTCGGAGACAGACGAGGCCTCTCCAGCGGAGCCCCAGATCTCACTCCACGCCATCGCTGGCGTGCGCACCAGCGAGACCATGCAGATGCGTCTCACGATGGGTGACACCTCCCTCCTCGCCCTGATCGACTCCGGCTCGACGCACAACTTCATCGCCGAGGAGGCGGCCGTCCGCGCCTCACTCCCGTCCCTCACCCAGGGACAACTGCGGGTCACAGTGGCCAACGGCGAGCGCGTCCAGTGTCCCGGCGTGTTCCGCAACGCGCCGTTCTTCATCAATGACGAGGAGTTCACCGTGGATTTCTACGCCCTGCCGTTGGCTGGGTACGACGTCGTCCTGGGGACCTAGTGGCTGGCAACGTTGGGCCCGATTCTGTGGGATTTCGGCGCCCTCACCATGTCCTTCTGGCGTGGCGGCCGCCGGATGCACTGGTGCGGCACGGCGGCTCCCACAGGCACGTCGATCCAGGCCTGCATCGGCGCCGATCTCCTCACCGCCATCCTCGAGGAGTTTGCCCCTGTCTTCGCCGAGCCCTCCGGCACGCACTCACGACCACTGCTGTAACATCCGGGCTCAGGGCTTAATAGGATTATTAGGATACTCATACCAATAAGTTGCAACTTCTTTTCCGGAAGCCCATCTGTAAATAACTTCGAGGTTAAGCGTGCTTGGCCTGGAGCGATGGGTGATCGACCGGGAAGTTCTTCCCGGGTGCGCATGAGTGAGGACAAAGTGCGTAGAAAAGACAGGCGTTGGTCTGTGAGGGTAGTCTATATCCTAGTTAAGCTGCCAAATGTAAGCGGGTCCAGCCTCGGAGAGGTGGGACGTTACAGAATGGTATCGGAGCCGACTCTCGCGGTTTCCGCAGGCGCGTGTAGTCGTGAATTCTTGTGAGCATGGTGCGCATGGCTGGTGTGGATCCGGCGTGATCACACAGCATGGCACATGCGCTGGCACTAGACACACGGACGTGGCTAAGAGGGGACATTCCTAGCTTGGGATTGATCGACGAGGACGTCGATCTCTTAAGGGGGTGATGATGTAACACCCAGGCTCAGGGCTTAATAGGATTATTAGGATACTCATACCAATAAGTTGCAACTTTTTTTCCGGAAGCCCATCTACAAATAACTCCGAGGTTAAGCGTGCTTGGCCTGGAGCGATGGGTGACCGACCGGGAAGTTCTTCCCGGGTGTGCACGAGTGAGGACAAAGTACGCAAAAAAGACAAGTGTTGGTCTGTGAGGGTAGTCTATATCATAGTTAAGCTGCCAGATGTAAGCGGGCCCAGCCTTGGAGAGGTGGGACGTTACAACTGCATCAACCTTCTGCCGGGATCCGCCCTGGTGGCTGTCCGGCCATACCGCTACCCCGCCGCGCACAAGGATGAATTGGAGCGCCAATGCATCGCGATGATGGCCCAGGGCATCATTCACCGTAGTTCCTCGGCGTTCTCGTCGCTGGTTCTCCTGGTCCGAAAGGCCGATGGCTCCTGGCGATTCTGCGTGGACTATCGTGCCCTTAACACCATCACAATCAAGGATGCGTTTCCAATTCCGGTGGTCGATGAACTACTGGACGAGCTCCGCCACGCCCGCTTCTTCACCAAGCTCTCCGGTTACCACCAGGTTCGGATGCGTGCCGACGACGTCGCCAAGACCGCCTTCCGCACCCACGACGGCCTCTATGAATTCCTCGTCATGCCGTTCGGCCTCTGCAACGTGCTGGCAACATTCCAGGCGCTCATGCATGACGTTCTGCACCCCTTCCTACGCCACTTCGTCCTCGTCTTCTTCGACGATATCCTCATCTACAACGAGTCATGGGCCGATCATCTTCGCCACGTGCGCGCCGTCCTCAGCACGCTCCAGCAGCATCAACTCTTCGTCAAGCGATCCAAGTGCGCGTTCGGGGTCGAATCGATCTCCTACCTCAGCCACATCATCTCCGCTACGGGTGTCGCCATGGATCCCGCCAAGGTCCAAGCAGTGGCCGACTGGCCGTAGCCTCGCTCGGCGCGGGCGGTCCGGGGCTTCCTTGGCCTGGTGGGGTACTACCATAAGTTTGTCAGGGAATTCGGCACGATCACCGCCCCCCTGACAGACCTCCTCCACAAGGAAGGGTTCTCCTAGACACCGGAAGCTGCTGCGGCTTTCGCCGCCCTCAAGACAGCCGTGACGACGGCGCCTATTCTCGCCCTGCCCGACTTCAACCGCGCCTTCGTCGTCGAGTGCGACGCGTCAAGTTACGGGTTCGGTGCAGTGCTCCTTCAGGACCAGCACCCGCTGGCGTTCTTCAGCCGGCCGACCGCGCCACGCCATGCGTCCTTGGCGGCGTACGAACGTGAACTCATTGGCCTCGTCCTCGCCATCCGCCATTGGAGGCCATACTTGTGGGGACGCCGCTTCGTGGTACGGACTGACCATTTCAGTCTCAAGTTCCTCTTGGATCAGCGCTTGGCCACCATTCCACAGCACCACTGGGTGGGCAAGCTCCTCGGCTTCGACTTCTCCGTCGAGTACAAGGCGGGGAACACGAACACAGTCGCAGACGCTCTTTCTCGCCGCGACACGGAGGAGGCCATGGCCCTGGCTATCTCGGGCCCCCGCTTCGACTACATCGACCGCCTCTGCCAAGTTACGTCCACCGATCCGGCTCTGGTGGCGCTCAAGCACGAGCTGGCGGCGGGTACATGCGCGGCTCCCTGGTCGCTCCTCGATGGGCTCGTTGCATTCAACGGCCGCCTCTACATCCCGTCGGCATCACCACTGCTCCACGAGGTGCTCACCGCTGTCCACGACGATGGACATGAGGGTGTTCAGCGCACGCTCCATCGCCTCCGCCGGGACTTCCACTCGCCCAACCTTCACAAGACGGTTCAAGATCACATCCGCGCCTGCGCCACCCGCCGCCAGATACAAGTCGAGCACCGCACCCGCGGGTCTCCTTTCACTGCCGCCGTCCCGGCAGTGATGCGGATCGATATCGGCCTCGACTTCATCGAGGCGCTCCCGCGCGTGGGCGACAAGTCTGTCATCCTAACGGTGGTGGATCGCTTCAGCAAGTACTGCCACTTCATCCCCCTCGCGCACCCATACACGGCGGAGTCGGTGGTCCGGGCATTCTTCGCCGAGATTGTACGCCTCCATGGCGTTCCGTAGTCTATGGTCTCCGACCGAGATCCCATCTTCACGTCAGCATTCTGGCTCGAACTCATGCAGCTCACGGGCACCAAGCTCCATATGACGTCGGCGTTCCACCCACAAGAGGACGGACAGACAGAGGCCGCGAACAAGATCATCGTCATGTACCTCCGCTGCCTCACCGGTGATCGTCCTCGACAATGGGTACGTTGGCTCCCATGGGCAGAGTTCATCTACAACACGGCGTTCCAGACAGCGCTCAAGGACACGCCCTTCAAGATCGTCTACGGCCGTGACCCGCCCACGATCCGTTCCTATGAGCCCGGCGACACTAGGGTTGCGCTAGTGGCCAAGTCCATGGCGAACGTGACGAAGCTGCTCGCCGACGTCGCGTCACTTCTACCTTCAGCAGCGCTTAGGCGGTGTACAAGGCCTACTACGACAAGCACCACGGGGAGGTCCACTACGCCGCCGGCGATCGGGTCGCTCGCCGCCGCCCGTCGGCGTGCCGCGGCGTCCCTCAAGCTCGACCAAGGGCAAACTTAAACCCCGCTTCTACGGGCCGCACCGAAGTCGCCGCCGTCATCAACGACGCCGCCTACCGCTGGAGCTGCCGGATAGCGCCCGCCTTCACGGCGTCTTCCACGTCGACCTCGAAGAAGTTCGTCAAGCACGCCCCGGCGACGCGCACCCGCCCTACCACCGATCCACCACGGCCGCGGCGTCCCGGAGCCCGACCGCACACGCCTTTCGCTTTAACCGTGGTTCGCCAGCGTTATTTTCGTTCACTGGAAGGGCGAACCCGCTTCATCAAGACATCATGGGAAGACCTCGGCAACCGTCGCCGCTACCCCACACATTCCGGCTCGAGGACGAGTTTGCTTCGTCGAGGGGGAGAGATGTCATGTGGGGCCCGATGACCGACGCGTCGACCACGCATCTAGGGAGCTGATTTAGGCATGCGACCATGCAATCGAGATAATGCTAGAATCAGATATTGCTAGAATAAAGGAGTTTGTTTCCTTTTTATTAGCTGGCCATGGGCCTATATAATCCATGTAATTGGCACTCTTGGAATTAAGCAAGAATTACCAATCATAATCCTCTCTCTTCTTCCTAATCTCACCTCCTTCACCATTGGGCAGCAGGGCAACAACCCCGACGCCATTATCAGCCAAGGCTACGAGCTCCGTAGCCGAGGACCCGCTGTCTTGGGCATTGACGTCCTTGACAATTTTACTAAAAATAAATATAATTATTTTCAGTTTTATTGACACATGTTTTATTTTAAAAAATGACGTACCCAGTGCAGAGAGCTCCCGCTCTGTGCGGGGTCTGGGGAAGAGTGTTAGTGGCAAGCCTTACCCTCGCCTGTGCAATGCGAGGAGATCGTGACTCGAACCCGGGACCTTCTGGTCACAGGCGGTAAGACTTTACCGCTTGCACCAGGTCCACCCTTCACAGGTTTTATTATGTGCAATTAAAACTTATACTGAGCATATAATTAAGATGACATAAAGATAAAAAACGAACTAAAACAGAACTAATAACTAACATGAACATGAAACTAAAGTCTATGAACTAAGAAACCTGGAATTATAACTAAAAAATAAACTAAAACAAAACTAGAGTTAACTAAAAACTGAACTGATAACAATCCTGAACCTAAAACTGAATTGAAAAAATAATGAAGCGGCACAACCTATATATGAGATAGTTTACATTGATATTTCCTTGCCAACATTTAAATTGACACGCGTGTGAATTATTCCGTCATTTTCTCTTTGGAGGAGCAGCAACTATGTGCAAGGGGTGAAAAGAGCAGGACAGAGGAAATTAATAAAGAATTACAACTAACACCAAGATCTCAAGCAGTACTAGATATGTGCATAGGAGTCTGAAATACGATGAAGGCAAATTAAACCCTACACGTCAGCGGCTCGCCTACACATGCTTAGTCGTATTAAACTAAAACTGCCTAAAACAGTACTAGTAAATTGAAAGCATGAGCCCTGCAAGCCTGAAACTAGCTTCTTCAACCATCGTCTCGATCATCAACCAACCGTAAACCAGCTTACCAGCATATGATAAAAAAAAACATAAACCAACACGGCATGATGGAACAAAAAGACCTTCAGAAACTCAGCCAGTGACCATGGTTTCTTGAACTTTCGTTCATTACCCATTTTAAACATAAGTTTTCTCACTGAAAGAATTGTCTCAAGCAGACCCAAAGATGAGGGGTGTTGGCAGCAGCCCTCTAGAGTCCCACGCCCTGTTCTGCTTGGCTTATAAGCCATATTTTTTCAGCCTACAAATAATATTTTTCTCTCACAACAAATCAGCCAACACTACCACGGGCACCAAGTCTCAACCTAGTCAACTCAGGCGAGTAATTCAAAGAAAATGTTTCTGAATGAAGCTGAACAACGAAACAGGCCACACAACAAGAAGTCAGCCCAAAAAAAATTGACCGATGATGAAAAACATAAAAACAGGTGCAAGGCGTCTATTTTTTTTGGGGGGCACTGAAGCCCATGCGTCAGGCAATGTGCCAAAAGGCCTGATCCAGTAGGCTGGCCTATGAAAATGGGCCGCGAGAAACCTAGGCCCATCAATATCACGGGCCATGCAGCCCAGACTGGGACCGCCCCTCGCCCCTAGCTTGCCCAGTCCCTTCATCTTGCTGGGGAAGTTGAAGTCGGAGGAAAAGGAGGCGGAGCGCAACCTCGCATCGCATCCAAGCACACACCGCTCCCCAGGGTTGTTCCCTTCCCCCAAACCCAAATCCAAAGCAAGCACCTCGTCGGCGGCCAAGCGCGACCATGGGGCAGGGCACTCCAGGAGGGATGGGCAAGCAGGGCGGCGCCGGCGACCGCAAGCCGGGGGACGGCGGCGATAAGAAGGATAAGAAGTTCGAGCCGCCGGCCGCGCCCTCCCGCGTCGGCCGCAAGCAGCGCAAGCAGAAGGGCGCGGAGGCGGCCGCGCGCCTCCCCAACGTCGCGCCGCTCTCCAAGTGCCGACTCCGCCTCCTCAAGCTCGAGCGGGTCAAGGACTATCTCCTCATGGAGGAGGAGTTCGTCGCCGCGCAGGAGCGCCTCCGGCCCCAGGAGGACAAGGCCGAGGAGGACCGATCCAAGGTCGACGACCTCCGCGGCACCCCCATGAGCGTCGGATCCCTCGAGGAGATCATCGACGAGAGCCACGCCATCGTCTCCTCCTCAGTCGGACCGGAGTACTACGTCGGCATCCTATCCTTCGTCGACAAGGACCAGCTCGAGCCGGGATGCTCCATCCTCATGCACAACAAGGTTTGTTTCTACTTTCTAGGGACCCGCGCTACTACCCTACAATACTTGGCCGGTGCGGATCTAGCATCCTCGATCTAAATATCTCCCTCCGATCTAGTGCTAGCTGGTCACTGGGAGTCGTTGGATTTGTAGACCCTACTGATTAAGGGTATCCGGTAATCTCTGTGCTTTGTTGTTATGCTGGGGATTTGTTGAATTAATTATTAGGTTTTCATTCACATAAACTTGGCAAAACCACGAAAGTTAGATTTATCAGCATACTAGGGCCCTGTGGAGGATTAGTGTTTGTACTGTGTTGATTGCCAAAGGTGACTTGGAGGTCATTTTTTTCCAATCATGGATTATGACAAACTAAGGGTTACCTAGGATATCGTGATTGTTCAGATTCATGTCTCAGTACACGATCTGTTATGTTCCTTGTAGTCGTTTTAGTGTGGTGGTTGTCCACTTGCTCCTGTAACACGGCTATATCAGTTACTCTAATGATTTTATCTTAGGATTGATATTGTGCGTGATGTCTGACTGCTCTACAGAAGGCCATATTGCTTTTCATGTTCAATAATTATTATACTTGTATTCATTTTAGTGTCCTTCGTATACATCTCTGACTGTGACTAGGCGCTTTCCCTACATACTCAGTTGTGCCCAGTAATCATCATTTGTGCATGCATTAGTGGATCGTTTACAGCTGGTAGGATATAGTAAGTCAGCTTGTTTTCTCACTCAAATGTTTACTTCAGGTTCTCTCTGTGGTTGGTATATTGCAAGATGAAGTTGATCCTATGGTATCTGTGATGAAAGTTGAGAAAGCTCCTTTGGAATCTTATGCTGACATTGGTGGACTAGATGCTCAGATTCAAGAAATTAAAGAGGCAGTTGAGCTTCCCTTGACTCATCCTGAGCTGTATGAAGACATTGGGATCAGGCCCCCCAAGGGAGTCATATTATATGGAGAACCTGGAACAGGAAAAACTCTACTCGCCAAGGTCAGTGCTCAGGCTTGCAAGCATACAATATATATATTATATTGCTTAGTATTGTAGGGGCAGGCGTCGATCCTCAATGATATATGCCTTTGTCTATGTTTTTCCATATTATGCATTCTTTTTCTACTCCAGTTTTCAAATAGCATGTACTTGGGTAGTGATTACTTGAAACTGTCTCTGCAGGCTGTCGCTAACTCAACATCTGCAACTTTCTTGCGTGTTGTCGGTAGTGAACTTATTCAAAAGTACCTTGGGGATGGTCCCAAGCTAGTCAGAGAATTGTTTAGGGTGGCTGATGAACTTTCTCCCTCAATAGTCTTTATTGATGAGATTGACGCAGTTGGAACAAAGAGGTATGATGCTCATTCAGGAGGAGAGCGTGAAATTCAAAGAACTATGTTGGAGCTGCTGAATCAGCTAGATGGTTTTGACTCACGTGGAGATGTTAAAGTTATTCTAGCAACAAACCGTATTGAAAGTCTTGATCCTGCTTTGCTTCGGCCAGGCCGTATAGACCGGAAGATTGAATTTCCTCTCCCAGATATTAAAACTAGACGACGCATCTTCCAAGTACTGTAACATCTGTAAATAGTAATATTTACATTATCAATGTTCTTAATACCTTTTGTCCTTATAAAGGTTGTAAACTGTGCAGATTCACACGGCAAAAATGACATTAGCTGACGATGTGAACTTGGAAGAGTTTGTTATGACCAAAGATGAGTTTTCGGGCGCTGATATTAAGGCCATCTGCACAGAGGCTGGATTGCTCGCCTTAAGAGAGCGTAGAATGAAGGTGAACCTGAACACTTATCCCTTCTTCAATTGATATAAAACTTTTCTGGGTGAATACAAGTATTCAAATAACTCAACCTCTTATTTGCTATCGAATAGGAATTATATTTGGGTGTATTTAACTTGAACCATTCTGTATGCTAACTGGGCAGTTCTCTTGCTGTTGTCTTGCTGAAGATGTAGTTATCTGCTGCATGTTGCACAATGTCATCTTTGTTTTAGACAAACTGGAGTTTCAAAATCTAGTTGCATATAAGAAAGTTAACGTATCCGGTTTCAACAAGAAAAGACGTTATAGACCAAAATAAAACTAATAATAACTGCAAAAAAACTGATAGAGGGAAGGCAACAAAGGCCACAGAATCACTGCATGAGCTTGTATATCATTCATCACTTGTTTGTCCTTGCCGTCAGCATATCCGTCAAGTCTTTGTCTTCGCCTCACTGTATAGTGTATAGGAGACATGATTTGTGCTACATTGCAAAATAGATGTAATCCACCGATTCCAGCTGATCACCAGGAATATGATTCTCGTACTCGTCAGATTATTTTCTCAAGTTGGTCAGTTGTGTGGATATCATTTTAAGAAGCCTATCAGATGAATGCACTTTTCATGATATCAGCACATGCAAAGGGGCTGATTGTAGGAAACCTCTGTTTGCAATTATCCATTCAATGGAACATTTCTTAGCTTTTGTAGAGGTTTCCAGAACTGTGTAGTGTGTACCCCTGTGAAGGTGAGCATAGGGTTGATGCTCCATATCCATTTGCATAGAAAAAATTGTCATTATGTTGTGTACTTCAAATATAACACTTTGATCCGTTGTACGTGGAAATGCCAATACCCTTGTGTCTAACCATGTGAGCTGAACAATTGGAGAAGTGTTGTTTTGATGAATGGAAATTGTTGCATTGCTTTTTCCTAGAGTACATGCATGGCATGTTCTTCCACTGGATCAAGTTTTGTTGTGTGTGTCAGGGCAACTTTTTTGCACATAGATTTATGCATGAGCATATACGGTTCTTTTCTCTTCCTGACAATCTGTTACATGGTTTCTAATTGGTATCTCAGTTTGTTATCACTTGCCCCATATCTGAACACATAATCTGTGCGACTCTTTTAACTGATCGATTTTTGTTAAGTACTTCCTAGTTTATCAATAGGAACTGGCTTCCTTCACCTGGATCACTAGATTTCAGTGTGTGTATTACCCAATGTAATTATGTCTATTTGAACATATAGTACTTCATGGTTCCATTTGGCATTGCTGATGTTTTGTTTTGGGTACCCAGGTGACCCATACAGATTTCAAGAAGGCAAAGGAGAAGGTGATGTACAAGAAGAAGGAAGGTGTTCCGGATGGTCTCTACATGTAGATGTAGCGAATTGGAGCCTCGTGCCTGCCTTGTCAGAACAAGTTATCCTATTGTAGTAGCGCCTCTCTTCATAATGGGAGATATGTTGGTTTGGTTGCCACAATACTTGTTGCACACTGAGCTAAGTGGTTGGAGAACGTGTATTATGCTTTGATTGTTTCAAGTAAAATTTCCCTTTCGGTGAATGCTGGAACGTTGTGCTAGAAATATGCATCGGCTACCAGTATCCTCACAAGAAACAAGCATTATGTGTTCCGTTCGTTCCGCGTCCGTGTGACGTGCTGTCTTCTTGATCGCATGGTGAATTGAGCACGTTTGCATAGATTAAAATGCTGGAGATGCCCGTCAGCTTGATTTAAATAGATGGGATTTCACTGCAAAAGTGGCATCAAGTTGTTGGATTTCACTGCAAATGTGGCACCATGAATCAGTTATCAGTGGTTACTCAATCAGATGCGAGGCCTGGTGACTAGTGTAATCTGGAAGGCGGAACTTATATAAATGATAGAGGAAATTGGCATGTTTTCGCATCTCTATTTAAAGCTTCCACCTGTAGTTGGTTGTGAAATAAAAAGAAGAAGAAAACCATATACTTCTTGAAAAACTAAAATACACCCTTGAACATTAATACATTTAATGTGTACCCTGTAAACACTCAGAAATATAGCATGTAACATGCCATGGATCATATGTGAACTTAGCCAATTTGTTGGACGGTTATTTACTCCACCCGCACCTCACTTTGTCGACTGTCATCCCTAGGTATCACATAGATTATCAATAGGATAGATGAAATCATTTGCATTCCATGACTGTCATGCCCAAGGTACTGACGAGTGAAAAGACATATCCATATGTACGGTCCGTTCGCTTGTTGGTTTCAACCAAATTTAAATCGATCGGTCAACAAAGTATTTTTCTCTCACAACAAACCAAAGACCGGCCAAAGCCTAAACCAAATTTTAGAAACCAACTAGCTAAGCAGCAGCGGAAGCGGGTAAAATCTTATTATTACTGTTTCGGCGCCATGGTGAAAATCTTGTTGATCGATTTGTCGTGAGAGAAAATATTCATTCATTGGTGAAAAAAAAGTACGGTTTATAAGCCAAGCGAACAGGGCGTATAACTGTCACCCTGTTCGCTTGGGCTTGTTTGACTTATAAGCCGTACTTTTTTAGCCAACGAACAATATTTTTTTCTCACACCAAATCAACCAACAATACTTTCAGCCATGATTTATCAGCCAAACAAGCCCAAGCAAACAGAGATACAACCTGCACACCCTGGGTCCGCCAGTCATAGAGATAGGTAGAAATTTTTAATGTAAAAAAAATAAAAAAAAAAAAATTTATCAAATTATATATGGTTTACCGAATTACATAAGAAATTTTTTTGCTACGCATACCCAGAGGTAAAAACCCAGGTGCGTCACTGTTGTATCTGCATTCCACGGGTGAGATTTTACACCCACACCCACACATTAGGATACAAGGAAAACTTACAAGTTACTTATATGGTCAAAGTAGTTTGAAACTAGCTGCTAAACGACTGGTTTTTTTAGCTTTTTTACTACGTTTACCTCCACAACCCCATTGATACTAAAATACTGTAGCTGAGTTGAACTGGCTTATTTTAGTCGTGTTTTTCTTTCATTCTATCAAACACATGCGGTAGGATTGCCATCCACGCGCAGAGAGGGTGCTCGCAGTTACTCCTGCGGAAGATTGGAAACTAACCATTGGCACTGTCCCATAGACAGGATAAATGTAAAATCAGGAAAAAAATAGAAAATAAAATAGAGAGACGGAAAGAAAGAAATAAGAAAAATAATAACCTTTTTTTAGGGGAAAGAAAAATAATAAACTGCAAAGGAAAAAAACTTTGAAATAGAATGGCCCATGCGAAGGCCCGTGGGGGTGCGCTCTGGCTGGGCCGAACAACCCCGGACTGGGCTACCGCTCCGTTCACCTTCACCCGCGTCCGCGTGTGCTGTCTCTCTCTGCGACGACTGGGTGGGCTACCGCCGCCGCCGCCACCGCCCCCTACGCCAGGCACCGAGGTCTTCGCCGGCGACGAGCACCCACCACCAGGTATTCCGACCCCTTCTCTCCCCTTCCTGCCGTGCGAAACCGAGCACCCAAACCCTAAGTTATTTGGCTATTTGATGCCTACAAACTTCCAACTTTTTGCAAAATCTGTCGGCTCTACATGTGTCCGCCCATGCTAGGGATGGCGACCACAGCACTGCTCCGGGCTCTCCGGCGGCCCTCGTCCGAAGCCGCGCTGCGATTGGTGAGTGGAGTATGTTCTCTTTTAGCAATTTGGTAATCGTAGTATTAATATTTCGAGTAGTAAGATATTTGTGGACTACAATGCGACTTTTCCCCCTCCTGAACAATAGCATATGGGCATTTGCTCCGATATCATCTGAAATAGCTTATGAGCATTTGCATCCTGTTGAATAGTGGCCACCACCCACCAGTATGGGTTACTTTCAGGGAGGTAAACGATGAAGTCACTTTCATGGGAAAAATTATGTTCACTGTTGCAGTTTGAACATTGAAGGCGCCATTTGTCTGCTACACATGTTTTGTTTTTAATGATTAATTGGATTTGAAGATTTGTGTGAAATTGAATCATTTCATGGAATTTCTTGATGACGGCACAAACAAGGGACGAACGGCAGTTTAAACTTGCTTGTACACCTTTTGTTAAGCTACAATTTGCTTGTTTGCAGTAGCACAGACTGTACGACTTCATCATAGGTTAGTTAGACAGTTTATTGATTTGATCCACTTGAAAAACGAAGTTCTCTGTCTTTTTCTTTGTTCAGTATGTAACCAAACCAATGCAGAATGCCTGTGAAGTTGTTTTTTCTCTATGCCTTATTTTCATCCTTTTTTCATTTATTACACAGCTGCATGCGTTTTACTAATTGCCATCCATTGCTGGTATGTGCTGTAGGCTACAAGGCCAAATGTGCAACCAACGAATGGATATAGACATCTGAATAACAGGAACCTAAGTGTTTTCAATGAGTTTTCTAAGCAACTAAAGGGTGAGGCCAAGAGGTATGTGTTACTTTTAAGGTCTCCATCATGATGAAATCTTAAGAAATAATGATTACATACTGCTGAATCACCTTTCATGTACAATTATGGCGATCAGTATCTGTTCACTTTATTTATTTATCATAATTTTTATTTTTATCGCAGTAATCCTGAATTCCAGAAATCCATGAAGGAGTTCGGCGAGAAACTTGGTGTGGTGAAGGAAGATCTCAAAGTAAGGTAAGTTGCAAAATTATTGCACTACTTTCAGGTTTGAATCATCTACACATAGTAGTAAGTTATGATATTCTGCAACAATATGATTTTTGCAGAACTAAGAAAACGACTGAGACAATATACAAGAGTGTTGATGATGTTTGGAGTGAAGCTGAGGAGACATCTAAAAAGGTAAGCCATTGACAGTGGTCAAGGATGATTGTTTGACTTTGATAACTGTACCCTATTGATTTGTTTGTTTTTATGCTTATAGATTTATGAGGGCATTCTTTTCCCACTTGTAGGTTACTGCAAATATCAAAGAAAAAATGTTTGCTGCTAAAGAAGAGGTAAGGATAAATAAATATCACTCTGATACAGTACGGACCGTGATTTCGTAAACATGTATTCTTTGCCTTGATGAATTGTTTACAGGTAAAGGAAAGTTTTGGAGTCGGAAAAGAAGAGAGTACAAGTTGCAGGGATGGTTCGCCTGAAGCTTCAAAACATGAGAAAACTGGGACATCCTCGCATTCAGATGGCACGTCTGAAGATGCCACAAACAGCCATACATTGTTCACTAAATTGAAGTCAACAATCTCATCTGCTTCACCAGTGGTATCTGGCGCATTTGCAAAGTTGAAGGACACAAAAGTTTCAACTTTAGCTAAGCAGGGATATGAAATTGTCAAGGATGAATTAAGCTCTAGCTCTAGCAGAAAGAAAAAACATCAAGCTAGGCATGTTTCTGCTAAAGTAGAAAAGAGTACAAGAACCGATTTAGTTCTTACACCAACAAAAAGGACAGTATTGGGTGAAAAATGGGAAGCATTTAAGAATAAGGTATCTTTGAGGAGATTGTTCAACTTTGCTTCTATCTTTCTCATATTGGTTTCCTATCTGAAATCCTTTTTCTCTCTCTAAGATCCGAGGTCATCCCGTCTATAAAAGAGTGGATGAATACACCAAGCCTGTTGTAACCAAGGGACAAGAGGTACCATCACAATGCTGTACAAATGTATTTGGTCAAACCTAGTTTTCTCTTTCAGTGATATCCATGTTTTGTGTATGCAAATGCAGGTAGCTGAAGATGTCAGGGAAAGATGGGAGACAAGTGACAATCCAGTGGTTCAGAAAATTCAAGAGTACTATGTGCCCCATCATTCTTTGTTTTATCTGGTTATGGAATTTGATTGATTCCATCTGAACTATGCTATACTATTGATTTCTGTTGGTATTTAGCACATTACATTTAGGTCTTGAAAGCGCCAAGTAATGCAACTGACTGGTGCATTCATGGCTGCAAATCCATTGGTGATTGCGCTTCATTAGTAGCACAAATAGGGATAAAAAGTAATCAATGCAATAATCTCTTTCTTGAATGTATGAATCAGTTGTATCCCCTCTCTATTTCATCATATGCAATATTTTTTGTTTCTGACGCGTCGCTGATTTTTCTTTGTTCATTCCTTCTAGCTTGAATGAATCTTTGCTTGAAGAAACCTCAGCTGCGGTGACATTCAGGGAAATTCGGCAACGAGACCCGTAAGGCGTGTGCAACTTAACTTTGAGAGACTCAGGACGGAATTGAATTATATATCACCTTTTTTTGCACAGGTCCTTTTCTCTTTCTGATTTTGTTGCCGATGTCCAAGAAACGATCAAGCCAGTTCTAACTGCATATTCAAAGGTAACCCATGTCTTATACTAACAAGAAATTCTTACCTTGTTTGAACTAGTGTGATTGCTGACTGTCCTAATGAGATGGGCTGGTTCTATATTATTTTTTTATATATTTTTTGGTGAAATATTAAATTTGTTGCGCTTATTATGACACTGGGGAGTTCCAGATAAGTTTATAATGTGAAGTTCAAAGAGATTGATTGAGATTCTGTCTAATTTACATGATAAATCAGCCCACTCATATACACTTTCAGAATTTTGGTCATTTCACAGTTACATATTATGCTTTCAGGGTGATGTGGAGACTCTAAAAAAATATTGCACCAAGGAAGTGATTGAGCGCTGCAAAGGAGAGAGAGAAGCTTATGCATCACAGGGAATATTTTTTGATCACAAAGTAGGTCATGGTTCAACGATGTCTTGGACAGTCCATTTCCATAGCTTATTTGAATCTAGTATTGAAATTCAAACTCAGTCACAATTGATTGCTATGTTCTGTTGTTTTTTTCTTCATTATTGACTGTAGCTTGTTGCTCTTAAGGTGGGAAGAACATAAGATCCTGCTGCCTTTTAAAAAAAAAAAGAGACCAAGAAATTTTCTTATATTCCATTGCCTTTACAGATCCTGCACATTTCAGAAGCTGATGTATTGGAAACAAAAATGTTTGGATCTTCACCCATAATTATCTTACGTGTAAGTGAATTAGTGGTATGCCAATTTCAGTTTGCCCTTTTTTAGTTTAATCTACTTACAGTGTATGCTTGTTTCCAATATATATTTCAGTTCCAAACGCAGCAGATATACTGTGTTCGAGATCGAGAAGGACAAGTCACAGAAGGAGGACAGGTAGGCTTTATTTTTTGGGATATTGTAAACCAAAACTTTCCTATCTTTATGTTTGGCGTGTATGGTCGACTCATTACAAGATAGCTCAATCATGATCTCGGTGACAGATTTTGTTTCATAACATGATCCCTCGCATCCTGACATGATACTTGAGACAATATACCCAGATGAATGAATTTATGCGTTATTTTGCGACTTGTGTAGAACCAAGCAGTTTCACGAACACTCCATTTGAGTCTGGGCAAATAATGTTTAGGTAGAATTTTCAAGGTGAAATGTTTCCTTGGTGGTTTTGAAAAGGGCAGTTGTCTTTGAACCTGAGTGGGGTGCTGCAAAATTTAGTCTTATGTTGGTAAAGTTTACTATATCATAGCTAATGCCATTGTTAGATGTGAGGTTGGTTTATATGAATAGCACAAGCTGATGTCCATGATATATATTAGTGTCAAAGGTGCGCCAGACTTCATGCACCTCTTAAATAGTTGAGTTTATAGAGTGCTGAGGAATGGTGGCATGCTCATATTGTCTTGCCTCAGTTGGCCGGTAGACTTGTAGTCGACATTTGATTTAAGTAACAGTTCTTTTTTGTGTGATTGGAATGTGCCAGGATACCATCCAAACCGTCTTCAATTCGTGGGCTATGCAACTCATGGACAGTGATGAGGTGCCAGAAGAAGAATCCTATTACCCAGTCTGGCGGCTGCGTGAGATGCAACAAGCTGGCATCAAAGCTCTCATATAGAGCAGTTCATCATTTTGTTCTTACTCTTCCTTCACTGAATCAGCTGCTCAATGAGCAATGTGCAAGAACGTTGCCCTCGGTGCAAGCAATTTTCCACAGATTGATTGTTTTTTTTATATATTTGTCCTGATGGTAGCAGTTTCTTCCTATTCTTTTTTGCTGATGTATCTAACGCATGTCACTTGAAGAATTAGCTGTTATTCTCTATGTTAACTGAGAAAGGCTTGTAACCAGCGTATACTGATAGTTACTTCGTTTTTGTCCCAAGTGGGAATGAAACACAGACGCTGGTGTGGTGTTGTCACGGCTGCCAGAGGCTCTGGGCATGGCCAAAAATATGTGACTGTGAATTGTGATGCACAAGAGGGACGTTCTGAGCTCAGCCATGTGCTTGAAAACGCTTCACAATTTGCATTCGCAGATCTGATGATTTTTCATCGAAGAGCTGTCTCAATTTGTGAGCCGAAAGTAGCCTATTGAAAGGTTTTCAGCTTCGTCACCTCGCCTGATTTGAACATTAATTGCCGTCCCTTTTGAGCAGGCAAGGCGTACAAAACTTGTAGCCTCACTCAAACACAAGTCTCAAATAAGATATAATTGGAAAGGTTTGGGATCATTTAACCTCGAGCATGAAAACGATATGAGTGAATAATGGAACGTGCTCGACAACACTCACTTGTTTCAAAGAAACAGTACAGAATGGATGAAACCGCCTAAAATAAATGTTAGTGACAAGTGATCTAATATAAAATATTTTTAAAAAGTAACATGTCACATGTATGTATATGAGAGTAGCTTAAAACAGGAAAAATATAAAAAATCCTGTGTGTTGAAATCTCTGTCTCAATAATTTTCTACATCTGCAAACAATACAATAACAAGAGTAGATTAAGACCAGAAAAAAGACAATATACAAGAACAAGAGTAGCTTAAATCACGAAAAGAAGATTTGATCCTGTGGTTGAAATGTATAACCGTAAGCCTCAACAATTTTCTACAAACAATTACAAGTACAACAATTTTCTACAAACAATTACAAAGAACAACAGTATCTTAAAACAGGAGGGGGAAAGGTAAAAAAATGAACTGCTTAAAACAATTTTCTACAAACAATTGCAAGAACAACAGTAGCTTAAAACAGGAAGAAGAAAAACAGGGGAAAAGGTAAAAAAAAAAAAAAGAACTGCTTAAAACAGGGAAAAAGAAAGGTAAAAAAATGAACTGCTTAAAACAATTTTCTACAAACAATTGCAAGAACAACAGTAGTTTAAAACAGGAAGAAGAAAAACAGGGGAAAAGGTAAAAAAAATAGGAGAACTGCTTAAAACAGGGAAAAAGTTACAAAATAAAAACAGGGGAAAGGAAAAAAAATAGGAGAACTTGTAAATATGCAGGTGCAGGGCTTCTCCAGCTCCATCACCCAGGGGCCAAGGTTACTATGCATCGCCAAGGGAAACAATGAATCATTCATTCACTGTCATCGCTCCAGCTTTCCTCACTGTCAACATCGTTGCTATCTGCGTGAGCCTGCTTCATTTACAAGTGCCAATCAGATTACTAGAGCCATGTACAGTTTACTGGTTGATCACAAGGTCGTCTTGTTATTCTTCAAAAAAGAAAAAGAAATGATCGTCTTGTTCAATCAACCAGGACATGTTGTTGAAAGAATCATTATTTAGTTACCTGACGAATGTCATCTGCTCTCTGTAGAATGGTTGCCACCTTAGAGTTGGCAGGACTCCCGGTCACAGGAGACTGAGGAGAGCTCGCTCCAGAAACTGGTTTCAGTTTAAAAGACTGCAGCCACCAGGCAGTATATATAATTACAACTTTGTCAGGACAACCAAAACCATGTGACGTCGACTTTCATGCAGGAAATGAGAATGTACGTGGTACTGACAGGATTGCCGGCCATTGCAATGTCTTTTATCTGCTTTATCAGTACACTCCTGCTGTCCAAAATGTTTCTTGAAGGATGGATCAGGCTTGGACCGTTTCGTAGCTGCAATGCAAATGACAGGAATCTTTGTTATGAGCTTCATGTAGTACGCATTCACTTTTCGTTAGTCGGGTCACTGTTATTATTCCAGAATGTGAATGTTCATGTCAAGGTGCAACAACATGGAAAATAAAAATACTCTAGGAAGAAAGCATACCGTGCTCCTGCCGTGAGATCCAGCATCAAGCAGTGAATATTTGGGCCTTGGCACTGAAGGAGGAGGGGACATCTTCGCTAGCTCTTGTACCGCAGAGAAGAATACACTCTCGTTCTGCAGATTGCTGCTGCTATCTGAAGCCTCGTGCTCTTCGCTTCGCTTCTCTGTTGAACCATGATCAGAATGTCCACTACCAAATTGCTGTCTGCCTTGTTGTTGGAAACATGTGTCTGCTTGTGCCTGCGTCCGTATGTCTATCTCAGACCAGGCCTCGTCTGAAAGTATTGCAGGCACAGGGAACTCTCCAGCCTTGAGAACATTGCCTTCTGAAGCCTGCACAGCATCTTCTCGGACTCGGAATAGATGTGGATGCCTCGTTTCTTCAGAACATTTCATTTCATCTCTATGAGAGGCATTGGCACTAGTATGCTCATTAGAATCCAGCGTTTCTTCCGTGTCCACCGGTGAACTCTGGATGCTATGGCTATGCGCCTGTCTTATTGCCTGAATCATTTCAGTAACCTCCAGTGATTTTTTCCAAAGCGCTCTGTGTTTAGGAGATGGGGCTTGAGTCCCTGTATGGTCTCTTTCCGACAGCCACTGCATCGGTGGAATAGGCGGAAGTGGCGGTGTTGTATCTACTTTGGCATCTTCAGAACAAGGATTCTCAGGCAAAGCACCAGCTCGCTTCAGAACAAGACTTCCTGGCAACAGCAGGTTCTGGGAGTCAGGTGTTGTACATGTAGGATCTCCAATGGTTTCAGGAGGGCTGCTGTTACTGTTACTGCATTTATCTGCGGAAGGGTCTTCCTGTTGGTGATGTCTCTCTGCATCTACCAACGCATTACAAGATAGGCTTTCATGGTGCTGCAGATAGGAGCACTTGTCATTTTCTGGCAGAAGGCTATGTATACTCGAATATACTGGATCAGAATGAACCAGTATAGGCAGAAAAGCCTCTCTTGGGGTGGGGACGGCTTCAAGTTCGGGGCTGCAATCCCCAATGCCTGTGGCTTGGGCTTGGCTCATCCGGAGGCTAGTACCTGCAGGATCAGAGCGCGAGCAGTCGTTGTGATGCTTGATGTTCATGAAGAGCTTCCTCGGCAAGCTGCTGACTCTTGAGGCGATCATCTCAACGCTGCTCCTCGACCTCTTACTCGAACTTTTGCTGCAGGGTATTTCTGCATCTTCTGAATTCTGCTTCGCCTTCAGCATGGTACTGCTGCTAAGGGCACCAATTGATGTGGTAACAACATCACTGACGGATCCACTACAGGTAGTAGCACTAGCACCATGGGGATGGGGTGGTTCCTGTGTGATGATTTCGTCGTGCTCGTGATGATGAGTAGCAGTAGTCAAGCGGCGAGCATCTGGAGCGAGCCATGCCTCGAAAGAGCTCGTCCTCTCGAGCTCACTGGGGCTGGGCTGCGCTGTGCCGCCGCCTTGCAGCTTCTTTTCCGTGTTGAGCTGAGGTGAAGACTGGACCCTGTCAACTGCTTGCTGCATTCGGAAGAGGGACCCGGCACCTGCTGCCTGCCGATGCTGCTTCTTCAGCTGTCGGAGCATGGAGAGGAAGCCAGGAGACGGCGCTTCGGATGCATCTGTTTCTGTTTCTGTTTCTGATCTGAGAAGCCAAGCCGCGCGCAACAGTGCAGTGGTTAACAAATGTATAAGAAGAGAAGCACACTACAGTAACTCTGGAAGGAAGGAAGCAAGGAAGGGCTGGCTTTGACAGAGAGAGAGAGAGAAGTGTTACTTGCAGTCAGTGACAGTGTGGGCTGACTCGGGAGGTTCAGAGTTGAGTGCAATATGAATCTTGGGCCTGGTTTCCTGCCAGAAACAAAAAAAAAAAAAAAAAATTGCTATATTAAATCGAACTCAAGGTGAACAATTGAGTGAGAGCTAGGATTGGATTTGATTTGAGTACCATGGACATGGATTTCAGATATGGTCCGCGGTTTGCTCTGACTCTCAGCGTGCCTTGCTCAAGCCTGGCAGAATGGGCCCTGAAGAAGAAGGAGGGATCGGTGTACCTCTTGAGGCACGCTCCCTCGCCAGAAGCATCAAACCTGCAATGCAACACCAAGATGGATGAGGAGTAGCAGGCAGCACCAGCACAGGAGTGAGCGAGAGTGACGAGCATCATCGTATCCTATCCATGGATGCATACTTGTCAAGGAGTGACAGCCTGGGAGGCCCGCGACAGCGCCTGATACGTTGGACGACGAGACGCGGCATCGGCGGCGTGCCTCCGCCGACTCCTCCTCTGACATGCGCGCGGCAGCCGAGACGGCCTGCACCACCGCAGTGCATACGCCGTGAGCGCTCGCCGCTCGGTGTCGTCAGTGGTGCGTGAAATTAAATGCGCGCGTACCGGAGCTGGAGGTGGTGAAGGTGAGAGCAGCCGCAGAGTTGTGGGTCGACTTCGGCGGAGGCATGTCGAGGTCGGCCTCCAGCAGCCGCTTGGCTCTCACGGCGAGCCGTCGCCCTCGCGCCGACGCGGCCATCACTTGGTCTTGCATGTCGTCGAACACCTCCGCGGCAAGCCTGCAGCAGCATGCACATCATGCATTCTCAGTATGTGTATAAACCGGCCGGCGTGTGCAGGCGGTTCGATTATATTACTGGAGATAACTTCTAGTACTAGGGACTCCGATCCAACGCACTCTGCGAGGTCTCCGAGCTGGCGGAGGATGGCCACGAGGCCGGCCACGGCGAGGCCCTCCAAGACGGCGTCGGGGGCAACATCGTTGTTGCGGTTGCGGACGACGTCGCCGTGGGTGGTGGTGGTGACGCATTCGCACCGGCATCCGCACCTTGACGACAGACCCATTGCCGCTGCTGCTCTCTGCTGATTTGCTCGCTCCGGCTGCACTGCTGCTACCGTCTTGTCTTGTGCTCAGCCGGCCTCCAGCAGCTAGCTCCACCTGCTCGGAAGAGAGGAAGATGACGAGAAAGAGGAAGAGGAGGTGTCCGGCACGTACATGCATGGTACATTCATGTGTGTGTGTTGCGTATGGTTCTGGCAACTTACTACGGACATGTAGATACGTACAACCCAATTATTGTACTCGTACCCTTCACTACTTCCCTTCTGCTGCTTAACTTTGCTTAATTTCTTTCTTTCCGATAGACGGTGCTTTACTGCTTACTATATCAGAATATCTAGCATTATTCTTATTTTTTCACTTCTTCTATTATCTCAGGTGCTTGATTTTTTTCTTTATTGTTCAGACAACATGCAATTTTGTTATTGTTTTGACTATAGAAAAAATAATCTCTCTTTTTTAATTGTATATTTGAATCGCATAAAATTGTTGGCTGAAACTTCCAAAAGATCCATACACCTGACATATAGCAAGCCTAGAATTTTACCTTTGGGAAATTAATCAAAACCATAAATCTGGCAATGCATAATTGTTACGTTGGATCCTTTCCTGACGTTTCGTTTTCAATGAAAGAAAGAAATCATTACATGATGACAAAATATATTTTGCATGCCTCACTAGATAGATCACATGACTGTACCTACAGCTAGACGTACAAATATTGCTCGATCGTGTGACTTTGCCAGTGCCAGCCTGCCTCTGCGTACCAACAACCACGTACGTAGTACGGTCAGATCGAAACAGAATAGGCAGGCCAACCAAAACATGCACGCGCGTCTACTACGCGCTCTCCGAGTCTACCATCTGTATACATTCTTGAAAGCAACGATTACATAATTGTTAGCTCAACTGCTATTTCAGTACTTTGATTTTCTTTGTCTACTTTTTCGTTTCCTGAAACCTCCCTTCTCTCTTTTCTTCTCCATGTTTGTAAGCTCGTTGTTCTATTTTTTTTACCTGTAACCTTCTCGGTTGCTTTTTAATAAAATTTCTGTAGAGGCCCTTGGGCCTCTCCTGTTCTCTCTCTCTCAAAAAAAAACAATAAGCTAGTACGTACTCGATCCAAATATTCACATATCATGCGGTGCATCTTAATAATTTGCGAGTCCTAATGTCACTGAAGGAGTGGTCGCGGTAAATTAAGCGGGCAATGGTCGGATGATCCGGTGGAAGGTTTTAGGGGCCAACGGATCATCCAGTGTTCAACGCAAATGCAGAAATCAAGCCCGGTGGTTAGGAGCTTTTGGGAGGCTATATATATCCAATTTGTTATCCATTTCATGGTTGGTAGAGATTGCTGAAGCTATTGCACGAATTGGATAACTCCGTCCACCACTCAAGCACATATCGATCACATCCAAGCCGTGGGTGGGATAGAGCTTAGTGTTCATCCTTGTGCGGTGTAGGCCTTGTAGCTTGAGATCTTGAGAGATTGAGTGTGTGTGCCCTTTTGTCTTAGTGAGACAAATCAATTGATTCCGTGATGGCCTTTTGGCGATGTCAATCCTCCAAGCTTGGTAAGGAGTGGTGGCAATTTGGTGCACAAGGAACGAGAAGAACCCCCTCCTTGGTGGAAAGCTCCAGTGGGACGACGCTAAGGTGACCAGAAGAGTCGAGTGACGTTGGTGAGAGCCTTTGTGGCTTGTGACATTTGGCTTGGTTTTGCACAAACCTTTTTAAAGAGCTTGACACCATGACTAGGGAAGTTTTGGTGATCGTGAGTGTACCTCGTTGGAGCTCCAGTATGGATTAAGTGTTGAATTTTGGTCTCTGGGCCGTGCTGAATTTCTTGGGCAAGCTAAGCCCATCTAGTGTTGTTTTTTCTTCCTTTTACCTACTTGGTTGCTTTTCCTCACCTCAGGTTTTTTGGCACCTACGGTGAGGGAAATGCATCCAATGACATGCTGCCTCTGTCTCCCCTTCAATCAATCAATAATAAATATGACAATCTCAATTGAGGGTCCCTTAGAGACCAAGGACGTGTTTGGTTGCCCGGATATCGGCTACCCTGCATCCTCTAATGCGTATAATCTCGAATAGAAGACCGTTTGGTAGCCCACATCTCCTTAGCATCCTGGCCTAGTGGAATAAAAAATACAGTGGCATCCTGGCCTGATGGATGCAGTCTGTGCCATGCGGCCTGCCCTCCTCCTCCCTGCTGAATTTCTTGGGCGTGGCCCGCCCCCCTCCTAGTGTTGAGCACCTCCTCCTCCTCCACCGCCTCCACCAGATCAGGTTTTTTAGCACTTAGGCGGATCCGGGCGAAATGGCGACGGGAGGCCGGATCCTGCCTGCTGCCGCCTCCTCTTCTCTCAATCCCAATAATTATGGCAATCTCTCCTCCTCTCTTCAATCCCGGGCGGATCCGCAATATGCCCCTCTCTCTCTTGAGGGTGACGGATCCAAGCGACCGCCTCCTCTTTCTTGGCCCCCCTCTCCTCTCTTCCCACCCTGGCGCCCTCCCCTCCTCTCCTCCTCTCTCTTAGAAGGCGGATCCGGCCCGGCCGCGCCCTCTCTCTCTCTTCCCTTAGCATGGCGGGTGGTGGCGTGGTGGTGGGGTGGCGGTGGCGTGGTGGTGGTGGATGTGGTGGCTGTGGCATGTGGTCCCGGCCGTGAAGTCTCGGGAGCGGAGGCGAGATTTAGGGGAAGGGCGCGCCGGAGGTTGACGGTGGCCGGGCGGAGACCGACGGCGCCAGCGGAGAACTGGTGGTGGATTTTTTATTTTTCAAAAAAATGTTTGTGGTGGTTTTTTTTCAAAAAAAATATTTGCCGAGTGTATTTTGGGCACTCGGGCGAAGTTTGCTGAGTGTCCGATTAAAAACACGGCAAAGTCAGGCAACGATAAAAATTCACCGAAGTGTTTTTTTTGCATCTTTGCTCATACAAAGTGTTTTTTAGGCTTTGGCGAGTGCCAGGGGCACTCAACAAATCTCATGATTCCCGTAGTGCATCTCCGTCCACCAACCAAACGCAACCCAAAGGTTTGAGCGATGGAATCTATGAGGTCCTTGCTGGTTCTTTTCTAGGGTCTCTCCCAATAGCATTCACATTTGTTATATGTATATATATTGATTGATGGTATATATGCAATGTTTCTACAAATCGATCTGTGAGGCGTCCCATCGTTCCAACTTGAGACGTTTAGATGTAGCTACTAGCAAGCTAGAAGCTAGCACTGTACGGAGTACATTGTAGTGTATACCACATGATCATCGAAGAATCGGCTTGATGTATACGTGCCAGATATTGCTGACGGATACGAATCATATACTCTATCTATATAATAAATTCCTGATATCATGTCCCCTGATCGATCAACGGGCATATACTGGCTCATCCCGTACGTAAGGGACACCTTTTGCACGTTTATTTATTATTAATTACGTATCTTCCAGCAAGGTAATACTCAGCTGATATAACCGACCTAAATCAAAAACAGATTAAGCCCCTCTATATTTCAACTTGTAAGACATTTCTAGATATAATTTATATCTAGATAAGAGAGTTTGAGCGGCATTGCTTTTTAGTAGGAGGGGAGTGAGTGGGTATGACATTACTTTTTAGGGTCTATATATGCAGCTTTGAATTTTGGGCCATGTTCGGCTGGCTGGAAAAACGGCTGATGCTGATTTGTTGAGAGAGAAAAACACTGTTATTTCGTTGAAAAGTTACGGCTGATAAATTCAAGCGAACAGGGACTTGGTTTGCATCCAAAATTTTGCAAGCTGTATGAAGATATACAACGAGCCTCGAAAATATTACTTTTAGGTACAATACCTTTAAAGATCCGCCTCTAAAAATCAGTATAGAGGCAAAGTAGAAGTTCAACCATTAATAGACAAGATTGGAGCTAGACTACCAGGGTGGAAGGGCAGGCTACTGTCCGCAGCAGGGAGGGAAACCCTTGTGAAAGCAGTGCTGTCAGCTCAATCGATCTACCATATGACCATTTCCCCGAAACAAAAATGGTTGATTAAAAGGATTGATCGGTTACGAAGGAGTTTTATCTGGAGGGGAGAAATGCTGGACAAAGTGTACGGGGGGCACTCCATCATCAATTGGCCAACGACCTGTCTCCCCAAGATAAAAGGGGGTTTGGGGATCTTAGACCTTGAACGTTTTGCGCGTGCATTAAGATTACGTTGGCTTTGGTTCTAATGGTGACAAAGGGGAAGAGCATGGAACAAACTTGAACTGCCTTGCGACAGTCGAGACCGAAACTTTTTGCAGCATCCACAGTAGCAACGATCAGAGATAGAAAATTCGCCAAGTTCTGGTCGTCATCCTGGGCACAAGGGCAAACTCTCAAAAACATGCCCCCGATGCTATTCAAAAAAGCTAAAAGAAAAAATGTCACGGTCCAGAAAGCCTTGCAGGACAATAAATGAATAGAGCATATCAGCCCTGTGCTCTCGTCTACTGAATTACAGGAGTATGTCTTGCTATGGAATGTTGTACAACAGATATAGCTAGATGAAAGCAGGGAGGATAGTATAGTTCGGCGATGGACAACAGATGGGGAATATACAACAAAAAGTGCTTACCAAATCTAGTTCCAAGGGACCTTCAGCAAGTATGCCAGTATGGAGAGCAAAGGCTGAGGCCAAATGCAGGTTTTTTGCATGGACGTTGCTACATAAGAAGATCCTAACGGCTAACAATTTGATAAAACGCCACTGGCCGAATGATCCGATATGCAAGCTCTGCAGTAATGACCTTGAAAACCCCACGCATCTGTGCAAGGACTGTGACTTCACAAAACAAGCTTGGGCCTTTCTTAAACAATGGCTTGGCTTGACAGTAATTGACAATGTCGGAATCAACGGATCTCTGCACAATTATTGGCGTAGATGCCGGGCTAAGATTGACAAATTAAAAGCCAGAGGAAAACGTTCGATGATGTCATGATCTATTTCTGGTGGAACATATGGAAATAAAGGAACAGTTTCAGAACAAGAGTCTACAACCAAAGGAGGTGGCCTTCTTATGCAAAGAGCAAGAGGAACAATACCAGTCGGCGACAAGATCCTACGAGGAGACCAACCAGCCACAGCAGTAGTAGACAGCGGCTCCTATTTTTCTTTCTCTTCCTCATTTTTTCAGGGGGGGTTCTCTTTTATGTTGTCCAGTGGTGTACAGAGTAGAGTGGCTGACCTACGGGTTAAAGTAGCGAGCACGGCTCGAATTGTAATCCTATAAATTTTGTTCTCTCTTTTCTTCATCTAATAAAAATGCGGCAAAACCTTTTTGTCGCCTTTCGAAAAAAAAGGAGTGGTTCTCGCTCCTACTAAGATACTGGAAAGAAGAAGGAATCAAGGAAGATTCGTAGTCTGTCCAAACATGAATAGTTCCCTATAATTAAGGACGTCGGTCAGTGCATGACAGCTAACTGTACATCTATGGGCCGATCGATCGATGTGCGACGTTGGAGCTGCACATATACCTGCTACAGATTAGACTGACTCCAACAAAGCTACTCAAACCCAAAAATAAGTCGCGTACAGTGATTTGCCTATCAGATACCGGCTCCAACGGCTGACCCTACCACGAGACGCATTCTGGGTACCAGGCTGAAGGAAACGCAAAAAAGCGTCGCCTCTCTCCTCGCTACGCAAATCTCCGACAGTGGAGCTCGCCCGCGGAAGCAAGGAATGGCCGAGCTTCCCTTTCCTCTCGGCACACACGGCCGCCACCTGGGAGCACCACCTCGGCCCGCCGCTCGCCGCGCAGCACAAGCTGAGTCGGCGTAGCCTTGGGCCGCTGCTACCGTCGGGGAACTCGAGCTCAAGCTCGCACGCGCACTCGCCGAACCGGGCCGAGCGCCGCCGACGCCATCCGCCGTCATGCTCCGCAGCCGGCCCGTCGCTCGGAGATGCACTGCTCCAGTCACAGGCGCCCACACCGGAGCTCCGTCTTGGCCTGCTAGAGACGAAACCGCAGCCGGCCCGTCGCCCGCCGCTGCCACGCCAGCTCCACCCGAAGCCGCCTCGTCGAAGCACCGCCGGAGCCGAGCGTCAAGGCTGCCGCCGTCGTCGTGCTCTGCCCTGCTCCATCCCTTCCCCTCCGGTCTGCCTCTTCCCTTCTGCCCTCCTCCTCTACTTCACATCAGTACCCAAGGAGATGAGTTCTTCCAGTACCAAGTAGTACTACTAATTCTACTTCTACTTTAGCAGTAGGAGGCCGCTGTTTGCTGCGATTTTGATTGATTGAGGACGGGAATCGTCTGCCTCGGTGCTTTCCTGCACGCTGCTCTGCGAGGAGGACAGGAGCAACGCACTCGGCCTCGTCGGCTTCTGCGACGAGCTGGTGGAGGTGGGGAGCGGCCTTGATGGCTTGGACTCCGCCACCGGCGCCGTGTTCCCCGTGGACACCGTCACCGATGAGGCCGTGTCGTCGTTGGTGGCGAAGGAGGTCCTGGCTGCCGCGCCGTCGCCGTCGTGCAAGGTGCGGAGCGTGGCGTTCGACCTCGCCGTCACCGGGGACGACGCGCGGCGTGGGGTGGCGAGGGTGGTGGCCGCCGTGGAGGGCTGCGATGTGGGCGTCCTCGTCAACAACGCCGGCGTGACGTACCCGTGCGCCGCCTACTTCTACGAGGTGGAGGCGCCCGTGTGGGAGGCCGTGGCGCGGGTGAACGTCGAGGCCGCGGCGGGCGAGGTAGGCAGCTCGGCGGCGTCCTCGGCCGTGCGGTCGTCCTCCGCTTCGGGCTCTGCTTTTTGCGTCGCTGTTGGAGAGGACTGAGTTATGTGCATGACCCAAAACTGGAAATGGGTGTCACTATTTAGGTCTCTATTGTTTGAGAGTCTTACAGGCGATAATGCATGATCTCTATAGCATATATAATCTCCATCTAACTACTGATATGATGGTCCAAATCTGCCTACTAATGATATGATACGCCTATATATACTACTTATGATATGAAAATTGGCTTTAATTATATATTGGTGCCAATGCAATAAATATAATAACAACAATACTGGTGCACACCTTATTAGATTACTAGCCACTTTTGCCCGCGCTTCGCTGCGGGTGACCAACTTAAGAAATATGTCTTTATTACTGTCATTGTAGATTTATTTCACACCAAATACGTGCTTACCATTTTTATGTTTTTACGATAATTTGTTATGCACTTTATTTCTTTTGAGCAACAACTACAATGGACTTGGGATTCCATTTCTTTTGTATGTTCACAGGTAGTTAGCATTGGTTTGTTTTGAATGTGGCTTTTTTTTTTAAAAAAACACAAAGGCACACCAACACAAGGGGAGTAGTTCATTCAAGGGCACAATTGCAGAATACAAAGCAGGACGACATAACAGCAGGATACGACATCGCTAAAACTCAACAACACAAAGAAACAGAAAAGATACAACTCTAGGGGAGCAACTAATCTACTTCCTCGAGACAGATGGCTTCACGGCTGCTCTCTTGAAATTCTCTGGCAGGCTTGGGCTGTGTGCATGGAAGGGGAGACTCCACTTCAGAGGCCTCTATGGGAGTGGGTGGTGGTGCTTGAGGCGCTGCCACACTGTTCTCCCTCTCCCACGGATAGATGGGTATCCCCCTCGGAATCGAGGGGTGTTGCCCGTCTAAGGCAGACATCCTCCGTTGGTCTCGAGTGACAAGGTAAGCTTCTCTTAGCTGCTTGGCGTAGCGGTTCCCCGCTTCCCACATGGCTTCAGCGGTGACAGTCTCACGGCTTTCGGCGGCGGCTGTTTCGGCGCGAGCCATGGCAAGGCTCACATGGAGCTTCCTGATGAAGGCCTCCGCCCCTTCGGCTCGAGCGACGCACTTCCTCAACTCAGAGGCCAGCTTCTCATGGTGCTCATCCAAGGCCAACAGATATGTGGCTAGGGACACCACAGTAGGGTCGATTGCTTGCAGAGGGCGTCCTTGTAGAGCCTCTAGGCGTGTCCTCCAGAATGGAGTGTCCTTGTCCGAAGGCGGAAAGAACCTCATGGGGGTATGGGCGAGGGGGTCCTGCATAGATTTGGCATAGGAGTCGCAGAGCTTTGCGAGCTACCGCTTGATAGGCATCAGGGAAACGAAAACCAATGGTGGTCGTGCTCCAGCCATCAATGCTGGTGGAGTTCTCACTTTTCCCGATGTAGACGATGACCTCACACCGCTCAGTGTCATGCTCTATGAACTCACGACCTTCATACACGGGGACCTCTCGGATTCCCAGCCACTGCGTGGTGGTATACAGAATCTTGGGAAATCCCTTTATGCCTTGGCAGGTGTTGCTAGTCCAGACTCCTTCAGCCATCCCTGCGGGTTGGCTAGGAGGGTTTGTGGGTTGAAGGCAAGGGCACAGTGGCTTCGATGAGGCCATGGGCTTTGGTCAAGGAGGAAGGAACTTTGGTGAGGTGGTTCAATGAGGGGGATGCTTGGGAAAGGTAGCGGGGTGGTTCTCATTTTGTAGAGGGCTAGGGCAAGGCTTCTCCGAGAAGCTTCACCGCCTATAGTGGGGCTATAGCGAAAAAGTGGGGTGCACCATGTGTCTCAGAAGCGTGGTCGTAAAAAGTTGATAGGTGGGGCCTAGCAATGAGGTTTACTGACCCAAGAAAAGGGGTCCGCATGGGTGCAGAGCGAAGGACCGACCAAAGCCGCAGAAAAAGAGTAGAAAGACGTGGTCCATGATAGGCATGAATTACGGCGGACGGCGCGCGCAAGCCCACGATATAAAGCCAGCTAAAGTGCATAGATGGTGGCATATGAAAGCCGTGGATGCCGCGACGCAGATTGTTATCCATGCATCCACGATCCTTCCCCCACACACTAGTGTCATCGTCTCTGCAGACGCCAATGTCCCCTCTCCACACAACACCACGCGCACCACCGCCCACACGCCGCTCGAGCCATCACCTTTGTCCCCACAAGGCCGCCAATGGCGCCGTCCTCTATGCACCACCACGGTTGTACCTTTCGCATTCCACAAAGACCGCTATGTGGCGGCGCTTGAGTCATGACCTCCGTGCCTAAAAAGGATGGTGTTGTTGTCCCCTCCATGAAGCCAGTTCCTTCAAAATGATGCCGATTAGTGGGCGCCGTTGATGGCACGCACCGATCCCTTGGCCCTGCCATCAAGCTCCTATAAACGCCCCCTCTTTGCCTCTTCGATCACCGCAAGACACCCTACCATCAACACTAATCACCCACATAAAGACATGAAGTTTTAACCGGTTCCAACAATTGAAGAAGAAGCCTAGCGTAAGGGTTGCAAGCCATAGAGCACCTAAGAAGACATCAACAAGAAGGTGGAGTACACTGCGGGAAGGAAGAAGTGGATACGCTCAACATGTGCCTAGATGAAGAAGAACTCGCCATCACCATCTTTGCCTTCCTAATCCCTCCTCTAGTGGGTGCAATAATACTGTATATCCTTGTAATGCGCCCGTTACCATATGGGAAGCCCTAGCTGCCCATGTAATCAAGAAGCATGCAATAAGAATCCTACGATTTATGTTGGCAACTAGGACATTTTGAGATTTTGTAGTTCAAATCCTCAAAAGGGAAAACAAAATATGGCATGGCCATTGCTGCCAACAACCGTTGTAGGCGATGTGTTTGGTATGCAAAATCTTAGGAAACATGGCAAGCAAAGATATGCAACACATTTTGTAGCATCTTGGTAAAAACTGACCTACTTGGTACACTAAGTGTTGGGAAAATATGGAGTTGTAAAGGAACTTAGAGTGTTGGTTGGCACTAAATGATGCCTATTTTAGGGCAATAAATTAGTACCATCTTATTGGAAAAACGATTGATGGAGTTGGACTCAAACAATTAACACACAAATTCAACACACAACATTAGGTGTGACTATGCTATAGGTGGAAAGAGTACCAATTACATCATTCTCCACAGTGGAAGACGTCTACACAAAACTACTGAAGTGGGGGGCTCAAACAGGTAACTCTAATAGTGCCAAAGCATTACAATACGCTGGACTACATATTAGGCGGACATCAAATGCACTACACTATGGGTACATTTTATTACTTGTACAATAACCCTTAAGGGGATACATTTGGACCAGATAGATTCATTCCCGAGAGGCGATGTGGCCACTCGGATCATGCTTCGACTGAGGAACACTTTGGAAGGATGGCATGAGAGCAAAAAAGACATCCCCGGCAATGGGTGAGTGGGTGCAAGGACCCCTTGATCACTGACTCCTTATTAGAATTTGCTTGCGAGGCTTTAGCCGGGGGAAGACACAGTGGCCCATGCACAATCGCTGCTTGGATTCTTTCCCTTTGGTGCAACTGGGATTCCTTCTAGTATGGGGCACTCCTCTCTTGCAAAGCGAGGGCCCTTCTTTTCTTCTTAGTGACAAGGTACAAATCCTTCAACTGTTGAGTATGTCGGTCTTGGCCCGCTTGAGGGCTTCAATTGATGCGACTTCTTGGCTCTCTGCTCTAGTTGCTGTGCCTTAGCCTCCATAAGTGCACTTCAAGGTTTCGATTTGCTTCTCAGCACCCTCTCGCTCTACTGAATGCACTTTTTCGAGCTTGGTAGCTCGCCTATCATCATACCGCTTATCTAGGGAAAGCAAATAGTTAGACATGAACGCCATAGTTGGGTCACCTTGTTGTAATTCAAGCCCTTGGAGGGTCCTCATTCGAGCTTCCCATATAGGGCTTCTCCTTACCAAAGGGGGAAAGAATCTCATTGGTGTTTGACATATCTGCCTCTCATAAATTTGGCATAGGTACCTCAAAGCCTTGCGAGCGGCAACTTGGTAAGTGTCCTTGAACCGGAACCCCGTGGTAGACACTACCCATGGTATTGTGTTAGGAAAATCCTTACTTGCTTCGACGTGAGACGCCACCTCACACCGCTTGGTGCCATGCTGCTCATATTCCCTGCCAACGTATTCTGGGTGGTCCATAATACCTAGCCTGGTCATTGTTGCATATAGAAGCTTCGGGAAACCAGCCGTGTTCAGGCAGTAGCTAGTGGTCCAGTCTTCCTCCGCCATCTGCAAGGCAAAGAAGGGGATGTCATGTTTTGAACATATATGAAATGGTAGGATTTATGTAAATATGGTTATACCTCTCACCTTGTTAACGCCAGGTGGACAAGAGGAAGGGCGTCTTATACTTGTAGTAGTCGTTTATTTTATGAGATCATATAAAGGGGAAAGAGCAATGGGGCTTGATAGAAAAGGCGATCGGTTAAGGCATGGTTCAAGTTTGAGGAATTCATCTTTCGGCACCTTATTTTTTATAGGGACAGAATAACACATGTCGGTAACACAAAGATCTTATTTAATGTGGGGGGCTATTTAAATCGATGTGGGTGCCTCTGTGAAGTAGGATGGGCGGTGGTGAGGTGGCGTTTTTGGAAGTGGTTGTTGGGCACCTAAGGCGTCTCCAACATCTAGCTATTTGGCTACCTACTATGACGCCAGGGGGGGGAAAATAAGAGAGGAGTAATCACTAGTAACTAACAAATAGATGAGAGCGAAGCATGTAAGTCTGCTATTACAAGAATGTATAAAATAATCTTGATCTTTTCTCTCGCCTATGTAGCTAGCACTATTGTGGATGTCCTAAGGGCATGCTCCACCGTGCATGGGCATGAAGCGACCATTGCCTAGGCATTTAAGTGTTTATATACTCATGGTTACCCTACATAGGACAAAGCGTGCTCAAGGCTTTGATGGGCACGTATTTTTTGCTTGGTTGGCAAGGACACGAGGACATGTTTTGTAGGCGTGCTCAACGCTTTTGTGGGCAGCCTTTTGTTGCCTGGTTGGCAAGGCGATGAAGGACATGGCTTGTGGTCCATAACCCTAAGGATGTTATTTATTGTGGAGGGCTTTTGCACCGATATGAGTGGCATCGTGGAACTGTTCGCTTTTTGCTGAAAATAAGCGTTGATTTCTTCTGTAGTTGCTGATTTGTTGTGAGAGAAAAAATATTGTTCGTGGCTGAAAATAAGCGGCTTATAGAGCAGCCGAAACAGCGGTGAAGTGTGATGGACGGTGGTGAGGTGACATATGTGGCGGTGGTTGTTGGGCACCTAGGGCATGCTTCATTAGTCATGGGTATGCATACGACCTTTTTGTCTAGGCATTTAAGGGCTCATCACGTTGATGGTCACCCTACATAGGGGACAAACATGCTTGATGCTTGATGGGTACACCCTTTGTCGCATGGATGGCAAAGAGGCAAATGACAGAGCTCGTGGTTCATGGTCATGCCTTTAGTGGCTTGGACGGCAACGAGGTGACAACATGGTGGTGGTCTGTCGTGTAGATGGCCATATACCATTTATTTACCCTCCCATTGTCTTTGTTAGGACTGTGTATGCTATGCTACTTAATAAACTCCCTATTATCGTTGTAGTTATTTTGAACCATTGGTCATACAATGATTGCTTTTGTTTCGTAATAGGTCAGCGTTAGAAGAAAATTAATATTTATTTTTTTTTGAAGCAAACAAGGCGAGTAATATTTTAAATTTTGCAACAACTTTGTTTCCTAACATTAATGCATAACTTACTTAAACAAATACAATCTATGTTGTGTTTATTGCAATTAAGTGTAGTCTGAATTTTTATGCTGACATCTATATAGACCTTTAAGGCCCCCTTTGGATGGCATGAGAAATAGAGGATAGGAATAGGGGAAATGTAGGATTGAAGGTGGCATGTTGTGTGAATCTTATGGAATGAATCCTATAGGAATTTATCCTACTAGTGCCTTTGGTTCACAGGCAGCTCTTCTCTCGGCTGCTATCTATATCTATACCTAATAATAAAGAGAGAAAATTTTCACCCATTTTTTTCGTCCATCCATTTTTTCGGTCCGCCTCCGACTAACTACCAGCATCACTCTTTCTATTAGCTCACTTACTTAGTTTAGAGATGCAAAAACCTTATATTTACACAACTCATATTATTTACACAACTTCTCATGTTTGAATATATAATGCGTTGAACATCTGGACCGGCTCCATCCGGACTTGCGGTGCGGATATTTCTCCTAGTCCACTTACGGTGCAAGTTCTGTAGTACCACCCAAGCATCATCGCAGATTACAAGCTTGTTCTATTCCCAAGCAATTGGAGCCTTGGTTCTTTGGAGTGGCAATTCTACTAATGATAGTACTGTTTTTCCTAATCCGTAGAAAGAATAAAGAACTCAAAAGATGGAAGGAAATAACCATCCGGATGCATGTAGTTTTTCCCGTGTCAAGAAGGGCCAAGAAGGTAAGGGTTTCTGTTTTTTTTTTAATTGTGATATTGTAATTCTTTCACGAACGCTCGCTATTTGGATGTCCAACTGTCTTGGATAATTTAATGAGGTTTATATGGCATACGATACAAGTGCATACTACCATTTCTTTGTGAATCAGGGTTGATTAAAAGTCTCTCCTGTTTGCTGCAACCAGAGAATTTAGAGCATTGGTGTCTTCTTGGCGTCGCGACACCTAGCGCTACAAGTTTCATGTAAACACCCTCAATCTTTTAGGAATTAACCCAGATCCGCTTAGAGATGCCTCTCCACTCGGTCCAAACCCTAACCCCATCCTCATTCTGCGCTTTCCTTTCTCTCTCTTCTCTAAATCGCCGCCGCCGCTCCATCGCCTCCGAATCTCCCGGTCGGGTAGTGGTAGTCGCAGAACTCCCCCCGACACGCCACCGGCCATTGTGGCGGCGACTCGACCGAGCTCGCGGCGTCAACGTCTACTACAATGAGGCTCTCTTTCAGACGATTTGTGCCCGGGAGCCCGACACCGTGGACTCGATCGCTTGGGGACCTATGGCCACATCTTCCGCCCCGAGAACTTCGTCTTGAGCGATTCGGGGCCAAAAACAATCGGGCCAAGGGCCACTACATTGAGGGAACCGAGCTCATCGACACCGTGCTCGACGTCAGGCGCAAGGAGGCGAGAGAACTCGCGACTAGCGGCAAGGTTGGTTCTCGCCAATGAGGTTGTTGTATCCCGGTTTAATGTTCGGCAAGGTACACACAAAGTCACCCTAATCTTGCAGATGACTTGTATTGGATCCAATGGATTCATCATTATTGAATTGGTTGTATGTGAAATCCGTAGATTTATTAATGAGTTGGTTCCGTATGTGGAAGGGCGGTCATCGGTTCTTCCGTAAGTAGTATTCGGGAGTGACATCTGTGCAAACTAATTGCCCTTTTAGTTATAGAGGTAGTGGAGCTATTAGTAGTTGATTGGATCTAAGAAGACCCGACACCATGTCGCAAGGATCCAAAGATTGGATCAGGACCAAAACACAATAGCAAGTTCGTGAACCTTGCGAAGGGGAAGCTCAAGCCACAAAAGGCTTCTCCCCGACCATGCTAACAATTGAGTTGAGGCCCATGGGCTAGACACCTTGCGCGGTGGGGTGTATGTTTGGCGTCATTGGACGGATTTTGCATCGTTGAGGTCGGAAACGCCTGCCGTCGGTCGATGTGCTTCTCTGTATGTTCCACTATGCCCAATTTTAGTCTTTCAGATTTCAGTACCAATAATCGTAATCGATGGGGTTTTTAATCTACTCATTTGCAACTTGTGTTCATTTGTAAGACTTCCAAATCGTGATACATTTTACTATTGTTACTTGTCTAACAATAGGCGCCTTTAGAAGAACTATTGACTCATTGACCCCATGAGTGACCTCACCTTCATATATTCAATAATGAGCAGCAAACAGTTGGTCACCTATTTTTTGATTGATGTGCGACATCTTGTGTTTAGGTGATTTCTAAAATGATGAAAATTGATTTGAGTTAGAACTTTTAATATGTAGTGCGTTTATGGATTAGTAATGAGAAATATGCTAAAATGTCTGTTTATTGAACTATCAAAATCTGTGTGTTTTCAAATGAAAGAAGGTCTATCACGGCAGTAGTGTAATGAAGATGGATCACGACTTTCCGATGCAGGAGCTTTGATAAGATGACTGTGCGATTTCTATGTTATTACGTCTGGCTTCATACATTGTTATATACGGAGAAGAGGTAGCTTTACATCTACAATTTGTAGTGCATAGATAGTAAATGACCTCTTTTTCGATTGCTTTGTAATTTTGCTTATCGATACCCACTATTTAACTATGAGTTGCTAATTTTGTCTCATTACAACAGAAGTATAACAAGGCCATATTGTTTATGGAAGGTAAATATCTCTTTCCCATGTTTTATTTCCTTCCGAATCTTACCGTACTCAATAGGTCTGGCTCTCGATTGACCTTTTTCACATATGGGTTACTTGGAAGCTCTCATGATTAAACTACCAAAGTATGGTGATTGGTAATGGCCTTTTCGGTTTGCTTTGGTACTTCTCAAACGCATGTTAGATAGCATATGCTATATTCTTATGTAAATTTATTATTTGCTTGGATTTATATTTTGGTATTCCATTGGTCAAGAAATCATATTGTCACTATGTTTTAATACTTCTATTATCTTTCTTGTTCGCGTGTCTTAGAAGTTTGAACCATTCTAAAATTACAACCGTAATGAATTGACTTATTTCTTGCACCAAATTCAAGTATACAATAGTTCGATTATTGACTGGATATAATCGAGCAATACTTATTTGGGAAAAGTAATCGCACAATATTTTGATTAAAGAAAACAATATTGTTTTGTCAACACATACTTAATCTTTAATCAATGGTTGTCACTTTCATTGGGTCAATGCTAGCTTACGGTTACAACACCATTTACGTTAAAAAAGCAGTTTCGACACCAATAGGTGTATACCATATCTTCCGTGAGAGTGGAGTTAAAAAAATATCTTCCATAGAGTGTATATCGTTGTTACAAGATTTTCTATTTTCTTATGCAATATTTTAGTGATTTGTTACCATGTTTTTTGTCATGTTGCTTGTATTAATAATTTTATGATTAGTGATTATTATTACATGCTCACTACAATTATACCCTGGATCATTTGCATTCATTATGTTGGCAAAATTAACTACCAAGCCTGTAACTGTGTACAACATGCATACCATTTCAGAGGCCTTGTTTCCACTGATTTCGGACTAGCTTGCAGGAAAGCCAATTTTTTAGACAGCTTGTAATTAAGATGTTTCTTTTCAAGATTGGATAAGATTAAATTTTGTTTAATGGTCTTGCTCTTGACTTATGAATCAGGTACACGAAGATGTGGTCAAGACCCACTGTCGTTGTCAAACGACACTTCTGCCTAGCCAATGTTAAGGGATTTGGAGTATAAGTTGATTTTAACTGCACGTCAATCAGAGATTCTTCTATGAGTCTTTATGTTCAACGTCATGACAAACTCTTTTTAAGTTCATTATGGTTGCATGTATACTTCCTACTTAGATGTATTTTTTTTTATTTTTCAAATCTCACACCCTAAATTGATCTACAATACTGACCCTTTATAGTGATGCCTAATGTAGAGAAGTTTTCAAAGATGTCTGATGAAATTCATGGAATGTTTTTTTAAGAATCATAGTGTATTACATGGAAAAAGTTTTCTTAATTTTTTTCTATGAAACAAGAAAATTGTCGTTTGAATTTGACTAAATAATTTATTAGTTTGAATTAGTTTGGCTAAATAGCCAAGATAGGGCGCCCGAAGGGCGCCAAATGTTCTAGTATTCTTGATTCTAGATGATACAAAACTCATTTATGGCTGTCGGTGTGGATGTGATAAGGGAAAGGAGCCAGAATGAGAGTTATAGCCTAAGGCAAACATGAGGGAAAACATAAGGGCATAAGCCCAGTTAATATGTTTTGCTTCTTCCATGCTATTAAAAAAAATCTACCATGTGCACAACAGTACCAATATATATATAAAAAAACTCGACCATGGGAGGAGACTCCTCTATATGGCTTTGAAATAAGAAGGTGCCAGGCTTCGAACCCGGGTCGGATGGGAGAGTCCCAGAGCTCACTCCTCTAACCGGTCACACCGCGAGAAGCTTGGCCAGTACAGTCAATATCTCAAGTTGGTATACATGGTATCCCTCTTCCACTCATTGTCTTAAATAAAAAAATAACCTAGGATGGGCTAGTTGATTTCTAATTTTAAAGTAAATAGACACCCAAATTCGAGATATGGAGGACTGAACATGGATGGGCGGTGTACAGAACTCCCATAAGCTGAGCTAAGCTCAGTTCCTTTCAGTCATCATCATGAGGCTATCAATAAAATGGATAATAATGATGTGGTCTGATTTTTATTTATTTATTTTTTTTTATTTTTTTTTGCCAAAGTGCATCATATTAAATACTATGATGGACTTCTGTAATTTATTCAAAACCTTATCCTTATGGTTCAATTTATTTGCCTACCGAAATGTTTTCGTGCAATTCCACCATTTTTGGCGATTTGAGTTACTGAGAGAAATGAAGAAAGCAACAAGGAACTTGAGCACGGTGTTAGGAGGAGGTGAAAATGGTACAGATTCGAGAGGACAACTAAATGATGGATCCGTGGTTGCTATCGATGCGTTGAGAGTTCACCAAAACAAAATTACCATGAATTTTGTAAAGAAATGGAATTTCTTGGCGGTTGCATCACGGCATCTTGTTGGACTAAAAGGTTTTTGTTCAACAAGATTTGAGAGGTTAATATCTGTTGTAACTAAATTCAGATATCCACCAATTATAGTTGTTATACGATGTTTCGTGATCCGAGTTTCGTGTATATGAATACATGGAAAATGGAAGCCTTCAAGATCACCCGCATTGTAATAAGTCATGTTCTATTCTCATATTCTTCCGATGATGCATCATTTGTTGAATTGTATGTTTAAAATCACTCTGCTCTTTTCAGCACCAAGTAAACATCTGCTACCATGGAAAAATAGGGTCTGAATTGCCATCGATGTTGCTAATGCTTTGGTAAGTTTCAGGAAATCTGTGATTGTTTCTTTCTTTCTTTCTTTCTGCAGAAGTCAGTAATCGTGATAAGCAAGACTTATTAGTTGTTTCTTACAATTTTGTCAACTTGTGAAAGGCTGAATCAATATTTACCATACTCCCTGTCATGACTAAATATATTTCAAATTTATGTTTTACTTTTTATGATGTTTGGTTACTGAGAGTACCTTCATTTTATTGTGATCCTCCACTATACCATGGAGATGTTAAGCCTAGCAATGTCTTCTTGGACAAGAATTACCTTGCAAAGGTAATTCATATGTAACTTTGTCACAATTTACAATCCTATTATGCACATCCCAACTGTTTGTCCTTTAACAGCTTGCTGGCTGCGGTCTTGTGCACTACTCTAGTAGTGGCAATACAACTCGCAGTTGCACACCAGTAAATGTCAAGATCCAAGCAACTCCTGGTAAGGCTATGTTGTTTATAAATTCGGTGCCTTTTGCTCTCATCAATTTTAGATGAAGGAACCAGTATTTTGAATGTAGTCCCGACCTCTGCATCCCATTCGTTAAGTTGAAAGAATAAACGTAGTGTGCACAATGTGTCACCATATGTCCATATCAAACCTAATGTACCGACTCAAAACCCACATGATAATCCTAAACTCCATTTACCATTTTTTTTTTGTTTGCGCACAAAATACAAAGTTTCATCAATTATGTTAGGTGAATTTCATGACTTCAATCATAACCTCTATCACGTGTTACGAATTTGCTATATTAATTTATCTGTATTGTAGTATGATGCTATCCGTTTTTTGTCCTTGCTATCCGGTTTTTGTCCTTGCTATATTAATTCTGTACTTCAATCATAACCTCTGCTCGTTAATTTGCAATTAATGCACACCAATGCAGCTAGCAGAATGTTTCTGAAACCTGAGTGGTTTCAATTGTTAGGTTCAAATGATGAGGAGACATTCATTCACAGGGAATTCCTCTTGCCGATAAGGATCATGACATCATCGTTTCTTTTCAAAACAGCAAATATCAACAAGGCCACCTCTAACCCGTAAGCTTTCATATTTCACACGTCGCAACTTTTATATGTCCATAATTTAGTATATTTTTAATCTAAGTGACCAATACATTTATGGTATGGCACAAATTATAACTGTGGCATTTGAATATGTGTCCACATACATTAATTCGACCTAACACCCAAACACCTAATTCTGTTTGGACACAACAGGAATCGATGGTGTGCAAACACAGAACTATTTCTTAAAAAAAGTAAAGCACAGATTCAAGGGATGTTCCCACTGAAAAGAATCATTCATTTTCTAGGTAGCTAAAACAGATACTCCTGAGAAAATACCTAGGCACAATCAGTATCCAGCATCGCCGACATCGCCTAGGCAGCTAAAAAAGCAGACTCCTCAGCAAACACTTCAGCACCATCAGGGCTCGGCGGTTGTCGCCATGACAAAGCGGTGCAAGATAAAGAGCCGGTATTGGATGGCACACAAGCGGTGCGAGGAAGGCGGCGATCTCCGGCCGTAGTCCGCAGCGATCACCTTGATGGTGGCTATGGTGAGGTGGATGCGGACATGGTCGGGGATTGCGGGATGCCGCCGACCCGGCCGGGCGATTGAACTTGCGCGCTTCTGGCAAAGCGCCACCGTATAAGAGACCATGGCCGATCATAGGCTAGGGGCTGCTGAATGGCATTTTGAAACCTGCCGATCCACAACTTCAATCGAGTGCGTGGTATGCGGATCTCCATAGCCCACCCACCCCAACGCCGTTGTCGCACGCCCGTCCAGCCCATGGCCTTCGTGGGCCGACGACCGATGGATCTGAATTTCAGCCGGACGCCCACCGAATGCTTGGGACATCCCTCCTTCGATGCCATGGCGCTGGTTCGCACGCATTGCCGTGCGGGCATAGCTCACCCGCAATGTGCAAGAAAGCCGAGTGAGGCAGGCGGTGGTTCTAAGTGGAGACGAATGGGATAGAGAGGTGTGGTTTTAAATGCGTGGGAATAGATGAGACCGGTTTGTCGGTGCCTCCCGTTAGTCATTCAACCATGCACCTCTTACGCGCATAAAGATATTTATTGGCACATAAGCCAAGTGATTACCTCATAAAGATTTTTTAACTATGATATCTGATTGTGTTTCATCCGCAACAAAAGTAAATGGTATTTATTATCTAATATTTTAGCGAGATAACTGGTTGGAATTAGAGAATGTCGCTTACGAGCCTCCATAGAACAAGCAAGCGGTCTTTGGTTGGCTTAATTAAAATGCTACGATCACCTATCAAACTAAGGAACCCGGAGGGAGAAGGAGAGATCTCAACCCAATACAAAATACACAACGCCACAGAGGCACACCACATGTATTTATTCTAAGGGCACAGAGGAACATCGAACAATACATACATGAGACTGCACACACCTAAAGGTACATACAAAGCAACAAAAGGTACACATAAAAGGTACTTAATAGCGTCCACGGTACAACGACATAGTAGCCTAACATGGGTAACAATATATGGGAAAAAACACGACCAGATGGACGGAAGGAAGCCTTTGAATTGGTTGTTGCACATATTTGTCATTAGGGATGGTGTGTTCGGTGGACAGTACATAGGAGATTGCTAGGCTAGCACATGGTGCAGTGCCAACATTTCCTAGAGGCCCCTCATGTGATTGCATCCCTGCCAGGGAGTGGAAAAAGTAAGTTAGCGAGCCATTTAAAAATAATGATGAACAATTCTTGTGAAGCAACACAAACCAAGGAGCATGCATGCATACCTTTAAAAAGCTCCCAAAGAGGGATGTATGTAGGGATGTTCTCCGGGACAAGGCTGAATAGCTGTTCAACAAGTTGTATATACCGTGGGTCTCCGGTCCAAAGAACTGCTCTGCACCGATGGACGTAAGAGGAGTCGTCAAGAAAGGATATCACTATAGCTTGAGCGAGATGGATCCAAGGCGGTCCAAAAGCTCCTTACGAGACTTGAATAGGTTGTCCGTTTGGATGCGCAGCACGTATCATACTTAGTCTCAACAAAGTGGGACCAAGACATGAAGTGGTCCATTGCTTATACGCTTCCTTGAAAGCGAATAAGTCGGATCATTAATGCAAATATTCATCCTTCCTATAAAATAGCAGATTGCTTGCTCAAAGAACACTTTCTTACGCCTCATATAAGCTCGTGAAAGGGACACTCTCGAAAGTCTCGAACTTGGCGGGTGCCCTTGTCGCCGACTTTGGAGCGAATCTCAATGCTCACCACGCCATTGTTTTCTTGTTATCCAACTTCATTGCTCCTCGGTGCGAATAATCGCGCCTATCTTGGGAAGAATCTGTCTTAACATGCTCTTGCGTGATATATCAAGTACAACCGGAACCTACAACAAAGGGATGTAAATATAAGGATCTAGAGTATCTGTGTGTATATATAGGTGGACCCAATGAGTAGCTACTATATCAGTAACTCATACGCATGATAAGCAAAGTGCACAAATAGAAGCAAAGATGGACCAAATAGTGTCAATGAATGATCTGTGCATGATAACCCAATACCATCGTGCTCCATGCCAAAACAACTAAATAAAATAATACACTGCAGCACGTAATGCAAAGCGTGAACGGAGTGGGGGGCACGCAGGGACATGGCCATCTAAAGAACCGGAGGGAAGTGGTGGCACGGGGACATGGGCATGAAAATTAGCCAACGGAAGCGGCGGCAGGGGGACATGGGCATCCAAAGTACAGGAGGGAAGTGGTGGCACGGGACATTGGCATGCAAATTAGCCAACGGAAGCCGACAAGGGGACACGACCATCGAAACCATCGAGGGAAGTGGCGGGTCACGACCATCAAACGATCGAGAGGAAGTGGCGGAGCTCCTTCGTTGATTTACACTCTTACCCTTGTCCACGTTGATGATGACGCTCTTACCTTTATCCATGTTCTGCTAGATGAACGACAAGTTATTGTCTTGGATATATATAGAATCAATTGGTGCATATACATAGTCAGTAAAGATTTTTTTATTTAAAATAAAACAAATATATGTAGAATTTGATATGCATTTCCGTAATACAAGTGGCGGAAACAATATATAATTATATCTATGCGAGATAAGAATTCACACCGACACATGCCAAAGTATGAGAAAGGACAAAATAAAATAAGGCTGCTACAAATAACATTAGTAGACTATTAAATATAACATTAAGGCTGCTAAAAATAACATTAATAAGCTATTAAATATAGCATTAATTAGTTGATGTGATGCATGATCCTATTCGGTTGGACCACCGCTCGAACGTGGATGGGTGAACGTTGTCTCCCTAGCTATACCGGGAACCTATTGCAACAATAAATTTGGAATGCTCAATTCTCGACTCGACCTATGCCTTCTTTTTGTGGACGCCAGTGCAGCCCCTACGCATGGAACTTGCCATATAAATAGCCATGCCATATAAATAATAGCCAAGCTCGCAGCAGTGGAGTAATGCTGGCGGTGAGCTACACACATGACAAGGATGGGCTACTGAATAAATCCGCATCGTTAACCCAGTTCCTTCCTTGGAATACGGCATTGGCTCGCAAAATGGTCATGCACACAGCTGCAAGCTTGTCCATCGGCAACATTTTTGCACGGGAACACGCATCCATCCACACCATGATGAGCGTGCACCCTTGGACCCATCCAAAGTCGATGCTAGTGCGGATGCATGACCCATGAATCCCTTGACACATCTATGGCATGAAATAAATTTACTATGCACAACCAGAATTTACCGTGAGAGGCGTGAAAGGACGATGTTCGGACCACTCAATCTCTTGTCACATCTATGCATGGAGTAAATTTACACCGCCAGAAAGAACTTTACTACGCACAATAAAAATTTACAATGCAAGCATGCGGTGACCATGCAAGAGCGCAAAGGAAGGTGGTCCTTGAATCTCTTTTTCGCATTTATGATATGGTATAGGTTGTCTAGGATGCCGGTGTCATTTATGATGGCGATGACCTATCCTAGAAGAGGAACCCCGAGTCCATTAAATAGCCATTCTTGCAACGCAAAGTGCAAACCATTCTTGCAACCATGCTAGGGGCCGAAGCGCATTACAGCGTTACTTGGCGTGCCATGCCCATTGCACCACATACCCCGTAAATACATATGTCCGAATTGTCTAGACCTACAAGAAGAAGCTCTGTGTGCACAATGCCGAAGCGGCACCATGTATCCCACCATGCATCCCACCGGACCCTACTGAGGTTCTAGAATCCGCCCAGTGTAGTCACCCCTATATAGGTAACATTTAATTGAATAAGCACTCAAAGATATCTTGCAGTCTTTGAAGAAGGCAACCAGAGATGTGGTATGCAGCGACGAGATGTGTTGAGCCTTGTTGATGTGGCCGGTGCAACAATACGTCTCATAATGAGGCTATGGTGGTTTTACCTTAAAAAATGGCTCTGGCGATAGATTCTACTCGCGTAGGTCCAAGCAAGAGAACCTCGTGTTGCTCGTAAAGCAGAGGCTAAAGAGCCCATACAAGTTTTGTTCCATTGGGTGCAAAGTATGTAGGTTGTTTTTTTCGTCACATGAGACAACTAAGGTGCGGAACTTGGTAACCATTTCATTGAGTAATTGTTACATAGGAAAGGATCACATCCGGCATGACACATGATCTTGGCCCAACGAAGCGGCCATTCAAGCCGGAGGATGGCGCTCAATCTAGTCGCTCACTCCATAATAAGGTGGCGGCGACGTCGAGGAACACACGTAAGAGTCGCCCGAGGCGTGCACCATTCTTTTGAGCTAGATACATTGTCCTAGGAGCCTACATATGAGGAACAAAACGGAGAGGCTACTATTTCATTTAGCTGTGTGGCTTCATGTCAACCTAGGTCTCGTAATATATTTAGGTAGGGACCGCCTACTATATTGTATGAGTCATGCAATCATTGGCATGCTATCCATATGCTCGGCCTTTTTTGCATGCAAACGATGTGTGCCCTGTCTTACTTTCTACTGAATGCAATCAAGGAATGGGATATTAAGTTTTCCCCTTGCCGCTAATACTAAGGTTGGGACGTGGTGGCTTGTCGCCAAATATGTTGTCACCGAATTGCTGATTTTAAAAAATCTTTCACGCATAAATAACTAAGTTCATTTATTTGTGCAAATGAGAATTTTCCAAATCTACCGAGTGAATTTACGGTAGGAACCCGACCAAGATCTAAGGTTGGCACACTGGTTTTTCCCTAGCTATACCAAGAACCTATTGCAACAATAAATTTGGAATGCTCAATTACTGACTCCTGACCTATGCCTGCTTTGTGGACTGCCGGTGCAGCCCCTACGCATGGAACGTGCCATATAAATAGCCATGCCATATAAATAGCCAAGCCTGCGCAGGTGGAGTAATGCCCTGGCGGTGAGCTACACACATGACAAGGATGGGCTACTGAATAAATGTCGGTAATCGTTAACCCAGTTCCTTCCTTGGAATGCTTATTTCATTGGCTCGCAAAATGGTCATGCACACAGTGCCGCAGCTTGTCCATCGGCAACATTTTTGCACGGGAACACGATCCATCCACACCATGATGAACGTGCACCCTTGGACCCATCCAAAGCTGATGCTAGTGCGGATGCATGACCCATGAATCCCTTGACACATCTATGGCATGAAATAAATTTACTATGCACAACCAGAATTTACTGTGAGAGGCGCGAAAGGACGATGTTCGAGACCTCGAATCTCTTGTCACATCTATGCATGGAGTAAATTTACACCTGAGGAGAAAGAACTTTACTACGCACAATAAAAATTTACAATGCAACATGCGGTGACCATGCAAGAGCGCAAAGGAAGGTGGTCCTTGAATCTCTTTTTCGCATTTATGATATGGTATAGGTTGTCTAGGATGCCAAAGTGTCATTTATGATGGCGGTGACCTATCCTAGAAGAGGAACCCCGAGTCCATTAAATAGCCATTCTTGCAAATCATGAGTGCAAACCATTCTTGCAACCATGCTAGGGGCCGAGCATTACAACGTTACTTGGCGTGCCATGCCCATTGCACCACATACCACAGTAAATACATATGTCCGAATTGTCTAGACCTCTGAGAAGAAGCTCAGGTGCACAATGCCGAAAGCAGACCATGTATCCCACCATGCATCCCACCGGACCCTCACAGGTTCTAGAATCCGCCATGAGTGTAGTCACCCCTATATAGGTAACATTTAATTGAATAAGCACTCAAGATATCTTGCGGTCTTTGAAGAAGGCAACAGAGATGTGGTAATGCAGACGAGATGTGTTGAGCCTTGTTGATGTGGGCGGGGGTGCAACAATACGTCTGTAATGAGGGCTATGGTGGTTTACCTTAAAAATGGCTGGCGATAGATTCTACTCGCGTAGGTCCAAGCAAGAGAACCTCGTGTTGCTCGCAAACAGAGGCTAAAGAGCCCATACAAGTTTTGTTCCATTGGGTGCAAAGTATGTAGGTTGTTTTTTTTTCACATGAGACAACTAAGGTCGGAACTTGGTAACCATTTCATTGAGTAATTGTTACATAGGAAAGGATCACATCGGCATGACACATGATGTTGGCCCAACGGCTGCCATTCAAGCCGGAGGATGGCGCTCAATCTAGTCGCTCACTCCATAAGGTGGCAATGACGCCGAGGAACACACGTAAGAGTCGCCCGAGGCGTGCACCATTCTTTTGAGCTAGATACATTGTCCTAGGAGCCTACATATGAGGAAACAAACGGAGAGGCTACTATTTCATTTAGTCGTGTGTGGCTTCATGTCAACCTAGGTCTGTAATATATTTAGGTAGGGACCGCCTACTATATTGTATGAGTCATGCATCACCTGGCATGCTATCCATATGCTCGGCCTTTTTTGCATGCAAACGATGTGTGCCTGTCTTACTTTCTACTGAATGCAATCAAGGAATGGGATATTAAGTTTTCCCATGCTATTTGCTAATACTAAGGTTGGGACGTGGTGGCTTTGTCGCCAAATATGTTGTCCTTTGAATTGCTGATTTTAAAAAAATCTTTCACGCAAATAACTAAGTTCATTTATTTGTGCAAATGAGAATTTTCCAAATCTACCGAAAGTGAATTTACGGTAGGAACCCGACCAAGATCTAAGGTTGGCACATCTGGTTTTCCCTAGCTATACCAAGAACCTATTGCAACAATAAATTTGGAATGCTCAATTATCGACTCTCGACCTATGCTCGCTTTGGATCGCCGGTGCAGCCCCTCACGCATGGAACGTGCCATATAAATAGCCATGCCATATAAATAGCCAAGCTCGCGCAGTGGAGTAATGCTGGCGGTGAGCTACACACATGACAAGGATGGGCTACTGAATAAATGTTGCACTTTGTTAACCAGTTCCTTCCTTGGAATGCGTTTGGCTGGCTTCGCAAAATGGTCATGCACACGAGCCGCATTTTTGTCCATCGGCAACATTTTTGCACGGGAACACGCATCCATCCACACCATGATGTAACGTGCACCCTTGGACCCATCCAAAGCTGATGCTAGTGCGGATGCATGACCCATGAATCCTTTGACACATCTATGGCATGAAATAAATTTACTATGCACAACCAGAATTTACCGTGAGAGGCGTGAAAGGACGATGTTCGACCATGAATCTCTTGTCACATCTATGCATGCGATAAATTTACACCGCCAGAAAGAACTTTACTACGCACAATAAGAATTTACAATGCAAAGCATGCACGGTGACCATGCAAGAGCGCAAAGGAAGGTGGTCCTTGAATCTCTTTTCGCATTTATGATATGGTATAGGTTGTCTAGGATGCCAAAGTGTCATTTATGATGGCGATGACCTATCCTAGAAGAGGAACCCCGAGTCCATTAAATAGCCATTCTTGCAACCGCATGATGCAAACCATTCTTGCAACCATGCTAGGGCCGAGCGCATTGCAACGTTACTTGGCGGTGCCATGCCCTTCGCACCACATACCTCGTAAATACATATGTCCGAATTGTCTAGACCTAACGAAGAGGAAGAACCGGTCTGCACAACAAGAGCTCCACAATGCCATTTGGACCAACCATCTAAGTGGATGGATAAACACGCATGAACAATTTGGAAGAATTCGTCTCCCTTTGGTTGCGAAAAGTGCAATCGAATCTGAAAGCAGGATGTAGAGGACTCCATTACTTGGCATTTGGACGATGACGGACGCTCTCCTCCGCCCGGTCAGCCTACACGATTCGATTTAGGGGTCGTACACGCTTTCGTCAATAGTGTGGCAATTTGGAAAGCAGAGGCTCGAGAATAAATGTAAAGTCTTCATGTGGATATTGGTGCAAGGAAAATTGCTAACGGCTTAAAAAATCGCAGCAAAGGGATGGCCGCACCGTGAACATTGTGTGCTTTGCAACGGCCCCTAGAGACTTGCTTGCATCTATCCTTTCTTTGCCCCTTCGCCGGAACTGTTTGGAGTACTCAATGGGAGCACATTGACCCTGACTTATCCAGGGGGGAGGAACCTCCACACTTGATTGCTTGGTGGGAGAGGACCACGACTAGAGTGCCAAAGGAGGAGAGGAAGCGGTTCAACGGCTTGGTGATATATCTGACTGGAACATACGGAAAGAGCGGAACCGTAGGATTTTCGATAAGCGCCTTTGAGTCGGCTATGCAGGTAGCCGCAAGAGTAAAAGACGATATAGCGGAGAGGAGGAGGGCTTTTGGGGGTAATTTTCAGTCTGAAGGGTTAGGCGTTTTGTGGAGCGCCTTTGTGTTTTCTTTCCCTAACCTTCAACCGCTTCTTTCTCTCGTACTTAAACCTCTTGTTTTTGCTTCTACTTAATTGATGGGCAGAGCTCTCGCCGTTTTTCCAAAACAAGAAAAAGACGCGATTCATCTAGTTGTCATTGGCTTATTGAAAGCATGCTTATGCGTTGCACCATATGTGTATGTGTTGCAGGTGTTGAAGCCATCTGCACTCCAATCCAAACGCTATGAAAACTCTGTAATACAAGCTGATAGTGCTCTTTTCATAAGCAATGTCAATTGTGCTCCCTGGATATATACATATATTTATATCAATTATGATAGCATCTTATGGGATGAGCTTTTGCTGTGATTCATCTAACTAAGTTTTCCATGGTACTCCTAGAAATATACTAGCTGCATAGGTACTCAAACTTATTGCATACACAGGCGCGCGGATTCGCGCGCCATTCCACTAGTATATTAAAGTCTTGGTCAAGATAAGGATATCACAAATTTCTATTAATATGCAATGTGCCCAATCATGCATGTTAATGTAACCAATCCCTCTTTCAATAACTTCTTCTCGTTTCTTGCAATCGTCAAGTGGACAAGTCCATGTGTTGGTGTAGAAATCATTCTTCAAATACCTACCTTGTGAACGTACAAGCCACAATCCAAATCTGAATTATCTTCACTAAAAAGTATATGGTTTTATCGATGACAAAAGCGTTTCCATTATTTTCATCGAGTGCAAGTATCCTTAAATTTCCTTCAATTGTGCACTTTTATCATATGAATATGATTTTCTTCATCTCATATACTTAAAAGTTACAAAACAGAACCAGGACCTCAAAATTGATTGTAGTTTTGTGACAACCTTTTGAGTGTTGTGCTTGGAGTCCGTAGAAGCAAAAAGTCGGTGCTCGTGCAACATGATTCGTCATAGTTCGGAACGACCTTTAGTTTCTATACAAGATGCACGTATCCAAAGTCGGTCTTAAATTGTTTAAATTTAAAAACACTCCATAAGCTACAAGCATATTTTCTTTGGATGACAAAAATATAGTATGCCCGGGTTGTTCAAGATGTTCAAGATCTCACCACTTCCCTACTCTAGTTCTTAGAAATCGGGGTTGCTTCCTAAACATAACAAATTGGAGCTGCATTGTCTGTGTTTAAGCTAATCTCTCCATATCAAAACACGCATAAAAAAAATCTTTCACGCAAATAACTAAGTTCATTTATTTGTGCAATGAGAATTTTCCAAATCTACCGAGTGAATTTACGGTAGGAACCCGACCAAGATCTAAGGTTGGCACACTTTGGTTCGTGAAGACTTTTGAATGGTAAAAGCAAAGACAAAGCAATCAAGTGAGTGCCTATGATCCAACTCTATCATTCAGATTTCCATAATCTCCATGGGAGAACTCAGATTGTGTTTCATTTTGTATAGGCCTCCAAACAGCCTATAGGCAACCTAGGAGTACAAGGTTCACAGAACTTGTTAGCACAGGGGAGGCAACCTGGGAGAACTTGGTAGCACACGGGAGGCAACCTGGGAGTGCAGGCATGACATAGATATCCAGCTAGTGTCCAAAGCACTGGATATGGGGCCATGAAAGGAAAGTAGACAAAGCACTCTAATCGAGTTGAGCCAATATTACACACCTAAACGATAACAAACAAGGAGGGGTACAAATTATTCTTGATTCGAAGATGAATGGTTGCCGCCAACACACTACTAACCCACTATAACAGGGAGACAAATGAGGCGTAGACCCTACATCTACGATAAAATCACAAAGATGCTTATCTACTAAAGTAGCATAACGGGCTAATGGATACATGAGCCAAAGGACCTCTAGAGGCTAACACAAGTGCTCACAGGCAAAACCCATGGCACGCCGGTCCACTTTTCACTAAGCTGCACTGGATGAAGCTGTGTAGCGATATATTATTCATGCTGAAGCGCCCAGCACGTAGGCTTACAAATCCACCGCAAGTTAGAAATATTTTGTCACCCAACCGATGGAACCAAACAATGAAATAGTGTAATAAGAAAGAAGGTACCTTGGTCCGCCTTTCTTTGAGAGAATAGCTCCTTATGAAAGCAGACCTTGGTCTCTTGCCTAGAAACAATCTTTGAAAAAATATACACACATATAAGCAAATCACCATACTTTGGACCTTCTCCACCCGGGGAGGTGAACACAAGGAGAGATAACGATCAATGTTGGCGTAAACTAATGTAATAGATTCTAAATCAATTTGCTAGGGCAAGCAGAGCACACTAGGCGGTCACGACAAATAATTTCAATCACTTAGTTGACGAAAAGCACGCACCCATGGTCCTCATGGACAGCAGAGGGTACAACCTTCCCTTGATGGATGAGGTCTTGGTACCACCCTCATCCGTCACAGGATCGGTGGAGTTGAGCTACCTTACGGATCACTAGGAACTTGTAAATAGCAAGACCTTGTGTTGGGCGGTCTTTTTTGTAGAGGCAACGTTTGAGGGTCCAATCATGTTCATAGCTTTGGGATCCCTAGGATCATGCTGGCGGACGCCCAGGAGGACCACGAGCCTCAACAGACGTTGGATCAGAAACACCCTCCTAGCTTGGAAGCAGAGCTGCCCGGTTCTAAAGGTTTGCTCACTTATAACCACGGAACACATACCTTCGACCAACAAGGCCGCTTGAAGGGTGCAGCAAAGAAAATCTGATTGGATGAGCTTTCTTCAACAAGTTCGGTGCCGGCAATCTCACGAACAACCTGTTCAGCCTACTCCTCCAAGAGAAATATTTTCACACGGCCAGTTGGATCCTCGACGATCGATTCAAATTTTATAGCTTGGGTGGGAAAAAGAAGACCCATTAGGAACAAGCTGAGACAATTTGTTTGATTTAAAGGGACATTACCGTTCCAAGCAAGAATTACACAGGAATAACCTTTGGTTTATCCTCATCACAGTTTGTACATTCGAAGCCATCAAATGTAGCCTTTGATCCCCGACGGCATATACTGCAACCTTTATACCACCAACCATTCGAAACGTCTATTTCTCTTATGGTTGCATCACAGGTAAAACGAACACCCTACATGGAAGGGCAGAACAAATTTTGGCAACCTGATCTGAGCATCGGATATAGGGAATCGCTATGAAGGAGGCAGTACATTGATGTCATGGGGATCCAATGTTAGAGGGCTGCAACAGCGATTTTCCTATTGGCGCTTGCATCATCAGCAACACCGGCGTCCGCATCATCATCGCTTTGGCAGAACACGACCTCGGATCTCTCCCTCATAAACTGAGGACAAGACCAACAACCATTTAGGCATCCTACAAATTGGCAAAGGCAGTACAGGAGAAGCATCATATTACCTAGCACGAAAAGCGTTCATCTCTGGAAGGTCAATGTTCATGTACCATCTGGTGGCATCACCGCTCACACATGTTGTGGAGCCTACATTGACAATGTGTTGGAGAGGTTATAACATCAACTAAATGTTACACAAATCATATATAGAAAGTATACAATAAACAACACACACCTATGTATTGCTTAACTTGCAACCCAGCAAAAACAATCACAACGGGCTCATCTTTATCAATGGTTTCAATAAGAAACTGGTCCTCAAAAGAGGTTGCATGGTCGCCCCACAAAGTAATTTGCATGACACGATCGCTAAAAAAGAGTCACAACAAATTAATGCTAATCCAGGAAGACCATAAAGTGCTTAGGAATCAACCTTAGATCACGTAGCTCCAGCACCCTCCGCACGGCCACACCATTTAGACTGCTAGATCGCACCACAGGATGAATGACTGTAAGCTGTCCAATAATATCTGATGGAAATCCAAACAGCGCATCACCTGATAAGCTAACCCGGAAAGACAAGAAAAGGAGCCTTAACAGGCAAGGCAAGGGTAGTACTTACCTGCTAGGCCATGTTCGTTCCTCCTCCGCTTATGTCTAAGGCCTCAAAGTCCACAAAATTAAAACTATGGAGAGGAAGCTGAGCGGCCAGCGCCGTAGATATCTCCTCTACGGAAGTCCACGGTGTAAAATAGATTGTGTGTGGGTTTGGCACAGGGTTGTACTTTCTTGGCTGTCTGCTAACTTGGAATTTTTTTATCATATACGGGCGGCCTTCCACTAAAGAATCAGCAAATTTTCCCAGGTCTTTATGCCCGATGCAAGCTGCAATACCCACACCCTGATGTAGAGAGCCTTAGATTAACTGCACAGACATATCTCAGGGAAACCGCGTATATGAGTAGGTAGAAAGGGACATACCTCTTCATCAACCAGAAGAAGTTCCATGCCAGTTACACCCGTTGCCTTAGGATTCCAAGATACCTTCCACATCCTAGCAACTCTAACCTTGATGGTCCAATTGTGCCTTGATGGATTTATCTCGTGATACCAAGGTGTACTCCATCCGGTGTTGGGGCATCAATGTAAGAAAAGGAAGCGTGTTAAACATAGCACCATAAAGTAGGTAAGTTAGGAGACCATAATTTGGAAAGATGCAGGCAAAGGCTATATAACCTAAGAAACACTTACCGAGGGCCCAAGCACCTCTTTGTAAACAATGTTATCGGTGAGGTTGGAGACCGATCTGCATCGTCGTCAATCAAAACACTTAGACCATCTCTTGAAGTAACACGTGATATAGCAACATACAACCGGCCATGAGAAAAAAATCGGCGGGGCAAGTATAAGCCAACATTATGCAAAGTTTGTCCTTGGCTCTTATTTATAGTCATTGCATAGCACAATCTTCATCGAAATTGGCGTCGCTAAGAACAAATGGCCATTTCGTGCTTGACACGTGCAAGGCAATTCGAGGAAGGAGAACTTTGTCGCCAATGTTAGATCCAAGTTATTATCTCGAGCCTCCAATACACGGTCTCCTAACGTGTTACTATAAGTCGTGTACCATTGCATAGTCCAAAGCACTTTGGTTTAAATTACGCAACAACATTACGGGTGAACCAACCTTAAGAATGAGTTTATGAGAAGGGATGCCTTTGATCGTGAGTGAGTTTAGAAACTCAACGGGGTAAAAAGTATGTCCGAGTTACCATTGTCCTTCGAGGTTTCAACCAATGAATCGAACCGAGGTATACTTTTTCATGTCCGGAATCAAAGAAAGCACGCGGCTATTAATCTCATCAATGGTGTCATTTTTGGAGCAATGATAGCCCGTTCCCTTTAGGTAGTCCTGGGTGCGAGAAGGATGTTTCTAAGTTGGGATAGGTAGATCTTATGATATTATCAATAGGGGAGCCAAGTTTTGGAACTAAGATGTCATGAGGTATCTCAACCAACTCAGAGTCTCCATCATCGAGATGAGTACTACCCGTAGCGATTGCCATCCCCAATACTCAACACCCAATCATTAAATGCTTTTCACCGATCGATTGGGCAAGCCATTGCGTGTCATCCCAAGTAAGCGCATATTGATTGTTAGCCTCAAAATCTTAAAATGATTCCACAGATAAGAATTAGTTATAGATGCATCAATGGTGTCTAATCTGCCGCCACCCTCGACCATTGAGGGAGTACTTGGCGGAAATCTCCACCAAGCACCACGGTCTTCCCACCAAACAACCTATTAAAACATGAAGGGTCGCCTCCCCAAGAATGTCACGCATATACTACGGTCTAAAGATTCAAAGCAATGTCGGTGGGTCATAGGTGCCTCATCCCAAATGATTAATGAACTATGAACTATTAAATCGGCAAGAAAAGTTCCCCTGCTAATACTACACATGGAAGACTCATCAATGACTATAGGAATTTTAAACCGAGAATGTGCAGTACGACCGCCAGGTAGTAATAGGGAAGCAACTCCAGATGAGGCCACAAAGAAGGACGATAAGGTTCTCGGATCGCAGCGTGAAATAATTGCATTCCAAAGGAATGTCTTGCCGCTGCCACCACATCCATACACAAAAAACATTGTCCTAATTTATCATAGACGGACCGTGTGACAACCTCATAGACATTTTTCTGTTCAACAGTCAACTGGCTAACGAGGGTGGCATGGGCACGCATGAGGTCCTCGCAATCATAGGCCAGTTCATCAGCTAGCAACCTGTTCTTAATTTTGTTACGTATGCTTCGGTCAGGCTCCGGCAAACCATAGTCCTTCATTAAACCACCATTTTTCACAAACAAGCTATCGAGTTCAAGCAAAACATAATTTTTAAGATGGTCCTCTGGAACTTTATAGGAAGGCCTCTGCACCATCTTTTCGATGTTATAAAGTATATCGTCAAGTAAAAATTGGTAGAAGTCATGGAAGAGGAGGATGCGCCACACAAACAGAGCAAAAAAGCACAATAGTAACAAGTAGCTGCCGCATCTGAGCAGATGATCCCCACATAGCTGCTTCCCTAAGGGCCTCATGCCACTCACTATCATCGCCAAGAAGACCCATAGCCTGGCACGCATCCTTAAACGTTGGACATACAACACCACCAATAGTTCGAAGGTCTTCATACGAAGTAGCACCCTTGGCAACGTTGAGGAGCATACGGAGGTAATAAAGCTCACCACAGCTCGGATTAATATAGATAGCCCTACCAATTTTTGTGGGCCCCTTGCGCGGGCGCCATTCCTTGTACTTCTTATTCCAAACCCACTTTGTTGGGAATTCTATATAAGTTAGTTCTCGAGCGCTTGGGAACTTCCTATTAGCAGAAAACCATTCGGTCAGTGTTGTCTGCATGTAACGATGGTTATCTACAATATCAGACAAGGATTGGCTAGCTGGGTACACAACGTTATTCATGAAAGGGAGATGCACAGCCAGCCTCTCCACTGCAGGGGTTCTATAGTGAATATCAAATTCAAACAGGCGCCAGGTAGCTTCGTGGGAAGATAGATACCGACAATCAATGTACTCACGGACCTCATCGACATCCTCAGCCTGCCTCTGGGAATCTACTGGCTGGGCACCAAGGCTGCTACTACCGACCTCAACCTGTGAACTGGTCCCAGCACCGTCCGATGCACACGTTTCAATGACGGCCCTAGCACGGTCCGGGCCTTTTGTAATATATTTAAATAGATACTTGATAAGATGTGTTTTATTGCACCACTCAATATTTATGTGTGCTCTAAATCTTTTTAACAATGTCATGTTGTACGGGACAACCCATTTGTTATCAAGCTTAACACCATATCGCTCAACAAAGTGCCCAGTGTCAGGACGTCGCATGTACTGCACAAAGCCATCCTCACCAACAATCGTGTTTACCTCATTGCCCTTTGGAAAGAACTTTGAGCACTTGTTATTTTGCATGCACGGGCAATTCTGGTTCAGCTGACCACAAGGGCCATGCATCATGAATTCATCGACAAGACTATAGCCTAGTGGGTCGATGATTTATCCGGTATCTCAAAGACATATTATTGAGTCAATAAAAGAAGGGCGAGGGTCTTTAGTGTTACCTTCAAGCCAAACGAGAATATGAACATAAGGCAGTCCACGCTTTTGAAACTCAATGGTATAGATCTTGAAACAAAAAAAACACTACTCAGATAGAAAGTTGGCGGGTAGCCAAATAAGCCATTCAATTGCACATTATTATAATACATGGGGCGAAACATAGATGAACAAGGTACCCAACGGCTAACTCTGGTGAATTTGTTGTGCCCAAATAAGCAACAAATGCAAGGGGGTGAGAATTGCTTCCATACCTGCACGGGCCTTCCCAAAATAAGTCCCTTTCTTCAACCCAGAAACAAGCTCGTCCACCTTTAGCTTAAAAACTCGACTAACTATATCAGGTCTAGCATCGTGTCTTTGCCCGGAACAAATGTAAGGGCATCAACTATTTCTTGCCACTTTGGATTACACGTGAAAGTAATAAACATATATCTGGGGTCCATATGATCGGCAAATAGCCATTGCATCTTGATAATTTCGAACCATATACCGTTTGCTCCTCGTAAAGCTAGCAGGCAAAATAACCTTCTTACCAATGGCATTACCATCAACATCACCCTTGCGAAGCGCATCCTGGAGCCCCTTGTACACCTCGGATCTTAGGTTTTTATTATTTGCAACTATAAATCTAAGCCTATTCTCCTCTACGGATGCGAAAGCATCAACAATATATTGCTGGAATAATCGGTCACCACGTATCAATGTGGTTGCCTCGCATCTGCGTTGTTGTAACCTGTAAGCATAGTACTCAAGCATTGTGACGTCACCTCTAACTCCAACCTTCAAGGTTGCTGACCTATTGTACTTAATTCCTATTTTGAAACCTTGGTCTCCATAAGGGAACAAAATCGGGTATTGTAAGGACATATAGTTGGCATGTAGGTTACTAATCCGTTTAAGGCCACCACCCTCTCCCCGAATGATTATATCCGGACTCTTCTTTTCCTCGAGAGAAGTCCCGACTATCAAACCAACTATCTCGGACCTCTCGGTGCACTATCTTTGGGGCATGTTCTTGGACCTATCGTAGAAGCCTAAAGGCGTAAAGGTTGGCAACGACTCGCACCGATGAGGTCCCTAGCTGCCCTAAATGATTTAACCAACTCATTTGATTCATCAAATGTTCGTACTAAATCCTCAACTATCTCATTTGTCAACCCGATTACCATCATCCGATTCCTTATGCTTATCAAAAATCGATATTCGATTTTGAACTTCGTTTTCAAAGTGTCAAAATATAGAGCTGTGCATAAATCGGGCTGCACCTCATCCGCAACAAAGATCCGATTCGTGGTGCACCTGTCCATTGATCTTAAAAACGTATGGACGGGCCCCTTGTTCACAAATTGTGTCAATCTTAGCACCAAGGGATGTGAATGCAAACATAGAATTATAGGAACGAATAGATTTAATAAAATATTTGGAAAGAGCACCACCATTTGGATTCAAGAAGCCATCTAGGAAGGGAGGAGGGTCTTTTTGAAACGGCAAACTGACCTTCCCTCCCTTACAGCAAAGGTGGAATCGATTAGCGCCTGCGTCACCTGGATATGACCTTTTAACACGTTCTTGGTACCAAAACTGTGCACCACAATGTTGACACTGGTGTGCTGGAGGCCCGTAATATGAAGTTTCGGTGGAAAGGCAATCTACAAAAGGCACGTCTTTAGACGGGCTCACGAATCCATTTTCTGATGGAAGCGAGCGTCATTAGGCAGGACATAGTATCACCTGTTTTTTCGTGAGCCTCACCACAATTTCCTGCGATTGAAATCAAAATCTGCATGTTAACAAAGGGAAAGCAACACGCGCACAAGCACCCCCATACAAACGAGAAGGTACACAACCAACCTTGTTTCTTTAGTCGCCTTTTGGATTCCGACGTTGTTGCCTCTCACGTCTTTGTACCCTCACCTATAGCTACAGCTACTGGGCCAAAAGCAATAAAGGGAAGACACGGGATGAGTGCCTAATTAGATATGGGAACAACATAATCGAAGAGGGAATGGTAAACGCTAAAAAGAAGACAAAACACCATCCTTATAATAGGTAAAAATACACGTCCATGGGCATCACACAGGTATACCAAACGATAAAAAGAGGAGTATATAGTGACACCTTGGAGTGAAGCTGCACCGTTCCCCCGCACCCTCTTCCTTGGACGGCTAGAGGAAGCACCTTCCATGTGCCATCAATGCGGTCCTGTACACGTTTGGAAGCTAAAAAAATCATGTAGAGAAATGATGACCAAGAGGACAAAGGAAAAGTTAGTAGACGGAAGGAGAGATGTGAACGAAAGGAAAAGGAAGAAACAGGAAGGGAAACAGTGTGAGCGCACAAAGGCGTGTCTGATAGGTTCGTATTGGCATGCCAACCAAGGTAGCTCAAATGAAATTGTTGCTCCTAAATAAGTTAGCTCACATATGAACTGCTATGTCATATCACATGCAAACCTTACTCCTAATCAAGTTAGTTCAAAGGTAAACTGTTAGGTTTATGGGCACATGTTAAACAAGTTAGCGCAAAGGTAGGCCTTCCTCCTAACTAAGTTAGAGTAAACGTGAACTGTTAGGTTCATACCCACACGTTAACCAAGTTAGCCCAAACGTAGGCCTTCCTCGCAATCAAGTTAGCTCAAATGTAGACTGTTAGGTTCATATGCACATGTTAAGCAAGTTAGGTCAAATGTAACCCTTTCTCCCGAACAAGTTAGAATCACAGATGTAAGTGCACGAAATCGCTTCTAGGATCATATGCACATGTTAACCAAGTTAGCCCAAATGCAAACCTTCCTCGAGCCTCTCAAGGCATCCATAAGGAAGCACCTATTTTAGCCCAAATGCAAACCTTCCTCGAGCCTCTCGAGGCCATCCATAAGGAAGCACCTATTTTACAATATCTTTCATTAGGTCCGGTTCGAGCACAAACCTACTATGTGAGGGCTTCAGTATGCAATATGTCATTGTCACTCCATTAGTCTTGCTCGACAAATGGCACTGCAGTGCACTTGTCTTTGGTGGTTTTAACGTAATAAATGGGAGAAGCAACACCATGAGGTACTCTGAGGATGAACTATATGAGATATGACAAGGCCACTTGCAAACAATGGGAGGAGGGTGGTGAAGGAATGGCTAGCATGACACATCCTTATATAGGCAAGAGCGGGAGAGGAGGCACGGGCATATCTCGCCACCACAAGGCGTGAGTAGCCCATCGATGCTAGTGGGGCCCAACCAAAGCAACACATTGTCCCACGTTTGGGAGTGGTGGCCCATGGAGTTCGTTGGGAGGTGTTGGCAATGCACTGATAAGGACCGCTGACATGCATGGTGTAAAAGAGATGTTAGCCTACCAAAATAAAATTTGTAAAACATGCACTATTAGGTACCTATTGCACACATGCTCATGGCAAATCTGGGCGATAAGATCATCTACAGCTAACTATAATGTTCTAACATGCGATTAAATTTCTGTATAGCAGTATTTTTTTTTGTCAGGTTAAGAGACTCCTGCTTTGGCCTCATGTGGAGCTGCGCCCTTGCATGTAAAACTGGAGGGCAGCAAGTTCCTCCATGTAAAACGGTGATGTAACTCTTCATGGTAACATCATGCATAGAAGATGGGGCAATTTTTACCTTGCAGCATTTCATTGGACCCCCTACCTACTTCATTCAATGCACCAAAGAGTATAATACACTCCCCCACTTCACTGCATGCCCCACCTGATATGCATGCATGGAAGAGCAACAGGACCACCGACCTCATTCATCGCATGCACACACACGCATGCATGGGAGGACACAATATATGGCTCCTGCAAAATCTATCCAAGTTTGCCTCTCTGTTCGTTTACCTATCTTCTGTTCATTTACTCATTGGTACATGAGGGTAATTCAGGTGGACAATGAAATTTTTTACTAAAGGCCTCACTCAAATGGACGACTGTGGCAAATATGTACCGTGCCTTTTGTTACTGAAATTTAACCGCTATAAACTACCATGCCTTTTGCTATTAAAAAATAAACGATGTAAATTAAGCTCATGAACAGTTTTAGCAGTCCTCTCTCTCTAATTTACTCTGGCTTCTAACCTGTGCAGGAAGCAAAAGCAGATCACCGCGCGCTGAGCAAGGAGATGGATGATGGAGAGGGGTCTGTCCTGCTCTGGCACAGTCCATGCTTGGAATAACGCATGCATTGTAAATTTCTCTTGTGGTAGTAACTTTCCTATGCATGTAAGGACATACAATTTTTATCTTAACTCTTTTACTTACCCACTTTATTCAATGCACCAACCTGTGAGCTGGATGACCGTCAATCTGAGCAAGGAGATGGATGATGGAGGGGTCTGTCATGCTTTGGCACAGTCCATGCTTGGAATAACGCATGCATTGTAAATTTCTCCTGTGGCAGTAACTTTCCTATGCATGTAAGGACATGCAATTTTTATCCCAACTCTTTTACTTACCCACCAAACTGTGAGCTGGATGACCGTCAATTTCCTATCGAACGTTCCACTCAAATGGACGTTATGTGGACACCTTGGGAGGCCGCCTAGACGGCGCGGCCTCATATTTCTAATTAGATCGTACATTGTGTCCTACAGAAAGGCACTCAGGCAGCAAATTAAGCCAAAGATCTGGTGCTGCAGATCACGTACATACGTACATAGTGTCGTGGACGATCGGGCCAGCTGATCGATGCGTTCGTGTGCATGCATCAAACAGTATGATCAGCTGGTGAATTAGGGTATGTTTGGTTCTAAATAAGTCACCTACTTATAAGTTAAAAAGTAAAATAAATGACTTATTTTACCAAATACTATCAACTTATAAGTCACTCCTACTTATAAGTTTTAAGTTGGTTCACCTCTGCTTAAAACTTATAAGTCACCCTTTTCCGCGTAGGGCCCACACCTTTAATAAGCTTATAAGTCATCTACAATCAAACAAACATGACTTATAAGTTACTGATTTTCAGTCACCTGACTTGATAAGTCACCTCACTTATGGAAAACAAACAGGCCCTTAGACGGTCTGCCTCTGGCGCCGCGCGCCTCCATTTCTTTAAGGAGCATGCAGATTGTGTACACAACAAGATCGTATCATTATTACCAAGGTTATTAGGTGACAAATAATGCGATCCAGCTCCTCTACCTTTTGTGTAGTGTGCTTCTTAACGTGGTACTAGCAGCTACTCACTGCTCCTATGTCCCTTTTGAACTGTCGATTTCATTTCGGAGAAATCAAACATATTCAACTTGGATCAAATATATATAATATATTAATATTTATTATACACAATTACTATCATTAGATATAGATCGTTGAATCTATTTTTATAATAAACTTATTTGGAGATACAACGAATACCATAGCTACACTTAAAAGGAACAGAGAGAGTAGGTGTCGCATCAAGGTTATTTTTAGAGTATAATATTGAGGTACAATCTCATCTCATCATGGACCCATGCGTATCTTCTTTATTTTGGTACTACCATATAATATTAGCTGCACTGTTGACGAGGGTGAGTTGAACAAAGTAGTGAAACAGGCATTTATTTGATAATAATATTAACATTTTTCTTATATTTATCTAGGTTTATACAAAATAATATCAACATTTATATGTCTAAATAGGTCTATTAAGAACATATGATTCATTGTTTATATCTAATGATACTTATTATGCATTATAAATATTAGTAGTATTTTTTTGTATATGATTCATTGTTGAGAAGTGATAATGATATTTACTTATTATGTGTTGAGTTTGGGTACCTGAAATTGATTAGCCATATGAATACAATTATCTTAAAATGTATGTATAGTTTCAAAATAAAGAAATACTTTCTCGCTATATTTTTGTAACAAAAGGTACCTAAACCAAACATACAAGTAATGTTTTGGAGATGGTGTCCATGTCCAAATCGATGTGGAGTACAAAATGCCAACAGAAGCATGCATTGTATTTGTATATCCTGATGTTGGGCGATTTTTCTTGCAATAAATTTATTGATTTTAATTTGGGTGCAGCGAACATAAATCTTTCTAAATTGACCACGCACGTTGGGCACGTATCTCAGGAACAGAGGTAGAAAGGCTACTACATAGCCATAAAGGGCGCAACAGTACTACAAGTTGTCACATACGTATGTACTAGGAGTATATATGGCACGTGAGAATTCCTAACGTGCCCAAACACAGAAACACAAGCCTTACAGAAAAGCTGCAGCCATATGGCACAGAAAAAATATTTGAGTCGTGTCAGCAGTGAGTCGATGCAATGCCGCCATTTACTCAGTCACTCCTACGTACGTTTTACAGGCACCGTAGGGAGACCATACGAATATAGGATCCAAATAATAATCGCAAAAATAATTTTTAAAATTCAGATACTACGGGCGCGTGTCACTAAGTCACTTGTTTTTCACTTACCAAAAGTATAATCCGCCCCGTTCGCTTGGCTGAAATCCAAAGCTGAATTATTGTGAGAGAAAAACTTTGTTCCGGCTGAAAAAAGAAGCCGAACAAACCGGCTTTTAAGGTAAGCCGAACGGGGTCTTTGTTGAACCCTGCAATTTTAATACAAAGTTTTGCTTCATGTAATTCATATCATGATCGGACATACCTTTGGTTCAGCACACATTAGTCCCTGCTAGAGTTGGGTCCGAGACTAATATCAGCATTAGTCCCGGTTCCAAGTTACCAACCGGGACTAATAATGTACTAAAGAGTCTTCCACGCGTTATTAGTTCAAAAGGAAGGCCAACGTCTGGATGGGAACGGGCTTCGGAACCATGTCCCCTGTTCGCTTGAGCTTATTCAGCACTATTTTTTAGTCATAGAATAGTGTTTTGCTCTCACAATATTTCAGCATAAGAATCAATATAAGCAAACAGGGTGTTAGTTAGTATGGATGAAAACGGATCGGATACGAACGGATATCACTGATATTACATTTGTTTTCATATTTCTGTCCGGATTCGGATTCGAATACGGATATTGTCAACCATGACGGATAGGATACGATTGGATATCGACATCGTAAATATGCGATTTGATTATTCGGATACGGATACGGTATCGGATGTTGAATATCCGGACTCGGATACAGACAGATTTGAACTCCTCTAAACGAATTCGGTCTCGAATACGGTCGGAAAATATCCGTACCGTTTTCACCCCTATTAGTTAGCCACTGCTCCCCCTAGTCGCTTTTCCTGTTGCCGTATAGTAGCGTACTATATTGTCGGCAGCGTCTAGCACCATGGCAACTTGCCGAACAGTGCTAGTCGTTTTGTAAAACTCTATTGTCTCTTTTTAATGAAATACGTGCTAATCACGTTCTCGAAAAAAACAAAGTCACATGTGTTGTAGGTGCAAGGCAATGTATGAGGTCTCGGGTTCAAGTCCCGCGAATCCTCAGTGGTGAGAGGCTTATGCCATTTTTTTTAGCCTCGTAGACTCAGACAATTGGAACTAAAGGGTGCCCACCTTTAGTTCCGGATCCCTAGTTCTGGTTTGGAAAACGGGGACTAATTAAATCCTTTTACCAACTGAGACTAAAGCTATTTTTTTCTACTAATGTACATAAAATTTATCTTTAAGGATAACTACTTATTGAGGTGGCCTTCTTAAGAGATCCTAACTAAAGATGTATTTGTAGAGCCGGTTCTTTTTTAGACTGTCTTTATAAATGAGTCGACCATCACTGGAATTCACTATAGGCTTTTTTCAGAGACACGCGGTCACTTGTTTTTGATCTTTTTTAACTGTGAATAATAGGGGCTGCTTTTTATTGTTTTTTAGTAGACAATCGATCTCAGTGATGTAAAGTACACCTAATAATCAGCCCATCTGGTGCTGAATTTTGAAGGAACTTTCTTTATGAGAAGTAATATAATGGATCTAAAAAGCTATCGCAGGACCTGTGTAATCATGAGTACTTGAGGTAATGGCTATTTTCCTGCCTAGCTAGCTCAGAATACAGAGCAAGCGTGATCATGCATGTTGCATTGGTGGTGTGGTGTGACGAAGCGGCACGGCAATGCATGGTTGATCCTAGCTTGCTACCGTGCCTACCTCATTGCCTTGGACGTACGGAGCGATGATCATCGTGTGTCTTGAGATATATACGGATAGATGAGCTAGCATGAACGACAATCAAGTAGCTAGTAGCTTAGTACGAGATATATTATGCTATGCTAAGCTTGAATTGGTAGGTAGCTAGTTGCTGATCTCCATAGATTACTATTAGTGTGTGTGACGAGGCGGCGGGGCAGGCGGTGGCGTCATCGCTGGGCCCGCCGGAGCGGTGCAGCGACGTGTCGGTGGAGGCGGACGTGGAGCGGGCAGTGGCGTGGCACGGGCGCCTGGACGTGCTGTGCAACAACGCCGGGGTGCTGGGGCGGCAGGCGCGCGGGAGCAGCAGTATCCTGGCGCTGGACGCGGTGGAGTTGGAGCGGGTGGTGCGCGTCAACGCGCTGGGGATGAAGCACGAGGCGAGGGCGATGATCGCGGCGGGAGCATCGTGTCGGTGCCCAGCGTGATGGGCGGCATGGGACCCCACGCGTACACGGCGTCCAAGCACGCGCTGGTGGGGCTCACCAAGAACGCCACGGCATCCGCGTCAACTGCATCTCGCCGTTCGGGGTGGCCACGCCCATGCTGCTCCACGCATGGCGTGGCAAGCTGCAGGACAAGGATCAGGAGGATGGAGGAGCGGCGGCGGGATCGGAATCGGAAGCAGCTGCAGCCGCTGACGAGCAGGAGGAGGTGGTCCGCGGGCTGGCCACCCTCAAGCTGCAGGGCACCACGATGAGGGCCAGCGACATCGCCGAGGCGGCGCTCTTCCTGGCCAGCGACGACTCCAGGTACGTGTCCGGCCACAACCTCGTCGTCGACGGCGGCGTCGCCACCGCCAGGAACCTCACTGGACTGCAATGTGTAATGTATGTAGTTCATTTTCATTCATCCTGCTGGATTGGTTGGTCGGAAATTCGATCGGTTCCGAAGAATGGCAAACGACAGTACGTATGATGGTATGATCGATGCATGGATGGATTGACCGATCGATCGACCTGCTGCCCAGCCTCCCTCTCTGATTTGTGATTGATTACTAGTATTTCCTTAACTTTCCTGCTTGTTGGTTATTGCATTTGGAAGGCTGGTCATCGAATAAAAGCTGCTTGTTTCGAGAATCAGAATCATAGAAACAACAGACAATCATTCGTACTACACGTAACATATATATATGCACGCAATGTCGCTGTCGTCTCAACAGGATCGGACAGCTGCCCGCCCGCCATTTGCAGGGCCGTTTGTTTGTTTGTTTGTTTGTTTCGGTCTGCAGATGGAACCGACAAACAAACAGCTCATAGCTATATCCTGATGATGATGATGATTAGAAGAAGCTTTCACGCGCCTCGAATTTGTCCTCCCATGATCCGATCCGATCCGATGTTGTGCTTAGCTCAGCAGAGCTCAAGACGAAGCAGACGGTTGAGTCGCTGTCATCAGTAGCTACCAACAATGTCACTGCACGAACGATAGTAGAGAATAGACCTTTGATCCTTGGTCAAATTAGAATCTAGTCCTGTAATTTTTTGCGTTCGGGACTGGAGATACCTTTAGTCCTGGTTGGTGGCTCCAACCAGAACTAAAGGTTCCTGCCCAACGGCTACTGCGCCAGACAGAGATGGCAGGGACCTTTAGTCCCGGTTGGTGACTTCAACCGGGAGTAAAGGTCTACTCCCGGGCCGTGGCTGTGCCCGAGGTTGGAAAGTTACCTTTAGTCCCGGTTGGAGCCACCAACCGGGAATAAAGGTCCCCCTTTATATCCCGGCCGTCTCCTTCTTCCTCCCCGAGCCCGAGCTCAGCATATTTTGAAGCTCACTGCACTAGTGTTCTTGCTTCCTCCCTCTATTGTTCCTCCATCCATTCTTCGATTCCTCCGTCGATTTCTTCGATTTCTCCGTCGATTCTTCAGTTGTAAAGGTTACCAATCTCATACTCTCATTTTTCACCATTGTCTTATCTCATTTTGTTCACTATATATATAGTTCTTTATTGTGGTTTTTTTCATTTGTAAGCAATTTGAGCTCAAAATCACTTTAAGCTTGCATATTTACATGAAAGAAGGTTAAAGTAGCTAGTTGAACTTGCGGACCGTGTTCATCTCGGCGAGCATGTTCTCTGCCGAGCGGTAACGGACGTCAAGGAGGAGCTTTGATTCTACGAGGGAGAGCGGCAATGACCGTGAAAGACCGTGTTCCCTTCCTCGTAGAATCGGAGCTCTTTCGTGGCCAAGTACGGTGCCGTCCGGTGGAGAAATGCTCGTCGAGATGATCACGTAAGCAAGGTCAACTAGTACGGATGATTATTTATTCACACGTTCCGATATCGTCGCAGTAGTCTGTCAATCACCGTACCCAAACGTAGTATATATATAAATATAAACGATAATCGATTGTTATGTGTGTACACTCCCATTCTTTCATTAATTTGCGAAAATATCATGTGAATTACTTACCGCCGCAAAGAAAAGACGAGAACACAATGACCATGGCCACGGCAAGCGAGTAGTGTTAAACGCTCTGGAAACCTTTAAACTTCAAGCTTGCATATTTACATGAAGGAAGGTTAAAGTAGCTATTAAAAACTAGTATTCACCGTTCATTTGTAGCATGCATAGCACGCTTCATTGTTTAGAGATATAGAGAATTTTAGAGTTTTTTTAATTTTATTTGTTTATAAAATGAGAAATTTATAGTGTATTAAAATGAGTATAGAGAGTAGATGGCAATCGCTTAGGGTCCTCGGCCTCTCATGGGTTTCCAAAGCGACTTAGGCGGGCCTCCCACTCATTGCATGCGACAAGTGTTGTGATGAGACGAAGATTGTGATGGAGTACCGAGTGAAGAAGGAGGGTCCCAACAAGGGTCGCATTTTCTACAAGTGTCCGGATCGCAATGTGAGTTATTTTATCGTATTTAATGACTATGGTTAGTTTATACCTATTTTCATGATGGTTGTGATTAAAGTTATAATTTTATGTTTTAATTTCAGTAGGATGACACTGGATGTTCAGGCTTCTACTGGGAGGAAGAGTATGTTGAACTCATGCAAAAATATCTTGCATAACAGGCAGATATGACGGCTAATGAGGCAGTGATCCAGCCGAAGAAGCCTAAAGATGTTGAACAAGCGGGGGATCTGTCTGTTTTAGTTGGGATTGGTCGCGAAATCCTTGTGCTGCTGAAGTACATTTTAGCTTTAGTGTTTTTAGTGGTAGTTGGGATTATCTACATTATAGCGAGGATTTCTTAAATTTATAGTTTTTATGGTGATATGCATGTTGTATAATTAACTAATTATGTTCTAGGTTTTAATACGGTATTTATGTCATGTAATACAGATGAGTCGACATTAGATGTACAATGCTGATCGTCGCTCCCAAGAGTTCATGGACGGCGTGCATTCTTTGTTACGTGCGGCCGAGGCAAACAAACACGATGGTTTCATGTGCTGCCCATGTGCCGTATGTAAGAATACGGTGGAATATCCTTGCTCAAGGACTCTTCATTCACACTTGTTCAAGTCGGGTTTCATGCCAAACTATATTTATTGAACGAAGCACGGAGAAACCGGCGTTGTAATGGAAGAATGTGAAGAAGAACAATGGGACGACAATGATATTATTCCCGATGGTGCGTGCTTCAATGATACTGCAATGGGAGAAGCTGAAGAAGAGGTAGCCACAGAAGATGAGTCTGCTGATGATCTTTGTCAGGTCATTCGGGACGCATAAAGAGAATGTGAAAGTGAAAAGGAGAAGATCAAGTCCGAGCGGATGCTAGAAGATCACCAGAAATTGCTGTACCCAACTTGTGATGTAGGGCAGAAAAAGTTGGGAACCACACTAGAATTGCTGTAATGGAAGGCAAAGAATGGTGTATCTGACAAGGGATTTGGAGAGTTACTAAAAATCCAAAAGAAGATGCTTCCGAAGGATAATGAATTGCCCGTCACTACCTATGAAGCAAAACAAGTTGTCTGTCCTATGGGGCTAGAAATCGAGAAGATATATGCATGTGCTAATGACTGCATCCTCTACCGTGGCAAAGAGTACGAGAAATTGGATGCATGCCCGGTATGCCATGCATCGCGGTATAAGATCAGACGAGATGACCCTGGTGATGTTGAGGGCGAACGTCCGCGGAAGAAAATCCCTACCAAGGTTATGTGGTATGCTCCTATAATACCACGCTTGAAACATCTGTTCAGAAACAAAGAACATGCAAAATTGTTGCGATGGCACAAAGAAGACCGTAAGGTAGACAATATGTTGAGACACCCTACTGATGGGTCCCAGTGGAGAGCAATCGACAGAGAATTTCCGGAGTTTGCAAATGACGCAAGAAACTTAAGGTTTGCTTTAAGTACAGATGATATCAATCCTTTTGGAGAGCAGAACAGTAGTCATAGCACTTGGCCTGTTACTCTAAGTATCTACAACCTTCCTTCTTGGTTATGCATAAAGCGGAAGTTCATTATGATGACTGTGCTCATCCAAGGCCCGAAGCAACCTGGCAATGACATCGATGTGTACCTGAGACCACTTATTGATGAACTTCTCATTTTGTGGAATAAAGAAGGTGTACGTGTGTGGGATGAGTACAAACAAGAACACTTTGATCTGCGAGCATTGTTGTTCGTAACAATCAATGATTGGCCTGCTCTAAGTAATCTTTCAGGACAGTCAAACAAGGGATATAATGCATGCACACACTGCTTCGATGATATTAGAGGTGTATTCTTGAAAAAAATGTCTAAAGGTCATGTACCTTGGCCATCGTCGATTTCTTCCTGCAAATCACCCCGTAAGAAAGAAAGGCAAGCATTTTAAAGGGAAGGCATACCACCTGACCAAGCCTCGCAACCGAACCGGTGAGGATGTACTTGATATGGTCAATGATGTGAAAGTCATCTTTGGAAAAGGACATGGCAGCCAACCTGTTTCGAACGACGCTAACGGTCACGCACCCATGTGGAAGAAGAAGTCCATATTTTGGGAGCTACCCTATTGGCAAGTCCTAGAGGTCCGCAGCTCGATCGACGTGATGCACCTGACGAAGAATCTTTGTGTGAACCTGCTAGGCTTCATGGGTGTGTATGGAAAGCCTAAGGACACATTTGAAGCACGACATGACCTGCGTTGTTTGAGAGAAAGAGACAACCTGCATCCAGAGAAGACAGATGATGGACGCCATTACTTACGTCCTGCCAGCTACACTCTAAGCAAAGAGGAGAAGGAAATTATGTTTGAATGCTTAAACAACATCAAGGTACCATCTGGATTCTCCTCGAATATAAAGGGTATTATAAATGTGCCAGAGAACAAATTCTGTAACTTAAAGTCCCATGACTGTCACGTTCTCATGGCGTAATTACTTCCAGTTGCATTAAGAGGAATTCTACCTCTAAATGTACGTCTAGCCACCGTGAAGCTATGTGCATTCCTCAATGCAATTTCTCAGAAGGCAATTGATCCAACTGATCTAGCTAAACTACAGAATGATGTGGTTCAATGTCTCGTCTGCTTTGAGTTGGTGTTCCCTCCTTCCTTCTTTGATATCATGACACACCTCCTAGTTCACCTAGTCAAGGAGATTTTCATTCTCGGTCCTGTGTTCCTACACAACATGTTCCCCTTAGAGAGATTCATGGGAGTCCTAAAGAAATATGTTCATAATCATGCTCGCCCAGAAGGAAGCATCGCAAAGGGCTATGGAACAGAAGAGGTCATTGAGTTATGTGTTGACTTTATTCCCGACCTTGACTCGATTGGTGTTCCTGAATCGAGACATGAGGGGAGACTAAGCGGAAAGGGGACACTAGGGAGGAAAACATATATTGGTACGGAGGATGATTATTTCAATAAAGCACACTACACAGTTCTACAGAACTCCTCTTTGGTAGATCCATATATTGAGACACACAAGGATCTCTTACGATCCGAGTTTCCAGGGAAGACTGAAGCTTGGATTACGCGTAAGCACATGGAAACTTTCAGCGGTTGGTTGCGAAAAAAAATGTCAAGGTGATGAGAGCATCCATGAGCAACTGTATTTATTGGCTATGCAACCATCATGGCATATCGTCACATACAAAGGGTACGAGATAAATGGGAACATATTCTACACAATAGCCCAAGATAAAAGGAGTATCAACCAAAACAGTGGTGTCCGCATAGATGCCACAGACCCGAATGGGAATAAGCAGACATATTATGGCCGCATAGATGAAATATGGGAACTAGAATATGCACCTACTTTGAAGATCCCATTGTTCAAGTACCAATGGGTCAAGGTGACCAGAGGCGGGGTAACAGTAGACAACAAGTATGGAATGACAACAGTAGACCTTAGTAATATTGGGTACAAAGACGAACCATTCGTCCTTGCCAAGGATGTGAATCAGGTGTTCTATGTCAATGATATGTCTACCAAACCAAAAAGAGGGAAAAACGATAATGACTCAACCAAAGAGCCAAAGCGCCACATAGTTTTTTCAGGGAAAAGAGTCATCGTGGGAATTGAGGACAAGTCGGACATATCAGAAGATTATGAAAAGGATGACCAAATTTCGCCCTTCAAAGTGAACAAAGACCCTAGCATCTTGGTAAATGATGAGGACACTCCATGGTTACGACGCGATCATAACCAAGGGATATACATAAAGAAGAAGTTCACTGCTGTGCTCACTTGATGATATAGTGATTTAATGTAGTATGTGTTTGAGATATCATGTAATAATTGTGAATTCAGATGTTTATTATGTCGTGTTTCAAATTAAATCAATGTTTCATTCGGTGGGATTTCTCTCTCAAAAAGTTAAATTAGGATATTGAGTGATGAAAAAAATTAAAATATTAACGTTAAAATGATGTGAAAACAAATTTCTTGTCCAAAACCAATAGTTTTAATAATTTTAATTAAACACTATATTTTTGCATTAACGAAATAATAAATATTAGTTACATTATGTTTTATAATTATAACAAAAAATAAAAAAGTTAGGTTATAGATTTTTCCTATGTGCAATAAAGAAAAAGAAAATTCATATTTTTAACAAAATAATTTTATGCCTTTTATTTAATTTACTATGTATTTAACAAGACTATTGCATTTCTATTAAAAAAATTTGCTCAAAACAGGCGGGAAACGAAACTGCAGCCCACCTTTACTCCCGGGTGGGAAGCCCACCCGGGAGTAAAGGTGGGCTGCAGTTTCGTGGCCCGTCAAAAAAAACCTTTGCTCCCGGTGCGTGTTACCAACCGGGAGTAAAGGTACGGTTGGTAACACGCACCGGGAGTAAAGGACCTTTACTCCCGGCTGGTGGCTGGCACCGGGAGTAAATCTCCCTGGTATATAACCGCCAGTGCCTGGCGCAGATCGATCCCCTTCTCTTCTTCCTCGTCGAACACCGCCGCCCTTTCTCTCTTCTTCTTCGCGCCGCCACCGATTCGTCTTCCCCTGCGCATCAGCCCGCCCCCGTGACACCGGAGCCCGCGCCTCGCCTCGTGCGGCCCTCCACCGCGCGCGCCCGTGCGGCCCTCCACCGCGCCCGCCCGAGGTGAGTTCTCTCGGCTTTCGTCGTGCATGGTGAAACGGCGTCAGTGAGGGCCCGTGCATGGTTGGGATCTTTTGCTGCTTGTCGTCCGTAGCGGAGGAGCCATCAGCTGCTGCCGTCGTCTTGGCTCCTTCTCCACATGGGGCAACGGCATCAGGGAGGAGACAGCGGATCGGAGCACCGGCTGGCCGGAATGGGAGCTAGACGCTATCTGAAACTTAGTTATCTGAAACTTGCTATCTGAAACTTAGTTATCTGAAACTTAGCTAGCTGAAACTTGCAATCTGAAACTTATTTATCTTTAACTTGCTATCTGAAACTTAGTTGTGACTGATGAAATTCTAGTGTGAAATCAAGCTCACGTATCTAGTGTGAAAGCCGACATTCAGTTATCTTAAAATTGCCGATGATAACCTGCCCGCATTCAGTTTCTGGTACTGCATTTTTTTAATTTTGCGACATGTATCTACTACTGCATCATTGCAGATATTTAAACCTGACATGTCTAGCGTGAAAACAAACTCATACGTGAAGGTGAATGAAACTTAGTCGTGACTGATATGGTGTAAAAGCCTGACATGAATATTGAATTAATTAATATATTTAATTTTACATGAATATTTGTCGGCATAAGATATATTGTAGTTAATAAAGTGACTATGTTTAGTTTAAGATATATGATGAATGACTACATGGTTCACATGGTACATAGGATCACAACATCACGCACCGACACCGCCCCGGCCCGCCTCACGTCGTCGTCGTCAACACGCCGGCCCGCCTCATGTCGTCGTTGTCAGCACACCGGCCACTGCGCCGACACGTATATATATGTCATTTGTATTCATATGCATGTATATATACGTCGCAGAGCACTGCCGTCCTCGTTCGCCCATGCGTTTCTATGTATATGGCGGAGCACCACCGCCCTCGTTCACCCATGTGTACAAACATATATACGGCAGAGTGGAGCACCGCCACTCTCGTCACACCGCCCTCTCTCGCGGCCTAGTCGATCAACATTCGTATTATCGTTATCATTAACGCTAAACAATCACACTAGGGCAAATTGCGTCGGTGACTAGGGCGAACCGCGTTGTTGATGTCACCGACGTGGTTCGCCCTAGTCACCGACGCAATTCACCCTCGACCGTTTATGTATAGCCCTAATTTGCCCTAGTACCGACGCAGTTTGCCCTAGTGTGGCGAATTGCGTCCGTGGCCAAGGGGCAAGATTTAATAATGCATATTGTTCGTAGATTTTACGCATGTAAGCAAAGATTTGACGTACTATATATAGGTTTTGTTTTTTGAAGCTAGATGGCCGACCCGAGAAACATGGATGAGGAGGAGTTGATGATGAATTTGATCAACACTGGCACTCAAGTTGCCGGCGATGATGGTGCTAAAAATAACGTGTAAGTGGATGCAGATGACGGGAGTCAGTACTTAGCTCTTGAACAAAATAAGCAACAACATATTGGCCAAGTATATATTTTTTATTATTAGCTATATATATTATCATATGTCTTATGTGTGCTCATGACATTAAAAATAATGTTTATGTTTTGTAGCCCTCTGGATCGACATCAACAACTACAACGAAGAGTAAAAATGTTCGAGGTCCCAAAAAACCATTGGAGGGCCGCTTCATCATCTCGGAGTTCAATGTGGATACAGGCGAACCGGGGGGCCAAATAAAATGAAATTCGTGCACCACTGTGGTTACCTTGTACGGGACCGGCTCCCGATCAGTACCCGCGAATGGAAGAAGACCAATGCTCCTCATATCAGTTTTGTGTCCGATCATGACAAGACGTTAATTTGGAAAGATGTCTTGGTACATTTCACGCTCCAAATAGATGGTTATGATGATATAATAGATGGTGATGAATTGAAGGAGCGAGTTAGGGATTGGACAATGAAGAAGATGGCCACCAAGTTTCAGACTTGGAAGAAACACCTATACACGACGTATGTCAAGAAGAACATAACACCAGATTTCACTGTCCCAAGCCCGATCTCAAAGCAGAGGCCCTATTGGGATGAGTTTGTACAGTACAAGACGTCGGAAGAGGGTGTGAGTCGGGTGATAAAGAACCAACGTAATGCCCAACAGAAGACATACCACCATAACTTGGGATCAGGTGGCTACCCGACTGCCATAAAGAAGTGGAACAAAATGGAAGCAGACCTTCTTGCCAAGGGTATCACACCAGAATCACTCGAGTGGGGAGAGCGTGCAAAGAATTGGTTTTTCGCTATGGGGGAACACTGGACCAGGAGACAGGGAAGTGCGTTTATGGCGCAAGACTGCAAGAAGCAGCAGAAAGATTGTTTTATGCTCAGAGAGCTACTGCTAGTGGTGCGTTCAGGCCTAATAGAGAGAAGGATGAACCGACATACACCATCGGGACTGTTGAACACGGTGACCAAACTAGAGGCAAAGGAAGTGTCTCGTGGGAGCATGGATTCCCTCAGGACAGACCTTCCTATAGAAGCCACCAGAGAAAGAAGGAAGAAGAGGCATAGTGGCTCCAGAGGTTGGAGGAAGCGGTGCGTGAAGCACAGAAGCAGGAAAAAAAACCTTGAAGCGAGAATGCAGGAGGAAATCAGAAGGCAAGTGCAAATAGCAGTGAGTGCAAGCAAGCAGGCATCAGAGCCAGGAATCAACATTAGCCAATCTGTTCAGTTGAAAAGCAGCTGCGCTTCCACGGAGATACCAAATCAAGGGGACACAGGACTGCGCTTCCCTGTGGATGACGTCACTGAACCTTGTACATCGTGTGAGCTACACATTCCAAAGGGGAATTCCACAATCAAGGTGGCTATCGGTCTTGTTAATCCTATCGACCGAACCAAGACACCAAGGATTCATGGGAATATAATCCAAGAAGGATATGCTACCATCTCGGTAGATAAAGCTGAAAAAAGTTTTAGTGATTTGCCTCTTGACATTCTTGGAGGTGATGGCGAGAAGACTCTAGGAGAAGCAGAGAAGACATTCATTCTATGGCGCAAGCGCTACATCATCATTCCTGGGATGTCGCCTCCACCTCCTCCTAAACTACCTCATCATAGGTGCGGATGAAAACACTACATCATTAATTTATATTGGCTTAAATAATTAACAATCTGCTCATAATAATATGTCATTCCTTTTTTTGTAGCAGATCCTCCCCCAACCTAAATCCAATTGTTCAATCGCCAGATCATCATAGTGCTCTATACGATGACAATGTGTTGGAAGGCGAGGCTGCATCCACACCATCTCCAAGGAGGTCTCCAACGCTGCAGCTGCCACCTCCAAGGAGGTCTCCAACGCCGCTGCCACCACCTCCAAGGAGGTCTCCAACGCCTCCCCTGTCCCCGCCTACCAAGAAGTCAAGTACTAGCAAGAGGCCAGCCCCGCAAACGAAGAACCAGTCCCCGCCGGCAAAGAAAGCCACCGTGAAACCAAGGGCTATTTCCAAAATAATATCTGAAGAGAAGGAAGAAGTAACTGATGCATATAAAAAAGATATGTCTAGATTCTATGACAAACTTAAAAAGGATCAAGAAGCAAGGAGAAACCCGGAGAAACCGTACTTCTTCGTAGCTCCAGATATTCTAAGAAAAAAGGTGGCTTCTTACCAGCAACAACAGCGGGAATCTCGTAAGCCGTCCAAATCAACGTTAACGGACTATGAGCGCACTCTGACCAAGTCAATTGAGGTGGCACAGAAAAAGAATCGGGCAGGGAAAGGAGTTGCACAACTCAGACAACAATTGCACCAATCAGTCCCCCCGCTAGTTGTTGGTAATGAATATGGTTCGAATTTAGGATTAATGCATCAGCAAACATACCTCCGGATGTCGATTTGGATCACCTTGGTGAATTTATTGAAGAGACCGGTCTCGACCTTTACCAGATGTTTGGTGATGGAAACATTGAGAGTGCAAGGAGGTTGATATTTGGAAGAAAAAATTTGTACTAGGCCGAGTCTATACAACCCTCAAGCCTTATGTGATCTGGGGATTTAAATGTACTGCTAAACAAGTGGTACATGCAAAGGCAGTACCGGTGGAGACTTCTGCGTTGGTGTCGTAATTAGAGACGAACATTGGTTCCGTGGCGATGATGTTATGTATGTTGACTTTGCGAATTTCATCAACTATGCCACCGACCTCTCTCGGACAAAGTTATCATTAGTCGCTATTGCACTGTAAGTAATAATTCTTTCGATCTATTATTAAACTCATCATATGTGTGTATATGCATATAAATTATCCTAACAAGTACTATATATATGCAGATTTACAATGACAGAGCTTAGAAAGAAAGGCTGCAATAAAATTGGTTTTGTTGATCCCTATATAGTATTCAAAGACCCAGCTACTCCAAAGCCTAATTGAAAGTCTGAGTCAGAGAGTAACCTCATGAACTTATTAGTGAACCAACGCCACAATAAGGATATACTCTTTCCCTACAACTTCAAGTGAGTGTTAATAATGTCGATCATCCTTAATGGCTCATATGTTGATTCTAGTTAATTAATGAGTGTTATGCGTTATATCCTATAAACACATGCAGCAATTACTGGATATTGATGGACATCGATCTGGTGAAAAGTCACTTTATAATCTATGACTCAATGAGAAAACCATAACAAGACTACCAAGATATGATAGATATTATCCAGAGGTAATTTCGGTATCTCTAGCAACTATATATACACACAAATATGATGATTAACTATATCTGATGACGTGACAAATTTTTTATTGGGCAGTGTTTGGAAAACCTTTATTGAGAAGCAACACATGGGAAAATACAAAGCGCCACTGAATGTAATCCCTTTGAAAGTAAGTCCTCTAAATCGCATCATCTTTATTAATTAAACATATAGCTTTCACCGGATCACCAGATTAGATGACAAATCTTTTTCTCGTAAAGTGGTGTCTGAGGTAGGAACAGGGGAACAACTACTGTGGTTACTATGTTTGCAAGTTCATCAAGGTGGTCTCCCAAAGAACTCCTATAGAGAGACTCAAAGTACGTTAAAAATACACTATATATTCATTTAATTATTATTATTGATTGTTACTATATCTTTATATATATATATATGTATGTACATATATTAATTTATTTTCCTTTAATTCAAACCTGTAGGCTCGATGGTTGGAGGAAAAGATCATACGGCAAGACCAAATCAAAGCAATTCAAGAGTCTATAGCCGGATTTTTTAATGACCAGGTCATCGATTCCAAGGACGAGTTCTACTTCGACCCAACACTGCCATGGAAGCCAATCTAGAGTATGAGAAGAAACTTGTTATATCACAACAACTGTAATGCAATCTTTTGTAATATATGCACATGAAATAATATAATGTAAAATACACATATGCATGCATGCATGTAAATATATATATGATGCATGCATGCATATATATATGTATATATATATATATGTATATGTATATATATATATGCTTGAATTGTGTGATTTAATACGTTCATTGTGCTTGAACCGAAACATACTATACGCGCGCATAAATGTATAATTAGCAGCGTACAATACGACTTCGAAAACCTATTTTGAAAAGAAAACAAAAAAATGAAAAGAAAAAAAAACCTTTAGTCCCGGTTCGTATTACCAATCGGGACTAAAGGTGCCGGCCATCGTGGCATGTCAGGAGGCACCTTTAGTCCCGGTTTCTGACCCGGGACTAAAGGACCCCCCTTTAGTTCCGGATGCTTGCTCCTGGGTGGGGAACCGGGACTAGAGGGGGTTTCCCACCGGGAGTAAAGCTCTGTTCTCTCCCAGTGGAACGAACGTACTACGTACTGGTCTCGATTTAGCCACGCACAAGCACAATATATACGTACGGCACGGCACCCCAAACTTAAAGCTTTATTATTATTATATATTTGGATTTGGATACATAAACTCTATGGGATACATTGATGAAGTTTGTTGTTCGTATTTTGTACACCCTCTATCTTTTTTATTTGTCGTTCTCACTTTTTGAGAATCAAACATATTTAACGTGGCACCATCTACGGATGTTGAATGCCCTTGGTCGCCCATATAGATGGCCAATCGGGCCACCTGGCTCAGCATGACACGGGGTTGGCAAAAGCATGGCTCGTTATGGCGGGGCCAGGCATGGCACGCCAAGCTGTTCGGGCCGTGCCGATCAGGGCTACGGGCCTGGAAAATGACCCAAACATGGCACATCGGACCATTTCGGGTCGGGCCGGACCAAGAAGCATGACATCACCAGTAGACCGGCCCGGCCCGAAGCCTGTGACTAAGGACACTAGCAACTGGTAGCGGGGAGGTGGTAGCAGGACTGGCAGCCGAGTAAGGATAGGGGATGACCGGAGGAGGCAGCTTCGGGCATTCAGATGAGGGAACAGGACCTCGTCCAAACGAAGAAGCAGCCGGCAGGGAGGCCGGGAGCGCTCAGCGGCGCCCCTTGACGAGGAAGGCGATGGAGAGGAGATGGCTCACAGGAGAACAATGAAGGAAGCAGGACTGCCTCCTGCAGTCCCTCCGAGGAAGCCACCGGCATGGAGGCTGGGAGGGAAGAGTGACTTCCCGAAGTCATTGGCGGGGAGATCAAGAGAGGGGAGAGGTCTCCCCGAGAGGGGAGAGTGGTGCCCGGTCCTGAAGGTGGAGCGACGCCACTCGATACGAAAGATGTGGGACTTGCGACGGCGGCCAGGAGACCCGGAGAGTGGAGAGCGGCTCCCAGAAGTAGCTGGGGTCCTAGAGGGGGAGCGACGCCACTCGATACAAAAGATGCGAGACTTGCGGCGGCTATGAAGTTGGAATATGAAGTGAGGATGGAAGATTGGGATTAGAATATACTCTATTTATATGAGACTTAGATATAGCGGACGTCTACTAGGTCGCCTATTGATTAACGGGCCGTGTTGTGCCGCCCGTCATGCCTAGGAAGAGGCCTAGGCACGGCCCTATGTATCGAGCTAGGCCGGTTCGAGCCCACTACCCACGGGGCCGTGCCATGCTCGTGCTGAGCCAAAATACCATGCTTCGGCCGGGCCACGGGCTGCATGGACGTCGGCGAACGCCTTTGCGTCTCGCGTCTGCCCGCCGATCCCATCGCCGGTGCTAAGCGCTCATCCTCGTGTGAGAGTCAGGAGGTGAGCCGCACCCCGCACAGGAGGGTGTTGGCACCTCCCGTTGGCGAAGTGGCCGTCTAGCTGAAAAGCAAATGCCACGCATCGAACCTAACTGTGCAGACACTGAATGTGCTTGTGCTTAAGTGGGGTTTAAACCATCCTGCACCCCGACGTGACGAACAAGACGATGCATGAGGCCTTTGGGATCGAAGTACCAGTCGATCTTTGTGACGCCCTCTTTCTGCCTCTAAGCACGAGCCATAATTAAGGTCATTGTTCCCTGCAGGAACCAACTTGGAGGAGACAATTTCGTTCGTTGAGGGGGTTTGAGCTGGATGATTTGTTGGTTTAGAAATAATAACGCGCCAGCAAACAATGGAAGCAAGCAAGCGACCGAGTAACGTTGACCGGTTCAGCTGTGATGGATTGCAGATGCTGATATGCATCCCCATCGATCAACATATACAGTGCAGTACATTGGAACCAAGAATCAGTTGATGTTGGGCCAGCGGCCAGGCTGGAGAGGCCGTGGCGTGGCCCAACCAAGGCCCACGCAAAAGGACGAGTGGTGGACGGTGAAACTGCAACAGGTTACAAAAAGTAGTTCTGCGGCCTGCTTGCTCCTTGCGTGCTCTGCCGCTGCTGCTTCGCTGCATTGGGTGTGCATGTCAGCAAAGACGAGATGACCAAAAGAAAAGAAAAAAAAGACTTATGACATCGTTTGGCTCTCTTTCCTCGGCTTCCCCAAGAAAAGCCAAGAATTGATGTGCGTGGTCGTTGATACATATACCAGGACTGAGCTGACTACTACTCCATTCATAACCACACAAGGACAAGGACAAGGACAAGGAAAAGGAAAAGGAAGAAGAAGTTGTTTTCATAATAATGGTCATGGACAAAAAATCCCAAGCACCTCTCACCCATTTGGCTAGCTAACTGTTTCTTGTTTTCCTCATGTTTTGACTGTGAGAGTGGCCGCAGCCGCAGACAACGCAAACCAAATCGCTTTCCGCGAATACATACATCAAACAATCGATCAGAGTTGATTTCAATTCATATTCAAACCAAATCTCTCTCACAGTATCAGATATTCAGGGACTCACTCTATACATCTATCTATTTATCTGCATTACCAACCCAACCCAATTCCCACCAGTAAATTAAAAACAGCTACCAACCTGCAGCATATCTATCTTTACGTACTGCTTAGGATTCAGATGCTTGTCGTGATCAAAGGGTTACCGAAATTCAGTGTCCCATGAGTCAATATGCTGCTGCTTATTCTGCCCCTCCTCTGTCCTCTCAAGCAACGTAACGCGCATTCTGCTGCTGCTGCTGACTAATTTCATTCTCTCGTATCGTTTGGTTTGATGAGACTGTGTGTGTAGTGAGTAGGCTGACCGGACCGGAGCGGACCCCGATCGAGTGCATACAACACAACACGCACCATCTCTTTCCATTCAACTGCTCACCACATACACATCCATCAAACACGCAATTATAAAAATTAGAGAGCTAGCTAAGCTAGGGTGAGATATCCCATAATTTAATTAATTAAGTTTCTTCTTTTTCGTTTCTTTGAAATATTTCAAGCTAACAACGCTTATAGAAGAGGAGGTTATTTTCATAAGTCATTCGTATTCTGAGGAGAAAGCAGCAGTACCTTGTTGACTGCTCTTCCTTCAAAATTAAGGCTGTTTGAAATATTTCAAGCGAACAACGCTTATAGAAGAGGAGGATATTTTCAGAGCCATCCAACGTATTCTGAGGATGGACCCAGGTCAGCAGCAGTACCTTCTTGACTGCTCTTCCCTTCAATCGTGCTATCTAAGACCCTGTTTGGTTAGATCGTGGTTTTTGCAAAAGCTGTTGAGTTATGATTTTTGCAAAAGTTGCTGTGAGAAAGCTGATGTCAGATAGTTGAAAGCCCGTTTGGTCGAGTAGCTGTAGCTTTTGGAAAAAACTGCTGTCACCGTGTCTCACTTACGAGCGGGCCCCGCCGGTCAGCCTCACCAGATCCATCTTCTTTCTCTCGACAGATCCTGTACCAGAGTTGGGCACGTGGGGGCTCGCTGGCCAGGATAGCTGTGCTCGCCGAGGAAGATCGCGCCGCCGGCCGTGGCTTGCCGCGCTCGCCGGGGAAGGCCGCGCTGGCCGGGGAAGGTCACCGGGGAATCGCTAGGTAAGGTCGCCGAGGAAGGCCGCACTCGTCGAGGAAGCTCGCGTGGGGCCGTGCTCGCCGCTGGGGATGGCCCGCACGCCGCTGTCACGTGGGGGGCGCGCTCGCAGCCGAGCGGCCATAGCGACTCCACGGTGGGCTCACTGGATCCGGAGCAGGGAGCAAACCCCGCCGGAGCTGGAGCCGCAACAGCGTCCGCGCCCGCGACCGCCGGATCCGGAGGGAAAGGAGCTCGCGTCAGCCATGGGAGGGGATGGAGCTCGCGCTGGCCATGGGAGGGGCAGGGGAAGGAGCTCACTCCGGCCATGGGGCCTCGCCGGCCGGACCTGGGACCTCGCGCCGGCCGGTTAGGGAGCGGCGGAGCTGGACCGCGTAGCCGAACGCCGCTACTTCTCTCTTCGCATCGAACTGAAACATAAGAACGAACCGGTATTTTCATAACCGGTGGGTAATTTTTGCTCCTCAAAACAGCTGAAAGCAGGGAGAAAGCTGCTTTCAGTTTTGTACTACAGCACCTTTGGCCTAAAGCAAGTGTGGTTTTTAGGTTCTGGATGAGCTTTTAGCTTTTGAAAGCAAAAGCCACGACGAAAAAACCAACCAAACGGGGCCTAAACTAGCCTGATAGTCTGAGTTTGTCGGCAATATGGAACAGACAATGCATGCATATAATCCCTACCTCAGAATCCATTCATCCTTCAAATGGCTGCCTCTAGCTACATCCCATGTTGTCGCTGTTAAAAGCAAGGCAGTCTGATGATGATTCAAAATAGTAGCGAAGGATGCTTGGCTTTTGGTTTTTAGTCACCTCCCCAAAATTTTCACATGAATGTTTTACATATATGTAGATTAAATATAGCTAACAGAAACTAATTACACAAACCAACTAAACAGGACTAATCTTTTAAGCCTGATGGTCCATGATTTGTCGGCAATATGGAACAGACAATGCATGCATGTAATAATTACCTAAAAAAATCCATTCGGAAATTCCTTCAAATGTAATTGTTTTCTAATTAATCCCATTTAATGTCGCTATTAAGTATATAGGGAGTCTGATGATGATTCAAAATAGTAGCGAAGGATGCTTCTTCAGTTGAACAATTTAGTCAAAGACAAGGACAGTTTGGGATCAGCTAGCCAGCCCCTTTGGTATGGTAACTAGAGATAGAAGTGGCTAATTACTTCTAACTGAGATTTTTATTTATAATTAGTTAGGGTATGTTTGGTTTTCTCTGCTAAACTTTAGTCACTTTAGCTACTAAACTACCAAACAAACTGACTAAAAAGAAACTAAAACAGTTTAATCACATTAGTATCTTAGAAGTAGCTAAAGTGGGCTAAAGTGTCCGATGGACAGGGACTGCCCCTTATTATTGCTGGCCTCCACTATGATTTGTGCATTCATTAAAGATAGTTTGGCTCTTTGTTGAATTGTTTTAATGATCTTTAGTCACTTTTAGTTACTACAACCTCATTGGTTTTAATAGTTAAATTTCAGTCATGGAGAAACTAAACAGGCTCTTAATTGGATGATAAATGGACTTGTATCCTGTGGTTCGCGTGTCCATGCATCACCTGCAGGTAAAGCATTAATTATATAGTTCTAGCAGCATCCCTGAATAATAGAGATGCTAGTAACAAAGAAAGCGGATTAATTATATAGCCCGTTTGGAGCTTCTAGCAGCATCCCTGAATAATAGCATTGCATTCGAGAAAAAGATGCTCCTAGGCTCCCCTCACAGTTCATTTTCGCGGATCGAAATCAAAAATAATATACCTGATTTCGGAGGGCGGAAGCTGACATATGACAAGTACAGCCAAATAATATCCCTATTCGGCAGCATATACAGAGCATAGATGCCGATGCCTAGCTACTCAGTATATATACTCGATCACTCTTGTAGTCTTGTTATTACATATCAGAGATGTGCACTATGTTATATATCTCGGTTGCTCGCCTAGGCGAGGCGAATAAAAGAGGTAGCTTAGCTTAGCTTTTGACAAGGATGCGCGGAAATGGAATGGATGGATTATGCTATGCCATGCGCCACCAACACCATACCGTCCCTGCACTCCATCTAACTGATACGCACGTGCATGCTCCTATGAACTACCTGGTGCTAAAAGTTCTCTTTCACAAATTAAAGAGGGTTACTGTTGACCAAAATTATCAAAAGGGCTGATTATTAATTGTCCCAGGAACTACAACAGAACTAGCTTATTAGCCGGTTTTGGTAATTTGTCAAAATGCATAACAGACTTCACCATTGCCTTCCTCTTGTTGAGACAACTGGAAAACATATAAAGATAGTTCAATTTCGAGTTTGGATGAAGAAAATGCAACTTTGAAAAAACCATCTAGCAGAAAATAGACTTAATCGGTTTTCCAAACCCGTTAACCCGATTTCATAAACTTCTCTAAATTGAAGATTGAACTTCACCATTGTGTTCCTCTCGTCAACATAGTCAAACCCATATATATATATAGAACACCCGATTTGGAGTGTGGATGAAGAAACCATGCCCTCGGGAAGAATTCGCTTGGCAGAAACATGCTCAACCGGTCTTGGCAAGCCAGTTCGAGATTGAGTTGTATTTTGACGCGATTTGATTATAAGTTTGACCCATAAGACCACTCCCTTCTTATAAATATAAGGGGATCACGACGGATTGAGGTATCAACACAATCGAATCAAAGTCAATCTAATGTTTACCTCTCTCTTGCCCTAATCTCTTTCAACTCCATCTCCATGTTGTTGATCTCTTAATATAGCGACCGAGGATGGCATCCTAGACTTGTTGGCCTACCTAGGACAACCCCGCCAACGGCCTTGTTTCAATAGAGTCCCTCACTCACAGTCAAGAGCTTCGATGGCTTCCTTGCTATCTACGTTCTGCCTGATGATCTGTCTGTCAGCAATAAGTTAAAGGACACACAATGCATGCAATCCTTACATCAGAATCCATTCATCGTGTCACTTCAGTTGAACAGTTTCTCTATCTACCATATAATGTCCTTGTCTTTACAAAATACTTACCAACGAATTGCCTTTTGGGGCACACGCTGATAGAGCTGGCTTAATAATTGCATTTGTTCCGTGATGATGGTGAACTCTTTATGTAAAAAAAACCTAAAGGCCCTTTGGGACGCATGAATTATATAGGAATTTGAACTGTATCAATTCATTTTTTATAGGAGAAACGTAGGAACAGGAAAAATTAGCCCTTGCCTGTTTAGATCCTCAGCTAAAAATTAGCTCCTATACAAAAAAAATACCCTTTCTCCTACCTTTTTTTCTCTCAGCCAGCTAGAGAGAGAATAGAGGATAGATGGCCTGTTCGCTTGGCTGATAAGCCATGGCTAAAATTTTTGTTGGCTGATTTGTTGTGAGAGAAAAATATTGTCCGTTGGTTGAAAAAGTACGGCTTATAAGCCAACAAACAAAGCGAGAGATGGCTCTTTTGATACCTATAGCACTTTTAATCCTTGCTAGCTGGGTTTGAAGAACCAGTACAACTAGTTGGGGGTTTTCGCTAAACTTTAACCCACCTATTAGCCCTTTTTTTTATCCTAAAGGTCTAAAGTTTGCAACTAGTTGTTAGCCCATAACATCTAAATGTGCCCTAAGTTTTTTTTTATTTTGTATAAATTAAAAGAGAATAGATAAGGAAAGTGTTAGATATCAACGAATCTCTGTTGTCTCTAGTTCTAACTGATACACATGCGTGGTTTTCCCAACACTGATTCCGATCGATCCTAATGCATGCCGCTGTCCTGGTGGTGCTCTTAATTCGTTCAGTCTTGAGAATATGAGCGTCGACGAGCAGACATAAATAAATATTCCTATTCGGCAGCATATACTGTATATAGCATAGATGCCGATGCCTAGGCCTTGTTTAGATTGTGAATAATTTATGAATATGTAAATATTGATGCCTCAAAAGTCATCTCCAACTAACTGTAAGCGTTTTTTTTTTTACCTATATTTAATACTCCGTTCCAAATTATGATTGTTGCTTGGAATTTTGATTATCGTTACTTCTCTCCGTTCCAAATTATCTGTCGCTTTTGATTACCGTGCCACAAGTTTAACTCGATTTGTAGAAAATACGTACAACATTTATATCTTTAAATAAACTTATTAAAAATTTAGATTTAAAGATCTTTTCAATGATACCAATTATGTACCATAAATATTAATATTTCTTAATATATATTTTTTAAAGTTATTTCTCGGTAAGCGAAAACGACAGATATTTTAGGACATAGGAATCACTCGTTGGTCCGTACTCACTCTTGTTAATTATTAGTAGTACCCTTTATTATGTATCCACTAAGTAAAAAATAATTTTTAGCAACGGTTTGAATTTTTTGTAGGAGCGGCTAGTGATAAGAGTCACCCCTATAAATAGGATCTGATTTGTAGGGGCGGCTCAATCAACAGCCGCTCCTGGAGTTGCTATTTGTACGGATGGCTGGTGATTGAGCCGCCCTACAAATGCCCCCGTATATATAGCTCCGATTTATAGGGGCGGCTCAATCACCAGCCGCCCCTACAAATGACCCACACATATAAAACAGCTGCAGCACATTCTTTCTTCTCGGGTCACTCACTCCAACCCGTGAAAGAAAGGTGGGAAGGCCTTGGGCACCTCCCAAAAATTGCTATATTAAGGGGAAAGGTTTTGGTCTCAAATCATTTGGTGGAGAGGTTGTAGAAGGTAAGAAAATGCTATTCCACATTTTTTAAGTTTTAATGGTTGGTTAGTGAGTAATTAGAGTTTTTTTTCTCTCTCTTCTATGGTGTTTGAGCTACTTATAAAGCAAATTAGACCCAAGTTTTAAATGTACTAGGATAAATTAGGGAGGGGAATAAGATCATACCCTTATTTGGTCCATGTTTCTTGATTTTAGTGAACAATTAGTTAGTTTTATGCATGTTTCATGTGCATGTAGATCTAGATCTAGGGTTTGGTTTTTTATTAGTTTCGTTTTTGTAAATTTATGTTTGATAAAATTGGACTAGAGTTTGTATGAAAGATATTGGGTAAAGTATAATTGTTGTCTTTGAAATATTTTATTATAATCAATAAATATGTATTTTAATTATTTATGGATAAATGAGCCATTAATTAATTTTCCTCTACCATGGTGTGTTTGTATGCTTCATGTAATTATATTAGATTTATATTCATATATATCTGAAGTATATATAATTATTCTCAAGTAATTATTAATTTGATTCATTTTTATATATATCTGAATAAGTAGTCTTTTAATGTTTGTTTTGTTGCTGTAAAAGATGGAGTATAGGAACTCTTGGATGTATGGCTCGTTAAGGTTCAAGGCAGGTTTCCGTAAAGAGGTGGATAAATTTATTGAAGCCGCAAAGAAGCATGCAACGACATTGAAAGAGAATAAGGATACAATTATTTGCCCCTGTAAAGATTGCAAAAACCGTATGGCTTTGACAGATGTGACTATTATCAGATCACATTTAATTATACGAGGATTTGTTGAGGACTACATAGTGTGGATTCATCATGGTGAAACGGTTATTGTTAACGACGAGGATGAGGAGGAACACGACGACGAAACCATAGAATCCCTGTCCCAATATTCAGTAGAGCTTGATGCACGAATGGATTTCGAGTTTGGCAATGAACAAGGTGGTAATGCTGGTGATTGGGATGGTAACGACGAAGGTGGTGCCAATAATGATGGTGGAGCACGTATCGGGGATGAAGATGATTTGGAGGACATAATTCGAGCCCTTGGACCATAGATTTTACTAAAAAGTCTAAAAGGTCTAGAAAATTTGGAAAGAGTGACAAAAACATCGAAGGAGACTATGTATGGTGTTGAAAAGGGCTGTTCGACACATTGAATATTGCTACGTTTTGTGCTTGAGCTGCTCATCCTAAAGGCTAAGTACGGCTGGTCAGACTGTAGTTTCAATGATCTATTGCATCTCCTGTCATGGGTGCTGCCATAACCAAACTCAGTTTCCGCCAACACATACCAAGCGAAGAAGGTTATAAGTCCATTGACAATGGAGGTTGAAAAAATCCATGCATGCCCAACCACTGTATACTTTTTCGTGGCGAAACGTTTAAGTCACTGGATAAATGTCCCCGATGTGAGGCCAGCCGGTACAAGAACAATGACCTTTACGGTGGAGATGAAGCCTCCACTGAGAAAAAGAGGAATAAGAAGGGTAAAAAAAAGTGGTACAAGAATCTCAGCCCCCAAAGGACACTCCATTAGGCAACGATGCAAAGCAGAGAAGAATTCCTACCTTGGTAATGTGGTACCTGCCAGTGACCGACCGCTTGAGACGTATCTTCCTAAACCCTAAAGAAGCCACACTCATGACATGGTGGGACGATGAGCGCAAGGTGGATGATGATAAGATTGCACACCCGACTGATTGTAGTCAGTGGCAAAGGTTTGATGAGAAGCACAAAGAATTCAGCGATGACCCAAGGAATGTACGGTTTGACTTGAGCACCAATGGAATGAATCTCTTCAATAAGAGGATGAGCGACCATAGCACATGGCTAGTGATCTTGACCATATACAACATCCCAATATGGTTGTGTTAGAACAGAAAGTACCTTCTCCTCACTATTCTTATTTCTGGCCCTAAACAACTAGGCATTGATATAGACATGTTCCTCGAGCCTTTGATGCAAGAAATGGAGAGGCTATGGAGGCATGGGGAGTAGATGTACGATACGTTCTAAAAGGAGGACTTTATATGTAGAGTAATAATATTTATTACTATCAATGATTACCCCGCGTTGTTTGCTTTGTCTGAATAGATCAAAGGAAAGATGTGATGCTTGGTTTGCTTGGATGGTACTAAATGGGTGTACCTGGATGCATCCAAGAAGATAGTTTACCTAAGGAACCGACGTTTCTTAAAGACAAGTCACAAGTACCGTAGCAAATTGTTCTTTAGATTTTATGACAACGCCTCGAAGATTGAACCCCCTCCGGACAGACGTCATAACGGAGAACACGTGTAGAGAATGATGAAAAACATACACGTCGTCTATGGAAAGAAGAATCCAGATGGGACGAACAGAGATAGAAGCACACCTCCTGTCGAAGGCGTACCTTTCAAGAAACAATCGATCTTCTTTCAGTATCTGCCTTATTGGCCAGACTTGGATGTCCCCCATGCCATTGATGCTATGCACATGTAGAAGAATGTCTTTGAGAGTCTCATTGCTATCTTGATGGATACAGGCAAGTCAAAGGATGGTCGGAAAGACATGGTGCAGCTAAACATGATACCACAACTTCACCCGGTACCTGAGGCTAATGGAAAATACACTCTGCCCGTGGCGTGCTTCAACCTAACACCAGACGAGAAGAGAGCTATATGCACTTTCCTGAGGGGGATTGAAGTCCCGACTGGGTTTTCAACAAATGTGAAGAAGCTAGTGTCGATGAAGAACTTGTCAATAACACACTGCAAGGCTCACGATTGCCATGTGATGCTGACAGTGTTTCTACCCATTGCAATCAGAGCTATAAAGCTAGAGTTCTTGAAAATGGCCATCACCCGCATGTGCTAATTCTTTTCGAAGATCTTACAGAAGACGATTGGTAAGTAAGAGCTGAGTGACCTACATGAATTTATGGTGGAGACATAAAACCAACTGGAGATGTGTTTACCTCCTACTTTTTTTTGATATAATGCCACATCTCATTATTCACATGGTTCATCAGATACAGGCGCTGGGCCCTTGATACTTGCATGAAATGTGGTCCTACGAGCGGTTCATGTCGGTTCTAAGTCGATACATGCATAATCAAGCATACCCAGATGGCTCCATGATAGAGGGTTATAGTACTAAAGAAGTCGTCGAGTGCTGTCAAGAGTACCTAAAAGTACATAAAGGGATTGGTAAACCCAATTCTTGTCACAAGGGTAGGCTGGATGGGAAGGGCACCAGTGGTAGAAAAGTGTTCATCGACCATGATTACAAAGAGGTAAGTCAAGCGCATTACAGTGTCTTGCAGAGTACACAACTGATGCAACCGTACATTGATGAACACTTGGCTATCATTATGGCGGAGAGAAATGGTCGTTCGGATGATTGGGTCATGAAACAACACAAGCAATGACTAACTACATGGTCGGAGGACCAAAACATACCGTCTGAAGAAACCATAGACTTTATTACCATCAGTAGGTTGGCGGAGGGGCCATCGAGACAAGTGACATCTTAGAATGCTTATAACATCAATGGGTATACGTACTATACCCACACAAAGGATAGTAAATATGTGAACCAAAATAACGGCGTTTGAATAGAGGCTCTCGATGGATTGGGGCGAAAGATCCAATACTTTGGCATCATTGAAGAGATATGGGAATTTGACTATGGAAGGGATATAATGGTGGCCCTGTTTCGATGCCGCTGGATCAAACAACACCAACTGAACGAGATCGGATTGAGAGTCCTAGACCTTAAGAATCTAGGCTACCAAGATGACCCTTGGGTGCTCGCTTCACATGTCGCACAAGTTTTCTATATGTCTGACCCACAAAGTAACCTCCCCCCGAAGAAGAAGACAAAGCACGTGGTTGCCTCCGGGAAACATCACATTATTGGAGTTGATGGCGTGGACGATGTTGAAGCTTACAATAACTACGATGAGATGCCACTATTCATAGACTTTCCTAAGAAGATCAGTGTTGTGGAAAAGAACCTCCCCAAAGACATTGCCATGGAAACGAAAAGGTGTCAAGGGGAAAGTCATTACAGCGGGCTAGCTAGTTGTTGAACGTGGAGTGTTTGTGTAAGTGTGTGTTTGTAAGACTTCATTTATACATGCGTGTGAGACTATATATTTATGTACGTGTGTAAGACTACATATTTTTTATGTGTGTGAGACTACATTTATGCATGTGTGTGAGACTACCATTTGCAACATCCAGATGACTCTATTTGAACAACTTTTATATTCATCACCTTTCCAACTGAAATCATTTAGTGTTTGAAAATCAGGTTTAAAACTTTTATTTTCTGAAATTTAAAATTTGAATGGTTCAAAATTAGTGACAAAGATAGATGACTAGACTAAAATGATAGAGCATGATTTTAGAAAATTTTAGAAAAAAAACCATCATATTTGGAGTTAGTATGAGGGAGAAAAACTAGTTATAAGTTTCTGCCACAAATTCAAAAAGAGAAATCATATTTGTTCATCATTGATCATCATGAACAGTTGTGCTTTTACTTTTTAATCTCTGGGTAAAATTTGTAACTAGTCTTTCTCCCTCATACTAACTCCAAATGTGATGTTTTTTCCTAAAATTTTCTAAAATTTGCCCTATCAAGTTAGTGTGTTGATTTGATCATTCTTTTCATTTGACAAAGTTTGAGCACTTCAAATTTTCAAATTTAAAAAAATTACAAGTTCGAACGAGATTTTCAACCATTAAATGATTTCAGCTGAAAAAATGATGAATACCAAAGTTGTATAACTCATTAAGATCTACAACTTTTATTTTGATCATTTCTTCATCTGACAAAGTGATATTAAACATTGTTCACAAATCAATATGTTTATCGTATAGTTCAGGAAACTATGAGTCATATGTGAATTTATGAACAATGTTTACTAATACTTTGTCACATGAAGAAGTGACCAAAATAAAAGTTATAGATAGTGATGAGTTCAAACAACTTTTATCTTCACAACTTTTATTGTTGAAATCATTTAAGGTTTCAAAATCTTGTTTGAAGTTGCTATTTATTGAAATTCAAAATTTCAACTGTTCAAATTTGGTCAAATGAAAATATGATCAAAATAAAAGTTGTACATATTGATGAGTTCTACAACTTTGGTATTCATGAGTTTTTCATCTAAAATCATTTACTCTTTCAAAAAATTATTTTCAAGTTGAAATTGTTTGAATTTCAAAATTTGAATCATTCAAACAAAGTCACATGACAAGATGACCAAAATAAAAGTTGTACATGTTGATGAGTTATACAACTTTTATGTTTACAACATTTTCATTTTATTCCATTTAATGTCATAAAATTATAGTCGAAGTTTTAAAATTTAAAATTTAAATTTTTGTTTTTTTGTTTTCTATATTGTTTTGACTACAATTGTTTATATATATATATATTTCTTCATATATAGAATAATACAAAATATTATATTTGTGCATATACACAATTGTTTTTATATTACTTTGTGTTTTTATGATATAAAAAATACAGAATTAATAATTTTAAAAAATAAAAAATATTTGTAGGGGCGGCTGGATCAGGAACCGCCCCTACAAATCGTCCCGACTATAAATTCAAGGACGCACGGGTATTGTCTGTTGGGCGCTCTCTTCTTCCTCCGACACCGTCAGGCTGCCCCTCCCGGACCTGTCCCGACATCGGCCCACGCCCCTTCCCCGCACCCGTGCACCCCATCTCCGCACCCGCGCGTCTGCTCCTCCCCGCCCTAGGGTTTTCGACCGGCCGGCGGCGCTAGTTTCCGACCTTGAGGTGCCGCAGCGTACTCGGCCAGTGGCGCACCTTGAGGTGCCAGCCCATCGCACCCAGCAGCCCCTTCCCACACCGCGCCCTCTCCGCCCCCCGCTGCTCCCGCCCCTAGGGTTCCCCCGGCCTCGGCCGGCGCGCCTCCTCCACCAAGGCCCACGCACCTCCACCGGCGGGCGGCCTCCGCTCACCTCCACCGGTGGGCGGCCTCAAGACACCTCTACTGGCGGCGGCGGCCGCGCCCATCTCCCCATCTCCGCGCCCCCCTCTTCTCCGGCGCAGGGTGAACCCGCCCCACTTCGCCACCTCTTCACCGGCCGATGATCACCCACCAGGTATGCCCGGTCCCTTCTCTCCCCTTCCTTCCTTTGCGGAGCCGAGCACCCTAAACCCTAAGCCTGGGTCTACATATTGGGAAGTAATTGGTTCTAAAATTTATTTTTGTGTTCAATTCTTTGGGTTAAGGTTTTATGTACAGTGATTGCATGAAACTATGCTCGATCTGCATATTGGGAAGTAATTGACCTCCATGATCTTCCTGAAGCAATAAGTTCTTTGAGTATTAAGCCATTTTCAGCTTGTTAGCATGTTTGTAGCTTGTTAGCATGAATGTCCATTTGATTTTAGCTACCTCATTGGGAACCGACAAAACGCATAAATGTCCATTTGATTTTTTAGTTACCTACCTCATTGAGAACTGGCAATGTGAATGATTTCAGGCCAAATTGACAATCGGCGGTAGTTATCATCTAAAACAAAAAAAAGAACATGTCATATGTGTTATGGTAAAATATGAGTAGAGAAATTTAAAGCAACTGGTCGCTATATAAGTTTGAACGTTTAGTTAGCCTTGTGACATAAGAATAGACCTATGGCATGCACATTTTTCAGTTTGGCTTCCTATTTGTTTACCCAATTTGTATTCCAGATTTCAGTTAAAACTTAAATCTATTCTGAACAAATATGTAACATCAGGATGCCATATATTCACCTACTGTGAAATATTGAGCAATAAAAAAGTGTATGGCATGAGACATGAAACTAGAAATCTATGCAATCTTTGGTCGTAAATGACTGGAATAGATAACATTTCTCCGTGAAGAACAAAACAACAAAAAAGAAGAAAAAAAAGTCGATAAATATACCTGTTGACTTTTTAATATTGCCATCAAATATGCTATTTCATGCCACAAGCAAAGGTGCATTTGTGGAGCTATCGTGAAAACCTCTAGGGTGATCAAGTATCATCTGTGCATGCGAGATCATGTATCCGCTTATTACGAGATGTTAAGTGAAGTGTTGATAGTTCTGTCTCATTTCGTAACCTAACTACTCGATATGGAGATTGCATTTGTTCAATTTTGCTCCAAAGTGCTGACCTCAACAACTCATATTTACTAGTTGTATCATGCAAAAGAAAAAAGAAAGTTTCACAACAAATAAGAGTGATTTTCCTGTTCAACTAAGATTCATTGATAAATTCCATTTAAACACACACTAGAGCAAGCACAACTACCCTAACACCCACAATGATTATTAACACTAGCAAATTGGAGGCAACTGTCTTGAGTTCATGATAGTGTCTTGTTTAAGAGTGAAACTGATTTATGTAATTAGAGCATGTATGTGCTGTCCTAATGTGGATTTAAGTACTGAAATACATAAAAGAACATTTGATTTGTGTGCTTAAAAAAATTCCTACCGGTATAGTTTTGGTTAGAAAAATGTTTTCATGCTTTAAATGACCTTTTATGTGAACCTAGACAATGTAAAAGTTTGCATGAAGTATCTATGCTGTCCTAAAAATGATGTCTGCATATTGGGAAGCCGAATTGATTTTGTGGAGATCTCCATGATCGGCTTTCATGATTGAAGCAATAAGTTCTTTGAGTATTAAGCCACTTGATTTTGCCAAGAAGGCTTTTTTGTTAGCACAAGTAAGAAGGTGTAGCTTGTTAGCATGAATGTCCATTTGATTTTAGCTACCTCATTGGAGGGATCAAGAACCGGCCATAAATGTCCATTTGATTTTTAGTTACCTACCTCATTGAGAACGACCGGCAATGTGAATGATTTCAAGCCAAATTGACAATCGTGCAGATGATTATCATCTCCAAAACAATGGTGTCATCGTTCCCTTTCCAACGCATCCGAAAAAGAACATGTCATGTGTTATGGTAAAATATGAGTAGAGAAATTGAAACGAATTGCAACTTGGGGAAGACCATGGCGGTGCAAACATGGCGATGTCCTATATAAGTTTGAACGTTTAGTTAGCCTTGTGACATAAGAATAGACCTATGGCATGCACATTTTTAGTTTGGCTTCTCTAGTTTTGTTTACCCAATTTGTATTCCATATTTTAATTAAAACTTAAATCTATTCCGTAGGAGAACAAATATGTAACATCATGGATGTCATATATTCACCTACTATGAAATATTGAGCAAACAAAAAAAAGTGTATAGGGACAACACAGCGACATGAAACTAGAAATCTATGCAATAGTTACCTTAGTCTGGGGTAAATGACCATTGAAGAATAGATAACATTTCTCAAGGAAGAACAAAACAACACAAAAAGAAGAAGACAAAAAATGAGATACATGTGGAACAAATTGTGGTGTTCGATCATCTCTTCTTCATGTACACGTGTACTCAACACACGCATACTTGAGTGACTTTAATATTGCCATCAAATATGCTATTTCCTATGCCACAAGCAATGCATTTGTGGAATCCTTCATGACAAAAACCTCTAGGGTGATCGAGGAAGTATCACTCTCTTTCTTTAGTGCGCATCATGTAGACGCTTATACGAGATGTTAAGTGAAGTGTTGATAGTTTTGTGTTGTTTTTGAACCTCTCGCCTTAATAGCAAGATCGATATGGAGATTGTGTTTGTTCAATTTTACTCATTATCGGTGCGTGCTGACCTCAACAAACTCATATTTACTAGTTGTATCATGCAAAAAGAAAAAGAAAGTTTCACAACAAATAAGGGTGATTTTCCTGTTCAACTAAGATTCATTGATAAATCCCAGCCCAAACACACTAGAGCAAGCACAACTACCCTAACACCCACAATGATTATTATTATTCAAGAGTGAAATTGGAGGCAAGATTGCGTTGTCTTGAGTCATGACAAATTGTCTTGTTTAAGAGTGAAACTGATTTATGTAATTAGAGCATGTATGTGCTGTCCTAATGTGGATTTAAGAACATTGAAATGCATAAAAGAACATTTGATTTGTGTGCTTAAAAAAATTCCTACCGGTATAGTTTTGGTTAGAAAAATGTTTTCATGCTTTAAATGACCTTTTATGTGAACCTAGACAATGTAAAAGTTATAGATAATTTAAGTATCTTTGCTGTCCTAAAAATTTCATGATTTAATCCTATCCGGTTTGGGAGCTATGAAATGTTGAAGTTTTGTCAAAGGATTTTTCAGAACTTAAAGCAGCCTGCTTTACCGAAGGTATTCAAGGTATGTTTTCTCCGGGAGGCAATGCACCAGTAGGAAACAAACTTTTTTTTTTTTTTTATAGGTATTTCATGATCAAAAGTTATGAGAGATTTTTTTGTATAATTCGACCATGTTAGCTTGAAAATTAGCTCCTGTTGATAACTAAGTAGTTGTAGTGTTTTTCATAAGATTTCCAAATTGTTAAAGAACAATATTTTTGGTTGGCTAGAACTCCATATATGAATTTCTAAACTTTCCTATCAGGTTGTGTCTATGTCTGCGCAGCAATGCTTTTTTATACTTTTCGACCCTGTTAACATAGAAATCAAGTCTGTATTATAACTAGAAAGATGTGTAGAACTTCAAAAGCTTTCCAAAATGTTAAAGAACATAGTTGTCCGTGATCTTGAACTATGGCTATGATTTATTCTTTGGACTGTACTGCTGCTGTTCTGAAATTTCAGATCTTGTAATTACACGATTTGCCTATTTGTATAGCTTCAATAGAGCATGGTTCCTGTATGTGGGCTGTAGACGGTATATAGTTTTCAAACTCCAACTAATATTTTTCTCTAGGTTTAGACTGAGCTTTATTGTTTGAGAAGTTGAGTTAATTAAACTGTAGGGTGAAGCAAATATCTTTCTTTTACACAGCTGTTTTCAACTTGTTAATGCTTGATCAAGTTAACTTTGTTGGTTTCTACTTCTGTGGATCCTTGCTTTGTTATGTCCATCCAAATATTTTAATGGTTAGCATAGAGTTAAGTTAATACACCAAACCTGTTGTGTAGAGGTTCAGCTTATGAAACTATTAAGTGGTCTCCTGCAAATTTATTCTAGTGAAGGCTTTTCTTTTTGGTTTGTTGATCTTGCTTAGGCCGACTATGTTTTTTTGTGAAGCTAGAACATGCTTGCTTATATTATTGCTTTGTTGCTTGCTGGCACGAATCAATTTGCTATTATTAAGTGCAAGTGGCATTCATTTTAGCCTGGCAACTATTAGCTGGTATGTTTGCTTGTCAATTTCAGTTTCATTTTTTAGTAGCTATCTCCATTTGTACCTCTCTCTCTCTGGTGTGTGCGTAACAGCACCAAGGCTGCTCGGCCAAGCCTGCTGATCCGCCAGGACATCTCTGGTGCGTGCGTAGCAGCAGCAAGACTACTACTACTATTATACTGAACTACTACTACTACTCTACTCCACTGAACTACTATTACTCTATCTACTCTACTCTCTTCCCTAGCTGCTGGCTGCAACTCTTAACTACTGGCTGCTACACTTCTCTACTCCTCCTCTACACTACTCCTCTACTATTACTCTATCTACTATTACTCCTCCTCTACTCTAATTCATTATTTACCACATCTAAGTTACCGGATTTTGATGTGCAGGGGTCTTCCAACCATGTGGCAGTAGTCAACTGTTTTTTGAGAAGCAGCAACTGCTTTTTTACACCTTTTTCTCTCTATGTTTGTTAAGCAACTGTTATTTTTTTTGCCAAATCTCCTCTCTCCTCTCCTCTTCTTTGTTTTGCTGATAATGAAATTGTCCAAGTCCATACATTATATGGAATATGAGCTGATGATCAAGAACTTATGAGGAACTTGGCATCATTAGCAGCCGCCCCTACATTACCTTCTCCTCTCTTCTCTGTTATGATGCCTTGATGCTCCAAGTTCAAGATTAGATGATGATTGACATGTTTCTGAGGCCTCTACTACTGCTACTTCTCGTTTTTTTGATATATTGTTGTTTTATAGGACTACTTTGGTTTATAGACTTTTTTTATTTCTTATACCTTCTCGCGTACTTAAAGCACACTTTCTTGCATCTATTAGAACAAAGCGTGAAATAATATCGTAGACACCAGACAATGCAGCTCGATGCCCCGAGCATGATGAGCAGCCAACCTATGAGGAGCAAGCACTAGAGGACCAGCTAACTCAGGAGCAGTTCGATAACGAGTTAGAAAATGATCTAGAAGTGATGCTTACTCAGGAGCAGTGTGACGAGTAGGAAGGGGGAGCAGAAGGAAGAGCAGGAGAGGCCGCTGGAGGCAAAGAAAAAGAGGATGATGATGATGATGACTCAGAAGAGGAATATGAAAGTTCCGAGGATCCTTTCCCACATGAAGCTAGAAAGAGGCCAACGGAGGAAGATTTGGACAAGGATTTTGACCCGAACGAGGAGGTAGGGAAAAAGCCTTAGCTTGTAAATTTTGCTAAAGCTTTGGCTGTGTTTAACTCTGGGCATAATTAACCGAAGACCGAAGACCGAACCGAAAAGACCGAGACCGAGACCGAAAAGACCGAGACCTTCGGTCATGAGTTCGATCCTGGCTCCCAACATGTTAGCAAAGTACCGAACTAAGCGTAGTTCCAGACTTCGGTAATGTCATTATGTGTGATTGTGATTTGTGAGAACTGAGAAAGTTTGTGCTAGAACTTATCATAATAATGAGTTTATTTTATAATATTGTGTTGTTATTTTTTGCCTTCAAATAGCAAGCATCTTTGTTGAAAATTGCTATAGATTACGCTATTGTTTGTGGTTGCTACTCAGGTCGGTTAGTTAGTTCGGTCGTGACCGAGACCGAACTTTGAACTTCCTCGGTCTTTGTTTTTGCAAAGACCGATCGGTCCTGTTTCGATGACCGAATCGGACCGAATGACCGAGGAACCGAACCGACGGTTTAGAAAGGTGAGCTGTGTTACCTTTGCTAACACTTTGACCTATCGATATCTCAGTCCTCCACGAAACAAGAAAAGACGACGTCGACGTCCGCGACATCTCGCTAGACAAGACGGAGTAGAGGAAAGAAGAGCAGAGGCAACAACCACAAAGACGGATCACGATGCCTCTGCTCCATAACCTCAAGACACAACCACGACTACCAAGCCTAAGAGAAAACGAGGGGATAGAAAAGGAAATCTATATCCAGATAAAGCATGCTATGTGATAACGAAGGTCAGGCCAGCAGGAGAGATCCTTGAGCCAAAGGAGTTAAGAGGACGATTCCGTAATGCGATCGGGGCCCTAGTAAGAGATAAATTGAACCCAACAATCCCTAACTAGAAAGAGGTACCAGAGAACACAAAGAATACACTATGGGATAGACAGCTGAAGCTCAATTTTAGATTTTCGGAGGGAAAGCACGAATTGGTAAAAAAACGCTTTCAGGATGATGGGAGAGTCATTCCGACGTTGTATAGCCGTCGATGTCGGGAGGAGCATGGCATGGGTCTTTGATTCAATAGATAAGGACCCGGTGACATACAAAGACTTCATATCGATTCTCAAGACGTATACATATCGACAATCCTCATTAGCTTATATATTTGTATACGTACTTGTAACATTCACTTTTGGATTCTAACAAGTTGTATTTGCTAAAATAATTCGAACAGAGGATTTAGGTTCTATGTCACTAATCATCACGGAAGGCATGATCCAGCAAGAAAGGAAAAGTTGGCTATAAAAACACTATGTGCGGTAAGTGTAACTTACTTCTTCAGTACTCCATTACATGGCTGTCAAAAGCATTACTTAACATTTTTATATGCAAAACACACAATGCCCCAAGCAGAAGACTGGGAGTGTACATTGTGGATACTATATATGTTCTATGATGAGTAACACCGGTACCTACAGAAGACACCCCTTAAGGGTAAGTTTGAACCTCTTCACTCGTAGTATGAAAAATTCGTACATGGTATGAAATACTAAATCGAAACTTGTTCTCTTATAGTGGAGAGAAGAGAAAGAAATGAAAAGAGACCCATACAAGGATGACCAACTCTTAGAGCTCGTCGGCGACCTTTGCAACTTCATATTGGACCAGATTGTACACGTCAGAGGCGCCTACCATGACCGAGAGTCTGGCTTAGGTAGAAATCCTCAGTACCAACACCTTCGTGAGATTGAAAGGCTAGCTTTAGGACGTTGATAACAATGTGTATGGAATTTGTATATTTAATAATGGGTTGTATATATTCTTGTGAATTGGACTTGTAATTGTAGTTTATATAATACTCTTGTGCTTATAGTTGTGGTCGCGGGGTGTTCGGCAACGCGAACGTGGTTCGGAACGTTAGTCGTGGGGCGTTCGGTAACGCGAACGCGGTTCGGAATGTTGGTCGCGGGCGTTCGGCAACGCGAACGCGGTTCGGAACGTTGGTCGCGGGGCGTTCGGCAACACAATTTTGAATTGTAAATTTGAATTTGTTTTGCGGGAAAACGTACTGTAAGGGACGGTTCTAGATTGAGCCGCTCCTATAAACAAGTAGGTACTACAGAGCCGCCCCTACAAATCGATTTGTATACATGATTTATAGAGACGGTTCGGTAGGAGCGACTGGCCAAACCGCCCCTACAAACATTTACAAGCCGCCCCTAAAAATCAATTCTGCAGCAGTGATCAGAGACGTGCACTTTGTTATCTCGGTTGGTCGCCTCTGGTAGGCGAATGAATAAAAGAGATAGCTTGCTTAATCACTAGCTTTGGACAAGGATATGGATGGAAATAGAAAATAGAATAATGGATATGGATTATGCTATGCGCCACCAACACCATATCGCGCGCGCAGGACTCTATGTAACCTGCTGCTAAGAGTAATCTACCTCCGTTCCATTTTATCTAGCGCATACGTATATTAAGATTCAAACTTTAAAAACTTTAACCAATAATTAGGCTAATAATTTTTACCTATTATAATACAAACTATATGATTAAATTTATAAAGAATTATACTACCCAATGATTATAAGTTTATAAGCATAAATAATATAATATAAAATAAACGAATTATCAAAGTGTAATCTAGGAGACCGTGTCATTCTAACCTGCGCCAAATAAAATGGAACAGAGTGAGTATAATCCCTGTTAACCGTGTAGGCATGTGTTTTTTTTTATAAAGAAAACTTTATTAAAGTCAAGATCGCGAGTTGATACAAGGACCTTATAAAAAAATTGAAAAGACAAGACACACCAATAACACTCAATTCGAGGAATAAACTTTCACCCAAATATCCGAGTAAAGAACTTGTCCAAAATAAGGCTTTAGTTGTAACTTGTAACGGTCTGCCGTCTGCACAAGGATGGGGAGGAGAGGCCAAGCAGCGTGTGTGCGCGTTGGCGGAAGCAGAAAAGAAAAGAGTAAACATTGCAGAAGAAGAGCAGAATGAACTTGTTCCCGGAGCCCAATGCAAGAGGGCCAAGTTGTATGATGGCAGTAATATAAGAAAGAGAAAGAAAAAGACGCTTTTATACAAGTCGCCTGGTTGAAGAATTCAGATGCTGTTCAAAAAAAAAAAAATCAGATGCAGACGCTAGTTAGATAAGGAAACATTTGTGGCTTCTAGTGATGAAATGGATCGAAGGTTTATACCTATACGGGTGCAAGAGGCGAAGAAGGATGGATGCCGTGACAGTACTGAGAGTCAGAGTCGCCCATAGCCCATCTACTATCTATGTGGACTGTATGTGGAGTGGAGGTTTGCTTGATAAATAAATTTATAAGATTATCTTAAATTAGTACTTTAATTTGATCGAATTTTATAAAAAGAAGAGAGCCCCAAGACTTAGAACACAAAATCAATATCATTAAATACATCATGAGAACCGAGCGGGGGGCTCAGTTGGTCAGCTGAGCAGGGGCTTAGGCTGCCCGCGCGGTTCGAGCGCTAGCTCCCTCGCGGCGCCTCACCTTTCTTCTTAAGAGTATCCCGGAGACTCGCCCGTGTGTTTTAAAAAAATGAAATACATCATAAAATATGTTTTTATAATATGTTCATTTGATATAATAAATATTTTTTATAAATTCAAGGAAACACAAGAAGCTTGACTTAAGATAACTCTAGAAATTAATTTGTTGAGAGAGAGAAAGTATTTGTTTTTAATGTTGAATGATGTGAGATATAGAAGGGCGGCTAAAATCCTCATGTCGCCTGCCCGCCGTTAACTTTTGTCGTCGCCCCTTTTAATTTACTTTAGAGATTAATTAACTTTATGAAAATTAATTAAAAATGGTGGCGGCGTGAACTTTGGCCAGAGGTTAAGCTTGCTTTCCGCCGGGTAACTTGAAAGGCCAATGCAAGTTGTTGTTGTTGTTGTTTTTGATAAGGCCAAGGTGTTGTTGAATTACTAAAAGCAGAGCAGACCTGTCATTGATTCGATCATAACTAAAGGATTTGACGAGTAATGAGACCTTTTCCGCTTTCTTTTCTTTAGAAGCTCAAATCCAGGCAGGCAGGCATATACTACTAGTACCTTGCTTGCAAGGTAAGGTAATATTATTATTTGATTTGATTGATGTTTATTAACAGTAGCACGCATCAGATGGAGATACACTACATGTGACGACTAGTTAGTTTTAATAAATATGTTATATACTACTGTTGATGACTACATATATATACATCTGCAATTGAATTGGCCCTTGTTTAGTTTTTCAAAATACACTATACAAAAAGAAGATTTCTCGTCACATCAAACTTACGGTACATGCATAGAGTACTAAATGTAGACGAAATCAAAAACTAATTGCACAGTTTACTTTAACTTTGCGAGATGAATCTTTTGAGCATAATTAGTCAATGTTTTGATAATAATTCATAAATACAAATGAAATGCTATAGTGAAAAATCGTACACTATACAAAGTTTGTCGAACTAAACGCGCCCTTGATTCGCGGATGGATGGATGCATGCGGTCAAAGTTTGAGATACATAGGTCAAGGATTATAATAGTGATGTCGCATCGTCCATGTGATGTGATCCTATTTAGAATCAATTAAATAAGGCCCTGTTTAGATCCCATCTAAAATAAAAAATTTTCAAGATTTCCTGTCACATCAAATCTTACGCCTCATACATGGAGCATTAAATGTAGGTAAAAAGAATAACTAATTGCACAGTTTGTCCGTAATTAACGAGACGAATCTTTTAAGCCTAAATAGTCCATAATTAGACAATTTTTGCCAAATACAAACGAAGTGCTACAGTAGCCAAAAAGCCAAAAAAAATCGCATGTAAACGGGGCCTAAACTAGGGTATACTCCTACTTTAGCAGTAGCAAGTAATAACGGATAATCTGTGATCCTATTTAGAATCAATTAATAAATAAACTAGTAGCAATAATAATAATTTATAGATATGTAAAATTAAACGGAGGATCGTAGAAGGTTTACGATGAATGAATAATTAAGCAGGCAATATACGGAACACAATAATAATGATACTAGTGTTTTATTGGAGTACAAGTACAATAATACTAGTGGGTTGCAGTAGTACAAGCCGAATAATAGAGCAGGAGCAGCAGGACACGAGGAGGAACGCGACGTCGCCATGGATCAGCGGCGGCGACGACGAAGCTACTCCTGTAGGTGGCTACTAGGTGATGATGGGCCTTGGTGGGGGTGGCCCACGTACAATACGTAGGTATACGGTACGTACAGGATACACACACGACTAGAGTAGTACTCAATGACGACGATAGTGAAAGAAAAGGCGCGAGCAAAAATCCAATATAATATACGACGACGACGACGACGACGACGGCTTGGGTGATGGATGGATCTGATCTGATTAATCCAATCCAATTCCCATGGATGGGAATCGATCGATCAGAGTCAGAGGGCGAGGAGGAGGCCCGGCAGCGAGTTGGTGGCGCTGTCGGGGCGGCGGCTCTGCCACACGCACTTGGCGGATGCGGAGGCGGCGACGGCGGCGAGGCGGGTGACGGTGAGGTCGGTGTTGAAGTACTCGCGGAGCTGGGTGATCACCCCATCGGGGCCCACGGTCCAGGCGTGCACCCAGTAGCACCGCCCCTCCTGCCCCTCAGCGATGACGGTGCTGCTGCTGGTGGAGGTGCCGAGCGCGTCCACGGAGCGCGGGACGAAGCGGAAGCCGCTGCCGCTGCCGCTGCCGCCGGTGAGGAGGCGCATCATGTGCTGGTGCTTGGGCGGGCCATGGAACCACCACTCGAGGTCGGGCGCGAGCAGCGACTGCACGGCGGCGTGGTCCCGGGCGTTGAGCGCCTCGTACAGGCGGAGGACCAGGAACTTGTTGCGCTGCTCCGGAGTCTCCGGCGGGTCGATGCCTATCTCGTCGCCCTCTCCGGCGGTGGCGCCGCGCACTGGTCCAGCTCCAGCTCTCTCCAGCTTAGAAGTAGAAGACGCCGCCAGCTCCTTAATTACGCTAGGACAGACGACGGTGGTTGGGTCGGGGTTACAATAAAATGTGCGTGTGCGTGTGCGTGGGCGGCGCTAACCCACGGGGGCTCGCCTGCCTTTTATAGACAGATCCAGCCCAGACCTGCTGAGTAGCCGCTGACGCGCAAACGGACGCGGACACGCGGCTGGGTGGTGGTGCTTCCGTGCGCGCGCGTCCCAGCCGGAATCCGGAACCCGCAAGCGTTCCGAGTTCCGACTCCGCTCGCACACGGCGCACAAGCTAGTCTGATGCCTGGACCAGGACGACCACCCAGGAGAAGGACGGAGCTGTTTGGACCCTGACGCGCCGACCAGGCCAATTCACACTTCGCAATGCAAATGGAGCTGGAGGACCGCCGTGTCTTGCTATTACTACCTACCTCTACCTGCCTGCTCATCCATCACCATTCATCCTTCTGTTTCTTTTTTTTTCCCCAACTCATGCATGCATGCATGATCCTCAGTTTGCCACGTTAACTTCATAATTACTCTTCAGATCAGAATATTATCAGATGAATTCCTGGCCTGTAATAACGGCATGCGGCAGCCGACTCTCCATTAAGATCCCACTGCATGTGAGGCTGTGTTTAGTTTGCGAAATGAAAATTTTTAGATGTCACGTCGGATATTTCGGGGATGTCGGAAGGGTTTTCGGATACTAATAAAAAAAACTAATTACATAGCTCGCCTGGAAACTGCGAGACGAATTTATTAAGACTAATTAATCCATCACTAGCGCATGGTAGTTACTGTAGCACTTATGGCTAATCATGGACTAATTAGTCTTAAAACATTCGTCTCGCGATTTTCAATCAAACTGTGCAATTAGTTTTTTTCATCTATATTTAATACTTCATGCATGCATGTGCCGCAAGATTCGATGTGATAGTTTAGGGCGAAATTTTTTAGGAACTGAATCAGGCCTGAGTAGTGGAACCACCCAAGCAAGAAATATTGATATAATATAATTGACGGTGCTTCTTGACGTGTTATCCACAAATATATACATTGTAACCCACTAGCCCTATCTAGTACACCACTTCACACGCACGCACGCCTCATCCACAGTTCCACACCATCAAACTGCTTGCTTGGTGCATAGTACAAATCAATACTTTGTCAACCTCTCCCCAACACATATAATCCGCCAAAAGCTAAATACTTTGTCCACCTCCTCAAGAAATCAAATCAGCCAAATGTTGCTTCCTACTTCTTCTCTTTGCATCATTCATACATAGAAGCATGCAGTAGCACTAGGATTCCTAAGATTTGGGGTGTTTTTCCACACTCATTCGTATAGCTCCATGGATCACCGTCAAGTCCAGACTTAATAATCACTCTCCAAAAAAGGACCCAACATCAGGCAATCAACAATCGCCCTGTTCGTTTGGACTTGTTTGACTTATAAGCCATACTTTTTCACTCAACGAACAATATTTTTCTCTCACACCAAATCAGCCAACGATACTTTCAGCCATGACTTATCAGCTAAATGATTGAGCTCGCCTACCATTGCTGGTTTCTACAATTGACAATGATAGGACGGGTCTATCTTCGACCTAGAGGGTCACTGCCAGATCTAGCCTCTACCTAACATTGATACCATGGGGTCGCTTTTAGTTTAGTGGCCTCATACTCTTAGGATTCATATCCGAAGAACGACGCCCTATTCGCTTAGGTTTGTTTGGCTGATAAGCCATGGCTGAAAGTACTATTGATTGATTTGGTGTGAGAGAAAAATATTATTCGTTGGCTGAAAAAATACGACAAACAAGGCCAAACAAACAGGGTGCGAATCGCCGTAGATCTTAAAGTGTTACACCTCTTAGATCAGAAAAGTCTATGTCGATTGGACAGAATTATTTTGCTAGGCACCCTGGTCAGGTGATCTTAGCATAACGTATTGGCATAGCCTGTTTGGCGTTGGTGGGATCGGAAGGCGGGCATACTGATATACTCCACGTACGAGCCACGTGGTGCAAGCAAAGCTAGCATATGCAGTTTGCCGCGCCTTGCCGGGCGTAGTAGTCGTTCCCTGAAACCGTGATGCAAAACAAAAGCAAAGCGGCCAGAGGCAAGGAGGTGTGGATGGATCATGCATGGGTGCTAGCTAATTGGTCATCAGCTAGGGTCATGGATGGATCGAGTTGTGATGGTAGCTGCTGCCTGCCGGTGGTCACCGCGCACCGCCACCGCAAAAGCAATGTACAGCGGCAAGCGCAGGCCCACCCGGGGGAGTGCCATCCGGCCTGGATGGAGGACCCGGCCGCAATCAGAGCGAGTGTTGTGCATATGGGCCATGGCGTGCCTCCTCTCCTCCCGCGTCAGCTGCTGATTGGAGAAGAGGAGAGGAGGCAGAGGGATCCAGGAAGCTGCCCCGAAGCTTCCTTCCTTGCCCATGCATGCACACAGCACCACCACACCTGCGTGCTCTGCTCTGCTATCCCCCACCGCTAGCTAGCTAGTAGGCTGTGCTGTGCTGTGCTGCTGCAATAGCGACGCGACGCGACGCCTCCTCCGATCCTGAGTAGCGGAATCATGCATGCATTGCATTCTCATCATTCAGCAGCCGCCATATGGGATGCCATCCAGGCGAGACGACCAGACCAGACCATGCATGCATCCATCCCAGCTGGCCCCTGCGTGCGTGTACAACCCGGCCATTAAGGCCTGTTTAGGTTAAAAAAATTTTGCGTAGTATCCATCACATCGAATCTTATGGCACATGCATAGAGTACTAAATGTAGACAAAAAAAAACTAATTACACAGTTGAGTGAGAAATTACGAGACGAAACTTTCAAACATAATTAGTCCATAATTAGACACTAATTACCAAATATAAACAAACAGGCTACAGTACCCAAAACCCAAAAATTTTGGCATCTAAACGCGGCCTAATTTGATGCATTTTGAATTCCTCACTATAAGGGCCTGTTTAGATCCCAAAAATTTTTGCGCAGTACTCATCACATCGAATCTTGCGACACATGCATGGAGTACTAAATATAGATGAAAAAAACTAATTACATAGTTGGATGAGAAATCGCGAGACGAAACTTTTGAACCTAATTAATCCATAATTAAACACTAATTATCAAATACAAACGAAAGTACTACAGTAACTAAAACCTAAAAATTTTTGCATCTAAAGGCGCCCTAGCAAGCTCGCTCATCGATGCTCCCACGTCACCCTCTCCATCTGCCCACTCGCCCAACCCGTAACACACACACACAAGCACATCAGCCACCATCCCAGAATAGAAGAGAAGAGAGTTCCAACTCGATATTTACATTTCCGTGAGCGTGCAAACCAGCTGAGCTACGCAAGATGTAAGTATATATAATAACTAACATTATTAATTCTTTTAACTACATATCTACGAATCTTATCTCGTATATCTGATACTCAAACCAATCTTAAATGAAATAGTTGTTAACTGCAAAGTTGTACATCTCGTCGAGTACTATCGCTTTGATATTGACTTTGTTTCCATCTGACTTTGTTAATCATGTCAAATCTGATATGACAACTTATATTCAATATTTGGACTCATAAGCCATCTCAAATCAAAAAGTCGTCGACAACAAAAATTTTAGATCACTTTGAACTCTACGGTTTAATATAAAGTTTATTTTAATCAAATCTCATCAGAAAAAGTTATATATTTTTTATATAATAATTATTACTATCGATTTACGCCACGAACCGACAATGATAGATGGACTATCACCGCCGGTTGAAGCCACTGACCAGGCGGTCGAAACCACGGACCAGCGGTGATTCCTAAAGTGATTGTAAGTTCTTTAATGGTGAACAACGAAGGAAGCTTACGTACACGCACATTTATTTGTACTCACTCACTCAGTCAGTCACGTACTATACCACCTTACGCTTACGAATGAACGATTTGGAGACAGACAATACAATACCTTGACAATGCAAACTTGCAAAGGTGTCCACATCCTCCGCAAGCTTAAGTCCGCATACAGCCAAAAATTTGATGTGCATGCATACATGAGCTGATGGACAACACAACACACCTACCGTTCAAAGCTAGCTAGCATAATTAAGGGTATCGATCGGTAGAAAATAATCACTATGTTCGCTTGTTGGTTTCAGTCAGGACTTATTCAACCAGCCAACAGTGTTTTTCTCTCACAAAAAATAGCACCAGCCAGCCCAAACAGACACCAACACCAACCAGTGAACAGGGTGAATAACACAAGAGTCGAAATCTCCAAAGTGATGGGTGGATCGATATATAGTGTATAGGTTCCATCACACAAGAAAATGTATGTTAGCCGTCGGTACATAAGGGCCTGTTCTTTTCCACGGGAGAAGGGACTAAAGACTAAATTTTAATCCTAATTAGTCCCTTGCAACCAAACACTAGGCACTAAATTAGAGTAGTCCCTTGGAGAGCTGCTAATTGGGACTAAAGGGCCCAAATTAACACCCCTTGCCCCTCAATCATTGCTCCTAGCGCCCTCATCCACCCATCCCGAAACCCTCAGCGCCACTCGCTCCCTCGCCCTCTCTCTCATCCTCTCCGCCACTCGCTCCGGTAGTGCGGACCCGGCGCCGCCGCTCCCCCTCCTCCCGCGAGCCCTCACCGTCCTCAGTCGGTCCGCTCGCCGCCGCCGCATCTCGCCCGCACGTCGCCACCACGGCTCTCCCTCCTTCCCACACCGCATCCGCCATGGACGGTTACGGGAACAACTAAAAGGATTACTTTGCCGGGTCTTCTTCCTTCCCCACCACCGGATCTGAGCCCTACCCTCAAATCCCCGGTAACGACGAGTTCAGCATGTACTCCCAAGCTCCTTCTTCTCCCTACGCCTCCCCCAGCCTCTCTGCTCCACGGACGCGGATGGAGAGCCTAGATCTAAACTCCCAGGCTGAGTTCCCCAACCTCAACATCTTCCTTAACCAGGGGCAGTTGTCGTCGAAAGCATTTTGGGTCAGCATTGGGCTCCCTCCCCTTGGCCCTTGCGGCAGATCTGCTCATGGCCAGTTCCAGCCTCCACGACCAGTGCATACCGGATCATGTTCCAGAACTAACCGTGGAGGTAGCCATGCTGTGCGCCTAGGAGGTAGCCGTCATGGAGCTCTTTTTACCGGAGCGACATCCGGTAAACTGCCAACAACATCCACTCCTCAAGGTTTGCCACATTTTGGAATGGGCGGTGGTGGCCGCGGGGTCCGGATGAGGCAGATGTTGTCCTGTGCATCCACATCTGCCGCCAGCAACTCCGACACCATGGATATGGACGGAGAGGATGACGATGACAACGAAGGACCCGATGAGATTGACCCTGCGTCGGTAAGATCCAAACCCTATACCCTATTTTTTTTGTAAAAATCCTATTTTTGATTGTGTTTTGGTGATCTCCAGATGATTATTTAGCATGGATTTGTGATGAACCTATTGCCATTTTGTGCTTAAGTTATCTGTTACATGAAAACTACATGTATGTTTTTGTGCTTATGTTTCTAGATCTATTGAGCTTAAACTTCTGTGTCACAATATTAGTGTGTAGAATAGCATCATGAGTTTATAATTTAGTTGGTTGGCTGTCTATAGCATGGATATGTGATGAGCTTAAGTTTCTGCATGTTTTTGTATCATTGATGAAAGTTATTTTGATATGTCATGTCCTCTTTTCATCTTTTTTAGAAGAAAATTGACAAGGTCAATTGGTCCGATCAAAACATTACCACTTTATGTGAACTGTATGTTGAGGAAATGAACGCTGAAAACTAGAACCAGGGAACAATGGCAACTAGAGGTCTGAATATAATTAAAAGCCAATATGAAAAGATAACTAATCTGAGGCATAGTAGAAAACAATTGAAGAAACGAATCAATCATTTGAAGCCGGTGTGGCGTTTTGGGGACAAACTGATGAAGAACACAGAGTTAGGCCGTAAGTCTGATGGAACAATTGATGTAACGCCGGAATGGTGGAAAAATGAATTGAAGGTACTTTTGCACTATCTAACTTCTGTCAAAATTAGATTTGTGAGTTCATTGTGACTAAATCTGTGCATTACAGGGATGGCCTGCAGAGTGCAAGAAGTTTCAATGGGGCTAGCCTGCTTATTTCCCCTACCTAGAGCAGATGTTCAAAGGGGTAGTGCTAGATGGCTCTACGTACATCTTGCATCCCAATACCATTTTTAGCACAAGGATATGAGCAGCCATAGGAGGCAGGGGCTATGGTAGGGAGAGACCGATGGTTTTGAAAACAGACCAATGAGTAGTTCCAGCTGCAAGAGGGGCAGCACAAGCACAACTACTTCTGGTGAGAGTCCATCAAAGAAGAAAAAAGAACCACTGCTGAAGACTATGTTCTCTGGTATAATAGAAAAGTTTGATGAGAACAGGAAGGCTGCAAATGATAATCTGGCCTAGTTTAGGAGCAGTAAAGACGAGCTCAAGGAAGCCATGAAGTTGAAGGAAAAGGAGCAGATGTTAGGAGATGTTTGGCAATGGTCAAGGAGTGTGGAGTAGATAACAAATCAGATGAATTCTTCATTGCTATAACTTTGTTTAAGAAAGAATATTATCGGCAGGTCTTCTATGAAATTGATACACTGGAGGACAGATATGTGTGGTTGTAGAAATGGGTTCAGAATGGTGTAGGAAAGCGCTAGATAAGTGCATTTCTGTATGTGTGATGAACCTATGCATATTTGATGAACCTATGCATTTGTGTCGAACCTATGTGTTTGTGATTAACCTATGTATTTCAGTTCAATGATTTGGCTTATGATGATGTTTGATTGCTTTGTGATTGCTTCATGATTGATTTGGCAGTGATTGATTCGGTATTCATTGATGTGTTCAGGTTGATGATGGTAATGCTGCACATGGTTCTAAGGATGATTCACATGACAACGATGATTCATCTTCATCATTAAGTGATGATTCATCGTCAACTGATTCTGACGAGGAGGATGCAGTGCTAGAGTACCAAAAGAGGAGGCGACAAATAGTTGTCCCTGCTTGCACTCTAGGTATGTATCACCACAAGCTTTACATGAATAGATATGAATGTAGAGTACCTACAGAATCTAGTTACCAATGGGTCACAAGAACCTTAGACCATAGGACACAATGCTATAGAATGTTTAAGATAAGGAAAAAGTGCTTCGATAAGCTTCATAGTGTGTTTCAGAGTTCATATGGATTGAAGTCCACATGTAAGATGACATCAATCGAAGCTTTAGGGATATTCTTATGGATGTGTGCATCGCAACAATCAGTTATGCAAGCTGATAACCGGTTCACACTTTCACTATGCATAGTTAGTAGGAAGTTTGATAGGGTATTGACTTGTGTGTGCAAACTAGCAGCTGATATAATTAGGCCAAAAGACCTAGAATTTAGAGCTGTGCATAAGAGGCTGCAGTCTCTTAGGTTTGCTCCTTTCTTTGATTAGTGCATTGGATCACTAGATGGAACACATGTGAAGGTAGTGGTGCCAACAAATTAGGTAGTACATCATATGGAAAGACATGGGTACACTAGTCAGAATATGTTGGGCCTTTGTGATTTCGATATGAGATTCACATTTGCTGTTGCGGGATGGCCTGGATCGGTTCATGGCATGCGGGTATTCAAAGATGCAATTGACAAGTATGGCGACTGGTTTCCACATCCACCTGAAGGTATTGATTTGTCATATTACCTCTTGTTTAATCTAAATGCTCTTACTTTGCATTTGGCTTACAACAAATTGCAATAGTGTAGGAAAGTTCTATCTTGTCGACTCGGGTTACCCAAACCGACCGGGTTATCTAGCACCGTACAAGGGTACAAAGTATCATGTCCGGGAGTATCGATAAGGACCCGCCCTAAGAGGTAAAAAAGAGCTATATAATTATGCACATTCTTCACTTCGAAATGTCATCGGGCGATCATTTGGAGTGTTGAAGATGAAGTGGAGGATTTTGTTGGACTTACTGAATTATCCGATGCCAAAGCAAAGCAAAATAATTCTCGCGTGCATGGCCCTTCATAATTTCATAAGAGAGAATGACCCTGTTCAGCTTACCCTATATTCGGTTTGTTCGGCTTGTTTTTTTAGCCGGAACAATGTTTTTCTCTTACAACAATTCAGTCAGAATAATGTTTTTCAGCTAATTTTAGTCAAGTTTTAGACCAGCGAACGGGGCCAATGATAAGAAGGATAGGGACTTTAAGATGTGTGATGAAGATGAAAACTACAGTACAATGGAAGAACCATCATCTAGTCAAGCTAATTGAGCTAGTACTACTCATGCCGGTGAAGATCAAAATATGAATCAGTTTAGGGATTGGATAGCCGATGGTTTGTATGCTAGAAGGTAGCTTTGATGATTTATAATAATGGAGATTGTAGAACTGCCATGAACACTGTTTTGAATAAATAAATTTTGATGATTTTTAAACTGACCAGCAGCGCGGCCAGTGAGCGACGCACCCGCGGCTGGACCACGCCAGTGCGGGAACATGCAACCGCACGGGAGCAGCCAGCAGGTGAGTGAGCAGAGATGGATGCATTGATTAGGGGCTCTTTGGACATTGTTCAGGTGCATTAATGATGTTTAGTCCCTTCTAAAGAACACGCTCTAAATAGGCGTATGATTTAAACAAGAGTTATGGTTTCCTTTCCTTTTCTTGCTTCGATCAATTCAAAAAGACTAGGCTCCGTTCGCGTGTTTTTAAATTCGATTTGATTCGCTTTTTTTTCATCCAAAACAGTGTTTTTCTCTCATAAATTCCTCCACAATTTCTCTAAATCATCTAAATTTCTCCATAGTTCCACCAAACGAACAGGCCCTGATACTACTACTTATACGTGGGCCACATTCCAATGCGTACGTACGTCATTCTCTCTATATATTGGATCACTGCTCAGATCATGGGACACATCTGCATATATGATGATGCATGCATGCATGACTCTTCTTGAGTTGTTATGTATCAACCGTCATCTTGTATCTCATATATACGATCGAGTAAATAAGTACGGTCGTAATTTGTACACATATGCGTGCATATCCGATAAGTTGTACTCTACATCAGGTGATTTGCTGTGGCGTGCATATCTTTCAAATTGCTGATGATGGTTGCTAATTTCATTAAAAAAACAGCAATTAGTAGTGACCAGTACTCGTTTTGTCCTAACCTATTCCGATCCCCCCCGAAACCTACTTAATCGCTCGCCATTATGCTAGCTTTACTAAGTTCATCCCCGTTTCAACCACGGTTTCTGTTACATATATGTCAAAACTGCAAAAAAAGACACTAATATCAGTGACACATTTTGTAGCTAGCTAGGGCAAGCGGTGGTTTTCTTTTTAGCCAGCCTTGCATATGAATCCTTATATATTTCAGTTTCAAATAAAGCTGGACTTGATGACTAAATATATTGTCAAATTCTATATTTTTGGTTAGTTGTTAACTACTAGGAGCAGCTCTATCCAAATTTCGTCATCGATACCATCTCGAATTTGCCTCTGATCCAAGGATATATTTAGTAGCCAGCTAAAAAATAAGTTATTCTGTAGCCACCTTTATTTACGATAATTTTATATACTAATTTACGATAATGTCAATACATATTTACGATAGTTAGGTTACTATAACACATGGATATATTTACCATAACGTTATAGTAAACCACTTAGGAAGGAGTTACTGTACTATCATAAATTAACATAGTAATTATCGTAACTCAAAATGGCTATAGAATAAGTTATTTTGTAGCCAGCTACAAAGCAGTATATATATATATATATATATATATATATATATATATATATATATATATATATATATATATATAGTCTGTGTGTATTTTACATTATGAGTCAGCAGTGACCAAAGCAGTGTACATGTTACGTTGGTGACTAGCTAGCGAGAACGTACAATAACACGGCAGATGCCCACAGCAACACGCTAGCTATACTCTCTCCGTAAAAAAAAACCGTTCCTTAATTTCTACAAGGCACACGCATATAAAAATTAAAACTTTAAAATCTTCGATCAATAATTAGCTTCTATTTTTAACATAATACAAATTTGATATGGTTAGATTCGTAAGCCCATTCAATAATTCAATAATTATATATTATAAGTCTAATAATATAATATAAAGTAAATGAATAGTCAAAGTGTAATTAAGAAGACCATACCGTTCCAAACCGCGTCTTATAAAATAGAACCAAGGGAGCAAGTATAATTCTCACTTATCGATGAGTCAAATAAATTATGAAATATATTTATTTTCATAGTAAATCTAATTAGAGACATAAATGTTGACGCTTTTTTATAAACTTGATCAAACTTAGAAATTTTGACTTATCTAGAACCTAGAAATGAATTTTCTTTTAGCTGAAGGATACATATATGCTTATGATAGATGTGGGAGGGAAAGATGCGTCTTGCATGACGTCCAGACAGACAGCAACCGGAACGATTGATTGATACGCCGTCTCATCAAATCATCACTCCCAGCTTCCTGTAATTAATTACTAACTGACGATACTTGTCTGCTTATATATACGTCGGCCGATTACCAAGAAGACAAGCTACTACCCGATATTATAACAAGTCGTCTGATCTGATATATATACGACGACAGACATGTTGCCGTTCGTCACGGACATGTTGCCGGAGAGCTCGATCGATCGATATACAGGCGCCAATTTCTATGTAAATCTAAACGCCCCCATCCCGAACTTATAATCGTATGATGTAAAACTGTACGAGGCTCTGCCTTCTATCAACCGGGTTCTCTCGGTACCTGTAGAATGCAATACAGGTGGGGATCCATTGCGATCCCCCGAAGTTGACGTAATTTTTTTTTGCATGCGTGTGTTGTGTTTAGACTTTAGAGAGAGACTCTCACACGCACAAGAAATGATCGATCATCCACCGTCATGGTCCGATCGAAATGCCTCCCAGCTTATCTCGTCGATAAGATAAGACAAGACAAGACCGAGCCCACCTGGTCTACATTTTAATTAATTTTAAACTAACCCATCCAACTTGTGCTACCTCAAAACGCTTTAGGATTTTATAAGAGTTAAATGTACTAGAGGTCCATAAACTTGTATGTGTGTTTCAATTAGATCCATCAATTTTAAAAGTGGATTTCTAGGTCTATAAAATTTTAAAGTTATTTATCATAGGTCCATACCCCTCCACATATGCATCATATGTTGACGTGTCATGCCACATATGTGTCTTCCCTTTTTCCTCTCCCACTCAATCTCTCGGACACATTTCATCGAGTAGGTCCTGGGCGACCTTGAGCTCGCGCACGCCTCGATTCTCATGCCCGTTTCCACCAGCCACTTCAACTGCTTGTCTGCTTGTCGTCAACACCTGGGTGCAGGCTCATGATTGAATGCAGCAGCAGTGTCGTGATGGCGTTGACGCACAACGTCCAAGCGAGTGCGAGTTCCTCTGAAAATGCGCCAAGGTCATCCTTGCCAGCAGTCGGCATGCAGGACAAGTGGACAACGTCGGCCGCACCATGGACACCGAGGTCGACCTAGACAAGCTCTAGATGATGGAGCGAACAATGTTGGAGTGCGCAGCGGAGGTGATCTTAGCGTTCAACAATAGCTACTGACCGAGCAAGGAGGTGTTCCTGGCTCAGCCAGAGCTCTAGTTCACTGTCTTCTCCATCAACAATGCACGCGTCCCAGGCATGCAGTACATACCGACTAAGGCCAATGAAAACATGAAGATATTTTATGGAACATATAATTAATTTAATTAGTCCAAATCTGCTATGGGGTAGTATACGAGTTATAACACACGACAGCAGTGCACGACGTCCTCCGTTCGCTTCATCGTCGTGCATGACATGACCTCGATCACCACCTCTCATGAGCCATGTTCTTGTTCGGCGGTCTACGATCGGCACTCGGCAGCCATCCTGAGTGGCTGCACACAGCACACCATGGCGCGCCACATGTGCCTGACGTGCTGTACAACAACATGACCTCCCTCAGCCGGTCAGCCCCCTAGATGAAGATGCGTGGAGCAGAGGGCTCGTAGTACCGTGCTGCTCGCATCGTCGGACCTCACGGACTTCGACCGCGTCATGGTGGTCAGCGCACGGTTCCACGCGTGTGGTGGCCTCTCTCAAGCACGCTGTGCATCGGTGCATGGGTACCTAGACGCCGACTCCATTCTCTACATGAGGACATCCTGTATGTATAGGTATATCCAAAGCCACGATCCTCGGCGTGTACGCGTAGTACGGGCGGTGGCTGAGGAGCTAGCTTCTTGCGCGCTCGCTTCAACACCATCAGGCCGAACGCCATCACAATGCCACCACTACTGGCTACTCCGTTCGCTCGCGAGGCTTAACCCAGGTGTCGACAATTAATGAGCAGCTGAACCATGTGTCTAGTTGAAACGGGCATGAGGACTGAGGAAACAGAGGTGTACCGCAAGCTCTACGTCGCTCACGACCTGCTCAATGAAATATGGAAGAGAGCTGAGGGAGAGAGAAAAAAGGGAGAGACATGAGAGAGAAGACGCACACGTGACACGCCACATCAGCATAAGATGTATATGTGGAGGGGTATAGATCTATAGTGTACAACTTTAAAAGTTTATGGACCTAGAACTCCACTTTTATAGTTGATGGACCTAATCGAAACATCCATGCAAGTTTATGGACCTCCCGTGCATTTAACTCATTTTATAATTTACCTAGGTATTTATAGGATCGAGACGGCGGACCAGAGGGGGGGTGAATAGTACTTTCTAAAAAAATAATCGCCCTGGCTAATCGAAACAAATACGAAATTATAACTATCGGTCTAACCAAGGCTATACTCCTCTATCTAAGTTCTCTAGCACCTTAGAAAAGATCATAATTAGGCAACAAAAGTGTCGTGCTAGCTAGAGCTCATCTAACTAATTTAGCTTATAAGGTCACACAAACCTATACAATTAGTACTTCACACAACCCAGGAACCTCCTACACAATTCTAATGAGCAAAAGCATAAAATCACCTAAGCTCACTAGCAATGTCCAATAACACGGCTATACAAGCCAAATTATATGGCATAAATTACTTAGCTACACAAATCAAGCAATGTGACTAACAAAGTTACTAAAACTAAATTAGCCACGCAAGAGAGTTACTTCTATGCTACACAAGCAAGAAGCACTAATACAAAAATGATTTGTAGCAACATCCCTTTTTTTAGAGGTGGCTCTATATTGAGCTGTCCTCACAAATGCCTCCCAAAATGAGGCTGCTGGTGTTATTAGCCGCTCCTACAAATGGTCCGATTTGTAGGAATGGTTCTATATCTAGCCGCCCCTACAAATAAACGCTAAATATTAAAAATGAAGCACTGAAATTTAATTTTTTCAAATGACCTCAAATGGAGAAATGTCCAAAATAAAAGTTGTAAATCTCAAAAAGTTATGAAACATTATTTTTTACAACTTTTCCATTTGAAATCATTTACTGCTTTAAAATGTTGTTTGAAATTTAATTTTGAAATTATAGAAGAACTCTGATTTCTTTTTTTTTAATCTTTAGCTAAAACTTTAATTAGTCTTTCTTACTCATATTAACTTCAAATTTAATGAGTTTTTTTTCTAAAAACTTCTAAAATCATGCGCTATCAAATTATTGTGTTCTTATATCTATTCTTTTATCCATTTTTTATGTGACTGTGTTTTATCTATTTGAATTTTGAATTTTAAAAAATAGTAAGTTCAAACGTCTTTTTAAAATATTAAATGATTTTAGCTGAAAAAGTCATGAATATAAAAGTTGTAGAACTCATCAAAATCTACAACTTTTATTTTGGTAATTTCTTCATGTGTTAAGTGATACTAACATTGTTCACAAAATTTGCATATCTGGATATATAAAATTTGTGAACAATGTTACTACCACTATATCGGATGAACAAATGATCAAAATAAAAGTTGTAGATCTTGGAAAGTTATAGAACTTTGTAGTTGATAACTTTTTATTTGAATTAATTTTATCAACGTTAACTACGTTTGAATTTTTTAAATTTAAAATTTGGATTTTTCAAATGACCTTGGATAGAGAAACAGCCAAAATAAAATGTGTAGATCTCGAAAAGTTATGAAACTTTGTAGTTGATAACTTTTTGATTTGAAATCATCTTATCAACGAAAACTACGTTTGAACTTTTAAAATTTTGAATTTTGAATTTTTTAAACAATGTCGGATGGATAAACAGCAAAAAACGAAAGTTGTAGATATCTAAAATTTATGAAATTTTGTAGTTGATAACTTTTTAATTTGAATTCATCTTGTCTTGGAAAACTACGTTTGAATCTCTTAAATTTAAAAATCAAATTTTGTAAACCAACTCGGATGGAGAAACTACCAAAATGAAAGTTGTAGATCTCAAAAAGTTATAAAACTTTGTAGTTGATAACTTTTTTATTTGAATTCGTTTAGGGCCTCAAACAATTAATTTATGCTTGGTTTAGTATAATATGTGGGGAACCAAAATACAATATGGACACAAGTGAGTGTGTGGTGCAGTAACAGAGGAGGGTACGCACTAGGGTGAGGTCGCGGGTTTAAATCCCGCCAGCCGTGAAGCGCGCGATTTTCGCGCGAAAAATGACGCCCCTACAAATCAGCGATTTCGTGAATTTTTTGAAATTAATTTGTAGGGCGGCTGATGAGCCGTCCCTAAAAAACCGATTTATAGCCACCCCTTCGTAGGTGCGGCTGGCAAAATCGCCACCTATAAAACATTCCTATAGTAGAGAAGGTAATTAGTAAACTACACAAGCTAACTAGTTGCAAGAGCAACTACACAAGTACAATGTATTTAATGTAAAGACAAGTTTGTGTAAAGGGGATGCAAACCAACGGGAAGACAAGGAGGACACGATGATTTTATCTCGACGTTCACGTGCTTGTCAATACGCTAGTCTCCGTTGTGTCGACCGCTCATTTGGTGGTTCGGCGGTTTATTAGCATCACCCGCCAAGTCCACACATCGGGCATCGCAAGAACCTACCCATAAGTGAGGGTAGCTCAATGACACGCTCTACTAAAGTTGCTCTTCGCGATCCCCGCAGGGTGAGCACAATCACCCTCATAAATCCTCCTCCGGAGCACCACACAATCTTCTCGCATGCTTCAACGGAGTCACAAGTTATCAAGCCATCTAGAAGGTGGCAACCTCCAAGAGTAACAAACACCACCGGCTTGCAACACGATCACCTAGTGCCACTCGATGTAACCTCAAGATGCAATTGCACTAGAATCGCTCACTCACTCGATTAGATGATCACTATCAAGCACAAGTGAGTTAGAGGGCTCCCAAACACACCTACACAAGTCACCAAGGCTTAAGGGTTGCTCAGCAACCAGCCTAAGCCCGAGCTCCACCTCTTTTTATAGACCCAAGCCAAATAGAGCCATTGGAGCAAAGCTGCTGGTTTCTGCGAGGGCACCGGACATGGCAGTGCCTAGCACCTGACACGATGGTGCCCCTCTCAACGATCAAATTCTAACAGCTACTTCACCTAGCCATTGGTGAGTTGGCCACCGGACAGTCAGGGGTGGTGCACCGCCCTAGGAGTGGCGGTGACCACCTAGGCCAACTCACCGAGATCCCCAGCCTCTAGAATTTTAGGCGGTGCACCACCGTCACCATGGTGGTGACCCCCTCGCTCAACCACCGAAACAGCCAATCTCAGGAAAAATGGGGTGGTGCCACCAGATAGGGGGGCGGTGCCCGCGGCGGTGCACCGTCACGCCTGGGGCGGTGCACACCACCACTTCCGGTGCCTGCCCTCACATGCTCTCGCCCAAGGCTAGGTGGTGACCAGACACATGGGGGTGGTGCCAATGCCAGTGCATGGGGCGGTGCCACCGCCAGGGCAGGGCGGTGCCACCCCAACTCCTTCTCTCCTCAGTCGGTCACTGCCACAGGGGTGGCAGCGCACCGGACAGGGGGTGGCGGTGCCACCTAGGCAGCACCCCAAGCCCGATTTCGCCTCCTCTTCTTCACCAGCTTCTTCACCTTTGTAAATGTGGTAACACCACCAAGTGATCACCACCTTATGCACGTGTGTTAGCTTTTCACAAACATTTTCTAAAGGATTAGTAACACAATTTGCCATGCCACTCGATCTAGCAATGATACAAAGTTAGATACTCGAGTGGCACTAGATGACCGATACGCAAACAAGTTTGCTTCCCTTGATAGTACGACCATCTATCCTAAACCTGGTCAAGCACTTCTCGACACACCTATACCCGGTGAAATGAAATACCCTTGATTATACCTTTGCCTTGTGCATTTCATTTCATCTCCTCCGATATTGATGCAACATATGCACCAACCACATCACAAATGATATGATCCACTTCATATCATCACGTGACCTTGTTGGTTCATCAATCACGACCTCACTTGCTTTTCACCGTTGCTTTCGTCCATCGACACCAAGTCTTGCTCAAGCTTCACTGCCACGCGGTCCATCGCTCCAAAGCCTCTAATTTGCCCTTCACGCTTGCAACTGGTCCATCAAGCCAAGTTTTGTCTTGATCTTCTCGACCTTAGTCACATGACTCAATGTCATGTCTCATATGCAATGAGCTCCTTCATCATATATGTACCTGTGGACTAATTTCCTATGTATCTCATATAACCACATATTAGTCCACCTAGGTTGCCACTCAATTACCAAAACCAAACAAGGACCTTTCAGTATTAAAGATTTTGTGGACAAATTAATTACATTTAGATAACATAGAGTGATTACCTTTACTACCATTGTTCACGATCGATAAACTATAAGATATATTTATGATTAATATATTATAGTATTTATTTTTACTTTAAATTTAACATTTTGTCATGATATATTACATTGGAAATTTAGATATAGATCTGAGAGATGTTTTAGTTTATATTTTATAACAACAAGTGTGGATATATAACTTAGATGCAACTTAAAGGGGTTAGTATATATATTATCTTTCATAATAGCATAAATGGGTAATTTAAAAGCTAACTTAGGGTTGTTTATGCTATTTTCATAATGGCAGAAATGAGCACTTCTTTCTTACAAAATAGACGCCTACACATATAGATTCAAACTATATGATCTTTGACAAATTATTTTTAATTATTGAAATACAAACTTGATATGGCTAAATTTGTAATCAAATTTACTATTTCCATAACCATAATTGTATAATCATAAACATCATAGAATAAAACAAATCAATGATTAAATTGTAACTTGAGAGACTGTATCATGTTAAGCTTTGCTTTATATACTGGACCGGAGCAAGTATCAAGACCAAGGAGGAAGTGTGGCAGAACCTCCTAAATTATAGGGCCCACATGCACATGTCACTGTCCAAAGACCTCTGACAACTATGCATATGTTCCTGATAACTTAAGAAGACTGTCGGGTGTCCTCGGGGAACCCCGAATCATCCATGATTTCGAGTAGGATTACATTACAGAGTCATTACAGTATTACAACAGTTTATTAAATTGATACATCAGAGTAAAAGTAGCGGAAGACTTACAATAATATAGTTTACAAACCATTTGTTTCAAACCATACAACTAAGTTCGATAAATAATACAAACCAAAGTAGTGGAGTGCCATTATAATATATTACAAAACACACAACTTAAGCTGCCCTACCCAAGGGCCACACATTTAATTATCGTCATCGCACGGAACAACAGTCATGCACTACGATCCAAAACAGATCTGCTATGACCCTCACCTGCAACAAGGGTCAACGAACCCTGAGTACAAAAGTACTCAACAAGACTTAACCAAAATAAAATTGATAAGACTCAGGAATGCAGGCTCAGGGATTCAAGGTATGGCTTTAGTAATAATCAAAGTTCTTTTTGCGTAAAAGCTCTTTAACAAAAATTTTTATATCAACATTTAAAACTTCATAAGATCATATACAAAGCTGACACGATCTGCAATGAGATCATGAAACTTCATAACCAACACCTTCACAGACCATCCTCAAGTTCCAGTTATTAATTACTACTATGATGAACAGTGAGTTGAGTCTCCATAACCGAGGAGCAACGATGATTCGAACCGATTAAAAACCTAGCTGGGAATTCCAGACCACACGAAATATGGAAGTCCCTGACTTACATATATCAACCTACCCTCGGATCCTCTAAACAAGAATGGGTCCGCGCCACCCGAGAATACAGTACACCACCAATCCAGCCCATTGCCACGTGGGTACACGCTATTCCCGCCATCTCTCCACTCCCAGTGCGTGATTAGCCATTCTCGTAATAGAATAGCCAAATTAAGGCTTACCGGAGTATGTGGTTAGTACTACAAAATCTCACCTCATGCAATTCAACAACGGATGGACCTTAATCGACATAGGCGGAAATAACCCGCTCACAAGGCCTCCATGTCTTGTGGCTCTCACACACCGAGTTCGCCCGGTCTAGATTTATTACTCCACATTCTCATATCACAGGTTAACATAATTAACCAAAGTTCCATTTAAAGTTCGCAGGTGATAGGTAATCACCCGACTTTCATCGTCCTAAGCATAGCTAAGCAAAACTAAGCATATACGAATTTAAAACTAGTAATATGGTAAATATGGAAAACAAGGTTGGTAATGTACCAATTTGGTTTTCACTTGACTCCTAATCACTTAATGCAGTAAAAAGAAGCAAAAGCGAAATCAATTTGTAAAATACAAGGTAGGGTTGTATGCATCCGGGGCTTGCCTTCGTTGATGGAAAAGTCCGAGTCCGGAGTCGTTCCACCGATATCAACACCAACCACCACAGACGGATCGACTTCCTCAACTACTTGATTAACTACCACGTGTTCACCTTCGTTCACTACACGTAGTAACAATGCCATGTTTAACATGATGCGGAATACGAAACATGATGCTTGATGATGGATGCAAAATTAACAACTTGAATACAACTTTTCTTCGCGGTACAGTTACAAGTTAAACTAACTAAACCATTTTCGCAACACTCACAACAATTGCCAAGGATCATTACCAACTAATGACCCAAGGACATCACTTAATCACTAAAGGTTACTATTTGCTTTTAAGAATTAATTAATTAATTAATAATTATGAAATAAATCAACTTATTCCAATTGAGCTCAAATTTTTTTAAAATGTTCATCACATGATAACTAAGTGACAAAACAATTTTCATAATTTTTGGATACACATATAAGCCTAGAAAAATCCTGGAAACTCATTTATTAATTAATTGAGCAATTTTTATCACATTCAACTACTACTAAAAAACAACATTTCATATTTTTTCTAAATAATATACAACACAGAGAGGTCACACAAAAAATTTCATAATTTTTGGAGCTCTAAATAAATCTACACAAAAATAACAAAAATAGATACTATTCATTCAATTCTGAAAATAGAAAAATCCAATTTGAACGCTGTGTCACTGACATTGGGTCCCGCCTGTCATCCCTAACCTCGCGCGTTTGACCACGACGGCGACGGCGCTGACCGACGTAAACTCGTCGACGGTGAGTCCAACGGCGACGGCCAAAGTACCAAAACGATCACTAAGACTAGGCGCGTCGATTGACGTCCCTATCTATATTGATTACGGCCCTATACTAGCTCAACGGCGGCCATGGCGGACGCGGTGGCACGGCAGCGCTACGCCGGCGACGTGAAACCAGTAGAGCTCAAACAAAGGATCCAGGAAGCACCAGTAGCTCACCCCGAACGCGTTGAAGCAAGGAGAGATGTCGGAGATACAACGGAGAGGCGCGACGACGACCACAGTGATCACGGCGGAGCAAAGATCGTCGGTGAGGAAGAACCGGCGACTGCAGTGATCAAAACGAGCAAGCAACACGGGATTAAGCACCACAGCATCGAGACGAAGCCGTAGGTACACCGATCAAGGCCAACGGCTCACCGGAGTAGGCTGGCCGTGGTGAAACAGAATCTCGGGTGAGGTTGCCGGCCGCGAGAAAGAAAGCGACGAACGGTGAACTCACGGCGAAATCAATCGACCAGAGCTAGCTGGCTGGGTGCACAAGGAGTAGGTGAAGCTATCTAGCGCTATGCCACGACGGCGCAGGCGCTGGTTCGACGGCGGGGGCTCAACTGAGCAGCGGCGACGGTGACTGGAAAAACAGAGGAGAAGAGAAAGCGAAGAACGGCGACAGTGGCTGGCTTATAACGCGACCAAGGAAGCGCAAAGAAGCCACGCAGAAGCCTTCACCGTGCCAACGCGACACCCAGACGGCCACGCGCGCGACTGGAAGCAAACCGAAGCTCGCCGGCGGTGTAGCTCAAGTGGTGAACACTGTTCATCGAAATTACAGAATTGTCATTCGCCAAATTTCACAAATTACTCCCAAATTTTCATAACAACTCAAAAATCGCCAAAAACAATAGTTGTTCAAAATCAAAAGCTCTACAACTTTGCGTTTGAAACCATACCCAAATTTGGCCTACATTTTGAAATGAACTTTTGAATTCAAAGCGGGGATATTTAAGGAATTTCGCCTTTTTAAATAACTTCAAATTTTACTAAACAACTTGAAAAACTCCAAAAACAAACTTTGTACAACTCAACAAGCTCTACAACTTTGCTTTAAGACTCGACCCCAAAATGTGCTTCGATTTTGAAATGGGTTTTCAGGGTCGAATTTAAATATTGAAAATCAGGGTTTTCGGAATTTCAAATCAATACCAAGATTTCAAACTTGATTCAAACAATACCAAGCAATACTTATAACATACATGTAAACTTGTTTTAGTGAATGCATAACAAAATTTGCAATATGACCAATGCCTTGCAATGCATATGATGATATGTCCAGTTTTTAATACTTAAACACCCAGGGTGTTACAATCCTTCCCCCTAAAAGAAATCTCGCCCCAAGATTAAAAGCCATAGGGTAAGTAATGGAAAAGGAAATGTGTCAATCCAAAAACATCCAATTCTCATCCATAAAACAACTGAGGTTCTTTTACAACACAATTTGTAACAATCGAGCTCAACTAAGAGTACTCTATTCTATAATGACGCAAGAAATTCTAGAAACTTTTCTAACAAGTAATCTTCTGATTCCCAAGTAGCCTCCTCTTCTGAATGTTGATTCCATTGTATCTTGTAGAACTTTATTGTCCTCCTTCGAGTAACACAATCTTTCTGATCCAACACTCGGATAGGATATTCTGAATAAGTCAGATCTGGTTCAAGTTCCACTCCTTCAACTTCAACATTCTGCTCAGGCACTCAGAGACACTTCTTCAACTGAGACACATGGAACACATCATGTATAGCTGATAAATGTTCTGGTAATTTCAAGCGATGGGCCACTTTTCCATATCTCTCTAAAATTTGAAATTGGTCCAATATATCAGGGTGCCAACTTGCCTTTAACACCAAAACGGGTAACTCCTTTCATTGGGGATACTTTCAGATATACAAAATCTCCTTTGTTAAACACCAATGGTCTCCGTCGTCTATCCACATAACTCTTTTAGCGGGACTGAGCTATCTTCAAGTTACTCTGTATTTGCCTAACCTTGTCTTCGGGTTCTTTCACAAGGTCAACTCCAAAGAATCTTCTTTCTCCAGGCTCCGACCAACTCAACGATGTTCTGCATCTATGACCAGAGTGCTTCAAATGGAGCCATTCTAATGCTTTCCTGATAACTATTGTTATATGAGAACTCGGCCAAAGGTAAGCATTCATCCCACTTATTGGAATAATTAAGGACACAACACCTTAACATATCTTCAAGCACTTGATTGACTCTTTCAGTCTGTCCATCAGTCTGTGGATGATAAGCTGTACTATACAGGAGCTTGGTACCCAATGAAGAATGCAATTGTTTCAAAAAACTGGAGACAAACTATGTACCCCTATCAGACACTATGGTCTTTGGTATTCCATGGAGACTCATAATTCTTGCTAAATATATCTTGGCATATTGGACAGTGGGGTATATAGTCTTGACAGGAAGAAAATGTGCTGACTTAGTGAGTCGATCTACAATAACCCATATTGAGTCAAATCCCTTTGATGTCTTGGGTAGACCAACAATAAAGTCCATACTTATGTCCTCCTACTTCCAAGCTGGAATAGGCAATGGTTGTAATTCTCCAGCATACCTCAAATGTATAGCTTTCACTTTCTGACAAGTATCATACTTTGCTATATATCTTGCAATTTCTATCTTCATTTTGGTCCACCAAAACCTTTGTTTTAATTCATGGTACATCTTGTTACTTCTCGGATGGATAGATAACCTAGTAGCATGTGCTTCTTCAAGAATTTACTGCCGCAACTCGAGAACCTTTGGTACTACCAAATGATCCTTGAACCATAGCACACCTTCATTATCTATGCTGAAACATTCCGCCTTTCCATTCCTAACTCTTTCCTTGATATGGGCTACACCCTTGTTTTCCTTCTGAGCAGCAATAACTTGATCTCGAATAGTGGCTTCAACAATTATGTTGGTTAAACTACCTTGTTGAATTACTTCTACATTCAACTTCTCCATCTCTTGACATAAAGTCAAACCCATTGTTCTTACTGTCAGGCAATTGCAATAACTTTTGCGACTGAGGGCATCTGCCACCACATTTGCTTTATCGGGGTGATAATGTACTTCCAAGTCATAATCTTTAATCAGCTCTAACCATCTTCTTTGTCGCATATTCAACTCTGACTGAGTAAAGATATACTTTAAGCTCTTGTGGTCTGTATAAATATGGCACATATTACCAAGTAGGTAATGCCGCCAAATCTTCAGAGCATGGACCATAGTTGCTACCTCTAGATCATGGTCGGATAGTGTTCTTCATGTTGCTTAAGTTGCCTGGATGCATAAGAAATGACTTGGCCTTCTTGCATCAACACACATCCAATACCAATACCTGAAGCATCACAATAAACATCAAATGGCTTCTCGATATCAGGTTGGGCTAATACTGGTACAGTAGTCAACAGTCTCTTCAAAGTCTGGAAAGCCTCTTCACAATCAGATGACCAGGCAAATTTGACTTGGTTCTTCAGTAACTCAGTTATGGACTTTGATACCTTAGAGAAATCTGGAATAAACCGACGGTAATACCCCGCCAATCCCAGAAAACTCCGAACTTGATGAACTGTGGTTGGTGGTTTACAATCAAGCACATCCTTCACTTTGCTTGGATCAATAGCAACTCCTTCCGCTGATAAGATATGTCCAAGAAATTATACTTCCTTAAGCCAAAAATCACACTTACTGAACTTGGCATATAGTTGATGTTCCCTCAAGCGAGTTAGAATAATTCTGAGGTGTTTCGCATGTTCTTCCTTATTCTTGGAATATACTAGAATATTATCAATAAACACCACTACAAATTTGTCTAGCTCAGGCATGAATACTGAATTCATCAAATACATGAAATGAGCTGGAGCATTGGTCAAACCAAAAGACATTACTAAGTATTCATATAATCCATATCTTGTGGTAAATGTCATTTTGGGAATATCTTCAGGCTCCGCCCAGTTGATCAAAAAGCAAATCTATCCGAGGTAATGGATACTTATTCTTGATGGTCACTTCATTCAACGGACGATAGTCAACACATAACCTCAGGGTCTCATCTTTCTTTTTCACAAAAATTGTCGGACACCCCCAAGGCGATGAACTAGGTTGTATAAACCCCTTCTCAATCAATTCTTGCAACTGAGTTTTCAACTCGACTAACTCCTTAGGTGGCATCCTATAAGCTCTCCGAGAAATCGGAGCTGTTCCAGGTTGCAATTCTATGTTAAACTGGACATCCCTATCAGGTGGTAGACCGGGTAAATCCTCAGGAAACACATCAGGAAATTCACATACTACCGGGATATCTCTAATCTCTTTGACGGCGGTTGCCCAAACTTTGCCCACTGATCTTCTTAAGGTTGGAAGTTGGATGAGAAGTTGAGAAGTACTATCTGGCAAACTCACCATTATAGTTCTATTCAAAGCATCTAAAACAGCCTTATGCTGATACATCCAATTCATTCCTAATATTACATCTATATCCTGATCCTTAAGGATAATCATGGTAGTGGAAAAAAATATGCCCACCCAGGTTTATGGGCACCTGGTATACCATTTCCTTAGTTCATAGACGTCCCCCGGGCGACTGTATAAAGAAATTTTCCTTTGTTGTCCTAATTGAAATTTCATACTTCACCACAAATGTTCTATTGATGAATGAATGCGATGCGCCAGAATCAAAAAGTATAACTACAGGATGGTTGGCGACAGGAAACATACCCATCATCACTGGCTCCCCTTCCGAAATTTCCCCAGCTTGAATATAGAACACTCGTCCTGTCTTTCTTTCATCTTTACCTTTCTGAGCATTCTAATTGTTATTCTTGTTATGTGCCTGACCCTGTTGTTGATTTGCAGGGGTCTTCTGATAATTGGGATTAGACTGCCTTGGATATGGACATTCTCTCAAGAAATGACCAGGCTTGCCACAATTGAAACAGGGATACTTGAGACCCTGGGGCATTGAAACAGAAACCCTAGAAAGTATTCTAATTGTTATTCTTGTTATGTGCCTGACCCTGTTGTTGATTTGCAGGGGTCTTCTGATAATTGGGATTAGACTGCCTTGGATATGGACATTCTCTCAAGAAATGACCAGGCTTGCCACAATTGAAACAGGGATACTTGAGACCCTGGGGCATTGAAGCAGAAACCCCAGAACCATTTGTCGGTTGTGGATTCTGATAAGTTGTAACAGGACGGACATTTGATTGCTGACCGGCTTGAAACTGCGGCGGACGATAAGGAGGACGATTATGATTTACTGGATGATAAATCACCCTTTGTCTTTTTGGATTTCCCCCATAAGATCCAGATGGCATACTCTTTTTCTTCTTGAGCTCCTTATGCTACCGATACTTTCCTCTGAAGCAATTGCAATATTCACTGCCTCATGATAAGTGACATTGGTACAAGTTGTCATCATAGTCTGTAATTTGGTATTCAGACCTCTCATGAACCATTTCTTTTTCTTGACGTCAGTACTGACATGTTCAGGTGCATATTGTGACAGGTGATTGAATCTTCCCACATACTGCATCACGGTTTGGTCTCCTTGCCTCAAAGCAAGAAATTCATCCAGCTTCATAGCCATAACTCCCTCCGGGATATAATGGGCCCTAAAAGCAGTACGAAACTCCATCCAAGTTAACGGAACACCGGCGGGTTGCATGGCCATAAGATTTGCATACCAAGCACCAGCTGCACCTCTAAGTTCTTTGAAAGCAAAGCATAGATCGGTTTACGAAAACTCTGTGCATGGTATAAGATCAAATTTCTACTCCATGGTCCTAAGCCAATCGTCAGCCTCCAATGGTTCATTTGCCTTAGTGAACATTGGGGGTTTTGTATCTGTGAAGTCCACATATGTAGCCTCCTACCTATTATGATGGCGACCATGGTTTCCATGCATCTGATTCTGATTACTTTGAGCCATCTCATGAAGCAAACGAGAATTTTCAACCGTCACATTAACAAGTGCGGCTATAGCATCCGCTAGATTTGTTGGAACTGGTGGCGGATCTGGAATATCGTTCTCATTTTGTGAAGTACCAGGAATATACGAACCCCGCGTACGACACATCTGTTCACAACAAACCAAACTTTACTTACAAGCCTTTATTGATTGATAAAAGAGCGGACTACAACTCATCACACTAGTTTCACTTATTTAAACACAAAACTGCATTTAAACAAGACTACTTAACTTAAACTAGAACTAACTAGTTCATAACTCTACTCCTTTTCGCGATTATATCAAACTTTAGGCTCGGTATCCATTCCAGAAATATTACCGCCTTTATTGTCACTTTCATCGATCATTACTAATTCTTCGGGATCTTCTTCTTCTTCTTCCGATTCACTACCATCGGCAAGGATAACACCGGGATCCATTTCATCAGCTTGGGGTTCATGATTTGGACTAGGAGATTGCTTAGCCTATGAACTTCCTCATGCAGATAGGTATTATGCTCTTCTAAGTCTTCTACATAAAATTCTAACTCATGAGTTCTAGCTCTAGCTACATTTTCCCTATGCCAAGCTTCATTCCTTCCTTCCACCGTATGAACTAACATACGTTCGCAGTTCCTGTGAGCGGTGGTGAGACGTCTTAATTGCTCCTGTAATCTACCCACCTGGATGGCATCCATAGCCCTATCTCTAGTAGCTTGGGCTAACTCTGCAGAAATCCTCTGTATCTCCGCCTGAGGATCAGGCCTAGAGCTGCTACTACTAGCACCGTCATTCCTAGGGGCGAGTTGATAGCGAGGGACTCCTTTGGGTCTAGTGGACTTATGGGGTGTCTTCTTGGTACGAGCCATACTATACAAGCAGTATTAATCCAAGTAAAACAATCTGACAATAGTCTCAAGAGCAGTAAGGATGGACTACACACTCAACCCATACACACTACTCACCCCAGACTCAGAGATGAAGGAAATAACAAGTAACTTAATTATGATGCACGAATCGTTCTTACAAAGAATCGTTCTTACGAACAAAACTACCAAAGCTTAAAACAAAAATAAACAACATCTGTTTTTATATAGGGCATAATAAGATTACTACTCCACCACACAAAACCTTTTTAATCAAATAAGGAATGGTGAGAAGGAAATAAGACAAGTCAGAAGCAATTTGGACCAAATTAATAAGTTAACTATAGTCATCCCAAATCATTTTGAAGTTCTCATAAACCAATACCATAAAAACTTTGTAATGATCGCTCTGATACCATTCTGTGACAGAACCTCCTAAATTATAGGGCCCACATGCACATGTCACTGTCCAAAGACCTCTAACAACTATGCATATGTTCCTGATAACTTAAGAAGACTGTTGGGTGTCCTCGGGGAACCCCGAATCATCCATGATTTCCGAGCAGGATTACATTACAGAGTCATTGCAGTATTACAATACTTCCTCAACTACTTGATTAACTACCACGTGTTCACCTTCGTTCACTACACGTAGTAACAATGCCATGTTTAACATAATGCGGAATACGAAACATGATGCTCGATGATGGATGCAAAATTAACAACTTGAATACAACTTTCCTTCGCGGTACAGTTACAAGTTAAACTAACTAAACCATTTTTGCAACACTCACAACAATTGCCAAGGATCATTACCAACTAATGACCCAAGGACATCACTTAATCAAAAACTCAAACAAAACCTAAATCACTAAAGGTTACTATTCGCTTTTAACAATTAATTAATTAATTAATAATTATGAAATAAATCAACTTATTCCAATTGAGCTCAAATTTTTTTAAATGTTCATCACATGATAACTAAGTGACAAAACAATTTTTATAATTTTTTGATACACAAATAAGCCTAGAAAAATCCTGGAAACTCATTTATTAATTAATTGAGCAATTTTTATCACATTCAAAAAGTACTGAAAAACAACATTTCATATTTTTTCTAAATAATATACATCACAGAGAGGTCACACAAAAATTTTCATAATTTTTGGAGCTCTAAATAAATCTACACAAAAATAACAAAAATAGATACTATTCATTCAATTATGAAAATAGAAAAATCCAATTTGAACGTTGTGTCACTGACATCGGGTCCCGCCTGTCATCCCTAACCTCGCACGTTTGACCACGACGGCGACGGCGCTGACCGACGTAAACTCGTCGACGATGAGTCCAACGGCGACGGCCAAAGTACCAAAACAATCACCAAGACTAGGCGCATCGATTGACGTCCCAATCTGTACTGATTATGGCCCTATACTAGCTCGACGGCGGCCATGGCGGACGTGGTGGCTTGGCAGCGCTATGCCGGCGACGTGAAACCAGTAGAGCTCAAACAAAGGATCTAGGAAGCACCAGTAGCTCTCCCCGAACGCGTTGAAGCAAGGAGAGAGGTCGGAGATGCAATGGAGAGGCGTGACGACGACCACAGTGATCACGGCGGAGCAAAGATCGTCGGTGGGAAGAACCGGCGACTGCAGTGATCAAAACGAGCAAGCAACACAGGATTAAGCACCACAGTATCGAGGCAAAGCCGTAGGTACAGCGATCAAGGCCAACGGCTCACCGGAGTAGGCTGGCCGCGGTGAAACGGAATCTCGGGTGAGGTTGCCGGCCGCGAGGAAGAAAGCGACGAACGGCGAACTCACGGTGAAATCAATCGACCAGAGCTAGTTGGCTAGGTGCACAAGGAGTAGGCGAAGCTATCTAGCGCTATGCCGCGACGGCGCAGGCGCTAGTTCGACGGCTGAAAGGTCCTAATATGGCTAGAGGGGGGGTGAATAGCCTATTTAAAAATCTACAAATCAATTAGAGCAATTTGATTAGTATGACAAATAGCGTAATACAAACTTGCTCTAGCTCTACAAGGGTTACAAGCCACCTATCCAACAATTCTAGTTGCAATGAATACTTAGGCACACAAACTAGCTATGTAATTACTCACTAAGAGCTCTCAACCTTGCTACTCTAAAGAGCTCAACTAGATGAATGTAAATAATAAAGCAAGCTCTCAATTCTAATTACACTAAAGAGCTTGTATCAACTAGTTTGCAAGAATGTAAATGAGTGAGTAGAGTGATTATACCGACATGTAGGGGATGAACCAATCACAAGATGAATATATAGCCAATCACCGGGAGAATGACAAAGAAGAGAGACAATCGATTTTCTCCCGAGGTTCACGTGCTTGCCAACACGCTACGTCCCCGTTGTGTCGACCAACACTTGGTGGTTCGGCGGCTAAGAGGTGTTTCACAAACCTCGTCCACACGATTGGACACCGCAAGAACCGACCCACAAGTGAGGTAACTCAATGACACGAGCAATTTACTAGAGTTACCTTTCCGCACTCCGCCGGGGAAGGTACAACTCCCCTCACAATCACCGAAGGCGGCCACGAACAATCACCAACTCATGCCGATCCTTCACCGCTGCTCCAACCGTCTAGGTGGTGGCAACCACCAAGAGAAACAAGCGAAATCTGCAGTGCAACACGAATACCAAGTGCCACTAGATGCAATCACTCAAGCAATGCACTTGGATTCTCTCCTAATCTCACAATGATGATGGATCAATGATGGAGATGAGTGGGAGGGCTTTGGCTAAGCTCACAAGGTTGCTATGTCAATGAAAATGTGCAAGAGATGTCCCTTGAGCCGGCCATGGGGCTATAAATAGAGCCCCCATCAAATAGAGCCGTTGTACCCCTTCACTGGGCAAAACATGCTCTGACCGGACGCTCCGGTCATACCGACCGGACGCTGGCCTTCAGCGTCTGGTCGCCCGATGGACGCCACGCGTCACCAGCTTCAAACGCTGTTCGTCAGATTTCAATGGCTATGAAGCTGACCGGACGCTCCGGTCAAAACTGACCGGACGCTGAAGCCCTAGCGTCCGGTTGTTTCCAGTAAGCTCCCCGAGGCATGTTTTTTCGACTGGACGCGTCCGGTCCACCTTGACCGGACGCAGACCAGCGTCCGGTGCTCAACCCTACCCACTGTGCCGTCTGACAGCTCGACCGGACGCAGCCTTTTAGTGTCCGGTCGCTGAGTGACCCAGCGTCCGGTCAGTAGACCGACGCCAGCATCATTTTGACCAACTCCATTTCAACTCTAACTTCTTCACCCTTGCTCAAATGTGCCAACCACCAAGAATTTTGCATCCGGCGCAAAAGAAAATAGACATTTCATTTTTCCAAAAGGGACCCAAACCCATCTCGACCCTGCAAACACCTTGTGCACATGTGTTAGCATATTTTAACAAATATTTTCAAGGGTGTTAGCACTCCACTAGATCCTAAATGCATATGCAATGAGTTAGAGCATCTAGTGGCACTTTGATAACCGCATTTCGATACGAGTTACACTCCTCTTAATAGTACGGCTATCTATCCTAAATGTGATCACACTCACTAAGTGTCTTGATTACTAAAACAAAATGGCTCCTACATTTTATACCTTTGCCTTGAGCTTTTTGTTTTTCTCTTTCTTCTTTTCCAAGTTTAAGCATTTGATCACCACCATGCTATCACCATTGTCATGATCTTCGTCATTGCTTCATCACTTGGAGTAGTGCTACCTATCTCATAATCATCTTGATAAACTAGGTTAGCACTTAGGGTTTCATCAATTAACCAAAACCAAACTAGAGCTTTCAACGGTGAGGGCTCAACTGAGCAGCGGCGGCGGTGACTGGAAAAACAGAGGAGAAGAGAAAGCGAAGAACGGCGACGGTGGCTGGCTTATAACGCGACCAAGGAAGCGCAAAGAAGCCACACGGAAGCCTTCACCGTGCCAACGCGACGCCCAGACGGCCACGCGCGCGACTGGAAGCAAATCGAAGCTCGCCGGCGGTGTAGCTCAAGCGGTGAACACTGTTCATCGAAATTACAGAATTGCCATTCGCCAAATTTCACAAATTACTCCCAAATTTTCATAACAACGCAAAAATCTCCAAAAACAAAAGTTGTTCAAAATCAAAATCTCTACAACTTTGCTTTTGAAACCATACCCAAATTCGGCCTACATTTTGAAATGAGGTTTTGAATTCAAAGCGGGGATATTTGAGGAATTTCGTCTTTTTAAATAACTTCAAATTTTACTAAACTTGAAAAACTCCAAAAACAAACTTTGTACAACTCAACAAGCTCTACAACTTTGCTTTAAGACTCAACCCCAAAATGTGCTTCGATTTTGAAATGGATTTTCAGGGTCGGATTTAAATATTGAAAATCAGGGTTTTCGGAATTTCAAATCAATACCAAGATTTCAAACTTGATTCAAACAATACCAAGCAATACTTATAACATACATGTAAAGTTGTTTTAGTGAATGCATAACAAAATTTGTAATATGACCAATGCCTTGCAATGCATATGATGATATGTCTAGTTTTTAATACTTAAACACCCAGGGTGTTACAGGAAGCCAGAACATGGCGGTGTAATAGCCAAGGGCGAGGAGGTTGCATTGGGATAGATTATTCTAAAGGGATTAAACTGTATGCTTTTGTTGTTCGGTCAAGCTAGCACCCAGACGTCCGGTGGATAGCGTGCGTCCGGACGCATGGGTAGGAGGCTGCGCCCGCTTGTAAAAACGGAGATGAGCTTCGCTCTGCGTCCATCGCGCACCAGCGTGCCCCACTAGCATCCATCCCACACCAGCACCCTATGTCTGAATGCAGCACCACCGCCCCGCATCGTACCCTGGCCCGACCTGTGGCCCATCTTGTTGCAACGCCACTGAACTCCACGTCGAGGACGAGGTCAAACTATTGCGGCGAGATGGAGAGAAGGGAAGGGAAGGGAGGGGAGGGAGAGGAGAGGGTGAGGTGCTCTGCGCGAGGTAGGAGCCAAAGCCCTACAACGAGTCGCTGTCCGCCAGCTAACGGCGCCATTGCAATATGTGCAAACACCTTTGATCTACTTTTGAAATATTGAGATGCAACAATTGCAACATACGTCTAAAAGCAGATGAAACACTTGAAACATGCTTCGAAAACACTTGAAAACCATTGCAGCCATATGCAACATCCGAATAAAACACATGCATCATATGTCTGAAACATATGCCGGATAAACACAATTGCAACATGCGTCTGGAAAACATAGATAAAACATACCTCGCGCCCAATGGGTCTGGAAAACTCCCCTTTCTTTGCGTTCTGAAACATCCGCGCGTAATCTTGACCTCTTGCGCCGCGCCATAACCGTCGGCCGAAGCTGCGTTTGTGTTTTGACCGCCCGTTAAGCTCGCGCCTGCCCTTCCCCCCTCCTGTTTCAATGGAGTTGTGGGGCAGATCAAGCATCACTTCCCGGCGTCTGGAGGGCCTCGTCCGCCGTGGCCTTCTCTGCCCACTATCCGCCGGCCCAGAGTGGTTACTCCCGGCGACGAGGGTGAGCGGTGCTTGCTTTGAAGGGTATGTCGTCTCCTTTGCCATCTTCCATGAGCGGGATTCGGGGTACTCGCGCATAGATTTCTTCGGGGACTATTAGATTACTATGAGGTAGAGCTGACATCTCACTCCCAATGGGATTGACATATGGCGGCGTTCGTTGTGCTCTGTGCGAGGGTTTCTGGGATCGATCCCCATTTTGATCTGTGGCGGTATTTCTTTAGAATTAGTGTCCGAAGAGGAAGATTGGGGGAAAGAAGTGGATGCGCCGATGGGGTGTGCCGGCATTCACTGCGCCATACCCGGTCGAAGGTTACCCGTACATGCGCGCCTCGGCTACATCCAACAAGGGATGGCATTCGCAGGTGGTTTTATGTTAGGGATGATGTGAGTGCCACCTCACCGAAGTACACGGACGTCTTATTGTGGGTGCCACGGCGTCGTGGGGGTGGGCGCCCGGACTAAAGACAAGAAGCACATCTCCGACCTTCTCTCCGCCCTCCATGCCACGAAGGGTCGGGGTGTAAAGGGTCGGGATTATCGGTGCCTACCACCGAGGAGGTGGCGCCACCGATGGCGCGTGTGCTTCCCCCTGCCGGATGACTTGAGGGATATCGTCGTTCGAGGGGCGGTGCTCGTTGATTGAGGCGCTCCCTTATTCGAAAGTGGGCGCGGCGTATCAAGGAGGCGACGGAGCCGACGAAGGATTCCGCATGGCGAGGTCCTCGACATCGTGTATCCGGTGCGGGCATCCTCCAATGCGGCCGAGCTGGGTTCTTCGAATTCGTAAGCCCTCTTCTCCGCATTCTTTTCTTTCTCCTGAATCTCCCTCTTTTAACACTTGCTTCGTAATGTTGGGGCTAGCCGAGGGGCTAGTCTTCAAGGATAGCCCACCCACGCGAAGGACAAGGTTGTGGCGGCGGCGAATCGACTCATGACGGCGGGACAAGGAGCAAAGCAAAGGAGGAGATGAAGAAAGCGTAAACGATCAAGCAGGAGGCATGGGATCGGGGAGAGGGCGTGGCGGTGAGGATGGCGATGATGATGATGATGGCGGCGGCGACAGCGAGGTAGCCGTCGGCGTGGATTGGGGCGTCTGGAGGATGAGGAGGCGGCCGACAAGTGGCCACCCACCGTGCGAGGGCCTTCGCCTTTCACGCGGAGGTTAGTGAATCGATGAGGTCGGTGGAGGCGGTGAGTCCGCCTCTTCGCCGCAGCGTGCCGGCCGAGGACCGGTGGATGGGGAAGGTGAACTGTCGCCGCCATCCCGGCGATGATGAAGGGAGCGGCTCGGTCTTTGCACCCGTGAGACGATGGAGGGGCGGCTCGGTGCGCGCCCGAGCGAGGCGATGGAAGGAGCGACTCGGTGCGCGCCTAACGAGATGGACCCCCTGCCCGGGCGGGGGTAGGCATAAACGGTCCCGCCCGGATGAACCGGGCGGCGGTGCGGGATCCATCCCCAAAGCGCTTCGCCGCCGAGGCGTCAACGTGGTGTTGATTCCTCTGTTTTCATCCTTTTTCCCTTTTATTTTGACTTAATGGTTATTACCTTTCTTGCGGAGTTCTTGCGGACGGGTCACCCACAGGGTGGCGCCCAAGAAGAGTCTCGCCCTTCAAGTGGGACGAGACGGCGTCGCTGGAGCCACCCATTTTGAGCAGGAGTGGTGCCGATGTCGAACGCGTTGGCGAACCGACGGCGTCCAAGGTGGCTCCACACGCGGAGGTTCTTGGCGAAGCGGTCTCTTCCGGGCGGGCGTGGAAACACCCGGCCGAGGACCTGATACCGCCGGTGATGGTGGTGGTCGTGGCTGCGTAAGCCGAGATCGGCCGGACGCGGTCGTGGTGGCACCGAGGCGTGCAGTGCGATCCAGCGTCGTGGCGCCCATGTGGATCCACCATGGCGCTCAAGCGCGCCCGAGATGGAGGAGGTCGGCCGGAGGTCCTCGAGTGCGGCGGTGGTGCCGCCGACAGGTCGAGGAGGAGCCGCCACCGGCCCCTTTGTCGGGAGGAAACCGCTCTCCCCTGGCTGGGGAGAGCCGCCGCTCTAGTGGATGGATGCTCGAGGAGCCGGCGTCGGCTCTTTTCTCGCTTCGATGATCATTCCGAGAGCATGGGCGGGAGGGTCTTGACATCGGGATCTCGACCATCTTTGAGCGCCTGGACCCGAGCGGAGGAGCCCTCCGTGAGATCGTTATCCCTACCACTCGGGTATTTTTTTCGGACTTTCTTCTTTCTTCATGTGTTTTTGTGTTCTCGTATTCACGATATCAGCCTTCTTCCTCCTCGGACTCTTGTTGCTCGTGGCGGGATAAATCCCAATTCCTCCATGAGCAGAAGGGAGAGGGATCGCCTTCTTCGAGGAGGAGGCCATTGAAGACGACTTAGCCACCCAAGCTTGCTACTGTTCGAGGCGGGAGGCCCAGCGCGTCGGGATGCGGAGGAGGCGCACGGAATGTTCGAGGACCTATCAGTGAGGTCTAAGCTGGATGGATGGAGAGGAGATTGCAGGACTCAAAAAAAGCGAGAGCGAGCTGCTGCGAGAGGAATGCCGCGGCCAATGAGAAGGCCAGTGAAGTCTGAAGGAGCTAGAGATGGAGCGGGACCTCCCGGCGGAAGGCCGAGTAGGGCCCTGACCCTCCAGGCGGAAGGTGGGACGAGGACGTCGAGGTGGTCCGCTCTCTCTGGGCGGAGCTTGACGACGTGGTGAAAGGAAAGTCGAGTCTTTGAGAAGCGCCGCCACCACCAAGCCGGAAAAGAGGCTACCTATCACTGTGAGCCCTTCAGTTGAGAGTGATGAGCACGATCTTCTACAAGCTGCGGTCGGGGTTGTTCTTAGCGCCACTGAATGTGACGGAGCCGGTGGAGACCAGCCAGCTCATGCTCGTGTCGGAGGTATCACGGCTCGGGTGGGCCGACTTGAGGAGAGTGCCTTTCACGCCGGGATTACCCCAGCTCGCACCGTCGCCACGCCCACTATGAGAAGGAAATAAACACGAAAGTGATGAGCGAAGGCTTTTCGTCCACCTCACGAGGATGAAGAAATTTGGAGGAAATGGAGCAGATGGCCGCTCCCCTTGCGAAGAACCTGGCAGACAATCTGAAAGAGATGGTTCTCCCTCCGTGGAAGTAATTAGTCGAACAATTTTGAGAATAACTTATATGTAATATGTGAACAAGTGTCGGTACTTTTCGAGTCTAGGCGCCTTTCGTGCTTTTGCGTCTTAATTTCGTTTTGTTTGATTTTTGCGATTTCATTTTTTACGGTCTTACCAATATGTTCCCCTGAATTATGCCGCTGATTATAATGCGAGGAGATTGTTCCGAAAGAAGGAGAGGAGGTAGCCGTACCTTAACACCCCAGTAAGGTCCGACCCCCTTTTCTTTGGGGTCGGGTATTCTCTTGGAGACCGGAATCGTGGTTACGGTGATAATGGATGCCATCGCAATAATCCCCATACATCTTCCAGCAGAAATCCCAACCGGGAACTCTATGGGCTCGGCAAGGTGGGGCCTTTGTCCCTGCATTGTTTGGCCCGAGCCCCGAGCCTTGTCGTGGTGCGATAGGGGTCGGCCATTATTTGCGTGTTACCCGTCCTCGGTTTTCATAATCGGAGGGGTGAGTGAAGCGACACTTGCCTCGACGGCTTGAGTACCGCGCTCAACGAGCTCGCTTCTTGAATGCGTTAAATGCGGAATCCGGGTCCATCATTTCTTGATGGGGTCGGTGAGAGCCCTCTGGTGGCACTCCACAACTTCTTAACCCGCCTCCGCGAGATGCGAGTCGTTCGATAAGCTCGGGGCCCGATGGCCTCTCCTCGATGGAGACTCTGTGGGTTTGGCTCGAGGTTAGAATCGAGCGAGAGAAGGTCGAGGCGTCTGGTTAAAACCGGCGGGTGGGGGCGGGGCAGCTGGGGCTCGTCTCGGTTATCTCTCCACAGCTCTGACCGGCGTGGCGCCCTCGAGCCCTTCGCGGGCCGACCTTGAACCTCGACTGTGGTTGCCTATATCGGATAAAGCGACGGTCGTTTACGTGGTGCGACACGAATCATTGGGATGCAATTTTTGCATATGAAATGTTTTGAATGCGAGATTTAATTGAAAATAAAGGTGGTGGCGTTACCTTGGTGGTATGAGTGGCGGAAAAGCTCCTACCGGATGGGTCGAGGTCCTGGCGTTTGTGACGAGGTTGGAAAAACCTGCATAAAATTGCCATTCTTTGTTTTGTGTCTCGGTGAAGATCCGAAGCTGTTCAATTAACACAGGCAACTTTGGTTCTTTGTAGGCGGACCCTTGATCCCTTCTTTGAGAAAGGCGGACGTCGAAACCGAGAGAGGCGAGGCGTTTGAGCATGATTTTTCGGTGAATAGAAACATTGTAGCTATCGGGCGTAGGGTTTGCTAGTTCGTCTAGTTTTACTCAAAGCTTTGTGCCCTGTATGTCGCGCCCTTAGTTTCAAAGCGTCACGGAGGGGTCGGGTGAAGAGGATGTGCGGATTGGTAGTCATCCTCGATGCCCCCAGTGATGCTCGCGTCCACGCCGGTGGGGTCGGAATCTTGCGAACAAATTCTAACGCATAAAAAGTGAAAGATGAGAGGCTTATCTTTCTTTGGTCGATTCGTTAAATGTCGTGTCTTACGGGCGAGCGGTCGACCAGGAGAAGCTGAAGGGTCCCGTCATCGGGTCGTCCGTGGTCTGCATGGGAAGGCGAAAAAATTATCGCCTATGCGGGTGCCTTAATCGCCCAGCGTCCGGGGCGCGGTCGATGGTGGCCATACCCAGCGAGGTGTTGGTTTGACCAAAGAGGGCGCTTCATAGACCGGGTTCGTCCCCGTCACTTACGGTCGTCCCCTCGGATATCAATCGGCATTGATTGCGTATTTAAAAAAGGGAAGGAGAGGGTTTTTCGTCCGACCTTTCGCCTTTCCTTAATTCTTGCGCCTCCTCTTTAAATAGGGAGGGGAGAGGAGTTCTCGACCCACCTCCCCTTACGCCTTGAGCCGCTATCTCTCCTTCTTCTTCCTTTCCGCCAAAGCAGCGTCCGTGTGTCGTGGTGGTTCTGAGTGAAGCGAGTAATGCGAGAGAGAGATAGAGAACTTACAAACTTGCTCGTGATTACAGTGCGTGATGTCGGCGGAGGTTATCCAACGTGAAGCGAGATGATGTGCGCGTGCCCTTCTTGCCGAGAGTCACTGCTTTGGCGAAGGAAAGGAGGCGTCGGTGGGCGTAAAGACGTCGTTGCTGCGCCGTCGTTCGCTGCGCCCCTCCTTGGCGGGGCGTTTCACCGCCCATATGCCGTTATCGGGGTTATATGGTGGGGATGATGGCGTAGTCTTGAGCGTCATGGCGGTGGCGTCGCTGCGAAAGTCATGGTAGCGACGATGGCGTAGTCCTCGGGACGTTCGGCGGGCGTCGTTGCGAAAGTCGCGGTAGCGCGATGGCGTGGTCCCGGACGTTCCGGCGGAGTCGTCGTAGATGGTGGCGCCTTCGAGGATCCAGCGAAGATGTCACCGACGGAGGCGTGTACGGCGACCGTAGTAAACGGTGGCCCATGTACATGCCCGGACGTTGCCGATGGAGAGCGTGGCACGGTGACCCACGATGAAGCGATCGGCGCTGTGTGTACGCCCGGACGTCGCCGATGGAGGCGTGGCGCGGCGACCGCATGATAACACTTGTGGTAGAGTGAGCCGAGGCGTAATGAAATAACGTTGTGGGGAAGCCCGGGTAAGCAGATCCTCGGAGTATATTGTTCCTTTTTTAATGACATCGCTTTGTAAGTGGTGAATTTGTGCAAAAAATGAACAAAATTGCATCCTTGGCTTATGGCAAGTCATTTTAACGCTTTCCAACCCTTCTCATGGTCTAAGTCATAGGGAACTAGGGCATTGGGCGAACTAATTACGATTGAGCTGGTGAGCAAAGAGGTTTTGCCCATTTTGGGGTGTGGGTGCCTTGCAGTCCTACCGGTTGTATTGGAATTGGTTCCCAAGATCTTAGCCCTCGAAACTTCGTTCTGGCGAATGGAAGACTTAGAAAATGTTTGCAAGTATAATGAGAGGATTTTTACAAGCGTAATAAGTAATACTTGTATTACACATGACATATGTTACGATCATATACCAGCCCCGAGTGAGGTCGACCCCTCGCGATTTTGTGGGTCGGTAGTCACTAAGGATCGGGGTTCATTAAGACAAAAAGCGATAAGGAAAAGTGTAAGCTTATTTTAAGGATAGAAAGCAGCGTAGGCTGCTCAATGTTCGAGGCGTTGGTGAAGACCTCGCCTTTGATGGTTTTCAACCGGTAGGCGCTGGCGAAGTATTTCCTTGACGATGTAGGGCCCTTCCGGGCGGGGAGAGTTTGTGGCGATCCTTGTTGCTCTGCACAAGGCGGAGGGACGAGGTCTCCGACGTTGAAGGCTCGACCCGCACCCGTCGGGCTGTGGTACCGCCGTAACGCTTCTTTGGTACTTGGCTAAGCGGAGGAGGGCGATGTCGCGGGCCTCATCCGGTGGTCCATGGCGTCTTGGTGAGATGCCTCGGCTCCCTGTTAAATCATATGCTCACGATTCTTGGCGCTCCATAGTCGAGGTCCGTCGGGAGAAGCGGCCTTGGAGCCGTAGATCATGAAAAAAGGGTGTGTGGCGGTGGCGGCTAGGAGTAAATCCTTAGGCTCCAGAGCACGGTACCGGGAGCTCAGCCGAGCCAGCGCGCCGAACTTGTTCAACCGGTTGAAAATTCAGGTTTGAGGCCTTGAAGGAGCATGTCGTTTTGCGCGCTCGACCTGTCCGATTCGTCAAGGGGTGTGCGACGGCTGCCCAATCGATTCGGATGTGTTGTTCATCACGAAGCGAGCGAATTTCCTACCGTGAACTGCGCGTGCCGTTATCTGTGATGATGGAGTTCGGTACTCCAAAGCGATGGATGATGTCGAGAAAGAACAAAACAGCTTGCTCGAATTTGATTGTGGATATTGGCGAGCTTCAATCCATTTTGTGAACTTGTCTATGGCGACAAGCGGTGGGTAAAGCCTCGGTAGCTTTTTAAGTGGCCCAACCAGGTCAAGCCCCCGGACGCGAAGGGCCACGTGATGGGGATCATCTGGAGAGCACTGGGCGGGAGGTGCGTTTGCGGCGTAGTATTGGCACCCTTCAGCAGTGCGTACAATTTGCTCGGCATCGGCTCTGCGGTGGGCCAATAGAAACCACAGCCGGAATGCCTTCCCAACCAAGGTTCTTGGTGCGGCATGGTGTCCGCATGCCCCTCCGTGGATGTCGCTCATGAGGAGTTTTCCTGATTCGCCGAGGATACAAAGTTCTGAAATTCGATGTGACTTCGTTTGTAGAGTTCGCCCTCTACAAGAACGAAGGATTTGGTAGCGTCCTTGTGAGCCGTCGGGCTTCTGTCTTGTTGGTTGGTAATGCGTCGTGGAGGAGATAGTCGATGTAAAGCGTTCTCCAGTCATTAGGAGGATCGGACTCCATTGCTGGGTCTTCTTCAATCTCCATGACCTCGGGGTCGGGAGGAACAGTTGGCGGATCGGCCTTGGGGGTCGGACTAGAAGGGCCATCGTCGGCTTGTTCCGACCCAGCGTAAGCGCATCGAGGGTTTGTGTTGGTCATTTGGCGAAGACGCTGTTGGAAGGCGGCTCTCGGTGGATCTTTGCTTTGAGTGTATCGGCCGCCGTTGAGGCACACAGGGGATATGATTGAGTTCGAGGCCATCGAATTTGTCCTCCAGACGTCGGACCTCTTGACAGTATGCCTCCATCTTGGTATCGTGGCAGCCCGACTCTTTCATGACCTGGTTGACGACCAGCTGAGAGTCGCCCCTGACGTCAAGGCATCGGATGCCCGGCTCGATGGCGATTCGTGAGGCCGTTGATGAGTGCTTCGTATTCTGCGGTATTGTTTGATGAGGAAAATGAAGCCGAACCATGTACCTCATGTGGACCCCGAGGGGAGATACAAAGACTAGTCTGCTCGGCGCCCTTCTTCATCGGTGATCCGTCAAGTACATTATCGATTACTCTTGATCGGACAATTTCTTTGGTGGCATCTGGACCTCGGTCCACTCCGCGATGAAGTCGGCCGATTGCACGAGATTTGATCGCCGTTAAGGGGGACATAAGAAATGCCACGATCCATCAGCTCGAGTGCCCACTTTGTAGTTCTTCCCGTGGCGTCATGGCTACTGAACGACCTCGCCGAGGGGGAGCAGCGTCACTACCAAATCACGGGGTGTGACTCGAAGTAGTGGTGTAGCTTCCTTTTGGTGATGAGGATGGTGTAGAGGAGTTTACGGATGCGGGAGTAGCGGGTTTTGAGTCGGATAACACCTCGTGATGAAATATCTGAGGTATTTGCACCTTGAAGGCGTGCCCTCTTCTTCTCGCTCTACTATTAAGGCGGAGCTAACCACTTGGGTGGTGGCGATATATATAGTAAGAGAGATTCTCCATCGCATGGAGGGACTAGGACCGACGGCTTAGTTAAAAATCGTTTAACCATGTCAAGTGCTTTTTGAGCCTCGGTTTGTCCACTCGAAGCGGTCGATTTTTCTTGAGTCGATAAAGGGGAGTCCTCGTCAGCGAGGCGTGAAATGAATCATTGAGGCGGCAAGGCACCCGGTGATCCGCTGAACCCCTTTATGTTTTGGATCGGGCCCATCCTCGTGATGGCTGATATCTTCTCTGGGTTGACCCGATGCCACGTTAGGAGCGATAAAGCCGAGCGACATGCCCCTCGGGACCCGAAAACACATTTTCGGGATTGAGCTTGATGCCGATTCAGCGGGAGTTTCGCAAAGGTACGTTCAAGGTCGGCGACAAGGTGGTCGACCCGCTTGGATTTGACTACGATGTCGTCGACATAGGCCTCAACGGTTCGCCCGATGAGGTCTCGAAGCAACTAAGCATACTGGTATTTGATACGTTGCCCCAGCGTTCTTCAAACCAAACGGCATTGAAAGCGTAGCAAAATGATCGAAGAAGGCGTGATAAAAGATGTCGCGAGCTGGTCGGACTCTTTCATCACGATCGATGGTAGCCTGAGTATCGTCCCGAAGCAGAGGGTTTCGCACCACGAGGTGGAATCGACTATTTGGTCTATTCGTGGCAAAGGAAATGGATCCTTTGGACACGCTTTGTTGAGGCCGAGTATAATCAACACACATTCTCCATTTCTCGCTTTTTTTTTGAACAAGAACGAGATTCGCTAACCACTCTGGGTGGTACACTTCCTTAATGAATCTTGCGGCGATGGTTTGGCTATCTCCTCGCCGATGGCCTGCGTTTCTCCTCGTCGAAGCGGCGCGTGGCGTTGTTTCATCGGCTTGGAGCAGGGAAGGATTTGGAGAGTATGCTCGGCGACCTCCCTCGGGATGCCCGGCATATCCGAGGGTTTCCACGCAAAGATGTCCTTGTTGGCGCGGAGGAAGTCGACGACAGCGCTTTCCTATCGGAGGAGAGTGCGGTCCCGATTCGGACTTTTTGCCCTCGGAGCTCTTTGGGATCCAAGAGGGCGTCCACGGAACCCTCTGCCGATTCGAGCGATCCGGACGACTTCTTTTCGTCGGGTGTCCCTCAGCGACCTCCTCCACGAGGGTGACGAGCTCTTGGATGCGATGGCCCGCGGATGCGTGTCCATGAGATTCGACCTCGCACTCGTAAAATGGCTGGAAGGAGGTGCCGATGGTGATGATCCCACGGGGCCCGGCATCTTGACTTCAGATATGTGTAATTGGGTACGGCCATGAACTTGGCGTAACATGGTCGCCCCAGAATGGCGTGGAAAGTCACAGGAACCCCACTACATCGAAGGTGAGAGTCTCGGTCCGGTAATTGGATCGATCCCCAAAAGTGACGGGCAGGTCAATCTACCCTAGTGGCATGGCTTGCCTTCTGATGCGACGCCATGGAAAGGTGCTCGGGACGGGCGGCGGGCGCGTTCGGTCGGCGCCCATCTCGTCGGCGTCTTGGCGTACATGATGTTGAGGCCTTTGCCCCATCCATCAGTACCTTGGTGAGCCGCTTTGGACCGACGATCGGGTCGACGACAAGCGGATACCTTCCCGGGTGTGGGATGGCATCCGGATGGTCGGTCCGGTCGAAGGTTATGGTGGATTCCGACCACCGAAGATAGGCTGGCATAGCCGGTCCAGCGGTATAGACCTCTCGACGCGCGACCTTCTGGCGGCGCTTGGAGTCGTAGGCCATTGATCCTCCGAAGATCATGAGGGCACCGGTCGGAGTTGGGAAGGTGTCGTCCTTCTCCTCCGTGTCGTTAGTGGTGAGAACAGGCTCCTTCCCCTGCTCCTCCTTGTTAAGGCCCTGACCAAGTATTTGCGCATAAGGCCGTATTTCTTGTATAGGTGCTTGGCCGGGAAGGCGTGGTTTGGGCATGCCCCTCGAGCATTTTCTCGAAGTGGTTCGGAGTGCCCTCCGCGGGCTTCCGGCCACCTTTGCGGTCGGCAGCGGCCGCGAGTAAGTTGTCGCGCCGTTGCTTCTTATTTTTCCCTTTGGCGGGACGGTTGGAGGCGCCTTCGCTGGCGTCCTCGTCCCGCCTTGTTTTTCCGTCGGTACGATCAAAGATGGCCCCGACTGCCTCTTCTCCAGAGGCGTGACTAGTGGCGATGTCCAGGAGTTCCTTGGTAGTTCGCGGGCCCCTGCGTCCTAGCTTGTGGACGTGGATTCGCGGTCGTTCAGACGAGAAGGCTCCTATTACGTCGGCGTCGGCGGCGTTTGGGAGCTCATTACCACTTTGTCGGGAAAAGCGCCGGATGTACCCGCGGAGGGTTTCACCGGCTTTCTGACGGCAGTTCTTGAGGTCCCATGGGTTTCAGGCGTTTATGCGTGCCACGAAATTACCCACGAAGATCTCAGTCGAGATCCGCCCAACTCGAATAGCATTGGGACGGTAGGTGCTCCAGCCACGCTTCGTCTTTGAGTCGGCCGAGAACAATGGGAGATTGCGAATAATGAAATTATCATCGCTAGCACCACCGGCACGACATGCAAGCCGATAGTCTTGAGCCAAAGCCCGGGTTTGTTTCGCGAGAATATTTAGGAATGTTCGTAGGCGGTCGATACCTTAGAGGAACGCAGCGTTGAGGATGTGCGGCCAAAGGCACGAGGGGCTGGCGGGGCCGGGGCTCGAGCCGGTCCTCGTTCTTTGTCGTAGCGCCCGCCACGTCGGGGATGATAGCGCGGCGGCCTTGCTTCTCCCTCGTCGCCGTGGGCACGTCTCCGGCGTCGATGATGCTACGTCGTCGCGCGCGCCACGGCCGAGGCGTTGATGTCTGAGGACGACGGCGGAGGCTGCCCGGCGGCGGCGGTGTTTGGTGTCTGGATCGTCCTTGGTGGGATGCACCGAAGGTGCGCTACCTGGCTGAGTGTCGGGTTCGCGTCGTCGAGACAATGAACTTTCTTTGTCAGGCGGCTGCGCGCGCTCGAGCAACGTCGAATCTCCCGATAAGCGCTGTCGATCCTCGGACGTCGTGGCCTCCGGGAGACCATGCGGCAAAGGCGGTCGCTGCTTGGCGATATTACGGCGCTCGAGCAAAGTGAGGAAAGGCCCCATCGTCGGTGAGGATCCTTTGATGTACGGTGCGGGCTGTGGCGTGCGTGCGCCCCCCGTCTTTGCGGCGTTCAATCTCACGATTGATGTCCGCGTATTCCCATGCGAGCCCTTGCCCGGCCTCATCGATCTCTTGGCGATGAGCCCTTAGCTGCTCCATCCTCAGGCGAGATGGGGCTGTCCCTTCTTCCCCGGATCTGCTGTCAGGATTGTTCGTAGGGGTGGCCTCTTCCCTGGAGGCGCTTTCGACGTGACCCTCAGGGGTCTGCGTCATGTAGCATTCTCGGGAAGGGTGGTGGCTCCCCCTGCTGGAATCCGAGCTGGAGAGCGATACAGGCTCCTCGTTGAGGAGCTCGTAGAGGTCTCCGTATCCCGCTCAATCGCCCCCACGAACTCGATGTCCGTGGGTGGTTGAACCACCGTGGCGCCGGAAGGCGGCCGGTGGTTGCGCAGCGTTGCGGAGACCGAACGGAAAGCGCTATCGGGCGCTCCATCTGGACCCTTCCGGACACATGGTGGCGTTGTGAGGGGCTTCTTTGGGTGTGGGACTCCGGGAGTTGCCGGTGGACCCTCAAGCACAGAGGCGGTGAGGTTGATGGAAGGGGAGATGGGGCGGGTGAGTCGATCGGTGCAGCTCTCCTTCTAGTGTGATGATGAAATCCGGTCGCCAAAAGCATGCGTGTGCGCCGGGGGCCAGTGTGATTGCGTGGGTGGTCATCCGAGAGACCTGGTTTGGAACGCATAAAGCCCCTACTGGCGCGCGCCAACTATCGGTGTTTTTCGTACAAGCACCGGCAAGTGAATTTATAGTAATGCGCGTTAGGCTCGGATGGTGCGCTAAAGGACACGAGATTTATCTTTGGTTGGGTAAACGTCCCTACGTCCGATTTGTTCTTTGCTTGTGTTATTAGCACCGTAACGATACGTAGTAAGGGATACAAAGCCGCCGAGAGGGACTGGTCCCAAGTCTCGATCGAAGGATTGAAAGGTGGTCAAGAGCCGTAGTTGCTTGAATGTGTGTGAGTGCGTTCTATTGTTTTGTCCTCCTTTTCTTCCGTCCCCTTGATGGAAGAAGCGCATCCCCTTTTTATAGATGAAGGGCCGGCTTTACAAGGGTAAGGGCTCCGGACGCGCGTACTCTTCTTAGTCTTGTGGCTCACGTCTACTGGTCGAGGTCCTCCACTCACGATGAGTGCGAAGGAAGATAAGTGTTTACAATGTTGTCGATGTCTCGCAGGATGTCGGGTTAGTCACGAGAATCTTTGCCCTGCGCAGGTATGGGCTGCTTGATCTGATGGTTTTGACTTATGAGCCTCCCCGGCCTTGCTCCGCACGCATATACGGTTCTCATGAGTCCTCGTTGGGAGAATGCGGGGTCGGGTCAGTGTAACGCCGTGGTCAAGGCCTTACGACTGGGAGGACACGAGGGGTCGGGAAGCGGGCGCCGCTCCTCGGGTCCACCGTGTGGTGACGGAATACCCATCGTTCGTGGAGATAGCAAATCCTTTCTTGGAGCGTAGCGGTTGTCGTATATCTTCGTCGGGTTTCGTGTCCCAGAGCAAGGCGGCGCCTACAACTCTGAGGGTGAGGTGCACGCACTGTAATACCTTTTGGCTCTGCAGGCGCCGGAAGGGTCTAAAGCTTCAGCCACCTGTCGTTCCACGACAGTCCTTTTCTGCCAGGCGCAGAGGTATGGTCGTTGGAGCCATGGTTGACCCGAACGTCTTGTCTCAAATCTGTACCCATCATTATGAGGATAGATATCGATCGGGCGAGGCTCGTTCAGGCCGTCGGGTGGTGACCCGCCCCCCCGGGGGTCAGGCGAGACGGAATTCATCCCTCGGCCCTCGGGCGAGACCGAGCCCGTCCTCAAGGCGTCGAGGGCGAGGCGGAGTTTATCCTCGGCCTCGGGCGAGACCGAGCCTGCCCTATAGGCGTCAGGCGAGACGGAGATTAGCCTTGAGCTTTTGGGACGAGGCGGGGGTTATCCTACAAAGGCGTCGGGTAGGGTGACCCGCCCCTCGGGGGGTCAGGCGAGGCGGAATTCATCCTCGGCCTCTCGGACGAGACCGAGCCCCCGCCCTCAAGGGCGTCGAGGCGTGAACCCGAACTCTGTTACTCGAACAAGGGATGACATGGAGCCCTTATGCATCTAGAAGTTTTTCACGTTCGGTGGTCATCGGTTCCACCTTCTGGGGTACCCTGGTATTAGGTCCCCGACAATATGCATTGCAAAGCATTTGGTATTTGGTGAAAACTTTGAGATGCATACACTAAAACAAGTTTATATTCATGTGGTATGTGTTGAATTGTATTATTTGACTTAAATTCAAAGTTTGTTTGGATTTTTGAATTTTTCGAGAAAACCCCGCTTTTCAGCATTTAAATCCTACCACGAAAATCCATTTCAAAATCTAAGCATAATTTGGGGTTGATCCCAAAAAGAAAAGTGTAGAGCTTGGCAAGTTATACAAGTTTGTTTTTGGAGTTTTCAAGTTGTTTAGAAAAATTTTGAGTAATTCAAAAGGCGTAATTCGTTAAATTTCCTATTCAAATTCAAAAGTTGATTTCAAAATCTAGACCGAATTAGGAGATGGTTATAGAAGCAAAGTTGTAGAACTTTTGATTTTGAACAACTTTTGTTTTTGGAGATTTTGAGTTGTTATGAAAATTTGAGAGTAATTTGTGAATTTTAGCGAATGGCAAACTTGTAATTATTGTGAGCAAAGTGTCCACCGTCGAGACTACACCGCTTGGCGACCTTCTTTGGCGCGTTCCAGCGTCGTGGCCATCCTTGGCGTCATATTTGCACGAAGCGGCTCCATCATGGCTTCCTTGAGCTTTACGAGTCGCGTTATAAGAACCGAGACGCCGTCGCCGCGTCGTTTTCTTCATCTCTGCTTTTCCTGTCGCCACCACCTTGACTCCGTCGAGCTCTCGCCGTCGACTTAGCGCCGTTGCCATCTCGGCAAAAGCTTGTCCCAGCTCGCTTAACCTTACGCGTCCAACCGACCCACCAATTCAGTTTATCTCCACCGGAAGCTTCATTTGTCCACGTCTTTCTTCTTCGCGGTAAGCAACTCCTCCGCTGAAGCGCGATTCGCCGTGGCTGAGCTCCACAGTGCATCTTCGCCCCTGGTTTTGCATTTGGTTCTGTTTTCGTCTCGATCTTTGTAGTACTTAATCCATAGCTGGTTGCTCATTTTGATCACTCGATCGCGGTACACAATCGCCGACGACGTTTTGCTCCGCCGTGATCACCGTGATCGTTGTCACGCCTCTCCGTTGCTTCTCCAACCTCGCTCCTTGCTTCAACGCGTTCGGGGTGAGCCTCTGGTGCTTCCTGAATCCCTTGTTTGAGCTCTACCGGTCGCTTTACACCGCCGGCCGTAATGGCTGCCTTGGGTACCACCGCGTCCGCCATGGTCGCGACGATGAGCTAGTATAGGGCCGTGTCGGTCTTTGATAGGGACGTCAATCGATGCGCCTAGACTTGGTGATCATTTTGGTACGTTGGTCGTCACCGGTGATCTCACCTTCGGCGAGAAATCGCCGGTCAGAGCCGTCGCTGCCGTGGTCAACGTCGGAGGTTAGGGATGACAGGTGGGGTCGGGTTGTCAGTGACTCAGCGTTCAAATGGATTTTTCTATTTTCAGATTTGAATGAATAGTGTCTATTTTTGTTATTTTTGTGTAGATTTATTTAGAGCTCCAAAAATTATAAAAATTTTTGTGTGACTTCTCTGTGATGTATAGTATTTAAGAAAAATATAAAATAATGATTTTCAGTAATTTTTGAATATGATAAAAATTGCTCAATTTATTAATAAATGGATTTCCATGATTTTTTTAGGCTTATTTATTTATCCAAAAATTATGAAATTTGTTTTGTCACTTAGTTATCATGTAATGAACATTTACAAAAATTTTGAGCTCAATTGGAATAAGTTGATTTATTTCATAATTTTGAATTAAATAATTAATTCATAAAAGAAAATAGTAACCTTTAATGATTTATGTTTTGTTTGAAATTTTGATTGAGTGATGACCTTGGATCATTAGTTGATAATGATCCTTGGCAATTGATTGGGTGTTGTGAAAAAGGTTTGACTAGTTTGACTTGCAACTGTACCGCGAAGGAAAGTTGTATTCAAATTATTAATTTTGCATCCATCATCGAGCATCATGTTTCGTATTCCACATCATGTTAAACATGGCATTGTTATTAAGTGTAGTAAACGAAGGTGAACACGTGGTAGTTAATCAAGTGGTTGAGGAGGTTAATCCGTCTGTTGAGGTCGGACCGAATACTTGTGAAACGTCGTAGGAGCCGGACTTTTCCGTCAACGAAGGCAAGCCCCGGATGCATACAACCCTACCTTGTGTTTTACAAATTAATTTTGCTTTTGCTTTCCGTTACTGCATTAAGTGATTAGGAGTTAAGTAAGAGCCTAATTGGTGCATTACCATCCTTGTTATTCCATATTTACCATATTACCAATTTTTAAACTCGTATATGCCTAGTTTTGCTTAGCTATGCGTAGAACGATGAAAGTCGGGTGATTACCTGCCACCTGCAAGTTTTAAATGGAACATTGGTTAATTATGTTAGCATGTGATATGGGAATGTGGAGTAATAAATCTAGACCGGGCGGACTCGGTGTGTGTGAGCCATAAGACATGGAGGTCTTATGAGCGGGTTCTTTCCGCCTGTGTCGATTAAGGCACGTCCGTTGTTGAATTGCATGAGGTAAGAATTTGTAGTACTAACCACATACTCCGGTAAGCCTGAACTTGGCGATTCTATTACGAGAATGGCTACCCGCGCACTGGGAGTGGAGAGATGGCGGGAATAGCATGTACCCACGTGGCTATGGGTTGGATTGGTGGAGTACTGTATTCTCGGGTGGCGCGGACCTGTTCTTGTTTTAGAGGACCTAAGGGTAGGTTGGTATATGTAGGTCGGGGACCTGCATATGTCGTGTGGTCTGGAATTCTCAGCTGGGTTTATAATCGGTTCGAATCGTCGTTGCTCCTCGGTTATGGAGACTCAACTCACTGTTCATCATCGTAGTATTAATAACTAGAACTTGAGAATGGTTGATGAAGGTGTTGGATATGAAGTTTCATGATCTCATTACGGATCGTGTCATCTTTGTATATGAGTTTATGAAGTTTAAATTGTTGAAATAAAGAATTTTGTTAAAGAGCTTTTACGCAAAAATAACTTTGATTATTGCTAAAACCATACCTTGAATCCCTGAGCCTGCATTCTTGAGTTATCAGTTCTTATTTGATTAAGTCTTGTTGAGTACTTTTGTACTCGGGGTTGATTGACCCTTGTTGCGGGTGAGTCTCATGAGCGAGATCGCATTGTGGATCGTCTTTGCATGATAGTTGTACCTTGTGATGACGTTGAGAAATAATTGTGTGTGGCCCTTGGGCGAAGGCGAGCCCTCATTGTGTGTTTTGTATTATATTATAATGCCGCTCCACTACTTTGGTTTGTATTAATATCGAACTTAGTTGTATGGTTTGAAACAAATGGTTTGTAAACTATGTTATTGTAAGTCTTCCGCTACTTTTACTCGATGTATCTATTTGAATAAACTGTTGTAATAATTGCAATGACTCTGTAATGTGATCACGCTTTCGGAAATCGTGGATGATTCGGGGTTCCCCGAGGACACCGACAGTCTTCTTAAATTACGTGAACATATGCATAGATGTCAAAGGTCGTTGGGACGATGGCGGTGCATGTGGGCCCTATAATTTAGGAGGTTACGCCGCGTGAGTGGTATCGAGAGCGATCGTTACAAAGTTTTTGTGGTATTGGTTTACAAAAACTTCAAAATGATTTGGGATGACTAAATTTAACTTGATTAATTTTGTCCAAATTGCTTCGACTTGTCTTATTTCTTTCTCACCATTCCGTATTTAATTAAAAAGGGTCTTGTGTGGTGGAGTAGTAATCTTACTATGCCCTATATAAAATAAATGTTGTTTATGTGCATTATAAACTTTGATGTTTTTGTTCGTAAAACGATTCATGCATCATTATTAATTCACTCGTTACTTCCTTCACCTCTTAGTGCAGAGTTGAGTAGTGAGACCTGGTTTGAGTAATGTAATCCATCATAGCTGCTCTTTAGACTTTGATCAAATGGTCTTACTTGGATTAAATTGGTTTTCTCTGAGTATGGCTCGTGCCAAGATGACGCCCGTAAGTCCACTTTGGACCCAAAGGAGTTCCTTGTCACCAACTTGCCCCTAGAAACGATGGTGCTAGCGATGGCGATTCTAGGCCCACGACCCCAAAGGAGATACAGAGAATTTCTCTGAATTAGCACAAGCTACTAGAGATAGGGCTTTGGATGCTATACTGAGATAGGAGAATTACAGGATCAATTGAGGCGTCTCACCACCGCATTACTGTGAGGCTGCGAAAGCATGTTAGTTAAATGCGGTGGAGGGACGAAATGAGGAAACTTGGCATAGGGAAAATGTAGCTAGAGCTAGAACTCATGAGCTAGAATTCTATGTAGAAGATTTAGAAGAGCATAATACCTATCTACATGAGGAAGTTCATAGGCAGCAATCTACTAAACCCGAATCATGAGCCTCAAGTCGATGCCATGGACCCCGGTGTCATCCTTGCCGATGATAATGAATCGGAAGAGGAAGAAGAAGAAGATCACGAAGAATTAGTAATGATCAATGAAAGTGATGATGAAGGCGGTAATAATTCGAATGGATACCGAGCACGAAGTTTGAAGTAATCACAGAAAAAGAGTAGAGTTGTATAATAGTTAATTATGGTTAAGCTATGTATCTTGTTTTGGTACATATAGGGTTAAGTGTTTATAGTAATAAACCCTTTGTTATGTGTCCGGAGTAAGCTGTTGTGCAATTCAATAAAAAGGTGGTGAATAAAGTTTGGTTTGTTATGAGGCGGATCGTAAAGACTGTGAGGATCGCATATTCGGTACTTCACAAGATGATGATGATATCCCCAACCCGCCACCGATGCCGAAATAATCTGGTGATGCTATCATTGCATTAGTCAATGTGATTGTGGAAAATTCTTGTTTGCTTCATGAGATGGCTCAAAGTAATCAGAATCGGATGCATGGAAACCGTGGCGCAATCATAATAATGAGCATGAGGCTACCTATGTGGATTCCACGGATACAAAACCCCGGTGTTTCGCCAAGGTAGATGAACCACTGGAGGTGATGGTGGCTTAGGACCATGGAGCGAGAAATTTGATCTTATTCACTGCACGCGAGTTTGAAAAACGGTGTTTTCTGCCCAACAACTTAGAGGTGCATTTGGTGCTTAGTATGCAAATCGATGGCCATGCAACCCCTTGAGCGTTCGTTAACTTGGACAGAATTTCACACTGCTTTCAGAGCCCATTATATCCCGGAAGGAGTGATGGCTATGAAGCTAGATGAATTCCTTACTTTGAGGCAAGGGGATCAAACGGTTATGTAGTATGTGGGAAGATTCAATCATCTGTCGCAGTATGCATCTAAACATGTTAATACGGATGCCAAGAAAAAGAAATGGTTCATGAGAGGTCTGAATACCAAACTGCAGACAATGATGACAGCCTGTACCAATATCACTTATCATGAGGCAGTAAATATTGCATTTGCTTCAGAGGCAAAGTATCGGCAGCATAAGGAGCTCAAGAAGAAAAAGAATGTGCCGTCTGGACCTTTTGGTGGAAACCAAAAGCGGCAGAGAGTGATTTATCATCCAATAAACCATTATCGTCCTCCTTATCGTCCGCCGCAGTTCCAAGCCGGGCAACAGTCAAATGTCCATCCTGCTATAACCTATCCGAAATCACAGTCAACCAATGCTCCTGGTGGTAATGCTCCAACGTCACAGGGTCACAACTATCCGTGTTACAATTGTGGAAGGACTAGTCATTTCTCCAGAGAATGTCCATATCCTAGGCAGGCTAATCAAAATTATCAGAAGACCCCTGCCAATCAACAACAGGGTCAGGCACCAAACAAAAACCACAATCAGAATGCTCAGAAGGGCAAAGATGAGAGGAAGACAGGATGGGTGTTCTATATTCAAGCTGGAGAAATTCCGGAGGGGGAGCCAGTGATGATGGGTATGTTTCCTATTGCCAATCACCCTGCAATTATACTTTTTTATTCTGGCGCATCGCATTCATTCATCAATAGAACATTTGTCATGAAGTATGAAATTTCAATTGGGGCAACAAAGGAAAGTTTCTTTGTACAGTCGCCCAGGGGACGTCTGTGTACTAAGGAAATGGTGTACCAGGTACCCGTAAACCTGGGTGGGCATATTTTTCCCACTACCATGATTATCCTTAAGGATCAGGATATAGATGTAATCTTGGGAATGAATTGGATGTATCGGCATAAGGCTGTTATAGATGCTTTGAATAGGACTTTAAGAGTAAGTTTGCCTAATAGTAATTCTCAACTTCTCATCCAACTTCCAACCTTAAGAAGATCAGTGGGCAGAGTTTGTGCAACTGCCGTCAAAGAGATTAGAGATATCCCGGTAGTACGTGAATTTCCTGATGTGTTTCCTGAGGATTTACCCGGTCTACCACCTGATAGGGATGTACAGTTTAACATAGAGTTACAACCTAGAACAGCTCCGATTTCTCGGAGAGCTTATAGAATGCCACCTAAGGAATTGGCCGAGTTGAAGGCTTAGTTACAAGAATTAATTGAGAAGGGGTTTATCCAACCTAGTTCCTCACCTTGGGGATGTCCGGCAATTTTTGTGAAAAAGAAAGATGAGACCCTGAGGTTATGTGTTGACTATCGTCCGTTGAATGAAGTGACCATCAAGAATAAGTATCTATTACCTCGGATAGATTTGCTTTTTGATCAGTTGGCCGGAGCTAAAGTTTTCTCCAAGATAGATTTGAGATCAGGGTATCACCAAATTAAGATAAAGCCTGAAGATATTCCCAAAACGGCATTTACCACAAGATACGGATTATATGAATACTTGGTGATGTCTTTTGGTTTGACAAATGCTCCCGCTCATTTCATGTATCTGATGAACTCGTATTCTGCTGAGCTAGACAAGTTTGTAGTGGTATTTATAGATGATATACTAGTATATTCCAAGAATAAGGCAGAACATGCGAACACCTCGTAATTGTTTTGACTCGTTTGAGAGAACATCAATTGTATGCTAAGTTCAAAGCAAGTGTGATTTTTGGCTTAAGGAAGTGCAATTTCTTGGACATGTCTTGTCGGTAGAAGGAGTTGCAGTTGATCCGGCAAAGTGAGGGATGTGCTTGATTGGAAATCGCAAAACCACGATTCATCAAGTTCGGAGTTTTCTTAGATTGGCGGGATATTACCGTCGGTTTATTCCAGAATTCTCTAAAGTATCAAAACCTATAACTGAATTGTTGAAGAACCAAGTCAAGTTTGTCTCGGTCATCGATTGTGAAGAGGCTTTCTAGACTTTAAAAAAGGTTGTTGACTATCGCACGATGTTAGCTCAACTTCGATATCGAGAAGTCGTTTGATGTTTATTGTGATGCTTCAGGTATTGGTATTGGATGTGTGTTGATGCAAGAAGGGCGAGTCATTGCCTATCGTCCAGCAACTTAAGCAACATGAAGAACACTATCCTACTCATGATTTGGAGTTAGCGGTTTGTGGTTCATGCTCGAAGATTTGGCGGCATTACCTCGCTTGGTAATACGTGCCATATATATACAGATCACAAGAGCTTAAAATATATCTTTACTCAGTCAGAGTTGAACATGCGATAAATAAGATGGTTAGAATTAATTAAGGATTACGATTTGGAAGTACATTATCACCCTGGTAAAGCAAATGTAGTTGCAGATGCTCTCAGTCGAAAAAGCTATTGCAATTGCCTGACAGTAAGAACAATGGGTTTGACTTTATGTCAAGAGATGGAGAAGCTAAATGTAGAAGTAATTCAACAAGGTTGCTTGACCAACATAATTGTTGAAGCCACTATTCGAGATCAAGTTATTGCTGCTCAGAAGGAAAACAAGGGTGTAGCCCATATCAAGGAATGAGTCAGAAATGGAAAGGTGGAATGTTTCAGTATAGATAATAAAGGTGTGCTATGGTTCAAGGATCGTTTGGTAGTACCAAAAGTTCCTGAGTTACGGCAGTCAATTCTTGAAGAAGCACATGCTACTAGGTTATCTATCCATCCAGGAAGCAACAAGATGTACCATGACTTAAAACAAAGGTTTTGGTGGACAAAAATGAAGATAGAAATTGTGAGATATATAGCAGAGTGTGATACTTGTCAGAAGGTGAAAGCTATACATTTGAGGTCTGCTGGAGAACTACAACCATTACCTATTCCAGCTTGGAAGTGGGAGGACATAAGTATGGACTTTATTGTTGGCCTACCCAAGACAGCAAAGGGATTTGACTCAATATGGGTTATTGTAGATCGACTCACTAAGTCAGCACATTTTCTTCCTGTCAAGACTATATATCCCTTCGTCCAATACGCCAAGATATATTTAGCAAGAATTATGAGTCTCCATGGAATACCAAAGACCATAGTGTCCGATCAAAATTTACACAGTTTGTCTCTAGTTTTTAAAAACAATTGCATTCTTCCTTGGATACCAAGCTCTCAGATAGTCTGACTTATCATCTGCAGATCGATGGATGATGAAAGAGTCAATCAAGTGCTTGAAGATATATTAAGGTGTTGTGTCCTTAATTATTCCAACAAGTGGGACTTATGCTTACCTTTGGCCGAGTTCTCATATAACAATAGTTATCAGGAAAGCATTAGAATGTCTCCATTTGAAGCACTCTATGGCCGTGGAGTGCGAACATCGCTGAGTTGGTTGGTGAGCTGGGAGAAAGAAGATTCTTTGGAGTTGACCTTGTGAAAGAAATGGAAGATGGGGTTAGGCAAATCTGAGTAATTTGAAAATAGCTCGATCCCGCCAAAAGAGTTATTATGGATAGCGACGGAGACCATTGGTGTTTAACAAAGGATATTTTGTATATCCGAAAGTATCACCAATGAAGGGAGTTAACCATTTTGGTGTTAAAGGCAAGTTGGCACCTCGATATATTGGACCATTTCAAATTTTGAGAGATATGGAAAAGTGGCCTATCGCTTAAAATTACCGAACATTTATCGGTTGTACATGATGTGTTCCATGTGTCTCGATTGAAGAAGTGTCTCGAAAGTGCACGAGCGGAATGTTGAAGTTGAAGGAGTGGAACTTGAACCAGATCGACTTATTCAGAATATCCTATCCGAGTGTTGGATCGTAAAGATCGTGTTACTCGGAGGAGAACAATAAAGTTCTACATGATACAATGGAATCAACATTGAGTAAGAGGAAGCTACCGGGAATCGAGAAGATTACTTGTTAGAAAAGTTTCGAGTTTCTAAGCGTCAATATAGAATAGAATAATGTTAGTTGAGCTCGGTTGCTACAAATTGTGTTTTGTAAAAGAACCTCAGTTGTTTTATGGAAAAGTTATGGATGTTTTTGGATTGACACGTTTCCTTTTCCATTACTTACTCTATGGCTTTGAATCTAAAGTGAGATTTCTTTTAGGGAAGGATTGTAACACCTCGGGTGTTTAAAATACTAAAACCTGACATGTCATCATATGCATTGCAAAGCATTTGGTATTTGGTGAAAACTTTGAGATGCATACACTAAAACAAGTTTATATTCATGTGGTATGTGTTGAATTGTATTGCTTGACTTAAATTCAAAGTTGTTTTGGATTTTTGAATTTTTCGAGAAAACCCCGCTTTTCAGCATTTAAATCCTACCCTGAAAATCAATTTCAAAATCTAAGCATAATTTGGGGTTGATCCCAAAAGAAAAAGTGTAGAGCTTGGCAAGTTATACAAAAGTTTGTTTTGGAGTTTTTCAAGTTGTTTAGAAAAATTTTGAGTAATTCAAAAAGGCGTAATTGTTAAATTTCCTATTCAAATTCAAAAGTTGATTTCAAAATCTAGACCGAATTAGGAGATGGTTATAGAAGCAAAGTTGTAGAACTTTTGATTTTGAACAACTTTTGTTTTTGGAGATTTTGAGTTGTTATGAAAATTTGAGAGTAATTTGTGAATTTTGTGAATGGCAAACTTGTAATTACTTGTGAATAAGTGTCCACCGTCGAGACTACACCGCCGGCGACCTTCTTGGCGTTCCAGCGCGTCGTGGACGTCCTTGGCGTCTTGCACGCACAACGGCTCCGTCGTGGCTTCCTTGAGCTTCGAGTCGCGTTATAAGAACCGAGACGCCGCGTGCGTGCGTCGTTTTTCTTCCTCCCTCGCTTTTTCCGTCGCCACCACCGCAGCTCCGTCGAGCTCTCGCCATCGACTTAGCGTCGTTGCCGTCTCAAGCAAAGCTCGCCCCAACTCGCCTTAACCTTTACGCGTCCAACCGACCCACCAATTCGGGTTTATCTCCACCGGAAACTCGTCATTGTCCACGTCTTTTTCTTCTTCGCGGTCGGCAACTCCTCCGCCGAAAGCACGATTCACCGTGGCTGAGCTCGCATGAGTGCATCTTAAATCCCTGGTTTTGTTTGGTTTCTGTTTCATCTCGATGTCTTTGTAGTACTTAATCCATAGTCTGGTTGCTCATTTTGATCACTGCGATCGCGATTTACACCATCGCCGACGATGTTTTGCTCGCCGTGATCACCGTGATCGTTGTCACGCCTCCGTTTGCTTCTCGACCTCGCTCCTTGCTTCAACGCGTTGGGGGGTGAGCCTCTGGTGCTTTCTAAATCCCTTGTTTGAGCTCTACGGTCGCGACACACCGCGCGCGAAGCGCCGCTGCGTGTGCCACCGCGTCCGCCATGGTCGACGACGAGTTAGTATAGGGCCGTAATCAGTGCTGATAGGGACGTCAATCGATGCGCCTAGACTTGGTGATCATTTTGGTACGTTGGTCGTCGCCGGTGATCTCACCGTCGGCGAGAAATCGCCGGTCAGAGCCGTCGCTGCCGTGGTCAATGTCGGAGGTTAGGGATGATAGGTGGGTCGGGTTGTCAGTGACTCAGCGTTCAAATGGATTTTTCTATTTTCAGATTTGAATGAATAGTGTCTGTTTTTGTTATTTTTGTGTAGATTTATTTAGAGCTCCAAAAATTATGAAAATTTTTGTGTGACTTCTCTGTGATGTATAGTATTTAAGAAAAATATAAAATAAAGTTTTTTCGTAATTTTTGAATGTGATAAAAATTGCTCAATTTATTAATAAATGGATTTCCATGATTTTTTAGGCTTATTTATTTATCCAAAAATTATGAAATTTGTTTTGCCACTTAGTTATCATGTAATGAACATTTACAAAAATTTTGAGCTCAATTGGAATAAGTTGATTTATTTCATAATTTTGAATTAAATAATTAATTCATAAAAGCAAATAGTGACCTTTAATGATTTAGGTTTTGTTTGAAATTTTGATTGAGTGATGACATTGGATCATTAGTTGATAATGATCCTTGGCAATTGATTGGGTGTTGCGAAAAAGGTTTGACTAGTTTGACTTGCAAGCTGTCTGCATCTGAAGGAAAGTTGTATTCAAATTATTAATTTTGCATCCATCATCGAGCATCATGTTTTCGTATTCCACATCATGTTAAACATGGCATTGTTATTAAGTGTAGTAAGCGAAGGTGAACACGTGGTAGTTAATCAAGTGGTTGAGGAGGTTAATCCGTCTCTGTTGAGGTCGGACGAATACTTGTGAACGTCGCAGAGCCGGACTTTTTCAAAGTCAACAAAGGCAAGCCCCGGATGCATACAACCCTACCTTGTGTTTTACAAATTAATTTTGCTTTTGCTTTCCGTTACTGCATTAAGTGATTAGGAGTTAAGAGCCTAATTGGTGCATTACCATCCTTGTTATTCCATATTTACCATATTACCAATTTTTAAACTCGTATATGCCTAGTTTTGCTTAGCTATGCGTAGAACGATGAAAGTCGGGTGATTACCTGCCACCTGCAAGTTTTAAATGGAACATTAGTTAATTATGTTAGCATGTGATATGGGAATGTGGAGTAATAAATCTAGACCCAAGGCGGACTCTATGTGTGTGAGCCACAAGACATGGAGGTCTTGTGTGAGCGGTTCTTTCACACTGTGTCGATTAAGGCACGTCCGTTGTTGAATTGCATAAGGTGAGAATTTGTAGTACTAACCACATACTCAGTAAGCTTTGAACTTGGCGATTCTATTACGAGAATGGCTACTCGCGCACTGGGAGTGGAGAGATGGCGGGAATAGCATGTACCCACGTGGCTATGGGCTGGATTGGTGGAGTACTGTATTCTCGGGTGGCGTGGACCTGTTCTTGTTTTAGAGGACCTAAGGGTAGGTTGGTATATGTAGGTCGGGGACCTACATATGTCGTGTGGTCTGGAATTTCCAGCTGGGTTTATAATCGGTTCGAATCGTCGTTGCTGCTCGGTTATGGAGACTCAACTCCTTTGTTCATCATCGTAGTATTAATAATCTGGAACTTGAGAATGGTTGATGAAGGTGTTGGATATGAAGTTTCATGATCTCATTACGGATCGTGTCATCTTTGTATATGAGTTTATGAAGTTTAAATTGTTGAAATAAAGAATTTTGTTAAAGAGCTTTTACATAAAAATAACTTTGATTGTTGCTAAAACCATACCTTGAATCCACGAGCTCGCATTCTTGAGTTATCGTTCTTATTTCGGTTAAGTCTTGTTGAGTACTTTTGTACTCGTGGTTCGATTGACCCTTGTTGTTGGGTGAGTCTCATGAGCAGATCTATTGTGGATCGTCTTTGCATGAATGATTGTACCTTGTGATGACGTTGAGAAGTAATTGTGTGGCCCTTGGGCGTAGGTGACCTCATTGTGTGTTTTGTATTATATTATAATGCCGCTCCACTACTTTGGTTTGTATTAATATCGAACTTAGTTGTATGGTTTGAAACAAATGGTTTGTAAACTATGTTATTGTAAGTCTTCCGCTACCTTTACTCTGATGTATCTATTTGAATAAACTGTTGTAATACTGTAATGACTCTGTAATGTGATCCTGCGCGGAAATCGTGGATGATTCGGGGTTCCCCGAGGACACCTGATAGTCTTCTTAAATTACCAGGAACATATGCATAGATGTCAAAGGTCGTTGAAGAGTGACAGGTGCATGTGGGCCCTATAATTTAGGAGGTTCTGCCACATTCAGGCGTGGACTACAAAGGATAGACGGAGCTGTCACCTCCCGCTGCTACCACACAACCAAGAAACAGGGAGCAAACACAGGTAGCTGAAAGCCTAAGTACCACGCTTATGCTAACGATTACTACTCTAATCCAGAGATCTCACAAGGACTAGAGCACTCAAATGAACTGTGAACTTATGAACAAAAGAGCACAAAACTTACTTTAAACATAAATCAATTACCAGAGGTATCTCAGAGGTAGACTTGGAGAAACCTAGATCCGCCAAAGTACAAGCCGTAGAGGTAGCACCGATAGGCCAGTACCTCCTCCCAACTCATCCCTCACTCTCTAACTCACTATTTTTTAGGTACAAAACTAGATCATATAGAGGACTAATGTTCTCTTAAGAGCTAGCTCTGATCCTGATAAGGATATGAATTAGGGTTTTAGGATGATCTCTAGGAGGGGGTATAGGGCCATATATATAGGGGTAGCGTCAATTCTGGACCATCGGATCAAACTAACTTAAATAAATGATGTACATGCGATCTTTAAGGCGGTGGGAAACTGACATTCGAAGGAGACGTTGACACATGGGTCCCATAGGCTAGCCAGCCTGCAGGTGGGGCTGGCTAGCCCCCCTGTCAGCGTCTTGGCCTGATCTTTGGGGGAGAGTCTTCTAGTGTCTTCTAAAGTCTTCCCAAGTAGGTACCATCACAGAGAAACATGATTTACTTTGACGAATAGGTCCACCTTGATAGTTTTCTAGATAAACCCTGCTGAAAACATAGATTCACAAAAACTCGTGGAATTTATTAGTTTAAACCCCTATACCTGTGTTGGTGATCATTTTTATGCATTTATACAAGTTATGTTGATGGTTTATGATTGATGTTAACGATCGTCTACAAGCTCCTCCGCACTTAACCTTCGCTCGTCCCTAAGCAAAGCTAAACTCAGCAATAGATCAGGAATTGCTACAATTCTTTCTGTCTAGTTCACCAACTCGGGGTCCCTCAGGGACCGGCTCCCACGCCAGGGCTTGGCCTAGGAAAATAGCATGTTGTTTATGGGCCGACCCGAAGGTCTAAGAATATGACGGGCCGGAAGGACAGTCCGGTCACCGACCGGACGGTCTGCCTGAAAGAACGAGTGCCCGCTCATCAACTTCTTTGGCCCACCTCCGACCAGAGTGCTCGCCTCGGGCACCAGTCGCCTCCAGGCGGTCTCTCCAATCGGAAGGCCTGGCCCAAAACGCCGCTTCCTACTCCGACCCCGCGACTCCGACCGGGGACCCGTAGGAAGCCTGCTTACCACTCTTCTCCGACTGGCATGGCCAAGACCGACTAGGGCCATCTGACCGGGGGCGCTCGCTCGAAAGGGACCAGGGACGAATGGAGAAGGCAGTGCACAAAGTCAAAACCAAGATACCTGGACCATACCCTGTACGCCTGCGGGAATAGTGCTCCTCAACCGTCCTGACACAAACAGTATTGTAGGCACCAACATTTGTGTCTACAGTATTGTATGCGCCATTAGGCTCCCATATGGCAAAAAGCCCCCCACATACCTCTGGTCATGGGCGCCAGGATTTGCCATACCTAGTACCCACGGTAGGGCTCCTCACATATCAATAGTATTTTGCAGGTACCAACGTCCTCCCTTCCTAAAGAAGCCAACGCAACCTCCCATGTGCACCAGACATTCCACAGTGACATCAACAGTTTTGTGGGCGCCTACCATCAGCTGTCCCCATCGACGTCGGCAACAAGGCTTAGTAACATCCGTACTCTCCCCCTCTCATATGTAAATCAATCCCCTTCATCTATAAAAGGGGACGCGCTCCCTTCAACATGGGGATCGATTCTCGGGAGATCGATTCTCTATAGGTCGACTTCCCCAAGTTAAGATTCACTAGATTGATAGCTCGCAACCCCTCAAGCACAAGCTTGAACACCTAGTTTGTAATGGAGTTCCGATCGCCCTCGGCCCTTCCGATCGGACCCGACCGGGCCTCACGTACACCCCTCCTTTCTCCTTCTCATTTGTAACCCCACTACAGACTTCGAGCACCTGGGCTGAGAAATAAAGTCACCAACCGACCTAGACTAGATGTGGGGCACGTTGCCTGAACCAGTATATATCCTATGTCATTTAGTGCTAGGCCACCTCTGATCACAACGTACAGCAAAACTACAAATATTCACTAGTTGGTCACTTTCTGTAAGGACAGTTGGCGCCATCCGTGGGGAAGACATTGTACGTTCAACACTTTTTGGTCATCGGATGGCCCATTTTTCTGCCACCCCCACCATGGCGGGCTCGGGCGATACGATTCGCCTCGGCTCACTGGAGTATCCCGCACTCTCGCCTCTGGGGATGCGGGTTCCACTCGCTTTCGAGCCATCCTAGGCCTTCCTCTTCGGAAGCCTATACTTCGTCACCGACCAGCTCGGCATACTCCACCTCCGCGAGGAGACTCGCGACCAAGCACCCGTCGGAGAGATGTTCTCCATTGATTCCAGGACGCGTGACCCCGACGGCGCGGCATCTGCGCTTCATTCCGAGCAAACTCTCTGCTCAAACCCCGCTGTGAGTAATATACATGCCGTTCTTTACTTACTACATTCTATCTTCTGCCAAATACCCAGAGGGCTGCCATTGTCCCCGTCATAGACACCGTGTGATTGGTTCCCCTACGGCCTCGTATCTTCCGTGGACACGTTCGCTCGGGGCTCCAAAAAATTATGGCGTCGCCTCCTCTCACGTCTGAGTTTCTAGGGATGGCGAGCTACAGTCCCACCTATTTCCTTGACATCATGGACGATGACATCGAGAGTGACGGCTCCAGCATTGGTGATGTGGCACCCAGCCACCGTCCGTCCCGGGCGTGCGCCATGCTGGACGCTCTAGAATAGCCACCAAGGGCAACGGAGTCCTCACAGACTCACGCCTCTCTGGGCCCTCATATGGAGATTTCCGAGCTCACACATGAGCACAAGGAGGAACTACAACGACAGTGGCCGCATCAGCCACCATCTGTGCCGGCGCGCTCGGCGTGCTACGCTACGTCCCAAGCGCGTGGACCAACGAACGGCGCTCGGGGTCGCGCCCGTCAGGTCCAGCGCAACACCTCGGGCAGAGGGACCGATCCCCCATGGTTTGCTCGGGCCAGTCAGAACATTGCGGCCGCGGCAATGCTCCTGCGTGGCCTGTCTGAGCCGAACGACCCTCACGAATGGGCGATCCACCGGAACCTCCAGGCACTGGCGTTCAACAAGCGGAATGCTCCGTATCACGACTCCAACTCATGACCTTGCTCCCCGTCTAGGGAACGGGGATGCAGCAGATGGGGCACTATGCCCTGTCACCGCAACAACCACTGAGCACGACACATGAGGCTGCATCGTCGCCTCATCTTGACCTGACGACCGCTCCATACCAACCGCCTATCTACGCGCGGTTCAGACCGAACCGAGGGACATGCAGCGGCGACCGGAGTCCCAGCACTGACGGCCTAGGACCACCGACCTTTGCCCAACTCCCCCAGCAAACGCCATTCTTACCGTGCTCCGACGGAGGCCATGGCAAAGGTAAGGCCAAGCGCCAGGATCAAGACGAGGGCCCCTCCAAGCAGAGGGGGAAAAAGAACAGAAAGGATCGCCGCCGACCGGCTAACTCCGCGTCGGTCGCCGCGGCCGATCACCTGGGCACGCAGCCCCAGTAGGACCGATCGGGACACTTCCACGAGCTCATGGAAAGCCCATGCACCAACCACAAATATCCCATCAACCATCTCTACAAGGACTACCAGCTCCTCAAGCGCCTGCTGAGGTAGTATGGCAGGCCATGGAACGAGGAAGGCAACAGAAGAAGGGGGCACATCGGGCGAGGATCCAGACGATTGAAGGCTGGATTGATTCGACCGGACACCTGCCGACTGAAGGACAGCAACGACGACGCTCTCTCCAAACACCCTGGAATAGCTATATCGTTTTTCCTTTCCCTAAAGTTTTGGTCTTACCATTATTTACTTACCGTACGCTCCTATAAGAGCACCCCGACCCGAACACTTTTCGGCTCGGGGCGCTCGGGGGCTCCACTAGGGGGCTCTGCTACCCCTCCGTTTTTGTTTTTTACCTTGAGTACTCTTTTACTTTCATATGGGAAAACTCCTTCCTACCCTAACAGAAGGGCAGTATGTTCTCTAGATTTGCCTTACATACCTTTGCTTCAAACCATTCCGACTGATCGCACCCCGCCTTTTTCCCACGGTTACAAGCGGCCGAGCCTTGCGGGCCACGCCCCGAGCTCATAAGGTCGCGGCCTACGGGACAAACGGGCAGGTATGAGAAAGAAAGAAATAAAAAACAAAACTATGCTAAGGGAAAACTAAGGAACAAAAGGGAAAGCTTCCCCGAATGGAGCAACTCCATCACAAAAACAAAAACCGATTGCGGTCATTAAAACGCACCATGAACATTTTACACGGGGGCTCCCCCACGAACTTAAACTTTTATGTTTACTAACTACTTATATTCTACAAGCTATTAAACTGACCTGGCGGCATCTGCTGGTGGCGCGGCCAACAAAGGCATAGGCTGCTCACTCCCCGGCGGCACGACGTTCGGCTCGATCGAGGCCGAGGCGACATTTCCCCCCGAACCAGGCGCCGGGCTATCCACAAGCTTGGAAGCGTTCTCTCCATGCATGCTTCGGGCCATGTCTTGACGGCGAGCATCCATCACCCACTCGGCAGAGACTTGCTCTGACACTGATCGTGAGTGCGGCAGTAATATCACCCCGATGGATTGGATGTCCTCCATGCTCAGACCATCAGCATACCCACTGCAGATAGCGTCGAAGTCTAGGTTTGGGTGGTGTGTCGCCACCGAGGTCAGCACCCCCGATGCTCCATAAAACAGCCCGCTATTGATAAGGTCCTTAACCGCGTCCGGGACCTCCGCCAGTTGGACCGTGGGTGCACTGGTACTTGGTGCTGACCCATAGATTTATGAGATGACAAGCTGGGCAACGTTGCAGATCTAGTCGAGATCCCCTTCGAGAGCACGTCGCTCTTCATGGGACTTGGCCAGCTCCTCGGCGTTCCGGCTGAAGCTCGCCTTGGACGCCTCCAGGTCTCGCTCCAGCGCCTTCACCTTTTCACCCAGCTCTGAAGGAAGGGTGACAAACTTAGAAACAGGCTAAGGGAAAAATCAACACCACGAGAAAACAAAAAGGTATGCACCAATGTGAGAGGCCTCAAGGGTGGAGAAATCCTCTGCCTGCCAAGCCGCCTGCTCGTGCAGACAGGCACTCGCGTCCTCTATCCCCATCACCTAGCTCTAGAGCGTGAGCACCTCCTGATCTGCTTCCGACCGGGCCCTCTGCTCCGCCTCCAGGGCCTTCTAAGCCCTCTCTAGGGTGGCACGCTCCAGCTCAAGGGCCGCCAAGGCCTCTTGAAGTACCGCCTCGGTACTAGCTAGGGACGTCTGTAGCCCCACCTCTGTCTCCTCCGGGCGAACCTTCGCCGCCTCGAGCCCTTGCTCGACAGCAATCGTCCGCTCCGCCGCACGCTGTCCCTCCGCTCACACCGCGGCCGCCTCGGCCGCCCGGACCTAGGACTCGTGGCAGGTGGACTCCACCCGACGCTCAAGCTCGGCCATCTAGGCATGTTCCGCCTAGAGGAAGTAGGACTTTGAGAGGACACCTTCCTTATTTCCTATAAAGAACAGGCATGCTAAAAACAACCAACGAAATACTCAAAAGGGTAAGGGAGGGGACCAGAAACTCACCTCCGCGGTGAGCTGCAGGTCAACCTCGACCAACTGCCGGGCGAACTGAGCCTGCTTTCGGGTGCTCTCGAGCCTCGCGCACAGCTTGGTGACCTCGGACACCACGACATGCCCTTGCCCCCCAAAAATGTCCCAGAGCTGGCACTCCCGGGAATCCCGTAAGACGAACCTCGCCTTCAATGGGTCCTCTAGGAAGGGCTACTCTAGGTCACCCTCCGACGAACCGCCGGAGAGCCTAGCCTCCGACTGGACCACCGCCAGCTCCCACGGCGACACCTCCAACTCCCGTGGCGGCACCGATGGCTTCACCATGGCATCCGCCTTATTGTCAGATGGAATCTCCACCACCTCATTCTCGTGGGACGCCGCCGTGCATCCTAGCTCCGTCCCGGTCACACTTCCCTCTGGCACCTTTGGCCCCGACGGCAAGGATGGGTCATGCGGCCCTCCACCCCGCGAGGTAGGGGGCTCGTCCTCCCTCGTCTCCTCCACCATGCCCGGTAGAGGAGGGGTCGCGAGAGTTACCTCCACCACAACCCTTGCCATCGGCACCGAGATCGTGGCCAACAACATCACCGCCGCTGTCACATTATCAGCAGCCGCCCCGGGAGGCACCACCCCCAGGAGGGAAGGCTTTGCCGCCGCCACCCTGCTGCCCCCTTTGCTCGCCGCCACACGCTGCAGTGTGGGCCTCCAAGCCTCCTGCATGGGGGTCAGGGCGATGCTCAACCCCGGCATCCCCCGGCCGCTGACAAAAATCACGGGTAAGCCACACTCCAAAAAGACTCGACCAGCAAGAATCGAAAAAACAACAAAAAGAAACATACCGGGCGGCGAGCGACATGACCCGGAAGTCAGACTCCGATGACCACGGACCCACGCATCGAGGACTGCTCCCAGGCCGCGACCCGCGCCCCTCGCTTTGGACAGGGTCGGAGTCATCCCGATCGGTTCCTGCCCGGCCTGCGGGTCGCTACGACCTCCGGCTCGGGACTCCCCGACCGAAGCAGCGGGTGGGGCATCCTCCGACTGCAAGTCACGTATCAACCGGGTGCCAGTCTACCCCTCAGATCACCCGAGCTGACCGACCGTACCCACGGCAGGTGGGGCCTCCTCCGGCTTCAAGTTTGGCGTCGGTCCCGTCGCCGCGCTAGCACCGCTCCGCTCCTCAGACTGCCCGGCTCGCTCAGCCACGTCTACCGTAGGCGATGGTGGGGCCGGTAGCACCACCAAGGGGCGCGGTGACCATGCCCGCTTCACCGCTCGCTCGCCAATGGTGTTCGCACTCGCCGCATGCTTCCTTGATGCAGGAACCTCTGCACGCCGCATGGCCTTTTGCTCCTCACCGACGGACGTCGCTGTGGGGTCGTGACGCACCGCTGAGGTCACAATGACCTCCCGATTCTCTTCCTTGTCGGAGAAGACCATGTCGTCCAAGTCTGTAGGATCCTCCGACGCGAGTTCCGACTCGACGTCGCTCCTTTGTTCCCCGGCCCTCACGCGTCGGGCGACCTCCTTCCTCTTTTCCTCCTTCCGTTGAACCTCCTGGGTTCTCTTCTTCTTCTAGGCATCGGCCGCCTCCTTCTGGGTAGCCTGCCGGGCCCGACCCTCCGGACCCTTGGGAAGGTGCGGCCGGGACTTATACTTTCTGAGCCCCTACGGAACGTACGACCTCCAATCAAGAAATAGGAAGAGCGGAGAAAAATGCACAGATTGGAGCGGGGAACATACCAGGCGGGACACGATCGAGGAGTTGAAAGGTATGGGCCTCCCTTCAACCCTCTCCTTGGGCCTTAGCTGCAGCACCCGGTCGATGCGACTCCGGACCTCGTCGTCCGGCAGATCCTCCGACGACTCCAGACCTCCTACCGATGAACACTAGGAATGGCGCCACTGCCGGATTCCTGATGTAGAACCACTCCCCATGCCACCCCGATTGGAGTCATAGGGGAGGTACCTAGGATACGAGTCTCCCATGCCTGGCTTCCTCTGCAGGGTGAATCCTCCCACTGGCGCGATCTCAGCCGAGTCCCCCGCTGTCAAGGCTCTCGGGGAGAAGAGCCGCCGGAAGAAATCCGCATGTGGCTCCATCCCAAGAAAAGCCTCGTAGACAGTAATGAAACCGGCGAGGTGCAGCACCCCCGTCGGATTAAGATGCTGCGGCTCCAGGCCCCACTCGTTGAGGAGCCCACGTCAGGAACCAATGTGTGGGGTATCCCAAACCGCGCTCATGGAAGGTGAGGAATGAAACCACCTCGTTGGGATGAGGTTGCAGAAACTCCTCCCTTCCAAGGACCCTCCTGTGTGCCACCTCCTGCGGCGGTAGAAACCCCTTCTGGATGAAGGCCTCCAGCACCGAATTCCTCACGGTGGACGACTTCCAGTCCAACATCCTCTCTCCGGATTGCGAAAAGGATTTGTAAGTTCCTCTCCTCTCCCTCACTCTCCCTTTTCTTTCCTAGAGACCACCGTGGCTCTCAGGAATGCTCACGGCAAGGGAAGAAGAAGGGCGATGGCAGAAGAAGAATAGGCAAAAGAACGGAACAAAAACCTCTCCCTGCTCCTACTTAAAGGAAAAGGAACAGTGGTTAGGGAAGGACGCGCCGATCGGGGAAGGCAGAATGGCGGAGCGAGAATTTCTCTCTCTTTCCCATTTAATGCAGACGAGACGTGCCCTGCTCGATGGAATGACTCCTGATCAGGCAGGACATGGCCCAGCCATGGCCCACCAAAACTGCACGATCAACCACTACCACCCGACGGGCGCAGGAATCGAATCGCCACCGCACGCGAGCAGTTTCCTGCTTCCCAGGGCGGACCTGGGGAGGCCAAAAATAAAATCTCCGCCAGGAGACCAACCGACCCCCTGAGTCAATCAAATCACTCAGTATCCACCCCGATGACATAGGTAAGGAGCAAAGGGATGCCTCATGCAGGCCATGCCGACTCCATCTCAAACGATGAGCACGGGTCCTGGTCGGGCATTTCCGACTGAAGTTCTCTAAACCTCGTCACTCTAGTCGCCAAGGTAAAACACTATCAAAACCCCCTCTATTTCATTATAAATCATTTCATACATCCATACGCGCATTTCATTCCATACGCCTGAACCCCCGGACAGTTAGGGCATGAACCGCCCGGGGCTCGGGAACTAAGCATTGCACGTGCAGCAAAATGCATCAGAACGCTCCGTGTTGTGTCATGGAGCGGCGGTTGCCTCATTCGACATGAGCAACCAACAGAGCCAGGGGAGAAAACCATAGATGAGCACCGTGCGGCCTTTGCTCGGTCCGGCAAACCGGGTCATCTCAACCTTCTCGTTCGATCCTAAACCTCTCACCAGGCCCACAGAATCTCCATCCGTGGCAAGGCCATTAGGCCACCCGGGTCGGTCTCCGAAACAATCTAGGCATCTGTCGGGTTGTAGGTAAAGGAGTAGTGGAATGTCACAAGAGGGCTATGCCGACCCCGTCACGAACGATAGACCCAGATTTCACTCGATCACACCCGTTAGTGAACTCATCGAGCCAGTCGATTTGAGCCCGAGCGATCGAGACAGGCGACGAAACTCAGCCCCTCCGGTTGTGAGGAACCGGATGGGGTAACGCACACAAAACTCACATTGGCACCCACGAAGGCCCGACAGGGCTTGGGGGCTCAAACCAAACGCCAGGGACCGTGACTCCAAACTCACATAATGGCTTCAAATGGCTTCAAAATGGCTTCACTTCCGACTGCGCTCCAAAAACCTAGGGACCGCGACTCCGAACTCACATCGACAGGATTCATGACATCCGACTATGGCTCTTGGGACCATGACTCCGAACTCGTGTCAACAGGATCTATGACATCTGGCTACGGCTCATGGGACCGCGACTCCTAAACTCGCGTAACGGCTTCAGATGGCTTCACTGCGCTCCACTAAAACCTGGGACCGCGACTCCTAAACTCGCGTAATGGCTTCACTACCGACTGCGCTCCTAGGGTCCATGAGCTCTGGCTCATATGATTCCTGAACTGACTAAACTAACTCTCTTGATCCATGGCACGCACCGACGCCTGGGTCCGTTAGCGGCTCCGCCTCGCCCGATCCCACAGCGACGCATCGACGCCAAAGATCAGTGAGCTCTGTCGCATCCAAATCAAGCTATCTCCATCCGTGGCGCGCACCGACGCCAGGGTTTGTCCCAAACTAACCTTCTCACCCAAATCTACGGCGTGCACCGACGCCAGAATCAGTAAGTTCTGTCTCATCCCCATGCCTAAAAAATCCCCTCTGCTGCACAGCGACGCCGAGGTTAAACAAAATTTCATCTCAAAACTAAAAACACACATGCCCACCAAAGCAACACCCCCCGGTCAGTTCTATCGAACCGCCCGGGGGCTCGGGGCTACACCCACGGGTGCGCTCGTGCGCACCCACCGACGCAATGCAAAAAACCTCTCCAACTGACAACACAAAAAAACCCCCCAGCCGATTCTACCTGAACCACCCGGGGGCTCGGGGGCTACACCCATGGGTGCGCTCGTATACACCCGACGGCAAGACAAAAAATCCCCCGGACGATTCTGCTCGAATCACCCGGGGGCTCGGGGGCTCCTGTCGGGTTCACAAACCCGGGGTCCTCGAGGACCGGCTCGCACGCCAGGGCTCGGCCTAGGAAAATAGCATGTTGTTCATGGGCCGACCCGAAGGTCTAAGAATACGACGGGCCGGAAGGACAGTCCGGTCAGGACCGGATGGTCTGCCCGAAAGAATGAGCGCCCGCTCATCAACTTCTTTGGCCCACCTCCAACCGGAGTGCTCGCCTCGGGCACCAGCCGCCTCTAGGCGGTCTCTCTGATCGGAAGGCCTGGCCCAAAACGCCGCTTCCTACTCCGACCCCACGACTCCGACCGGGGACCTATAGGAAGCCTGCTTACCGCTCTTCTCGACTGGCCCGGCCAGGACCGACTAGGCCATCCGACCGGGGGTGCCTGCTCATAAGGGACCAGGGACGAACGGAGAAGGCAGTGCACAAAGTCAAAACCAAGATACCGGGACCATACCCGGTATGCCTGTGGGAACAGTGCTTCTTAACCGTCCTAACACAAACAGTATTAAAGGTGCCAACATTTGTGTCTACAATATTATAGGCGCCATTAGGCTCCCATACGGCAAACCCCCCACATACCTCTGGGCATGGGCGCCAGGATTCGCCATACCTTGTACCCAGGGTAGGGCTCCTCACATACCAATAGTATTTTGTAGGTACCAACGTCCTCCCTTCCTGAAGAAGCCAACGCAGCCTCCCATGTGCAGCTGATATTCCACAGCGACGTCAACAGTTTTGTGGGTGCCTACTATCGGCTATCTCCACCGGCGTGGGCAACAAGGCTTAGTAAAATCCGTACTCTCCCCCTCTCACCTGTAATGCCATCCCCTTCATCTATAAAAGGGGATGTGCTCCCTTCAACATGGGGATCGATTCTCGGGAGATCGATTCTTCAGAGGTCGACTTCCCCAAATTCAGATTCACTAGATCGATAGCTCGCAACCCCTCAAGCACACGCTTGAACACCTAGTTCGTAACGGAGTTCTGGTCACCCTCGACCCTTCCAGTCGGACCCAACCGGGCCTCACGTACACCCCTCCTTTCTCCTTCTTGTTTGTAACCCCACTACAGACTTCGAGCACCTGGGCTCAGAAATAAAGTCACCAACCGACACAGACTGGATGTAGGACACATTGCCTGAACCAGTATATATCCTATGTCATTGAGTGCTAGGCCACCTCCGATCACAATGTACAGCAAAACTACAAATATTCACTAGTTGGTCACTTTCTGTACCGACACTTTCACTCCTCAAAAGTACGCAAGCGTTCAAACAAGAATTCTCCTCCGGATTAGAATAAACCGATCTGACTTTCAAACTTAGCCATATTACCTTCAACCATGGGGCTTCTTAGCCTTCACTTGGGTCTTGAGCAATTAAAAGATAGAATGATCAAGTCAAGCACTATGTCTCAAGTTCTTTGTTCCGCCATTGTTCCAGAGTTTTTATAAATTTTCAAAATAAATTCAGAGATTCTATTGTATGACACTCTAAAGTCTCTCAATATATATGATATTTGTGGATCCTTACCAAAGGCAGTAATGATGTTATGCCTTATCTCTTCCTACCACTAAAGCTTATGTGTAGTTCATAGGTAGGGAGAGAGCTAGAGCATACTTGCAATGCATATATTGTAAAGTCAAACAACAGATCCAAAGAGAGTTGAGTCATACAAACAAATCAAGATGTGCATATGTGTGGATGTATATGGTGGATATATATATGGTGGCTAACCTAATTCTACCATGCCCGTTGAAAACTTATCTCTCTTTTAAAACTTGTTAATATTTTTGCAAGAGAACAGGGGCTATCTTTTTTATCTTCTTTTTTTAGGCGGGCATCTAAGTACCTATTGTTTTAAATATCTTGATCATTTGTCTATTTTTTCTCAACTCTTTCTTTTTCTCTTTTTTTTATGAATAACTTTTGCATAGCCCCATGTCTCTTTTCTACAACAGAACTTTTGAGAGAGAGATCAACAAGAACTTGGAGCATTGATTTGGTGGATGGAAAAATCTATCAAGCATGTTTTTGTTTTCACTCCCAGTGTAGGAGTAAAGCATTTTTGGTGGATCTAGTTGGAAAGCATGTTTTTGCGCCTACCTCCAGTGTAGGAGTAGTGCATATTTGGGTGGTGTGTACGTGATCGTGATTTTAAGAGCATGACAAAACTCTCGTAATGGTCAACAAAGCTCGACAAAACTCAATATAAAAACAAGCAACGTATATGTGGAAGTTTTCAAGCCTAAATAACATGTATGGCTCTAGTGGGAATTTAAGCTTTGTCATATAGGAACTCATCATGTAGCATTTTTATGTTTTTCAAAAGAAATCTCTAGAACTTTAGTGTCACTTGGAACAAGATAAACAGTAGCTCAGACCTTCTCATATCATATCCGTCAATTACCTAGATTTAGATCAAGCATATACTACCCACGAGTTTTAAGTTCAGAGTAAATCCTTATATCAAAATAATTTTATCCAAAACTCAGGAGAATTCGGGCTAAAAACTAGGTACTTGAAAGGAATTACAACAGAGTAACTATTCATTATTTCTATTTTAAAAGATTGTCCTCAGAGTCTTTATTATTTATTAAAGCAAACTAGACACACTCTTTTTATTTTGTTTTCATTTTTTTACTATTATAGGGATAACTATTTATTTTATTTTTAGTTATTCATCCTTTTTTAACACATATATTTTAAAGGAAACAAAAAAAAAAAACAAAAGGAAAAGAAATCTTACCTGGATACATAGGGGTGCCTTCTCCCCCAAGCTGGTTAATGGTAAACATGGCGGAGGACAAAGTGCAAGGCTAGCAAACCCAAGACAGGTTGGCCTACCTTTCTCGTGGTTCTTCCGTCGTTTGTCGATGCCGTGCTTTGTTTAGGTGGGTTGCCCCCCCCCCACACTTGAATTCTGTTACCTTACATAAACAACATGTGGAGATAATTACCAACAAAAGACTAGAAAGATCTTGGCCATACTTTATTCGAATGTATAGATAGCTTAGCAAAGTTTTTAAGGTTTTTCATAGAGTAAAGAAGAAGAGCTGAATTGAAAATGTTATTTAAATTCTATAAAGTTAATTATATCCAATTCTTATTCTGGCGATCGTGTGTCATGGAAAACTTTTAAACGCTGACCATTTACCTTGAAAAGCGTACCTTCGTCGTTTTTAAGTGTGACAGCTCCATGAGATGATGTGCTAATTACTTTGTAATGTCTTTCCCATTTGCTTCGTAGTTTCCCATGTCCAAACAACTTCACTCTGGAGTTGAAAAGCAACACCTTGTCACCTGGTTTGAATTCCTTCTTTTTTAATGTTTTATCATGTCATCTTTTTGTCTTCTCTTTGTAGAGTTTTGCATTATGATATGCCTTTTATCGCCATTTCTCTAGCTCAGAGAGTTGCATTTTTCTTTTCTTTCTGGCTGCTTCAAAGTCCATGTTCCACCTTTTTATGGCCCAATGAGCTTTGAATTCTAACTCGTTAGGTAGGTGACATGTCTTCCTGTAGACAAGTTGGTATGATGACATTCCAAGAGGTGTTTTGTAAGCTGTTCTATAAGCCCATAGTGCTCTGTCATAACTTATCTTTCCATGTCGTCCCCATCTCATTGACAGTTTTCTGTAGAATGTTCTTGATTTGCTTGTTTGATGTTTCTGCTTGTCTGCTTGTTTGAGGATGATATGGTGTCACGATGTAATGATGGACCCCATGATCGGATAAGAATTGTCGGAACTTCCTATCAATGAAGTGAGGACCTCCATCACTAATTATCATGCGTGGAACTCCAAAGCATGGAAAGATGGTCTCTGAAAACATCCTCTTGGCGTTATTTGAATCTACAACTTGACATGGTAAAGCTGCAACCCATTTTGAGACATAGTCGATTACCACCATGATGTATTCACACTACCATGATTTTGGAAATGGTCCCATGTAGTCGGTTCCCCAGACATCAAAGAGTTCTAACTGGAGATTGGTGGTGAGTGGCATAGCATCTCTTGCATTGATACTCCCATGTTTCTAACATGGGATGCACCTCCATATAAATTATTTGGTGTCATTATACATGGTTGGCTAGAAGAATCCACTTTGCTAGATTTTTGAATGAGTGCAGAATGCCCAATAATGTCCTCCATATGGTGATGAGTGGCATCTTTCAATAATCTTGGTTGCTTCCTCAGCCGGAAGACACCTCCTATGTAGTCCATCGGAGCAGACTCAGAAGAGGTATGGTTCATCCCATAGGCGGAGGTGACTCTCATAGATGAGTTTGCACCTATTCTCCCCTGGTGGTACATAACCTACAGCCCTAAAATTAACAATATTTGCATACCAGGGGTCAGATTCTACGACCTTCAGAAGCATGTCGTCCCATAGAAAATCGTTTATGGGCAACTCCTGTGGATTCTCGAAATGCATTCTTGACAAGTGATTGGCTACAGAATTTTCTATTTCTTTCTTATCTTTAATTTCTAAATCAAATTCTTGAAGCAAAGGGATCTGCTTACACCAAAATTTGGGAAGAAGAACGCGGGAACTCGAAGCTTCTAGGATTGTGTCATCAAGGAATCGATTAGATGTGAATCGGTATCAGCTGATTTAGATGTGATGTCATAATTGGCTATTTTATGGATGACGTCAGCAGCCGGCGTCAATGGGCTATGCTTGAGTGGCGACAGGAAGATATGTCGGACTCTACAAATAAGGAAAATTAGGGTCTAGGTTATTATTAACTTGGGAAGTTTTCTTTTATTCCAAGAATTGTAATGAGTCGTATTTGAGTAGGACTCATGTTTAGGTTCTGGGTATAAATATTAGACCCTAGTTATTGTAAAAAAGGACGAGCACTCATTCAATACAATCTTTTCGGCTTTTGCCATCGCATTAGGAGTAGGAGTATTATAGATCTCGACGAGTTCTTTAGCAAACAGGGCTACATCGACTGATCGACCTCTAGCTTGCTTGTGAGTACCATCATGACTTGTATTGTGCTTGTAAAGCTGCATCAGTTGATTGATCTATTGTGAGCCATAATATAAGTTAGTTATCGAACTGTATCATAGTTTGTAAGGCTGCATTAGCTGATTGATATCTTACGAATCATAATATAGATCAAAGTTATCGATCTTGTGTTAAATAACTTATTGTTTAATACAATATCACCAGTTATCGAATCTGCTAAAATTAGTAAGACTTTCCTTGCTGTTTTTGGTTGATTCACCAATTATTGATCTTGCTATAATTAATGTTTTATTAATTATAACAAAATCGTCCGATTGAGATAGAGATAGATTGGCATCATTCTATCTTAATTGGTCATCCTCTGATCTGGTCACACTTCAAATCTTATAATTGATGGCTTAATTCCGCTAGATCTTCTATTTTATCTATATTCCAATCAAACATAGTATGCATCCAAAGACATATTTCAATCTTGAATAAACTCATTAGTTAATAAGATATAATCTAATGACACTACCATAGCTACATCGATCCGGTCGAACCTCACTGATAAGACTTTAGATAAGAAATTATCGATTAGTGGTCTTATTCATGTAACACCCTCGGTGTTACATCCTAAATCATTTATTAAAACATAGCATGAGCATCATGTTTATGTGTTAGTGCATGTGATAAAGTCTGTAGATCCATTTCTTGTAACCTAAAATGATCAATAAAAATGCTAAATGAAAGTTGATTCAATAGCTCATGTATATCAAGTAGGGTTGAAAATAAATTTTTATTAAGCAAAAATACAATAGAACATGTGTGTGATACTTAAATAAAGTTTAAAGTACAAACTTTATAGATGACAGTGAAATACTTGCTGTCGAAAAAATAATATTACCAGCTAATATTTCTACTAGCCTAGAAATTACAAATTAAAATCAAGTTTAGCTCAAAAACTTAGAAAATGTCCAAGCTTGTCAATAGCTAGACATTGCTATGTTTAGCATATTAGTTTGAGAAATTGTGTTAAGGAGTGGTGTCATGTTTTAGCTAGGATTGGTAGTCTAATAGGCCCTCTTTAGCATAGTGAAGGCGGTTTAGTGTTAACCTCAATCGTTTAGTTGCTATCGACGCTTTAAAATTCATGCACGGCACGTTCTCGGGCTAGGCTCGTCGGGTGGACGCGGTCACTAGGCTCGGACGCTCGGTGTCACCACGCTGGTCGCGTCGTGCGCGCTGCGCCTTGCCACGCTGCGTGGCGGTCATGGCTACCTCGGCTTTGGCTGTGGCTCGACCACCATACTGTCGTCATGACGGAGAGCTGCTATCATCGCCGCCGCTTCGCCGCCAGCGCCACGACAGAGCCGCTACCGATGCCAGCACCTCGCCGTCGCATCCGCACTACTGCCCTGCCTCACGTTGCCACTACCGATGCCACTGTGACGCTGTGCTGTGCTGCCGCTCACCTTGTTCTCGCACACACGTGGGTTGTCCTGGTTGCCTCGCGCCATCTCCTCACCTTAATGGCTCTGCGGCCATGCATGTCGTGCCCCCACCGGTGTCCACGTGGTCTAGCCGCGTTGTCATGTAGTGGATGCGCAGACATTGCCTCGGGTCCGGCCGGCCGCTTGCCACCAAGGTGAGGACAAGCCGAGCCAGACCTGCCCCTCCCTCTCTGCCACCATGACCGGCCGACCCTGCTCGCTTAATTCACCATGGTTGAGTCACCATCGCTCGATTCATCATGTCCCTAGATTGTCCATTAAGCCACCTCACCCCCGACCCCTACCCAGCCTTGAAGCGAGCATGGCCAAACTCTAATTTTGGAGTTTCCTCGCCGCCGTGCTGATAAGGCCGCGTCCGGCCGTGGATGTGGGCAGCCCTCCTACCGTCCCTCCTGAACCAATTCAACTGCACCACTAGCATCACCTTGACTCCCACTTCACCCTATGCGCCTTAGCCAAACTGCTACTACCTCCCCGTCATCGCTGATGCGACCGTGCCGCTGCAGTGTGCCACCGCACGGCTCGTCCGCACATGGCCAACCTTCCTTCATCATCCTCCGCCCCAACCATCACCTTGGCCTAGTCCATGGTAGCTTCTTGATGCTCACGCGCTAACCAATTAGGCCTGTAGCTATCCTAGTTCATCGGAACAGTGGCGCCGCCACCACGAATGGCCACGCGCCGTTGTTGCCTTCCCCAGCCAGTTGTGTCACCCCACACCACCGCTTAGCATAGTCGCTCGGGTTGGAGATGGTGACCGGCTCGTTAGGTGGCCTATCGTAGGTCCTAGGTGGCTAGCGCAGTCACGCTGTGCCACCGGCCATCGCGCCGCCGTGCGCTGGGTCACCGAGGGTGTGCGTGTGGGAATTAGGGAATGGCCAGGGGGTTAAGTGAGAAGGTTTGAGAGAGGGGGAAATAGTGTTTGGACTTAGTTGTGATTCAGGAGAAGTTGAGGTCTCTTTTGCTAAATCACCAGCGCGTGTGGGCTTCCTCGGCGCGGGACGTCTCCGCGTCGGTCGACCTCGCGTGGGCCATGCCTGCGGGCTGCTGCGCGCGTGCACGCTGTGTCACGTGGGCCGCACGGGGGATTTCTTTTTTTTCTTTTCCTAAGGAATTAAAAATAGTTTTCTAATTTAATTTTGAGCTGATCTTTGGTAAAATCATATAGGTATCCAAAAATTATAAATCAAATTTTGTTAGGTTCCTAAAATTATGCTCTATCTGTTAGTATATTTAGTTCATATATACATGTTGATTCTAGGAGCTATTAAATCATTTGAGAGTGCTCAATATTGTTAGATTAAATGTTGTAGGAATTTCTGTGGTAAATTGGTGATAGCTTTAGTCCTAAAATTTTTATGGTAGCTTCATTGTATTATTATGTACTCACTGTAATCTTTGTAGCCTTAGAATAGACTAAGCATTAGGGTAGTTAAATGCTCTTTGTTTTAATATACATTAAATCATTAGTAAAAATAAAGATATATTCTTCATTTATAAAGCTAGGTGTTTGTTAGTTAAATCCAACACCTTGTTTGATGAAAATGATAGTTAGCTTAGTATCGTAGTCATTAAAGCTAGTTTAGTAGCTTAGTATGTGTATTCTTATTTTAAGAGTTGCTGTTGCATAAATACTAAGTGTTGTGTTATCATCGCATGCATGAAGAAAACAAGTTGGTGGAGATAGTGGCCATCAGCGATCGCGAGTTCGATGAGATCATTGAGGAGGAGATTCTCATGTAGGAGGAGGTCCCAGAGCCATCACTGACTGACTTAGCTGACACCGCACCGGTCCAAGGCAAGCCCCGGTGCATAACCCCTTATTTTTGGATAATCACTGTTTATATATGTTATGTGCATTTACGTTATAGGAATTTTATGGAAACCACATGCATAGATATACCTATCTTAAGAGTCTTACTAGTGTAGGTTCGAGTAGCTGCTATGCTTAGGTTTCGATAGCATGAGTAACCTACCGTTACTCACAATAGGTGATTATTATTACTCTCATAATAAAATGATAAAAGGACAAATGGAGATAGGGTAGGGATATGGTATAGGTATTGGTGGGTATAACAGGTTGTGTCCCACGGCCAATAGGGCTTAGCTTGGTTACACTATTTTCCCTATTCATGTCAATTAAGCACCATCCGTTGCTATGGATGGTAGTCAAGTCACAGACTTATTATCCTGAGCTCATACTTGCTTATAGGAGTAGGAAGGCTCATTACACTCTTGTCGTGGGTTTTGGCTCTTTTCGGACCGACTGATTGGAGGCGGGGAAAGGTCGAGGTCTAAGCATCATGATGAGATCGTGTCTCAAGTATGGGGGCTTTGAGTCCAAGTTTGGACGGGGAACCGGACCCCTCGATAGGAGTGGAATGGGTTGGTCCGGTTTGTGCTTGGGGTACAAATGCGGCATGTGTTTTGGGATACCCAACTGAGATACATTGGTTCATGAATCGCTATTTCCGTGAGACGGTAGACTTGGCTATGGTCTAGCACCGTAGTAAGAACTGGAAGATGAAAGATGGTGAAATGGTTCTAATTGCTCAACCCTTGCTTGAAAGTAGAATAGGTGCTTACCTAGAATAGTTAGCTAATAAAGTAATCATGACTGCTAATAAAACTTGACTGTAAAGATGAACTATTAGTAATGCTTTTTGCAAACAAAAAGAAAATAGCAAACCCATATTGCCTATCATATCCTTGAGAGTAGGGAAACTATTCCCACTAGTCGGGTAAGTCTTGCGAGTATATTGTGTACTCAGGGTTTATTTACCCCTGTTGTAGGTGCAGCTTGAGGAGTAGCTCTTGTGTGGAGGATTCTTTTGGTGGGCACAGACGGATCCTTGTATCAGTTTTCGATAGATGTTTATTTTTATTCTGCTCTTTAATTATCGCACTCTGAACTATGGTATTGTAATAAATAATTTACAAGAACTCTTGTTGTATGAAATGGACTAAGTATTGTAAGCTTGTACTTATTATTGGATTATGAATGTAAAACGTGGATTGTTTCGAGTTCTCCCTTAGGGTGTGCTCGATGGAACTGTTCGATGTAGCTCACTTTCGAGGTGCTTAGTGTCTAGTGGAAGACGAGCGCCTCTGAAAGCGGGTTATTTCGAACGGTTCTACCATAATTCATGATCAAGACATGTACTATGTTTGTTTGCTATGATTGCATCTGCTATTTTAGCCGATTTGACTATACTCTCACGTGTATAGCATGTTTCCATGAATCTATCAACATATAGATGGTTTTATTGATTTTTTGGCTTTAATTTATTGTCATTATCATAGCTGCATTGATCCGATCAAACCTCACTGTCGATGATAATAGATTAGACTCAAAACTGTTTATAGATTTATTTATATTAGACAGTCGATTTGTCGCATGTTATACTCTTTTCATCAAACTTATCGGCTCAACGCTTTATATCGATCATGTTCCATTTAGCTAATGATGTTTTCTGATATTCCATGAGCATTGATTATTTTGATTCATATCATTATCGTTTAATATTAGTTGATAATCCTTGATTTAAAGATCTTCATTTCATTAATACGCTGGATATTGACTATTTAGTCGATAGCTTTATTGAATCGGCTAACTAGCCGTATATCTGGAACTATTTGGTGCAACACCGACATGTTCCACCTTAAATTATTGATAAGATTTTCTCTCCTTGTTAATTGCAGGTTAAATTGACTGACACGTCGTTGGGTTTTTAGAATCGACTGGTTTTGTATTAAAGCCAAGCAGATCTCTGGTCTCGTTCCATTCAAATCTTCTGACTTGCTGTGTGTTGATCGCATCACTACATTTTTGTGTCAATAGGATCCATCTTATAAGTGAAGACTTGACATCTTTCTTAGTAAGGAGATATTTAAGAGCAGCATGATCAATGTAAACAATAACTTTAGCTCCTACTAAGTAAGATCTAAACTTGTCAATAGCAAAAACAACAGCTAGGAGCTCTTTTTCAGTTGTTGCATAATTAAGTTGAGGTCCTGATAGAGTTTTACTAGCGTAAGAAATTACATGATGCTTTCTATCCTTTGTTTGACCCAAAATTGCCCCCATAGCATAATCACTAGCATCACACATGACTTTAAAAGGCAGCGACCAATCAGGGGGTTGAATGATTGGTGCAGAGATGAGTGCTTTCTTAAAGATTTGAAAAGCATTTAAACACTCATCATCAAACTCAAAGGGAGCATCCTTGGCTAACAAACTTGTAAGGGGTCTAGCAATATGAGAAAATATTTTATAAAACGGCGATAGAACCCCGTATGACCAAGGAAACTTTGTACCCCTTTGACATTTGTGGGAGGAGGTAGTTGTTCTATTACTTCTATTGTACCTCGGTCTACCTCTATCCCATGTTCGGACACCAAGTGTCCAACCACTATGCCTTCTCTAACCATGAAATGACATTTTCCCCAATTAAGGACTAAGTGCCTTTTCTCACATCTTTGCAAAACTTTGTCTAGATTTTCTAAACAATCATTGAAAGTTTTCCCATAAACAAAAAAATTATCCACAAAAACTTTCATGATTTCTTCTATCATATCACAAAATATAGACATCATGCACCTTTGAAACGAAGCTGGAGTGTTGTATAGTCCAAAAGACAACCTACGATAAGAATATGTTCTATAGGGAGAAGTAAAAGTAGTTTTGCTTTGGTCATCAGGATGGATCGGGATTTGATGATAACCTGAATACCCATCAAGGAAACAGAAGAAAGAATGCTTTGCAAGTCGTTCCAACATCTCATCGATGAAGGGTAACGTGAAGTGATATTTCTTTGTTGCCTTGTTAAGTTTTCGATAATCAGTACACATCCGCCATCCTACGACTGTTCGTTGTGGGATTAATTTATCTTTTTCATTTTTTACCACAACCATGCCCCCTTTCTTCGATACAACTTGTACCGGGCTTACCCACTCACTATATGGCACGTGATAGATTATCCCTGCATGCAAAAGTTTCAAAATCTCTTTCTTAACAACTTCTCTCATCGCATTGTTAAGCCTATGTTGGGGCTCCCTAGAAGGTGGATATGCTGGATCTACGGGAATGCGATGGGTGCAAAGGGCAGGACTAATCCCCTTGAGGTCTTCGAGCAAGTAATTGAAGGCAGAGCGATGCTTTTCTAAAATGATAAGGAGTAGGAGGATCTCGTCCTCAGAGAGTTTATCGCTAATAATCACAGGAGACTCCCTATCGTTCTTTAGAAATCTAACAACGAATGGAGGTAGAGGGAGAATCTAAATAAATGACTTCTAGAGAAAGCTTAGATTCTCTCAACCACTCATTGCTTATGATCGTTGTCAACTCCTTCATAGTCTTTTTAAGGAACTTCTCTTCGGTTGGGTCAAGAAGATGTTGGTTAGGTGTTGATGGTGCCGAAGATTTCCTTATTGCATAATAATTCGAGGTATTTCCAAAATCGGAGAAGAGCTCATCCTTGAATTCAAACATATTTTCCAAAGGCAGAATATCTTCCTCCTTAGGTGGTTCAGGAACTTGGAGGATAGTTGAGGCTTCAAGTGGAGTAGCTAAAGGTTCAGGCTCAACTATCAAAGGTTCTTCCTCAGGAGTTTTCTCAACTATGTCTTCTGGGCCATCGTCACGCACGCTAGTGTAGGGGTGTTATATAGGATTTTTCTAAGGATGTTTCTCCCTTCACTGGTAGAGCAATGTAAGAAGGCACCTCTAGAAGTTGTATCAAGAAGCTACGCGGTCTCCCTACTAAGACCCATATAAAAGTGTTGTAAAAGTATAGGGTCTTGAATGGCAAGGTTAGGGCCAGAATGGACTAGGTCATTTAAATGTGCCCATGCCACATCAAGAGATTCTTTTTCTTTTTGTTTAAATGATAGAACCTCCATTCGAAGGCTAACCACTCCAGAGATGGGAAAGAAAGATAAGCAAAAGCTAGAGCATAGAGCTTTCCAATCTCCTTGTACACTCCCTATAGTTTGGGTATACCAGTGTTTAACTCTTTCCCTCAATGAGAACGGAAATAGCTTCCACTTTAAGGTTTCATGTGACATGCTTGCGATATGCAAACATGCACAGGTTTCCTCAAACTCTCGTAGGTGAGTACATGGGTTTTTATCACCTTCTCCTAAGAACGATTGTTCCTGGACCAAATTTATTAAACTCAGACGCAACTCATAGCTAGATGTAAGGATAGGTTTCGAAGATTTTGGTGGCTCTAGTTGTGTGCCCGTGGGATCAGCGAATTGATTGATAGGCATGATATTATCCATGCTTAAAGATAAATAAAATAAAAGATATAAGGACAAACTTGGTTTGACGAAATCACAGCAACCGTTTCCCCAGCAACGGCGCTAGAAAATTTGTTGACGCCTGTGGTGGCACACAGAGACAAAATCCACAAGCACATGGGTATCGAAGTAGTTTTCACCCAGAGTATTATCGAGTATCATATCCAAAAGCATCTAGGCCTCTAGTTGGGTTTCGATGATTAATGACAATACATGATTACTATGACTAACGTGTGTTTTACAGAGGCAATTAAGTTAGGTCACGGTAATGGAGATCGATTGGGCTATCATGGTGGTCATGCCCCTACGATGGAAATCGTTTCGGTTTTCAAAGGATGTACGACAAGGTTAAGGATGGACTAGTTCTAAGTATTGTTTGGTGTTGAAGAGACACTTAGAGTAGTTTAGGACTTTGTTTTTCCTTTGGCCATACTATTAAGGGGGGTATGGACGGGTAGCTTGACCTAGGTGAGTCTAGTGGGTTAGGTGTGGTGCACACTTGCTAAAACTAGCGCTAGGTAGCTCCTAAATAGCCCTTAGATCCAATGGAGAAACTTCATTCACATATGATCGAGAGTTGGAAGTGAATGGAGGGTCAAATACTGACCGGACGCTAGCTCCGGTGTGACTGGACGCTGGCTCAGAGTCCGGTCAGTTCATTTGACCAAGGTGATTTCATCTAGCATGACCGGACAATGAGAGGTCAAGTGACCGAGACGCTGGCCCTCAGCGTCCGATCGTTTCCAGTAAGGTTTCAGAGAGGGAAAATCATGACCAGACGCGTCCGGTCACACTTTAAACACTGGAGATCGGGGTGAACTGACCGGAGCGTCCGGTCACCCCACAGAGGCACATAACGGTTTATTTTTCAACCCATGTTATAAATACTTCCTTCATTCGTGTGAGGGGGTACTTTTGCTCATTCCAACAGTTGAGAAACACCTTTGAGAGTGCCAAGAAGAGCAAGGTCCTAGTGAAGTGATTGAGATATGAGAATCCCAAAGAGAGCCCTCATTAGTGAGATTAAGAGTAGCAAAGTGTGCATCCACCCTTCTCATTAGACTTGTCATGGTCAAGTGAGAGTCCGTGATTGTTACTCTTGGTGATCGCCATCACCTAGACAGCTTGGTGGTGATTGGGAGCTTGGTGATCATCCGGTGGAACTTGTGGATGACCCAACTCAAGTTGTGAGCGGTTGTGGGTGATTCACCGTGACGGAGTGTCGAAGAATCAACCCGTAGAGAGCACTTGATCCTTGCGTGGATCAAGGGGGAGCTACACCCTTGCGCGGGTGCTCCAACGAGGACTAGTGGGGAGTGGTGACTCTGCGATACCTCAGCAAAACATCACCGCGTTCCTCCTCTCTTTACTTTGAGCAATTCAATTCTTGTCATTTATATTCATAGAATTACCATGCTAGAGTAGGATTGGAACTTATGTTGCTAAACTTTTGTGCGTTAGATCAATCGAAACACTTTCTAGGCACAAGGGGTTAATTGGGCAAACCGTAGGGTTTAATTATTGAAAGAAATTTAGAATTATCCCAATTCACCATCCCTCTTAGGCATCTTGATCCTTTCAATATCCACGGGAAAACGTATGTGTTGTCTAACAACTAATTTGTCCAGGAATAGCAATCAAGGTTTAAGGTATGAGTAGAGAGGATTCCTATGGTTATAACCCTATGCAAAGCAAGGTTTATGATTCTAGTGTTCATTTCGGGATGCCGCTTAGACGGTAAAGCACCACTAATAGATAACTCTACCGACGTGACTACGGTCCTACTAATTTAACAACCTACTCAATTCGGGGTGGACTACAAAGGATAGACGGGGCTGTCACCTCCCACTGCTACCACACAACCAAGAAACAGGGAGCAAACATAGGTAGCCGATAGCCTATGCACCATGCTTATGCTAACGATTACTACTCTATTCTAGTGATCTAACAAGGACTAGAGCACTCAAAAGAACTATAAACCTGTGAACAAAAGAGCACAAAACTTACTTTAAACAGAAATCAATTACCAGAGGTATCTCAGATGTAGACTTGGAGAAACCTAGATCCGCTAAAGTACAAGTTGTAGAGGTAGCACCGACAGGCCGGTACCTCCTCCCAACTCCTCCATCACTCTCTAACTCACTATTTTCTAGGTATAAGACTAGATCCTATAGAGGACTAATCTTCTCTTGAGAGCTGGCTCTGATCCTCACGAGGAGGATATGAATTAGGGTTTCAGGATGATCTCTAGGAGGGGGTACAGAGCCATATATATAGGGAGTAGCGTCAATCAAACCGACTTTAATAAACAACATAGATGCGATCTTTAAGGCGGTGGAGAACCGACATTCGAAGGGGACGCTGACATGTGGGTCCCACAGGCCGGCCGGTTGGCCCCCCTTTCAGCGTCTTGGCCCGATCTACGGTGGAGAGTCTTCCAATGTCTTCTAGAGTATTCCCATGTAGGTACCGTCGCGGAAAACCGTGATTTACTTTGACGAATAGGTCCAGCTTGACGGTTCCTGAATAAATCCTGCTGAAAACATAGATTCACCAAAACTCGTGGAATTTATTAGTTTAAACCCCTATACCTGTGTTGGTGATCATTTTTATGCATTTATACAAGTTATGTTGACGGTTTATGATTGAAGTTAACGACCGTCAACAAGCACTGAGTCGGTCCGAGTCGTTCCATGGGCGGGTCCGTCTGAACGGAACTGACGTCCGATAGGGAGAATTACGGTTTGTTATTGGGTCATACTTAGATTTGCTCGGATAGGTTGTAATTATTTTTATTTAATTGTGCCAGGACATGGTAAGGTGGCCTATCGTCGGGCTGGAAAGGTTGGGACAAATTATTTCAAGAGATTAAACTCTATGCTTTTGTTATTTCGGTCATTTGCTACAGCTAGATGTAATTATTTTATATAACTAGATATATGCCCGTGCATCGTGACTCTAACTCAAGACATCTGGTCCTAGTAGGATATAATATGAAAAAAACAGAGTAATTTTTTTAGGAAGAATATAGTATTTGAGGTCTACACAGAAAGCACCGACCCTAGATGGATTTGTCACTAGCTAGATCGCGGAAGCGATCGACCACTGAGAGGCGAGGTAGTGGGGTGGGTTATTGGAAAGGGCAAGCTAAGCAACTTTGTCTTTGTGTAGCTAGGCTAACTTAACTTTTGTCATAGACGATGTTCACTACCATATCTAGTATCTTCGTCGTTTGACTATAGCTCAGCACCCTTACTACTCTAATTTGGATAGTGGGAGAAATTATAACATACTGGCACTCCCGGTCAGATGATAGTCCCCAATTGCATGCATGCGTGGATCGGATGATGTTTCTCATTTGTCTGTGAATATGAGGGTGCGCTGTCTCCCTTTCCTGTCCCGTCTCGTCTTCGTTTCTTTTTTCCCTTTTGATGTTGGAAAGCAAAGTGCACTCTGACTGATACTGCATAATTAATCTCACTAGCAGGTACTCCCTCCATCCCAAATTATAAGTCCCAAATTATAAGTCATTCCAAAAATCTTGGAGAGTAAAAGTATCTCAAGTTTGACCAAAATTATAGAGAGAGTTACAAAGATTTATGATATCAGATAGGTATACTATGAAAATATAATTAATAATGAATATAATGGTACTTAGTTGACATCATAAATGTTATTATCTTATCGTATAAATTTATTCAAACTTGAGATGCTTTGACTCTCCAAGATTCTTGAAATGACTTATAATTTGGGATGGAAGAAGTAGCAACCAAAAATTAAAGGTCAAGTAGATCTACATGAAAGGCCTCGCAAGACAATTAAAAAGAAGATTCTGTAAAGTAATTAGGTCGATCATCATATTGCCATGAAACTGGTAGACACGTCTGTGTCAGCTGTTAGGTAAAAGTCTCTATTCGAAAACTTGCATTGTCCACCTGGGTTTAAGACGATCCCAAACTTAGTACAAGTGTTTTATATTTTCGATTAACTATACTTAAAGTCATAGCAACATGCTCTCTCCATAATAAGGAACACTGAGCTAAAGTGCGTGTATGTAAGCATGTGTTCTGTGTTTTGTTTTTTTTTTAAGATAAAAAAATGCTAGTAATTGTCGTACCAATCACTCACAATATTCAATAACCAACGGCGTTGCAAACCCATGATAATCTTGGCTTGCAAACTTAACGGAGGTTTCACGTGTCAACGGTTTTGATCACGCGCGTTCTGGAATGTGGAATCTTAGCATGAGTGCCGTGTTTCCAGGCTAGGAAATAGGAATTGCTGCTGTCTGACAGGCTGAGGCCCTGAGCGGTTGCTTACTAGCGCCACGGGCCCCGGTGGGGTTGTTGGGTTGGGTCAGCACTGAGCACTCAGCAGTGCGCGTGGGCCGGCGAGTTTGCTTCTGCTCTGCTCTTCTGTGGACGACCGCACACATGCCAACACAAGAGGAGCTAACCAAGCCACTCTAATCGTTTGTTTGTTTTGACTCTGTACTGTATGTACACTACAGCTACAGGTTTATTTTCATCTTATCAATCACCGACAAGATTTTCATACCACAGACTGACTGAAGAACCTCAACCACCTTTGATAGGACTACATTGCCACACGTGTATCGCGCTCGCGCGTATCGGTAAATTCAGTAACGCTAACGTGAAGTAAAGATAACCAAGTCTTTCAGTTTCAAACCACCACAAAACACTAACAGGACCTCTTCACAATAAGTTTACTGATACAGAATCAAACCGATGCGCGGTAAAAGTAAAATAAATGGCTGACTGAGCTATTTCGCCCTTGCAAACGCCAAATCCAGAAGAGTGCGGAAAAACTTGTGGGGGTACACGGGCGGTTCCTCTGCGAGTGCCTGCGATTCATTGCCACCATACATTATCATAATGTAAGTTTTTTTTTTTTTTTCAAGTGCTGCTGCTGCTGCTGCTGCTGCTGCCACAGCAACAACAACAATGGGCAGATAATGCAGTTTTTCAGTGAGCCAGCCAGAGCTAGCCCTTAGCTTACTTGGTGGATCAGCACGGTGGATGGAGTCATCCCAGGTACAGTGTTGACTTCGATCAGCAGCACCTGCATGCAGGACCAAGCATTGGGAACGAGGCGGCTAACTTACTACCACAATATCACAACTAGGGGTAATAATTATCATCTTCATTTGAGCACAACATTTCACATTCATACCTCCCCGCTTCGCACGTTGACAAATGCATCAATGCGCGAGAAGCCTTCCAAACCTAGAGCGTTTGCCATGATCTCGATACTCTTCTTGCACCTCTGCAGAGCATCCTCGCTACAAAAGGCAAGCCAAAAGATATGCTCACAAATGATACTAGTAAAGCATGATGCTGAGATGAATCAGGGGGCAGCTGGTGTGGTGACGCCGGCAAAAACAGAACCGACATGTGAGTAAGCTTCTACAATCTAGATTCTGTCCAGTTGAAAATTCTACTGTTATTTAAAAGAAAAAGGGAAAACTGGGAATAGTCATAAATAAGTACCCCATAATTGTTGCAGGAGGTGGTGTCAAGTTGATTCCAGTGCCACCTGAAAAAAAAAACACCTCAATCATGTTATGAGAAAAATGGCTTAGAGGGCCCAGCGATAAAACTTAAACGTATATAAGCTAGGACAGACACCATTAGCCATATTGTGTTCGGTGTAATAAAGATATGGAGAAGGCACACACGATGTTCTACAAGAAATTGTTTTCCCTCATCTGTCCCAAGTTAAAGTTCACCTCAATGGAATATTGCATTTCCATGCCATGCCAACAACTATTTAAACAAAATATCAAAAGACACTCACAATAGCAACTCCTGGTACAACTTTATTTGTGAGATCATAAATAAATAAGGAAAATAGTACAGACTACAAAGCATGCATGATACTTACCTTGAAATTTCTCCTCAAGAGATAAAATATCACCACTTTCTTTCACTGTGATACTTGGATTTAACGAGTGCATTTCTCCACGCTTGCCAACTACACCAACAGTTATTTCAAGCCAGTCATTTTCACCCTTCCATACCAGATGACGGGCACTACCATTCTCCAATTTATTTGAAATGATAATTTCATCCGTTTCAATAAAAGGCTCAAATATTAGTGACTCTGGAGGAGGGACTGGCATCTCAATTACGCCATGTGCCTATAAAATATAGCTTAGTGTTAAAAGTATATCTGACCACTGGTAGACATAGTTCCTCGATTGGCACAAAAACATGGTTAGGTTATCTTTGGTACCCTGGACAGACAATTAGCAGGCAGATGCTGAAACTTCCTCCTCAATGCATTTGTATAGACTTCTAGGTCCTTTGGACAGCTGAAAATAGATAGTGTTTTCTTAATGATCCATGCATAAAACAAAGACGAGATACATCACCGTTAAATAACTAAAACACTGGACTAGAGTTAGGTAACTTCTTACCACAATCTTGCTACACCAGTCGAGCACCCATCACGAGCTGGTTTCACACATACTGTCTCTGTTTGTAGTTTTGCTTTAAGTTCATTCCAGATATCAACAAGAGATGACTTCAGGACTTCTTCTGTTGCTCTTACATCCTTTGGAATGGTACGGACTCCATAACTAGCAAGCTACACAAGTACCACAAATACTGTTAACTTCTTTGGCATGGTCACAGTGGACAGAATTTTTCAGTGAGCAAATGTTGTGTTACTAACAAATTGATTTAAGTTGTTTGTGTCATAGTGACATCATGGAATATCATTCTATATTCATGCTAGGAAATCAATATTTAAATACCCATAGGAACCCGTAAAAGAGTAAAAGTTACAAAAGGTTCATACATGGTCAACAGCAAGTGAACTTGCAACTTTGTCAATGCATGTTCTAGAAGCTATTGGTCCTGGTCCTGCATGACAAGAGCGTTTACATTCTTTAGTCTGGCCACATACAAATACTCTATATATATAAGCTAAAAGTGAACCTGTGTAAGGAACTCCTGCAGATTCCAACAATGTCTGAATGGTACCATCCTCTCCAATGCCACCATGCACTACATATAACACACAAGACATGAACACCTAAGAAAAAAAGAAACAGTAAGGAACAGATGTATATTATAAATGCAACAGTCAGGCGAAAGGCTCTCCATCTGGAATAGTGTCATTACTAATTATATGTTTGGTTTAATTTAAGAAAATGAGTAATATGATTGAATAATTGGCGCTTGACAGAGTCCATTGATTCCGGAAATATTACATGCAATGCATTTCTGATCGTATTGTTTTGCAATAGTTGGAACATTATACATTAAGCGTGCATAGAAGTTCGACTAGATTAGTATGATTTTGGAAAAATACCTGCTATAAAGACTACAGCTTCAGTTTCTTTTACATGGTTGATCCACTCTTGTAGAGAGTATTTGATAGGTTGTTCATAAGCAATGTCAAAGCCCGCAAACCAATCATGTTTGCTCAATGCTGGCCCAAGTTCATTCATTATTTGATCACGCAAACGTTTTGTTATTTTAACTCGTTCTGGCTCAGTCGCCTCAACACATGCAGCATGAACTTCTTCAGTGGTATGTCGTAACACTAATGAATATCTGCCACATAGAGTACGCCAAGTTTAGTCATTTTACCAAGTAAATGTTACGGTGCATAACTACAATATTATCCACAAGATCCAATGAGATGCAACACTTACGGCAACGTCCAAACTTCTCTTGAACTGTCACTGAAATCTTGATCATGGGAGGAGAAATATCCATTTGCAGGAGCAAGCAAACACGGTGTCACGTCAAGCTGAAAGCAACAGAAGTGAAAAGAATCTAAAATATCGATGCATGAAAATAGAACATAGCTACGTAGACAACAAACATGGTATCATACCATATCAAGCTTAAAGCATGGTATGGTATGGCATACAGTTTCAAGCAACAAATTCTAGACCAACATGGCCAGAAATTTTATAAACACAATGCGGAAGCACCAAGAAATGAGAATAGAAACACAATGAATATGCAAAGTCAAATATTTGAAAGCAAGGGATCTCACATCATTAAAACCTTGGAGATTAAGCCAGACATTGGTGCCACTCATAAGTGATACTTGCCGCTCTGAAGTGTCCCCTCCGAAGATAACAAAAACCTTCTGTCTTGATGTACCTTTGTGGATTGCTTCTACTTGTTTGGATGGTTGTAGTTTTCTGGACAAAGTGGTCCAAGCATTATTGCATGGAACAAGAGAAGGGAATCGCGAGCAAGCATGCTGAACAACTGTACGAAGGATTCGAGAGTGAGAGAACCCAACCTGAAAAGTGTTGTTTTTCGTTCTGAAGTTAGTAACGAAATTAAGCATTATGAGCACAAAAGTATCTGCATGATACTTACTTTATGTAACAGCATGATAATGAGTATAAAAAACCTTTAGCAAAACTAATTTTTTTTAGAAAGGACAGCAAAAGCTTTGCCGCAATTTCTATTAGACGAAGAAAGAAAAAAAGAGCAAGCATCCCGCCCAGTTTTTTGGATGGAAACTGGGCCCAAAAACCATACAACTGAGGAGAGTACACCACTCATCCTACTCAACTTTGGTAGCATATCATACCAAAATACAAATATCCTCAATGGTTGACAGTTTGAAGAAAAGATGCACAGATATCATGTATGCTATTTAAATAAGAATTTCTCCAGAATCAGAAACGCCAAATTACAATGTGTGATGCCATATTATTATTACCGCTGAAGCTTGTTGGAACAAAAAGCTGGTTTGCTCCATCCCACTTATCTGTTACAGAGAATACAACAGGTATCATGCACTAGAAACTGCAAGACATGATCCAAACTTGAGAACAAAGAGAACCAAGAGTATGCTTACCAAATTAATATCCGTGAAAAGAACAGTTCCATACTTGGTATTTCCAAATTTTTCACTATTTTCAGCTGAGGGTAAAGAAGCAACAGAAGAAGGTAAAAACCAACCATCTATCCTTGCATAGTCGTGCAGGCCAAGGCGACGAAATAAAAGAGAAATTCCTTGTCTTATACAATCGATCACCTCTGCTGGAAAACGTGGAGGCGAATGATAAGCAACCTGGGAAGAGATCAATGAATGCTTGAATTGATTCTTGTGTAAGAAAACCAGGCTTGTGAAAAAATGGAGTTATTTGAACGAGGCCTTGTCACAGGAAGTTCTATAAGTTTGTTTCAAATGAGTCAGAAGGACTTAAGAAGCAGAGATCAACAGAAAGGAACCGATAGTTTTGCACAAATGACCCCTGAAACTTGTATTTTAGTCTGGGCTATATACCTGTCGACTTGGAAGGTACTTCTTGCGGTAGTTAAATATTGTGTCCTCCTTGGTATCACTATTGTTGGAGTACTGAAGCTCAACCTGCAAAAGGGAAAGGAAAATAAAATAGGTTAATTCAGGCTCTCTAACACATTTAATTTAAACTTACCAATAGATAACAGCATATTTCTTTTGTCCTAAAAGGACCATCCAGAATATTTGGTCAAGTTGTTACAATGTCTCCAGCATGACAGAATAAGAGAATAAGCAAACAAAGATGTATCATACTTCTGTTGGAAGCAGAACGACAGGCTCACTGTTGTTAGCAGTCCCAACATCAACCACAATGGCTGTAAACTCAGTGCCCCCTTCAAGGAAAACCTCTATGATAACTTTATCATCAATTCCCTGTCAATCAGCATAGGATTTCAGGTCTCAAAATATTACTGTGTTTAACTTGAATGATTCCAGAAGTATAGTAGAAAGTATTCTGCACCTCTGAAATAATTTCCTCAGCTTTCTGGGCAGCGTCATTCACACCATAAGCAACAACCACGCCAATGCTTGACCCAGCCCTTGTAGGTTTGACCTGTGCAAAGCACATCAGAAGTTACCCCTTCACCAATCCAACCCTGAAAACAATCTTTAAAGTAAAACACTATCACTTACAATCACTTTGCCATTTTCTTTGTTCAGATTGATGGTTTGGAACCATGCCTCTAACTCCAGCTTAGCCAACTTGTCCTTCTGCTGTGTCATAGACACAATTGCAAGATACAGGATCAGGTCACCAAAGAAGAGCATCGGAATTAGTAACCACACTCCCAATTTTTCTTAGCTACTGTGGTAATATTGTGACAGACAAGAAAATCTTTTTTTCCTTTTTCCAAGTATTAATTAAGATTCAGTCCACTGGATGAGGCAGAATAATTAAACCAAAACTTATTTTCAGATATATGTAGCAGAAAAAAGCATAGTGCCAAAGATTCAACAATTTTGACTCTCAATGCCTGTTTTTCAACAAAATTACATATTATGCTCATTAATAAAGATAAAGATAAAGATAGTGCATATCACATTGAGGGCACTATGAAATGACAAACAAGCCTTACCTCCACAAGAAAGTTTGGCACTGTTAAGAAACCTTGTGCATTGAGCTCAAGCGACGCATTATGCTGCAGCCATGTTCAAGACTAAAATAAGGAACTGGATAAATGGATCCGCTGACATTAAATGAAATTACAAGTTACAATAGCGAAAACACAAGATATTGATGCACACATCACATTTCACATAGCATCTTTAGAAGATTGTACATTGTAGCAATACTTTCAACCTGCTCACTGGATAACATTTCATAAACTCCACTTGCTCAATACATGGAACATTTTGTCCTAGTAAGTTCCACAATATCCATAATCAGCAAACAAGTTTCACGGATAATACTAGAACACTTTCCCATCATTTCAGAAAAAAGCTGGGTATGGTACTCAATAGTGGGCTTGCATACCTCCTCTTATCTTAATGAAAAACGTGCCATGGCACGGTCACGAAAAAAAATAGTGGGCTTGCATCCAAGTATGCAATTACATAGAAGGACGGTAGGGAGAAGTTGATGACATATCTTGTCAAGAGCAATCTTGAAAGAAACATACAATGTACCTTGTCAAAAGCACGCCGGCATTCCTTAGAGGGTGTCCCAACAAATGGAACATTTGCTTTCTCCAAAAGCTCCTGAATATTTCAAAGCGATTGTGAACGTATGGATGTCAGACCCACACATATTAAGTAAACAGGTGAGTGTGTAAACAGCGGTCAACTAAGAGTCATTCAAACACTATAGCTAGTGCAATGGCAAGTGAAACGTATAATCAACAAGCACGAATCGATATCTTTTCCTTGTAAACCAGATTTCACTGGTAAGAACAAACCTGAATGCCACCATCTTCACCAAATTTCCCATGGATCACTGGGAAGACAATGTCAACATTGGTGGCAAGATGCTCCGCAAAGTCAGATAGGGAGTCAAATCCTTGGGCTAAACTGCAGAAGTGAAGCTTCAAAATGAAAAAATTGGAATGGTAATGTTAGCAAGGAACAAAAATCAGCTGTTGACTGGTTTACCTTTCAAGTTTGAAATCAAAATCCGAAGGCGTGTTGGAATATAGCTGTGGGGCAAAACATGTGAAACAGTTATTTTACTCTGATTGAATATGAGTTCATAAAGTAGGAACTAGCAACCGAAGTACATGTCTCAAACAACTTTATAAAGGATAAAAGGCTTTGCCATTGCCAAGCTTCAGCAGAACAGAACATGAAACTGTTAACCCAAATTCGACCAAGGGAACCTTTGTCTTATTACACTATTACAGTATATTGAAGTGGGCTCGAATAAATGTAACCCTCACCAGTGGAGGTACATAAATCCATATAGGCTGAGCACCCTGGCATGACACAAAGCTTGAGCTGGCCACAGGAAGTTGTAAAGCTAAGAAAAGTTGAGGCAATTGTGTTGCTAAGCTGAGCAGAGCTTGATTCCTCGATCAGGGATTCAGGGTCTTCTATAAACAATAACAAACCAAGCAACTAGGGGGAGTTGCTATAGAAAAAATAGTGCGTGACCAACTCAATTAAAAAATGGCACAGACAGGACAACCACCAGAGTATATTCAGCTTACATATAGATATTATAGTATTAACAAACAAGAGATTCCGAGTACATGAGGTCACCTGCGCAGGAGAAATTGCGAAGGCCTTCATGGCACAATCAATGTAGTAGCAGCGGACGACCAAATCCTCTCCCTGTATCGGACCATGACAATTACTATATATCATCAGCATTCAGCAAGGAAGTGACTGACTGACTGACTGACTGGCACTTCCCACATTCATCAAGGGGAGAAAAATACTAAGCAAGGAACACGAGCGACGAGACAGCACACAGGCGCGAATGGTGATGGTGCACACTATACAGACCGCATGCAGTTCAACGTACTACTACTTGTTCCTAGCAGAAATGATGAGTGAGCTCAGGATGGATTCCTGGCGGGCGGCGCAGACCCGGAGCCAACACGCAGTGAATTAAGTCAAAGCAGAGCACACTAGTGTGATAGTGTCACAGAAAATGTAGTGTAGTTCAAAAGTCAAAGCAGCGGCAGCTCCAATTCAAATTCCCAGTAACGCGTCGCTATGTATCCGGTCAAATTCAAACCCGCGCGCCACGAACGGCAACGGTATCAGACTATCAGTATGAAGAACAAGCGAGGCGAAACAGACGCGTGCAATACCTGGATGTGATCCAGCACCGAGCGCGCGGAGTTGAGGGAGACGCCCCTCTCGCCGGAGGGCCCGCCGCAGACGAGGCCGACGCGGAGCGGCCTCCCCTGCTCTCCCGCCTCCATCCCGCGCTGCTCGTGGTCGGACACCACCGCGCGGAGGCGGAGCGGAGCGAGGCCTCGCGCCGCGGAGGCGAACCCTAGTGGCGGGGACGAGACGAGCGCGCGGCGCGGCGCGGCGAGGGCGCGGAGGTGGCGAAGGGTCGGGGAGGAGAGCCGGGCCCGGGGCAGGGGCAGGGTCAGGGTCTGGGGACGCGACAGCAGCATGCGATGCGATGCGGTGGGAAGGGGGTGGAGGAGCGGGGCGGGCAGAGGCAGCGATCGAGCTGATGCGGCCGTCTGCCGTGGAGTTGGGTGGTGGACTGGTGGGAGCCGGCGCGGGAGTGGGAGTGCGGGAGAGCGATGTGAAGTGCGAAGGCGTGGCAGCGCCCATATCCCTTTTTGTAGCGGAGGGGGAGGAAGCGGCCGGCGCCGGCTTGTCGTCTTCCCCATCCCCTGCCTGCCGCCGATGGCGCTGCCGTCTTCAGATGTTTCTTTCGCCACCTCCATCATCCAGTCATCTATTGACAACATATCATTATTCTCAGTCTCAGGTCGTGACTCGTGAGGGCGATCAACGTCTGGTACTCTAATTTGTGTCATCCATCTAGTAGCGCAATAATGCCAAAGATGCATTTCATGATCAACGACAACTCTAGTGAGTAGTAGGAGCAAGTAATTGATACACTTGCTCACGACAAAAATTGATTTGGTTGGCCGTCTCACATTGTTGTTAATCCATGGATTTTAGTTCCGGACGGCAATTGCGTGCCGTCTTATGATCACGATGGCCTACCCGTCTCTCTCTCTCTCTCTCTCTATCTATCTATCTATCTATATATATATATATATATATATATATAAGCTTAATGACCATTTGAAAAATGATTAAGTCCACTTTTGGTCCCTTAATTATAAGGTTCATCTAATTTTAATCATCAACTACAAAACCGTCTAGTGGTGATACACCAACTGTCAAAACCGTTCACTTTTAGCATCTGGGCGCGGGCAGGGTTGTTTTGTCCTACGTGGAGCGGTTTTGACCACGCCACGCTGTCATTGACCGCCACGTAGGATGCCAACCTCCATCTCAGTGACATATGGGGCCCACTCATCACCTCCCTCTCCTTCCTCTCGCACTGCCGCCGCGGACACTTGCGTCGCGGGTGGGGCAGCTTCGACCACGGAGCTCCTAGTGCGACCGCCATCCATGGATGACGACGAGGAAGAGGAAGACGACGTGCTGCCACCGCCAGTCCGCATCCGCTTGGGCTCCCGTGTCGAGTCCGTGGACGACAGGTCGGCCGACGCCACCACTGGCGAGGGGATCGGCTTCAGGGGCGTAGGTGCTACTAGACGAGTCGACGGTGGGCGGGAGATCAAAGTAGCTAGCACCGGCGGCGGCGCCACTTGTGACGGTGGACGAGGTGGACGCGAGCCTCGGGGCCGGCGGCGTCTTGGGCAGGAACGGCGGCGGGGGCGCGTTGAGCTCGGACAGCATCCTCACGGTAGCGCCCCCACGCTGCCTCGCGGCCCGAGCGACACCGACGTCGTCCCCCGCGCAGGCATCCGGCATGAAGCCGCGTAGGGGGCGCAGGCCTTGGCTTTCCCAATGGCAAGGCGGACCGCGGCATCATGTGCTGGCAGTGCAGTGAGTACCGTGGACGTGCGAGGATCGGGAGAGGCGAGACACACCGCCTGCGGCTATGACGCGCGCGGCGGCGGCGGCGATGGAGCGGGGGCTGCCGCGGGCGAGGTGCGGTATGAAGTTGTGCGTGAGGTAGACGGGGAGGTCGGGCGCGGCGGCCGCGGCAGGCGAGGCAAGGAGCTGGAGCACGAGCGTGGAGACGTGCTGCTGGTGGGCGGCGAGCAGCGGTGGCTGAAGAGGAAAAGGAGAGGGAGAGGATGAGTGATTGACATGTGGGCCTCACATGTCACTAAAATAAAGGCGATGTCAAGCTCGCTCCACGTCGGTCACAGGCATAATTATATGTCACAGGCACAATAAACCATCATCACAATTCATAATAAATCATCATCACAAGCATAATAAACCATCATCACAAGTTACAACTAAGTCACAATAAACCACAGATGTAAATGCAAATCAGTACGGAGGTCTTTGAAACCACTGCGACAAATCCACGTGGGATGAGCCCACATGGATGCGCATGCAGGTACGAACTAGTAAACTTTACTTCAACAGTAGTGACTAATGATTGTTCATTGCTCGAGCTTCAGAAAAAAAAAACATAAAACACACCTTGAATTAGCACGTGAGATGAGCTCGCTCATTTTTCCATTCCTCCAAAAACGCAGGTTTCATCACCTTTCCTTGAAACGGTTTTTATCTCTTTCTTTATTCCAAGCGCAGCTACAGTGAAAAGCCTATAGGAACTTGGTTCCTTTGTTCTTCCTATGTTTTTTCCGTGATCCAAACAGGGCTGTAGAGAATAATATGCATGTCAAGAACTAATTTTGTAAAGAGCCAATAACAAGTAGTAGCTAATAATCCTGCATTGCATTTCATGTTGTGGCTATGGTACCCTCACAATTAACACTTAACAAGCTACACTCACTCAAAAATGATAAGTTATTTATCCAAGATGTAATACGATCAACAAGATCTCAATTTAAAATTTACAATGTTACATCACAAAGTAAGAGTTCTCAACTAATACATTTTTTTTAAATCATGAGTTCCTCCATGTCATAGTCTAAGAAGAGAAACTATCGAATATCCTATTCTAAACATCGGATAACCTGCATAGAACTTGCAGATAATCCATATCCACTAGATTTGTCAATTCCATATCATATCCCATACTTTGACAAGTTTAAGGACTAAAATGATGCACTTTGTGAGTATAGAAAGACATGGCACACTCATACAAGTTTGATGACCGGTCATATATTTTAGGCCTTGTTTAGTTTCTCCCATAAAGTTTACTCCATATCCCATCGAATATTTGGACACATGCATAGAGTATTAAATATAGACTAAAAAACAACTAATTGCACAGTTTGGGACTAATTTACAAGACGAGTCTTTTAAGCCTAATTAGTCCATGATTTGATAATGTGTTGCTACAGTAACACATGTGCTAACAACAGATTAATTAGGCTTAATAAATTCGTCTCGCGGATTACTGACGGATTATATAATTTATTTTTTTATTAGTATCCGAACACCCCATACGATACCCCCATATGACACCCTAAAACTTTACACCTTGAATTTAAACTGGGCCTTACTCTTATATTTATTTATTTGTGACAGCAGGAACTAAGTAGCTTGGGTATACTCACTAGCGTATCGTATATGTAATAAAGTTGCTGAGTTGGAATCATACACACACACACACTAAAATAGAAGTGTCGAACGAATATTATATAATTAGTAATTGACAAAACAAACAAAAAAGACTGGGAAATGAAATACTACAGTACAGTGAACATATTAGTGGGCTGGGCCGGGGGTCACTCGCTCAAGCACTGCACAAGCAGAAGCACAAACAAAGGGTCTAGTGCCAACGGATGCATGCTTGCATTGCTAGGTGATGGTAGTGATCCTGCATGATCAGATCACTGATCAGTGCGTCCTGCCTTGTTGCTCCTGCGGCAGCAATCCCGGGATGAATGGCACCCCGAACTTGGGGATGAACTGCTGGCCCTGGATGAAGGTCTCCACGGTGAACTCCTTCTGCGCCTCCTCGTAGGTGACGGTCTTGATGCCTCCCCACTTGGCGCGCTTGCTCATGTCGGCGCCGGCGCCGCGGTTGTCCACCTCCGCGTAGAAGAGCGTCTCGAGCCCAAAGTCGCCGTTCCACTCGAGCCATCCCTTGGGGTCGATGAACCCTCCGATGTCGTTCTGGATGTAGAGCGTCCGGGAGTACTCCTTCCAGGGGCGGGCCAGGTAGGTGGGGATCTTCCCGCCGGCGTCCGCCTTGAAGTCCTGGTGCGGCTCGATGGTGCAGTTGTGCAGCACGGTGCCGCCGACGGAGCGCTTGTCCCGCCGCCCCTGCGCCGTGATGATGTTGGCCTGGTTCGCCATGGGCTTCCGCGGCTGGATGAGGCAGTTCTGCAGCACCACCTGGGAGTTGCCGAAGATGAAGTCGATTGTGCCGGTGACACGGCAGTCGCGGAAGAACTGCCGCTGCGCGTGCGTGTACAGCGTGTCCTGGTAGCCGTCGAAGGTGCACTGGTAGAAGACCGCCTGGTCGCTCTGCACGCGCAGCGCCACGGCCTGGTGGTTCTCGGCGCCCGCCGTGTTCTCCACCCGGATGTCCCGCATGAAGAAGCCGTTGCCGATGGCCTCCATTGTGGCCGTGTCCTTGGTGGTCAGGTTCATCTTGAAGTTCTTGTTCCCCGTGATGATGGTCTTCTCGGCGCCGTCGCCGATGAAGGCCACGTTCGTCTGGGGCCGCGCCACGGACACGTACTCCTTGTACGTGCCGGCCTTCACGTACACCACGTACAGGGACGGGTTCTTGGGCGGCACCTTGGCCAGCGCCTCCTTGATCGTCTTCACGTCGCCGCTGCCGTCCGCCGCCACCGTCACGTTGGGCTTGAAGTCCGGCGACCCGGCGGGGCTGGCGGCGGCCAGGAGCCGCTGCCTGCCGGGGTCGGCCTCCGACACCCAGCTGGGCGTGACCTCGCCGTCGCCTCCCAGCAGGCGGCGGCCGATGCTGAGCCCGCCCAGCGTGTCGGAGAACTGGTCCACGACGGCCAGGATGTCCTCCGTCAGCTCCTGCGACGCGTTGAGCGCGTTCTTCATCTTGGCGGAGGCCTCGGTGGAGGTGGCGTTCATGAAGCCGTCGAGGCAGGTGTCCTGGTACGTGAGCGCGGCGCTGAGCCACGTCTTGAGGTCGTCCACGGCCTTCTTGAAGTTGGTCATCTCGAAGCCGCCCAGCTTGTCGAAGGAGGACTTGAGGTCGTCGATGGCGTACTCCAGCAGCTCATTGCAGTCCTTGAGCGCGCCCGACGTGCGCTGGTCGTTCTTGAGCTCGTTCAGCGTCGCCGACTCGCTGATGGCCTTGTGGATCTTGTCGGAGGTGACGCCGAAGATGACCTTGGCCAGGTCCGACGGCGAGCTGGCGTTGCCGGCCGCCTTGGACAGCTCCGCCTCGCACGTCTGCTTGTAGTCCGTCGGCTGGCAGAAGGCCTTCACCGACTTGACGGACATGGACAGGTTCTCATCGCCCTCGCCCTTGCTGGAGTTGCCCTTGAAGGACACCACGCACACGGCGGCGACCACCGCCACAACCAGGACGGTCGACGCGCCGATGATAGCACCTTTGCTCATTTTGATGTAATTTGATTGGACGATGGAATGAAGAAGAAACAAACAAACTAATTTAATTAAAGGTGCATGTGCATGTGTATGCGTGGATCGATCGATCGAGCTAGTAACTGGGGAAGGGAGGGATGGCCGCGACCTCTTATAGTTATAGCCAGCGAGGCGAAGACCATGGCTGGCCGGCCGTTGATTGGTTCCATGCATGCGGATACGGGAGGAGACGACGACCAAGGCGCCGAGGTGAACGCACAGCCTCACGACACAATTGACGGTCCTTGCATTGCATATGCCAAGCAGCGTCAAACCACACAATCATTTCGTTTCAAAAAAAAAAAAGAAAAAAGCGTCGTCAAACCACCATGCAATAGCATGATGATTATATAATACTCCTATATATACGTTTTCATCCTCATGCAAGTATATATTATGTCCTTTGGTAGACGCTAGCTGCACAGCCAATCTATATATAGTACACTGTTTGGTATACGGCCTAATAAGTAAATGCACACGCTCGGACACGCCGCAATGTAATCCTAAGGCTGTCGACAGGAGACCCGCTGTGGAACCCAAATTTAAAATGAGGTCTTCGACATAATATTTATAGTCTTCAATATAGTATCTATATAGAAGACTTATTTTATATGTTAGGAGAGGTATAACCCAAATTTGAGTATCTTCTCTCTCTGGAGACTTATTTGTAGAAAGAGTTGTTTTTGGGTCTTATTGTTGGAGAAAATCAAAAATAAGTATTGAACTATTTGCCTGTAGCGCTACCCAAAGGACAAATGAGTCTTGTATTTTGAGTCGCGATTGTTGGAGACAGTCTAAGCACACGTGTTGTGCCACTATGACTCTCTACACAAAACATTAGCCTTTTGGTGTCACCAGTGTCCATCTTCTCTGCTCTTCACAGAAATGGATGAGGATGACAATGCTGAGAAATCCATCTATCACTCACTCAGTGAATGCACGAGCATACAAATAGAACACAAGTTAGGGATAAGTGAGAAGCTATTTCTTTCATCATTGTTGAGTATAAAATAGTACTTTCTCCATTCTAAAATTATAAGTCGTTCTAGCTTTTGATACGTATCTAGATATTATGTTTAGGTATATAGTAAAAGCTATGTACGTTGAAAAGTCAGAATGACTTAAAATTCGGAATGGAAGAGTACAATAATGTTTTTTTGTCCATGGCTCTACATTTATAAGGTGGGGAGATAGGTGGCATGATGCTTTACTAACGCTTGTCCACTATTTTGTTTGGCTCCCATATGTTTTCATGTGATTCGTAGAATCGAGAATGAATCATATAGGAATTTCATACGAATCAGTCTATTTTCACAGAGACAACGCAAGAAACATAAAAAAAAAATTCTCGCATTCCAAGTTTCCAACCGGTGCCTATATATTTGACCAGGCAGATTACATTGATTCATCCATATTAAATATTTCGTAAAGCAGATCAGGGTGAATCACCCGCATTAAATACTTCACAACAGAAAAATAAGAAAGTTTTTTGGTGTAACTGGACCGAGGAATGAAAAAAAAAACGATTTACTTGAGCCTAGCCTAAGGAGGCTTGGAGTGATTAAATCATAATAAATAATTTCCTTTTTACTCCTCTCGACTATTCTCGAAGTTTGGCTTTCCTCATCTATCTATAAATAAAAATGGGATGAAGAGTAACAAATGTGGCAAATGGTCTCCAAATTAGGGAGATCCGTACAAAGTGATCAAAGTCATGTTCCAAAACTATACTTGACAAACCATAACGATAACCTCCATTTTGTTGGTTCAGATGGGTTTTGTTAGGGCAAGCATATTCAGTTAAATTTGTCTGCAAGCTTAAACAACAAGAAAGTAATATTACCAACTAGATCATAAATACTTAATTGTGCTAAAAAATCACGGAATCGTTATTTTGAACAAATTGATGTGCTCCACATCAAATGATAAAAATACTTTCGAGGATGGAATATGTGCCTTCTATATGTCGTTATTTAAACCAATATAGCATATGTATGACAGTCGTAACAAAAAGACCACATTTGTGTTGAATTGAGATTTTTTTTCTTTTGTGTTGAGGTGATTCATGATAACGTCACATCATAAGTACTTTCATGTTGTAACATCCGGGCGCTCACCTAGTTATAAAGTACTTCATCCCTTCCTAATTATGAGTTGTTTTAGCTTTTCTAGATACGTAACTTTTACTTTGTGTCTAAACATAATGTATATCGAGGTACCTAACAAAAACTTACCTAGAAACTTGGAATAGAGGGAGTAACTAATTTCTCATAGCTACTCCTTTCGTCTTAAAAAGAATGAAAGTCTTCTTTACGAGGAATCAAACAATTTTAAATTTAATTAGCTTATAAAAAATAGCACCAACATTTATACCTTTATAAATTCTCATCTTCAGTAGCAGAGTAGGTCTCCACTCTCCAGCACCAGCATTGCAGAATGAAGACACCGCAGAGGCGCAGACTATGGGCCGTGCTTTCACGGGAAACGGGTCCATCAAGGCTGGAAGTATGGGCCGCGCGTTACGGCTTAAAGAGACTGGGCCCATGACTGTTTCTGCCGTCCAGTCCACTCAGCGAGAGAGATTGAGAGAAGCCATGAGAGCAACATTTGGCAGGTCATACGTCATCCTCCTCTGCCTGGTCCTGGTGCCTGCTCTGCTGCCCCTCATCGATCAGCTTTGAAAATTGAGTTGAAGCAGAAGAAGAGAGAGCAACCTTGGTCGCAGAGCCTCCTTGTCCCTGTGCCGGCACCTGCTTAGAACTATCTATCGCCGGCTAAAATTGCCGTCCCACTCTTACCATTTTCATTTTGACAAGATCAACAGAGCCTCCTTGTCCCTGTGCCTGTCCCTGCATAGAGAGAGACTCCGTACGTAATCGTCACGCACGCGCTTAGGCTTCCTTTTCGCTTCGTCTTCGTCTTCGTCTTGGTGTGCTTGGACGGACTTGATCATCCTCCGACGATTCGTCGCTACGATGACTCGATCCACCCCACCACCACCACCACCCAAAGCAGCCAATTCCGAGTCCACGCGCGCTTGCTTCAGCCATGGCCATGGCGATGCCCGTCGTGCGCATCGCCCAAACCTTCATCTTCCTTGCGCTCCTCGCGCAACCGTCTCGGCACAGCTGGCGGCGCCGGCGCCGGCGCCAGACGCCGGCTGCAACAGCATCTTCCTCAGCTACACGCTGCAGGGCCGCGACCAGATCAGGCCTCACGTCGCCGAGCGGAACTCCCAGCCCTACTCCTTCCGCGCCAGCGCCACCGTCGTCAACTCCGGCACCCGCCCGCTCCGCTCCTGGGCGCTGCGGATCACGTTCGTGCACGGCGAGATCCTCGTCCGCGTCGACGGCGCCGTGCTCACCTCGGGCGCCGACCTGCCCTACAACACCACGGCGGGGGACGCCGGCAGGCCCACGTCCTTCACAGGGTACCCGCAGACGGACCTCCTCACCCCGATCGCCACGGCCGGGGACCCCGCCAAGACACAGGCCACGGTCAACCTCGTCGGCACGCTCTTCGCCGGGCCCAAGCCCTACGACCCGCTCCCATCCTTTCTCTCGCTCGCCGACCCCTCCTACACCTGCCCGCCGGCCACCAACGCCACGTCGCCGACGAGCCTCACCACCTGCTGCGTGCTCACGCCCGCAGCGGCGGCGGCCGGGGCCGACGACGACAGCGCCACCGATCCGGCGAGAAACTTCCTCCCGCGCCGCACCGGCGACCTGGTCATCACCTACGACGTGCTCCAGTCGCACGAGACCACCTACCTGGCGCTCGTCACGCTGGAGAACGACGCGCCGCTAGGCCGCCTCGACGGCTGGCAGCTGTCGTGGCGGTGGCAGCGCGGGGAATTCATCAGCACCATGCGAGGCGCCTACCCGCGGGAGGTCGACACCGCCGGCTGCCTCTACGGTCCCCAGGGCCAGTACTACAAGGACCTCGACTTCTCCAAGGTGCTCAACTGCGACCGCACGCCCGTCGTCCACGACCTGCCGCCGTCGCGGGCCAACGACGACGACATCGGCCGGATCAACCACTGCTGCCGGAACGGCACCATCCTGCCCAAGTCCATGGACGTCGCGCAGTCCAAGTCGGCGTTCCAGATGGAGGTCTACAAGATGCCGCCCGACCTCAACAGGACCAAGCTCTACCCGCCGACAGGATTCAACGTCACCGGCTCGTCGCCGCTCAACCCGGAGTACGCGTGCGAGCCGCCCATCCCGGTGAGCCCGTCGGAGTACCCGGACCCCAGCGGGCTCGCGTCGACCACGGTGGCCGTGGCGACGTGGCAGGTGGTGTGCAACATCACCACGTCGACCAAGAAGCCGCCCAGGTGCTGCGTGTCCTTCTCCGCCTTCTACAACGAGTCGGTGGTCCCCTGCCGGACGTGCGCGTGCGGCTGCCCCTCGTCCGCGACCCAACCGGCCGTGTCGGCGACCTGCAGCACCACGGCGCCGGCGATGCTGCTGCCGCCGCAGGCGCTGCTCATGCCGTTCGACCGGCGGGCCAGTGAAGCGCTTGATTGGGCGGACCAGAAGCACCTCGGCGTGCCCAACCCCATGCCCTTGTAGGAAATCAAGATCACAATCACAGCACAATATCGTTAATTGGCTAGCCTAGACAAGGATTTGCGCTCAAGAACACGAAATGGACATGAACTGGCAACTGTCGACAGGGAGTGACAGTGCCCTTTTTCACTGATTGAGGTCTGCAATACAATCACGATTACAAGTAAACTGAAGCGATAACTCACACTTCGAACTCTAGGCTACTTATACCAGTAGTCATTACACACACTTGTTTAGAATAAAACTGCTAAACACAAGATACAAGTGACCAACAATGCAACTGCACTGTCAGTGCACGAACGTGGGCGCGCTCACCGCGCCGGCTCCAGTAACCGTTCCCGCTGCATCTTGAATTCAAACACGCTGCTTCTCCCGCTTCACCAGCATCACGAGCAGCCTCAAAGACTTCATTGTGCAGCTGGCTTACACCAACAGCCCTGCGGCGACTTCTGTGGCGTCAGCATCAACTGGCACGTCACCACCGACTTCACCGGCGGGTGGAGCGCGCGGCTGACGCTCTTCAACTGGGACGGCACGGACATGCCGGACTGGTTCACGGCCATCGTCATGGACAGGGCGTACGACGGGTTCGACCAGGCATACTCCTTCAACGCCACGCGCGTCGGGAACAGCACCATCTTTGTCAAGGGCTTCCAAGGCTCCAACTTCCTGCTCGGGGAGAGGAACATGAGCGGCGTGGATTACCCGGTGCCCGGGAAGCTGCAGTCCGTCTTCTCCTTCACGAAGAAGACGACCCCCGGCATCGACATCATCGCAGGCGACGGCTTCCCGTCCAAGGTCTTCTTCAACGGCGACGAGTGCGCCATGCCGTTGAGGATCCCGAGCCTGGGGACCAGGGCTGGTGGTCTCGTCGTCCCTGTGCAATTGTGTTTATTGCTTGTTTTCACTTTCCTGTTATTTCTGCTACAGTAACTTTTGCTCATCATCGCTTATTCGTCTATGTAATTTTTTATTTATATTATTCTTTTCGTTGTTAAAATTGCCTATTATATATCGTGAATTCATTCGTGACGCACTTTTGTTTGTTGCAAACAACTACAGGATTACCCTATATTTTTTCCTCTTCATTCAAGCACATTGCGCAGAGATTTTCTACAGTATTTTTTTGAAACCTCACTCGAGCTATAATTCTTAACATCTCCAAAAATCTCAGGTGCTTGAAATTTTGTTGTGGTTCGAGCAACGTGTAATTTTGTTACTGTTTAGCTATAGAAAAAATATAGCTTTATTAAAAAAACATTGTGAATTGTCTTTTTTTAGAGAGAGACCCACCTTTGAAGAACTAAAGAGCTGTACCAACAACACATCGCTAGAAAGAATAGCTCCGTTAAATATCATAATAAATCTAAAAAAAATCGTTGCCCGAAAGAATAGCTTTGTTTCCACCAAGAACCGTCGCCTAAAAGAATCGCCTGAAAGAATAGCCCATTAAATACTGGAATAAATCCAGAAAAATCCGTCGCCTAAAAGTGTATACAGAAAAAAAAACATGTCGCCTAAAAGAATAGCTCCGTTAAATATTAGAATAAATCCATAAAATCCAGTCGCCTAAAAGAACAGCTGGTATCCATAAAAACAAAACATCGAAAGAATGACTTGTATTAAGAAAAACTGGTCCCCTCGAAGAATAGCTTTGTACTTGTCGCCTAAAAGAATAGCTCCGTTACATATTGAAATAAATTCCAGAAAAATACGACCACGCGTGTCAAATTTTTTAATTAGAATTCAATTGTGGAATAGCCTTCTGAACTTAATTAACTATTTGAATGGAATTTTACCTTCTTTTTATGTCCCCCTCTTATATGAGGGCTTATCCCCCATACCATATATTTATATATGGAGTATATTTGATATATAAATTGATTTAAATAGAAAATCTTAAAAACTCTTGAATTATCCCACATTAGAGGACTTAGGTCCCATTTGGATACCTAGGGATTTTTAAGAATCTAGATAAAAAATAGAATCCTAGAATCCCTTTCAAACACCATATGATTCTAGGGAATTATAACACATCAGAGTTTATTTTAATCCAGAATCCGGATTTTAGAATCTCATCCAAAGATGACCTTAAATCCAAGTGAGCAAGTTTCGTCGTAAGAAACCCAACCAACTGAGCTATGCTCCGTTTGTGTGAGTTGCTCTTTTTAGTTGTAGACTAGTTGATTGTGTGAGATTGTTGCTTGAAATTTTCTGAAAATTAAGGTACCTTAATACATCAACTCTGAATATTTCTTCATTGTTTTGCAAAATCCCATTGTTTCCTCCTGATCCTAAATCCTAACAAACCAATGTGCGATCACTATGTATACGAAATTCCTGATCTAACAGTATCCATCTCCTTCACCAGATCAAGGACCGGCGGGGCGGCGCGGCGCCGGATCAGGAGGGCAGACGATGTGGGCGTGCCGGTCGTTCTTGAGTCGATCTCGCGTCCCCCTCCTTTCCCAACTCCACGCGTTCCGTGGGCGTGTCAACGTCCTGCGCGCCGCTAACTGCACCGTGAGCGTCTCGCGGGGACACGTCTCGGACGCCAGCGATGGCGATCGTCGGGACGACGCGTTGGTCCAGCGCGACGGCGGACACCACAGGACGTCCCGGCAGCAGAAGCAGTTTTTGTACCTTGTGCTGGACGACGTGAAGAAAGGGTGCAGCGTTCACAAGCTGGACATAGACCGCGCTGCCGCTGACGACGACGACGACGTTGTTGGTCGCCTCCCCGGGCCTCCTGTATTTCGCATGGAGTACCCGACGCTCGGTGATGACCACCAGTACGTCGCGGTCCTGGGCAGCAACATCATCGGCATAGGCACCGGAAGCGAAGAGGCCTTCAACGGCAGATACGGCGGCGGCGGCGTCACCGTAGCTTTGGACATAAAGACGGCGGCGCTGAACGTCCTGCGTGGCCTACCGCGTGGCATGCAAGACCGCCATGTCGATCTCGCCGTGGCCGCGGGCAGCACTCTTTACCTCTTCCCAGACGAGGGACGCAGGATGCACACTACCTCGAGCTGGAAGAGGAGGTAGCGACCGCGACCTCGACCGCTGGGACCGGGGCCCGGCTACCTTCTCCTACGACACGGTGCGCGGCGAGTGGACCCACCATGGCGACTGGAACCTGCCGTTCCAAGGCCAGGCGCACTACGACCGCGACCTGACCGCATGGATCGGCCTCCACTTCCACATTCAACATAGTAGAGACGACGAGCCAGCGCCGCCGCCGCACTGGAAGCTCCGCAAGGAGAAGCTGTTCGTCGTGGACATAGAGCGGCACATTGATGCGAAGCTCGTGCTTATGGGTGGCGGCGGCGGCAAATTCTGCTTAGTCGAGATCCTGACGAGCGAGGGGGTCGACAGGAAAGGATGCCTCGGCGACGGAGACAAATGCGTGCTTCGCCTCACAACCTTTCGCGTTAACTATAGCTTCGGCGGCGGCGGCGAGCTCACCATCACCGATCGCCTGCCTGCGGGCGAGTACAAGCTGTCCAGGTATGTCGACTGTTTCAAGTGCAGGCGTTCTGGATGTAAGTATGTAACAAACCGTGCCGTTCCATGGTGATTAGATGATTTCTGAAGAAGATGCCTTATGAGCTGCTGTTCAGCTCTGCATTTCATTTGGCCCTGCTGCTCAGAAGATTGTACGCTTCCAAAATTCAGCAGTTCACTCGAGTACTAGAACTAGCGACCAATACATTATACATCCATGGCTTCCAAAATTTAGCAGTTCTAATTCCAACTGAACATGACGAAGGGGGTATATACTCTGCATCTATCAACATTGAATAGTGCAAAACTCAAGGCCAAAAAAAAAAAAGGCATATATTGTATATGTTTCGTGCACATACATTTTCTACAGTGTTTCTTTTGTTCAACCTCACTCTCCACTTCTCCTTTATCTCATGTATCTGAAATTTGTTGTGGTTGACAACATGTAATTTTATCATTGTTTGCCTATAAATTTATGGGAAAAAAGTGTGAATTATCTCTTTCTAAGTTGTCATTTTAATTGTACTATATATTTATTGTGTAAGATTGTTGTCTAATTTTTTTCTCAACCGTGGCACGAGGCACGTTTTTCATTAAGAGGGAGATTGTCTAAAAATTCAGGGACACGAAATATAGCAAGTCCTATAATTTTGGGTTGTTTTGCAAAAATCCCATTCTTTCGGCCTGACCCAAAATCCTAACAAATCAATCAATCTGCGATCGCTATATATATACGAAAATTTGGGATCTAGTAGTATCCATCTCCTTCACCAAATCAAGCACCGGCGGGCGGCGCGGCGCGGCGCGGCGCCGGATCAGGAGGACACACGATGTGGTCGTTTCTGAGTCGACCACGCGTCTCCCTCCTCTCCCAACTCCACGCCGTCCGTCGCCGTGTCAACGAGCCGCCCTTTGTCCTGGGCGGCGGCTCACGGAGACACGTCTCGGACGCCAGCGATGGCGATCGTCGGGACGACTCCTTGGTCCAGCGCGGCAGAGCCCAGTGCGACGACGGACACCACAGGACGTCGTCCCTGCATCGGAGCAGCACCAGCAGCATTTTTTGTACCTTGTGCTGGACGATATGGAGAAAGGGTGCAGCGTCCACAAGCTGGACATAGACACCGACGACGACGACGATGACAACGTTGTTGGGCGCCTCCCCGGGCCTCCTGTATTCCGCATGCAGTACCCGACTTTCGGTGATTACGACAACGACCCGTACGTCGCGGTCCTGGGCAGCAACATCATCGGCATAGGCACCGGAAGCGAAGAGACCTTCGTCCGCCGTGACGCCATCACCGTGGCTTTCGACCTAAAGACGGCGGCGCTGACCATACTGCATGGCGTACCGGCTGAGATGCGTGACTGCTATTTCGATCTCGCCGTGGCCGCGGGCAACAAGCTTTGGCTCTTCCAAGCCGAGGGACGCGGCATGCACTGCCTCGAGCAAGAAGAGGAGGAGGATACCCATGGTGGCGGCGGCAGCGGTGAGGACGAGTCCTTGTACTCCAAACCGCGGTGGCGCTGGTCCGACCACACCATCCCTGACACGGATGGCATCTGCGCTCACGCGCTGCACCCTCTCATGGATGGCATCTACGCTCACGCGTTGCACCCGGGGGGGGACGCGCCTTCTTCGTGTCGTCCCTTTACGTGTGCAACCACGCCGACGGCCACCGGGCCTGGGCCACGGTTACCTTCTCCTACGACACGGAGCGCGGCGAGTGGACGCACCATAGCGACTGGCAGCTGCCGTTCCAAGGCCAGGCGCACTACGACCGCGACCTGGCCACATGGATCGGCCTCCACTTCCACTTTCAACCTGGCAGATACAACGCCTTGGACACGGACGGCTACCTCTGCTGCTGCGACGTTCCGCCGCCGGCGCTGGGTCCGCCGCCGCCCTGGAAGCTCAGCAAGGAGAAGCTGTTCGTCGTGGACCTAGAGCGGCACATTGAGGCGAAGCTCGTGCCCATGGGTGGCGGCGGCAACTTCTGCCTTGTCGAGATCCTGACGCGCGAGGGTGTCGACAGGAAAGGATGCCTCGGCGACGGAGACAAATGCGTGCTCCGCCTCACCACCTTTCGCGTCAAGTATGGCGACGACGACGGCGAGCTCACCATCACAGCTCGCCGGCCTGCGGGCGAGTACAAGCTGTCCAAATATGACATGTTTGAGGCGCAGGCGTTCTGGATGTAAGGCCTTGTTTATTTCCCAAAAAATTTCACCTCAAACTATCACATCAAATCTTGCGGCACAAGCATGAAGGATTAAATATAGACGAAAAAAAACTAATTGCACAGTTTGGTTGGAAATCGTGAATGTTTTAAGACTAATTAGTCCATTTCTCAAGCATGCGCTAATAATGGATTATTAGGATTTCAATAAATTGCCTTTTGAGCTGCTGTAATTAGTTTTTTTCTCAACATTGTACGAAATTTTCATTTCGTGAACTAAATAATAATAACCGTGCTGTTCCATGGTGATATGAGGATTTCTCAAGAAGATGCCTTTTGAGCTGCTGCTCTCAACATTGTACGCTTTATAATAATAACCAGTTCTGTTCATTCGAGTACTAGGGACCAATACATCCATCCCTTCAAAAATTCAGCAGTTCTATTCCAACTGAACATTGCAAAGCAAATCTCTGGAAAAAATTCAGCATTTCACTGCTTACCACAACACCAATCTGACCAATCAACTATACTCTGCATCTGTCGACATTGAATAGTTCAAAACTCAACATGTTTCTTACTTGCTTCAATCCCACCAAAAATATGTTCCACGATTAATACAAAGAGAACTCTCAGTAGCTATTTTATAGAAGGGAAAAAAAATCACAGGCAGCAATAGGCAGGTCAATTTTTCCCTGCACAAGAGGCACACTACAGGGTACATCAAAACTACAAGCAAGTCATTTGAGCTATTTCCGCAACATCAAACTTTTCCATATGGGTTGTACGCAGGTAACAGACTAGTTAGCGCTCACCAGCCAAATATGTTTGTACCGGGCTGGCAATACAGTTAGTTTCAGCAAACAATTATACTTGGATCCAGCAACTTATTGTCCTCTCATTGCTTCTTTTCTCTGTGAAGCAGACAGGCCGCAGGCTTGACTTAGACAGGGTCTTGATTGTTTCACCTGCATGCTGTAGAGCGGCTAGATCTTTTACCTTCCATTGCATCTTTCTTCTTCCGACAGTCCGAACAGAGATATGGACCACCCCATGGAGCGTATGGGGAAGAGCAGTAACCACCTCCATTATCTGTCATCAAATCTTCGAATGGCTCTTGGTCCACTTGGCAGATTGCACAGCGAAAAGGTGGTGAAGCTGCTTTCAAGGACAAATTCCTACCCAACCTGCAACAGCAAGGCCTGGATGTTAATGGCACCGTAGGATGATAGAAGCCAGCGAAAACATAGAGGCCTTATAGTTTAGCCCTTCTCAACAAAATGCAGTGCAGTGATCCAAAGTAAGCATTTGAGAACCATGAAATTTTTAGCAACAGACTCAAAGTCCGAAAGCATTCCTAAGTTGTAACCAAACTAGAGAAGAGTTCCCTAAACAAGAGTTTGTTCATCCCAGGTTTGCAGCTGAAACATTTGATGTCACATCTAGAGACTAGAGGTAAGACTTCAAAATGTAGCTCTGATAACATATTACATGTACACCTGGGCAAATAGTATATTGTAAAGCTGATACAAAAAATCAAAGAATGTACATTGTTAATCCTGTATGCATGTAGATGAAAAACGGGGGAAAAAGGGAAGGAAGATAACTTGTACTCCTAAGATTGATACCCAGCTCATGGTAGCACACCAAGTTCAGATAAACACTCTCGTCATTTATACAGAATACAAGTAAAACACCATCAGTGCTCTAGTTTATGAAAAAACTTGGCTGTGTTTGAAAGGTCTAGATTAACCTTTTCTCACTAAAATAGCTCTGACATCTCAAATAAAATTGACAAGACATGGTCAACGAAAGCTTCACTGAGCACGTATAAAAGATAATGTAAGTTGGTAATGGGAATAGGCTTAAAGACAAAGCTCCTAGAAATAAAACAGCTATCCAGATATGCTAAGAAACTAACAAGGTTCACCATGCCACACATTATATATGTTATATTGAAATCGAATATGAAAACGAGCTCAGTGAGTAGCACGAAAGAAAATGATACTGCTCATCTATGACAAAGAAATTAACACAAAGACAAATGCAGTGGAGCATTTGAACAGCAAGCATACCTTTCTTCTAACATTGCGGACCCTTCTTCAAATAACTCCTCCACAGAACCAATGGAGGCAGACTTGCCTCCAAGCTTTCCAACTGAACTATGCGATCTTCTACGAAAAAGTGACTTCAACTTGTTCTGATTTTTCTTTGGAGACAATTGCGGTGATGTCAAATGATCGGATGGTATAATGTCAACTACGACACAGGTGGTGTCATCCTTTAGCCCACTTGTTTTCAGAGCTTGCTGCATGGACATAACAATGGACATTGAAATTAGAAACTGAGCCAACCATAGTAGCTGCACCATTCAGGGCCTCAAAGTAGTCCAGCTAAATGCTGAATTACCTTGACGACAAGCTTCGCTGCCAGTTCTGCAGGCAATCCTCTGCATGCTTGTGCAGCTGCTTCATTGGATAACGCATCCCATATGCCATCTGATGCTATTATCAGCCTTCCTCCGGTGTTTGATAGCTGAAGTTACAAAAATCACAAAGAAGCAACTTTGACAACTCAGCATAACATGCGTCACAGAAAAACTAAAGTGCAGATCCCTGCATTTCGTAATTTATATCAACCTTGACTTGCTTGACATGTGGAATGGGCACAATGAACTCCCCAACATCCATGTCCCCAATGGATCTTGAAAGGCACAAGCCACCGGGCCAGCACCGGAGAGGACCGACCTAAACTCCCCAACATTGATGCAGAAATGTATCAAGCAATTGATTGAGGATAAGCAAGTTACTGATTCGCTCGAACTGAACCGGTTTACCTCCTGGCCACCGAAGAGATTCAGACGGCCTACTTCTCCACCGCTGGCCGTGACGCGCTCCCGCTCCTCTGCATTCTCCTCCAGGCGGTGGTCCACGGTTAGCAGCTGCAACTCGCCGCCCTGCGTGTCCAGGATGCAGCGCGAGTCCCCCACCGACGCCACTGTGACCGTGAACCCATCGATGACCACCAGTGTCGCCGTGGTTCCAGACACCTCCCCTGAAAGAGGTAGTGGCGTTGAGCTCCAAGCTCGACTGCAAAATGTACCGTACGTGATCGGGGTGGCAGTGGCAGTGGTACTGACCCTTGCGCTGGAAATCGATGTCGGCCTTGACAAAGCCGGCGACGAGCGCGCGGGGCAGCGCCTGAAGCCAGTCGTCGCGGCCGATGTCCGGCGGCAGCGCGCTCATGACGTGCTCGAGCAGATGCTCCTTGCTGTAGACCGCCGCCGACACGCCGTTGTGGCCGTCGAACACCTGGCGCGCCAGATCCAAGCAGCGGAGGGGCGTCAGATCAGGGCGCAGCAGCAAGAGAAAGAGAGAGGAAGATAGAGAGCAGCAGCGGAGAGGGAGGGGCGGGCGGGCGGTACGTACCGCGAAGACGGAGAACGCCGATGCGGGGTCCCCGGGGACGTGGAGGCAGTCGGGCTTGACGAGGAAGTTGTCCTCGCCACGCTTGGTGAAGCCGGCGTGGCCGTAGCGCAGGTCCGGGCGCTCGGAGCCCCCTGCGCGGAGCTCGCGGTCGATGAGTGTGGCCAGGGGCAGCGCCGGCAGCAGGCGCCTCTCCATCGTGGCGGTCGCCATCGCCGCCCGGTCCCGGTGGTTGCCTTCCGACTTTAGCTGGCACCTACCGCCTTGGGTTCGGTTAGGTCCTTGGAAGAAGACAATAGGCAGAGGCCACCATTCGTGGCGCGAAGGAAGGCCGCGGCGAGGTGCGGACGGCTGGGATCCGAGATTACGCGGCTGGCGGTGCAGATCAGAGGGGATTGGTGTGCTCTCGGTAGCGGCCGGGGTTCCCTTCCCGGGAGAAGAGGAGAGGAGCAGAAGAGACCGAGAGACGGCGATGGAGCAGGACAAGGTCCCCTTCCTTGCTTATATAGTTATACGCCATTTTCGCTTGGTCATTGTCGGCTGATTTGATGCGGGAGAAAAATGTTTTCGTTAGATGAAAAAGTAAGGCTTATAAATTAAGTAAACGGAACGATAATTAGCTGGCGCATGGTGGGATGGGAGTGAGGGTAACAAATGGGATTTGAGGAACAACGAGGGTGTTCACTGAAAAATTACTCTACTGTACTACACTGGATTAGTTAGCATGTGTTTGGTTGGTTGGATCTGTCTGGATAGATTGGACCATCCATGGATCACTGTCGTTTGGTTGGATGAATTATTGGACCAGTAAAATCATTGATAGAAAATATACCCCCAAATGTTGGATTTACTGATTCATAAAAATCTCACGAACCAGCTTATCATGTCTTATAATCTTTGTCATTAGTAAATAAATTAAGAATGATTAGTATGTTATATTATTACTTAGTAATTATGTTGGTTGGATTAGTTTTGATAAGTGCTAATACATTGATTAGTGCATGTTTTGTGTGCTAATTAGGTTATTAGTTGTGCTAATTAACATATTTATTTTAAATTAGTTATTTTCATGATAAAATTAGTATTAGTACATATTTATTAATGTCTAATTAGTTGTTATTATTTTTAAATAATAGATATAATTAAACAACTATTCTAATCTCATTCATTTTCGTCCGTCCAGCTAAATAAAAAATAGCTTGCATGATATCCTGTCCCGGTATACGTAGATCGTCCTATCCCGTCCAACTTTATCCACGTACCCAAAGCCAACTTTATCCACGTACCCAACGCACCTAGTTAGGGCCTGATGTCAAAATTTTTAGCAAAACATTACTATAGCGTTTTCGTTGTTATTTGATAATTAGTGTCTAATCATAATCTAATTAGGCTTAAAAGATTTGTCTCGTGGATTTCGTCTAAACTGTGTAATTAGTTTTATTTTTTATTTATATTTAATGCTTCATACATGCGTTCAAAGATTTGATACGATAAGTAATCTTAAAAAATTTGACATTTTAGGGTGCAACTAAAATTGACATTTTAGGGTGCAACTAAACAGGCCCTTAGCTAAACCGAGCAGCGCAAAGCAAAGCGGAGCCCAGACTGTTTGGTTAATAAAGTTAGTAGTGACAGTGATGTGGCAGGCCATCTCTGTCTGCACTTTACAGTGTAGTACTACAGGAGAGCAGAGTTGTCACTCATCTCACTCTTTTTTTTTCAAGAAACGACGCGGTAGTCACATTTGTTATATTTGGATGCTTGCAAAATACTATTATATCACGGCTTATGTAACGTGGTGTGCGACATAATCATGTTTTAATTGGCTATTGTTAGCTAGCTAATGGCTATAGCTCATTCTTAGCTGCCTCAAACTAGTCGTGTGATAATTTCATACAAGAACTGAGGCCCTATTTTCTTAACGAGTGTTAGTTCAGCTTCAATGAAATCCTGTCAAACACCAACTTAGAAGAAGAATAATCATCACAAGAGAAGCTCTAAAAGGGAGGAATTGTTTTTTTCCACTACAAAAGTAAAGTCTCATAAATATGGTTTCTTCGCCTCCTCTTGCTCACTAGGTGAAGCCATTTGCAAACAATTCCTAGTAAATAGGACACAAAAGATAGGTGAAATCACCACCTCAAAAGAAATAGATAGGTGAAATCATGCTAGAAGCTACTTTTGTTCTTAAAATGGTTATGCTCCTTGCTTTTGCTATTTTAGTGTTGTTAGTGGTTTTCTTTTGGTCCTTTTGTTGCCGAGCTGATTTTAGTCTAAATTATGAAACACGTTTGCAAAGTTTGGATGATGGCTTATCACTCTTAGCATGCTCTTGCCAAAACAATAACCCCTATGTATCAAATAGGACCTTAATCGCATTGAATAAAATTATGAACCGCATCACTCTACAAAGCATATATAATGTTGTGTCCTTTATCAACGTACAAACATTAAAACCAAAAGCTCAAGCGGTACGTGAAGAGCGGCTCACTGGGCGGTACTTCCTCTGATCCAATTTATATAAGGCACAATTTAATATGATGTAGTCTACCAAGTTAGGTTTGACCATTTATTTATTTTATTTTATTATTATTTATTATTATAGATTTATTATTATTTGATAGTACATTTTAGTTAAAAATTGTTGTCCACATTATTAGTCAAAGATTGTAAATTTAAATCGTAATATACGTGTGCGTATAGAGACCCGATGAAGTAAATAGGACCAATCGAAGTAGTCCTAATTAAGGAGTAAATTGAGCCGATGTTTGTTGAAAGGGAAATGACACTTATTTAGAAAATAGAAATAGTACTTCCTGGACTATTGTACGCGGTGTTTAACTGTTTATTTTCTGCACTCCTACGTGATGCGCACCTGTACGTGCAGCCGAGGGCGGAGGCAAAAAGGCAAAAAAAAAAAGGTGATGCGTGCGAATTGCAGAGAAAGTGGCAGGCAGGGAGGCAAAACACCTGAACTGGAAAGCGTGCCGATTCATCATTCATTCATCGGATCCGAGGGAGAAAGCCATCAGGATCGCAGACAGCTTTCTTTTCTTTTTTCTTTGGTTGTTTTGTTTATAAAATGAATGAATAAACTAAGAGACGGTTAGCGAAGGAAGGAAATGAAAGATTAACTAAGAAGCGGGACGCGTGAATTCGGTGAGCAGAGCAGGAGAATGAATCCTGCAGCATCCACCTACATGCTGTACACAGAGCGACACCAGTTGGCTAGCTTGTCATCAATCAACTTGATGATGAGCGGCGAGCAATGCATCCATGCGGTTCAGGTTGAGAGCATCCAGAACGTACAATTCGTGGAGGCATGGCATCGCAGCAGCTAATTGGATTTGGATGAGACTATCCGATCGAGTATGTTTATGTTATCTGCCTGCCGTTGCCGGTGACACCAACGAACTCCTCATAACAGGTAGGTGGTTGTTGTTGGTTAGTATATATATCATCACTAAACTAGACTGCTCCTAATACTGATAGACAGAGTATGATTGGGCCTATATATGCTGTTGCTATTTGCAGGCATGGAAATGGAAATATATGAATGAAGTGCAGGAAGCTTCTTCAGGCCTTTCGCTTCGCCGCACGCAGAACCGCACAATCAAACCCTTATTAGAGAACATTTTGTTAACTATCCTCTCTCCTCCGTTTCAAATCTAAGCAGCCAGGACGACTGATAACTTAAGGATAGATTAGAGGATGGAGAGAGAGAGTACACAAACCATCTCCAATCATATAAATATGGGTACCTGCATTGTTGTTCATTTCCAGGTAGGTAGTGTGATCCCTGCTTGAATACAATACAATACATTTTAGTAACTGAAAGTGCGTGTGTATACATACGTTTTCAAAAAGAATAGAAACCATTGAACTTGGTTGTTGGAAACCTAAGAATAAGAAAGCATTCGTAACAGCTGTTGCTACACTTACTGACATACTAGACAGGAGTGCGGTAATGGGCACCCCCAGCTGGAACTGGAAGGGAAGGGAGTGCCAATTCAGACTTCAGAGCTCAGAGGAAGGAAGGAAACCAGAATAATGACAGACAGCTTTGTTCGTGTAATGTTCTCGGTTAGTTGGATGGAACGCGTCAATTTGGTGGTGAGCAGGAGACGCTTACGGGATTATATATGCCGTTGGATTTACGATGATGGTGGTGGTGGTTATTATATTTTAGTATATGGTGGCACGCAGGACACTGCCATGTAGGCAGGTTTCATATAGAAAATTCATCGGATCCGAGGAGAAAGCCATCAGAATCGCAGACAGCTTCTTTTCTTTTCTTTTTCTTTATAAAATGAATGAATAAACTAAGAGACGGTTAGCGAAGGAAGGAAATGAAAGATTAACTAAGAGAAGCGGGACGCGTGAATTATAAGAGAATGTCCTATTATACTTGCTCTTACAGAGGAATCGATCATAAGCTTGCTATGATTGGGCGCTCGCATGGGAATGAACGAACCAACCAACGCAGAGGAAGCTTCAGGCTTGTTTCGCACTGTACTACTCTACGACCAAGCAAATCTGTTAGGCTGATGGTGATGGAGATGGCAAACATTCAGAACCGCACAATCTGTTAACTATCTTGTTCGCTTTAGTAAAACAAACTAACCTAAGCCGCGGCATACTCTCTCTCTCATCCGTTCTGATCTCATTGTATTCGTACAATACATTTTAGTAACTGTATGTATACATAGTGTATACATTGAACTTAGTGTTGGCATTCGTAACAGCTGTTGCTACACTTACTGACACTGACCGGTGAACTAGACAGGAGTGCGGTAGTGGGCTTATAGCTGGAACTGGAAGGGAAGGAGTGCCAATTCAGACTTCAGAGCTGACCAGAATAATGGCAGACAGCTTTGTTCGTGTAATGTTCTCGGTTAGTTGGATGGAACGCGTCAAAGAGCAAATGAATAACGTTGGATCTACGATGATGGTTGTATTTTATGATATTTGAACCGGAACGTGATGCTGCCATCTCGATCTCGTTGCGGCGCGCGTGGCCGTTGGTTGACAGGCCATTTGGTGGAGCAGAGGCGGTGGTACGCGCAAATATGTTATGATGGTGCCCGATCCAGCCAGGCCTGGCCGCCAAACTAACCAAATGGCCGTTGGTTGACAGGCCATTTGGTGGAGCAGCAGCAACGCCCAGTTCTGTCGACGCGCCGCGGCCCGCGTCCAACCTCTACCCGTCTAGTCTCTCCCAACGGTCGGTCTTTGATCGGACGGCTGAGGCGGCGGTCAAGGTAGAGAGGCAGCGAGGGGTCATCATGGACATGGATGGCGTTGCAGATGAAGCAAGCATAGGATGCCGCTGGCGGTCCGGCAAGAATCCCTGAGTCCCCTGAGCTCCATTTATTCCTCCTCCTCAGTCAGTCCTCACATCACACGTCAGGGTCACTGCGTCAGGCAGGCGGCAGGACTAGCTATTTAGCAGCCTCGTCTGGCTGCTCTCATCTACAGAGCATCCAATCTATCCAGCCGTCTCTTCTCTCCAGAGCCCACAGCCCGCCATTGTCTCAGATCAGAAATAACCAGCTGAAATGGCGCCGACGTACCGGCCCTACTACGGCGCCGGCGAGGAGCAGCAGCAGCAACGGAAGGTGAAGCCGGTGGGGAGGTGGTTGGCTGCGTGGAGCGTGCTGGGCCTTGGCGGCGACCCGGCGGAGATGAAGCGGCGGAGGCGGGTGGCCGGCTACAAGGCGTACGCGGTGGAAGGGAAGGTGAAGGCGTCCATACGCAGGGGCCTCCGCTGGATGAAGGCCAAGTGCGAGCGCATCGCCTCCATTCCCAATCAGAGCTGAGCGCTGAGCCCTGAGCCCTGAGCTAGGCTGCCCGTTGCGTTGCTTCGGTTGTTCCTTCCTTGTTCCGCTTCATTACATTCTGCCTTGCTTGTGTTTTCTTCTTCTTGCTTTGCCGTCTCTGCCTTAGCTTGAGTATCTATCTATCTAGCTCCTGTACTTCCTGTGGACCCATTTTCCTTTATTATTATTATTATCTTATTAGGGGTAGCAGATTAGATGTACGTGCATGTGCATGTGCTGAGCATGGCGGTGGCGCGCTGGCTGGCAGGATTATGCTTTGCTTGCTTGTGTCCTCATGCATGGTGATTGGTGTTTGGTGATGGGTGCGTGTGCGTACAAGGTGAGCAAGCTACAGATGCTTTCCTTTGCTTCGCGTACGTCCGACGCTCGTGTACTCTACTCCTATGTACAGTACGCCTACTACGAGGGAGCTATAATAATGCAAGCTCTTAATTTGCATGACCAAGGCAAGGAGTGATTGTTGTTCATTGTTACTAGCATGTGGAAATGATATCTGCTGCCCACGTCAATCGATCCGAGGAAACTCAGTCCACACGAACGCTCCGTCCGGAAAAAAAAAAGTCGCGATCCCAATCAGCTCCCCATGCGATCTCTTTCCCAAATTCCACCTCCAATCACCCTCTTTCCCATCGCACAGCCACGCCCGCGCGCCTCAACCTGCGCCCTCCCCCCTTGCGCTTGCCCACGCCGCCACCGCCCCCTCGTGCCTCCTCGCGCTCCTTTGATAGCGACCCTCGGCCCCTTCTCCCTGGCCGGCAGTGGCGCGAGGAGCCCCTCCCATGAATGGCAGCGATTGGACACCTCCCTCTCGGTTGGCGACGGCGCGCTGGGCCCCTTCCGGCCACCTGTTTGAGGACGGCAACGTACTGCAGGCACTACCGGAAACGTCAAATTTGTCGAGTATTTTTATGTTTGCCGAGTGTATTTTCTCGGACACTCGGCAAGCAAGTTCTTTCCCGAGTGATGCGCTAAAAACACTCGACAAAGAGGAGTGTCGGTGTTTCGAATAAACACCAACCAGTAAATTTGTATTTGTTGCGCGTTAGACCCAGATGATGCGCTAAAGGACACAAGGTTTATACTGGTTCGGGCTGAATGTCCCTACGTCCAGTCTGTTGCTACTCGTGTTATTAGCACCGAAAAAGATTCGTAGTAGGGGGTACAAACGGTCGAGAGAGGCACATGTCCCAAGTCTCTGATGGAAGAGTCGAAAGGACACCAAGAGCTCGGTTGCTGCTTGGCTGTATGTTATGTGATGTGTTGTGCATAGGAATCGTCCGTCCTTTTAGTGGGGTGCCCTGCCTTCCCTTTTATAGACCAAGGGGGAGCAGAGATTACAAACGGGAGAAAGGAGAAAAAACCAGAGGCCAAGGGATTCCGCCTAGGGACGCCGGATTTTCCTCCTCCTCTATGTGGGCCCCGCTGTCATGGCAGGCGGTGGCAGAGGCTGCCCTATGTCGGGCTCCTGCCTGATGATCTCGATAGGGCTATGCTGGGCGTCTGTCCGTGATGATGACACCCGTTGGTGGAGTCAACAAGTCGACACGTCCCATCCTGGCCCGGCGGGCGGCGCAGCGGACAAGGGCGCTGACCCGCGACCAAACAGGGAGCAGACGGCACAGTGACCGCACGTCCGTCACCGTAGATGATGTGAGCTTCCTGGACCGTAGTGGTTGTCGTATGCCTCTCGTCAGGATCCGCGACCGAGGGCCAAAGGCGGCGCCCACAACATTATAAGACGAAAGTCAGCGCCTACAATCACTGTTCGATTTCGCCATGCCTAGAAGGGCCTAAAGTGCCCATCCCATCGTGTCCTGATAGTACCTTCCTGCAGGCGTGCAGGGCATGGTCCTCGACCGCAGTTGACCCGAATGGCTTGTCTTACCCTGTGCCCATCATTATGAAGGAGCAGGGTGCAGTCGTCGGGAGAGGCGGAACCCCTCCTCGGACGTTGGGCGAGACGGAGTCTAGCCCCTTGGGGTCGGGCGAGGCGGAGCCAGCCCTCGGACGTTGAGCGAGACGGAGCCCGCCCTCATGTGTTGGGCGAGGCGGAGTCTAGCCCTCTGGGGTCGGGCGAGGCGGAGCCAGCCCTCAAGGGTCGGGCGAGGCGGAACAAGCTTCTGTCGTTCGGCCAAGAAGTGTCGTTGCATTCTTGTCTGATCGGAAGTATCAACATGTGATGGTTATTAGCTCCACCTCATCGGGTACCCCGGTATTAGGTCCCCGACAAGGAGGTTTGCCGAGTGTCAAAAAAAGGCTCGGTAAAAAGGGGGTTTGACGAGTGTTTTCTTTTTTGCACTCGGCAAAGAAATAAAATCTTTTTTCTGGGAAAGAATGAGAAGAAAAAAATGAAAAAAACTTTGCCGAGTGCCTAGATCTAGGACACTCGGCAAAGGAAAAAACCAACTTAATTAACTGGCCCCAGTGGGCGCCCCTCCCCTCCCCCTTCTTCTTCCCCCGCCGGCACCCCTCCCCTCCCTCCCCTCCTCCCTTTTCGGACCGACGCACCCCTCCCCTCCCTCTCCGGCACGCCCCCCCTCCCTCCTCCTCCTCCTCCTCTCCGATCTTTGGCGTGGCACCGCCTCCCATCCCTCCCCTTCTCCCTCTCCGGTGGCGTGGCCCCGCCCTCCCTCCCTCTCCTCCAGCCCCCCCCTCCCCTCTCCGACATGGCCCCGCCCTCCCCTCACTAGATCCGCCCGGCCCTCAGCTCCCCTGCCTCCTCCCTAGATCTGTCCGCCCATGCCCTCTCTCCGGCACCGGCGCGTCGCTCCCCTCCCTTCCCTCTCTGGTGTGGCCCCACCCTCCCCTCCCTCTCTGGATCTGGGCGCCTCTCTACATATTCTATATTCATATGTTTGCAACTCCTCACCAAGCTTTATTAAAGGGAATCATACCCGACTAGGGTTGGTGCTACTAGATGGAGATCCTAATGAGCAGAAGAAGCAGAGGGGAGAGAACGGTATGCAACAATGTCTGATGAAAAGAGGAGTGAAAGAAACAAGAAACGATGTCAAAAGGTATAAGATGACTAACCAAGAGAATGTTGATCTTGATAATAATATGGTTGCCCATTCAACAGGTATGGTGATGTTGCTGAGTGTCACTTTAATTGTCATACGTGTTATAATTAATAACAATTTATACTATGTTCAAACTTGCAGATGGGAATACAACTAATGAAATAGACACAAATAGGAATGGGCTCCATAGGCAATCAACCTACAACAATGGCTTACAACAATTATCAGGTTACTTATTCTGCTAATAAAAATATTTATTGGTGCGGCGACTAAAATTATCATGGTGACATGGTTTGCTTATTGTATGGTTCAATTTTTATTATATGGTTATATTTGTACACGGCCTGGTACTTTTAAGCGGCATTGGTCACTAGTAGAGAAACGACCTTTGATCCAGCTCAAAATTTGGCTTTAGTCCCGGTATTTTTCGCGCCCGAGACTAGAGAGACCTTTAGTCCCGGTTTGTAGCTCCAATCGGGACTAAAGGTCCCTGTCCAACGGCTACTGCGGCAGGCTTTTTCTGCAGGGGACTTTTAGTCCCGATTCCAATCAGGAGTAAAAGTCTACTCCCGGCTGGAGGCTCCGTCCGGGACTAGAAAGGGACCTTTAGTCCCGGTTTCTGTCTCCAACCGAGACTAAAGGTCCCCTCCTATATAGCCCTTGTTCCTCCCCGAGCCCGAGCCACTTCGAGCTCAGTGTTCTTGCTTCATCGCCGGCCTCTCTTCTTCCTCATCACCGGTGTATCATGAGATTTCTTCCATTCCTCCATCGATTCTTCGGTTCTAAAGGTTACCAACTTTATACTCTCATGTTTCATCAATAGCTTATTTCATTTTGTGGACTAGATATATGTGTTTTTTTATGGTAGATTTTTTTATTTGTAAGCCATTTAAGCTCAAAATCACTTTAAAGTTTACGTATTTGGATGAAGGAAGGTTAAAGTAGTTATTCAAAACTAGTATTGAGTTTTCATTTCTAGCATGCATAGCACATTTCATGGTTTAGAGATAGAGAATTTTAGAGATTTTTTAATTTTATTTGTTTATAAAATGAGAAATTTATATTATATTAAAAATGAGTATAGAGAGTAGATGGCAACTGCTTCCGGATCCTCGGCCTCTCATCGGGTTCCAAAGCGACTAAGGCCAGACCTTCCTCTCATTGCATGCGGCAAGTGAGGAGAAGATTGTGATGGAGTACCGGATGAGGAAGGAGTGTCTCAACAAGGGCCGTATCTTTTACAAGTGTCCGGATCGTAATGTGAGTTATTTTGTCGCATTTGATGATTATGGTTAATTTATACTTATTTTATGATGATTGTGATTAAAGCTGAACTCGAGAAAAATCTCATGAGGTTCTTTGTGAACCAACAAAACAAGGACATACTATTCTCCTACAACTTCAAGTGAGTGTTAAATAATTAATGTCGATCATATGGACATTTGTTCAATTATTTGCTTACTAGCTAAGCTATCTCCCACATATACATATGTTAACTCTAGTTAATATCGATCATATTTATGTATAAAAACATATGCAGCAATCACTGGATATTGATGGTCATCGATATAGCCAATAGTCGGTTGAGCATATTAGACTCGTTAAGAAAAGAGCAAACAGAGTACCAAGACATGATAGATATTATCCAAGGGTAATTTGGTCTCTCTAGCAACTATATATACCCTGATCTCTTAACTGCAATAATTATTAAATGCCAAATTTATTTTTTATTTTATTGGTAAGAGTGTTTAAAAAAAAAGTTTCATTGAGAAACACCACATGAAACATTGCAAAGCACCACTTGGATGTAATCGCACACAAAGTAAGTACTAGCTACATTTATATATATAATTCAATTAACACCATGCATGCTTTCAATTCACCGGATCTTTTTTTCTCGTAAAAGTGGGTTACGAGGCAAGAAACAGGGGACAACCATCTGCGGATACTATGTTTGCGAGTTCATCATGGCATACTCAAAAAGAACTCCTGAAGAGAACCTCAAAGTACGTTATATAAATATATTCATATATTTACAATTTATTTTATTGCTCATATATATAAGTAATCACGTGACCAACACACACATATATATATATATTAATACTTTTCCTTTAACTTTTATTGAAGACTCTATGGTTGAAAGAAAAAGTCATACGACATGACCAACTGAAAGCAATTCAAGAGACCATGGCAGGATTTCTTAATGACCAGGTCCTCAACCCCGCCGGCGAGTTCTACAATGACGTCAACGAAACATGGAAGCCAAACCAGATAGAGTGAATTTGTTATCCCAAAGATATGATAGAATATACAATGCAAGCTTTATTTGTAATATATATATATATACACACATATTATATATACATAAAATAACGTACAATATATGTATATGCATGTAATATATATGTTAGTTTCATACTTTAGTTTGTACAAAATGTTCGAATATTATAAACGTGTAGAATACGTATATTATTAGCAGCGTAGAATGCGTATTCGAAAACCTATTCCGAAAACCAAAACGAATCATCAATTAAAAATAGAAACAAAAAAAAAAAAAAGAAACCTTTAATCCCGGTTGGAAGGGTCGCCCCACGTGGCTAGGCCGGGAGGCCTCCTTTAGTCCCGGGCAAGAAACCGGGACTAAACGAGGGGCCCTTTAGTCCCGGATTGGTGCTCCCGGTTGGGAAACCGGGACTGAAGGGGTTTCCCAACCGGGAGTAAAGCCTGTTTCTGTACTAGTGGGTGGCACCGGTGACGTGGATGACATTGACAGTGAGGAAGATATCAGCATTGTTCATGATGAAAACGATTGTTCATGATGAAACGGATAGACTTTTGTATCCATTGCCTGATATTCTGGTGAATCGTGCATGTGTTTGTTTATTACAATTGTGCTTAGACACCATCCTAGCATGCGTTGATTAAGATATCTTTCCATGATATATAGGTTCTGGATATGCACACAGTCCTATCAACCGGCTTGTCACGTGTCCAATAGAGCGTAAGCGTGATCGATCACGAAAAGCTGCAATGTTTCCTGAACAAAGGGCGCTACTGAATAAACTAAAACATTCTCAATGTAATTTAAATAGATTGTATACATTAAACTACGTGATGATGCTATTCAAATAGATTTTTTTGAATAATATGACCCCTCAGTTTAAGTTATTTATTCATAAACATTACCACGTGCCGGTTGCACTCGCCACCGAGCGTGCGGCTCTGAGTCACCACAAGTTAGGGCTAGGAGCATGGGGTTGCGGGTGTTGAGCTCACCTGCAGCTGCAAGAAAAGAGGTTTGTGACATGGAGGGTGGAGATCTTTGTTTTCCTAGAGCAGTCCCTTTTGATTTTGATATGTATCTTTTAGATATTAACTATTAGAAACAACCAATAATGTATTCGGTGTATACAATCGAGATACTTTATATTTTCAAAATTGAACATGCTCTTCTGTTACTTACAACCGCCATTGATTGATTTCTAATTAACAAGTATGACAATATAAGAAAATTAATAGTTACTCCCTCCGGTTCTCTAAAACAAGTCGTTTTGAGGTTGTCTTAAGTCAAACATTTTAAACTTTGACTATAAATAACTTCTTTTGGGTTGAGTTTCAAAATATGAAAGTGATATAAGTAGATTCATCTCGAAATGTAGTTTCATAAAAGTATATATTGACTATTTTTATAAATATTTTATAGCAAAAAGTTACAGTCAAAGTCGTTTCTTAAAGACCGTGTCGATGTCCAAAACGACTTGTTTTACAGAACCGGAGGGAGTACAAAACTATATTTATGATGGATCAGCTGGAGTGTCATTTGTGGCATGGAAGTGGCACTTTGATACAAAAGTCACTTAAGTTCGTGATAAGAGTGCCGGGACCGAGAAAATCATAATCTTGGATTTGGACCAGATCTTAAACGATGGACTATGAGGTTTGATTGCACGATATGAATTTGTATATTTGAGTTCTCTTATCGTACGATCCGTGTGTTTTTAGTATAAAAGTTTAGTGGACCCGTAGCAACACACGGGCACGAATCTAGTATATATCAAAGGAAAAAGTCTATTGTACCTCCTTAAACTACAACCATAGTCAGGTCTTCTTCTTGAACTCCAAAACCATACGTCTTACCCCTTAAACTCTTGGAACCATTCAATAACCTCGTTGCCCTAGGTTTGAAGTGTTTTTGAAGGTGCTTTTGTCCCTTGTTTAGCTAAAAAATGGGTAAATACTTAACAAGGTTTGTAAACCAAAGAAAATGTCCATGAACTTATGAAGTTTTTGAAAATAACTCTAGAGATAGATTGGGATACACCAAATCCAAATAAAATCTGAACATCCCATGAAAGTATCTCTAGAGCTACAGGAAAATGGAAAAATATAATACAAAAAACTAGAAAATCTTAGATATATTCTAGTTGGTGTATAAATGTGTTTCAAAAAAATTGCATTGTAAAATATATGAGATGCAACTAGAATGAATGCAACATACATTAATGCTAAGTGCATTCGTGATATGCATTTTCTGCTGGTTGCTTATTATGTCTTTTATCGTGATAAGTTTTAAAACATGTTTATGCATCAATTAGAATGATTTAGGAATTTTCTAGATTTTTTTAGATACCTTTTCCATTTCCCTGAAGTTAAATCTATTTTTTTGTAAGCATATAGACATATTTTCATGAGCTCTATATATTTTATTTGGATTTGTCATATTCTAATCATTGAATTTTTTAAAAACTTAGAGATATTTTCTATGGTTTAAAACCTTATAAAGTATTTACCAAATATTTTAACCAACAAAAAATCACCTTCAAAACCACTCTAAACCTGGGTAGGAAGATAATTTGAATAATTTTTTTAGTAAAATGTCTGGTTTTGATACGGTAATCGTTCAAAGGAGATGGAATGAACATTTCCCTAAAAAAAAACAAAGCCCAGCAATTCGCCAGTTCGTTCGCTGCGTGCGGCCCATCGCCCCCTCGTCCAATCCAATCTAGTAGACGCGCGCCGCGAAATCCAAATCCGAGCAGGGAGAGTGTCTTCCCTCCAAGCGCGGAGGCGAAATCCCCATCCCCATTTCTAGATCCCTCCTTCCCATCCCAGTCCCACCCTCTCGCTCTCTCCCTTGTCCCTCCATTTTCAAATCAATCACCGGGCGAACCCAGACAAACCCTAGCCCCCAATCTCCGCTCCGGCCAGGGCCCTCGCCATGCCCCCGCACGGCCCCGAAGAAGACGCCGACGCGCACCTCTTCGCCGGCGTCCGCTTCGTGCTCCACGGCTTCGACCAGGTCTCCGCGTCCCAGGTGCGCGCCGCCCCCCCGAGCCTCGTCCGCGCCGCGGGCTCGCGCTCCGATACGCGTGCTGATCTCGTGCCAGTTTGATTTGACGCGGTTTGATCCCGTTTTCGCAGTATCGGCTAGAGATAGAGCGGTGCGGCGGCGTCCAAGTGGGAGGTTGGGACGGAGACTGCACACACGTTATAGTTTCCAACACCTTACATGTTAGTCCAATCCCACTTCTAAATGCAACGCTATTGTGTTGTTTATTCGGTTGCCAGTTTGCTGATTTTTTTGTTTCTGTTCATTCATTCACATGTGCATCCTTTGATTAAAAAGTAAAAAAAAATGCAGGATGATCCAGTGTGTGTGGCAGCGAGGAAGGCCGGGAAGAAGGTCGTCGTTGATCAGTGGGTGGAAGACAGCTTCGAACTCGGAGAATTGGCTGATGCAGATCGGGTCAGTCTCACTTCTCTACCTGCGTTCTATGCTACAGCTGTTCTAACCTTCAGGATCTGTTTGGTTCCCAGGAATTTAGAGGAATTGGAAAGTAATCCGATAATGAAATGGGAAGCACTTTCTAGATAATATTGGTTTCAATTCATGGGATCCAAACAGGCCCTAGTGTTTTTCCTTCCAAACAATAAACTAGTGGTTTTCAGGGGGGTACCAGTAAGCATAAGTGTCCTTTCCCCATAAGAAAACAATGTATGCACACGTCTGTTCCATGTGGATTAGTGTTTGGGTGGAGGAGGACCTGTGTTTAGGGCTATCACATTCTAGTACGTTCTACTGATTAGTCTGAGGATGTGAAGGTCATTGTTTTTAAAAAAAAAAAATTGACAGGTACTATATGCTCCAGTCAGAGATTTCAAAGGCATTCCAGGCTGCGATAAACTTCACATTTGCTTGACAGGGTACCAGAAGAATTGGCGTGATGACATAATGGTATGTATGGTAAACAATGCTGCATTGATCACCATTCCTCATGTCTCCGAGGGTAGAGCTCTAATAATTATTCCATGCTTCTATGCAAAAACAGTGCATGGTCAAGCTATTTTGTTATTCATTCTGTCACTAATTATTGATTTCTTTGATGAAGAGGTCATATGTTGGAAGCTTATTTTGTTGTTGTCTTTGCTATTGCACTTCTTTTTCTGTTGCTCTCTTAACATGCTTTACCAGTACAGCTAATCCTATTTACTGACACCAAACATCTTCCAAGTCAATATTCTCACCAAGTGACACATGTTCACTATGCTATAGCCTATAGGAGTAGATTCACATGCGACAGATGCTTCTTGTATTTTCACTCCTTTCCTTGTTGGCACTAGATTGTTTATTGTCAGAATCAAGTCTGGATACCAAAATTTTTAGTTCTCATTATGAATCTGATACCAATTGTAGAAAATGGTTTCTTTGATGGGAGCAAACTTCTCCAAGTCTTTGGCAGCAAACATAATTACCCATCTCATTTGCTACAAATTTGAAGGTATTTCTTCATAGTTTTGTGTACTACACTACTACTTTACCTTGAACTTTACTCTCTTAGTCTCCCTATGTCTTTTTATTAGTACATCTGTCCATTTTAGACTTTAGAGGTTAGAAATCTAGAATGTATGTCTATCTATTCAATTCATTGACTTGGTAATTTTGAGGCTAATTTCCTGATTATTTTCGTCTCCCTTTTCTTTTAAAAGTGCTGACATGCTGCTTTATGAGGGCTACTGGTAGATACTTGCATTGGCAATAAAATCTGATATTTGTTTCTTGCCTTTGGTTAGGCTTAATTTCAACAAGAATGCAATAATTAACCTAAGATTCCTCTGAATGTTCTCTTGAAAAGTTTGAACCGGAAAATTCTGCTACTTTCAATCAGCTGTAGTATTTTCTGAATGCCATTTATTGATCTTTTTTTTTCCCTTTGAACTATGCTAGGTGATAAATACGAACTTGCTAAACAGGTGAATATAAAGCTTGTCAATCACCGGTGGCTGGAAGAATGGTATATGCATTTAAGATTGAACCAACCTACCCCCAAAAATAGCTGTTGTACTTTTTTAAAAAAAAAATTGTGCTGAACTGCTGAACTATTGTATATGTTATTGCTTCAGCTTAAAGGCATGGGAAATCCTTCCGGTTGATCATTATACGAAAAGGTAAGTATACCATAATAATATCTTTTTCTTTTGATGTTTTCTGTTTTACATATCATTAAATATCCTGAGGATCATCTCGTGTTTATATGCCAGTAAAATTAATATAGTATAATAGTATATGTAATGTAATCTAACTCTGGTAATTTGTTTCATTCAGTGGTTGGGAAGTAGAGATAATGGAAGCACAAGCTAAGGACTCTGAAGATGAAGCAGAAGATGCTGGTAGAGGCTCACCAAGTAGCAGACGTATTGGCAGGACACCTATTAGAGAGATCAGATCCAAATCTCATGTTGATTCTGCTGTCCATGCACCAAGTGGAGGTCCTACTATCTCTGCTAGCAATGTAGTGGGTGCTACAGGAAAACACTTGGGCACTCCAGAACAGATTATGAAACCAGACGACACGAGCACGGAATCACCTGACATCAGAGCTGACTCAGGAAGTGCCCCTGACACAAAGTGTGCTGCAACATCTGTTGATCATGGTGCCATTAAATCTACCCACTCTCGCATTTATCACAGTGAGAATGATGAGGCTCCTGCAGATCAGGTCAGTAGGGATGAAGCTAAAGACGATCACAGAAGGGAACTTGACACCAGGGCTAGTACCCTTAATACTCCCAGTGTACATAAAAGCATTGCACTCACTATTCCAGCGGACAACATAGAGAACACTGACGGGAACTGTTTCCATGGTTCCAGTCAGATCAATGTCAACAATGATCTTCAGTCAATCTCTTCTGAAGAAAATTTCTCCAAGAAAATATTACACTCAAAAGACTTGAGCAGAATGGTAGATCAGAAGGACGATGGGCATGTACCTGATCCCAAACCCAACATTTCTCAGTTATCAGTTGAAGGAAACCTAAACACGTGTGGGTTTAATCCAAGATCAGAAGACAATTCAGCATCAAGAAATGACCAAACCTTAGGCTATTCTAGAAGGCGATCTTCAAAGTCAGTATCACCTAAAGTGACGAAGCATGTTGATAGATCTGGCGGTGGACTTGCTCATAGGAGGAAAAGCATTCTTTCTTCAGTCAGTTCAAAGGCACTGAATGAAGCCCCAGACTCGGGGAGTGGAATATCAAGTAGTCCTTTTTCAGGCAAGGAAAGTGCATTGGAAGCAGCTGCTTCTAATGTGGGTAGAAGCCCTACCGAATCTACCAAAGTTGATGGTCATGTAAACAGTGGTCCAACTGTGAATTCAACAGAGAAGCAGATGTCTGGATGTAAAGGCCACCTGTTAAGTTATAGGAGAACATCTTTGAAGCGTCTAAGCTCTGCTGAAGTAGAAAAGCTTCCTGAAAATTCTGCTAACGATAAGAATATGGGGGCACCTAATGTAGTAAAGACACCAGCACTGCACGAGGCAACAACTGAGGAGCGCTGTAACATATCCCCTTCTGTCAGTTCTGAAATTAGAAAAGAAAGTTTAGGTGTTCACCAGAATAGGGACGCTGAGATGACTGATGCTCAGCGGGTAAGCAAAATTGAAGCTGCAGCTCCTTGCTCAAAACCTGATAAAGAGATTTCTTGTCAGAACTTGGGAGAAGATCCTAAAGATGTCCCAGTTAACAAGATCACTGATGAACATGGAACATTTCCCTCGAAAGTATCCACTTCCAGAGTGAGGAAGGCTGGTTCCAAGCGGTCTCGCAATGCTGACAGTAAAGCTGCTGGTGAATTCGTGAATAGTAAAAGTGAGGTTGCACCTTCGAAGCCCAATCATGATAAAGTTGCTTCTCATGAAAACGTGGAGGCACAACAGAGAGAAGGATGCTGTAGTCCAAATGCTGCCGAAAATACACCATCATCTCTTGCAGAAGCCCTGAACACCAAATCAAGGAATGAAGTTCTAACCAGCTCTCAGGGTCCCAATCGCAAGACAAACGAATCACTAGTGGCTTCCAAGGCAGAGTCTGTTAATATGACTCTGCAGAGAAACAAGAAGGGGAACCGTAGAAAGCTTTCAAACACTTCAAGTGCAGATGAAAATCAAAGAAGTTCATCTCGGACGGTACCAAATTCCAAATCAAGTAATTTGGTTGCAAAGGGATCTCGGACTGCTGATGTCAATATATCTGACTCACCAACTGTTGATGAAACTGAGACATTGCCATCAAACTCGAGTTTTAATGAGGCGGTTCCTCCAGGAAATGGTGATGAAAACCATAAAAGGCTTTCAAGCAGTGCAAGCGCAGATGACCCTGAAACATGTACAGCAAATAAAGTACCAAACAATAGAATCCGTAAGGTTGTAGCCAAGAGGAAACTATCTGCTGTCCAAAACCACAAATCTGGTAGTGAGCCTTGCAAGACTGCGAAGGTATTGGTATCTGAAGATAAAGTTGTCTCACCAGCGAGAATTGTACAGAGTTCTAGAAATGCTAACAAGGTAACAGTGGATAAAGACCTGAAGAACACCAATGAGGGTAGGACGAATGATACAGTTGGATCATTTTGCAAAGATGCCACGGAAGAGAGGTCAAAAGACATGCAGAGTTCTAAAACTAGAAGCAACAGAAGACAAAAGGTTGCAGATTTAGTGGATGGTTCGACAGACCATGACAAGGAGAACATACCAGTCAGTAGTAATTTTACTTCCAATACAAAATGTGGAAAGAACAGCAAGAGTTCCAAATCCATCACAAAGGCATTACAAAGTAGCAAAGCTGTGCTTGATGAGAACAGTATGATCAAAAGAAATGATTATGGAACCTTGAATGTGCCAGAACCAACATGGTTTATTTTAAGTGGACATCGCCTGCTGAGAAAAGAGTATAGGACTATACTTAGACGCTTGAGAGGCAGAGTTTGCAGGGATTCACATCACTGGTCTTTCCAAGCAACACATCTTGTCACCACTGAGCTGCGCAGAACTGAAAAATTCTTCGCAGCTGCTGCGGCTGGCAGGTAATACCATTTGTCTTAGATAGTTACTATGACTCTGTAGTAGGTTGCCTTTAATCAATTTCCACTCTGTTTAAATGTTGTATAATCACTCTTCCTTTTTCTGTTCTGATGGAATCTGAATGTGAGTTCCCTTTATTGCTAAAAAAAGGTGGATACTGAAGCCTGATTACTTGACTGCTTGCAATGAGGCTGGCAAGTTCTTAGAGGAAGAGCCATTTGAGTGGCATGGTCAAGGCCTTAACATTGGTGATACGATCAGCTTGGATGCTCCAAGGAAGTGGCGCCAGCTGAAGCAGCGTACTGGCTATGGCGCTTTCTATGGGATGCAGGTCATTATATATGGGGAATGCATTGCTCCAACACTGGTACGTCTAATCGGGCAAGTTGTGGCTTTTATCGATTTGTTAGCTGTTTGTTTGGAAACGGCAACATGTTTCAATGTTTCGTTCCCAATTTACCATCTCATTGAGACGTCCTCCTTCTGTTGCGGCAGGACACACTAAAGCGCACGATCAGATCTGGTGATGGCACCATCTTAGCAACCTCCCCACCTTACACCCGGTTCCTCAAGTCCAGTGTCGACTTCGCCGTTGTATCCGCAGGCATGCCAAGCGTGGACGCATGGGTGCAGGAATTCATGCGGCACAACATCCCATGCATCAGCGCAGATTACCTGGTGGAGTACGTGTGCAAGCCTGGGCACCCCTTGAGCAAGCACGTCCTCTTCAACATGCACGATCTGGCAGAGAGGTCCCTGCAGAAGTTCCTGAAGAACCAGGAAGATGCTATGGCTATGGATGCCGAGCCCGAGAGCTGTTCTGCCTGTGGATCAAACAACCGGGAAAGGCTGATGCTCATGTGCGGGGGCGGTGAAGGGAATCAGGCCGGCTGTGGGGTCCGGGTGCACGCCGATTGCTGCAACCCTCCCGTGGAAGGCTGTGGTGGTGGTGACTGGCTGTGCGACAGGTGCGACCAGCAGAAATCTGCAAAGAAGGCTAAGAAGACCGCTGGCAAATCAAGTGTGCTGAAACAAAGATGATTCTGGTTAGGCCCGTGCAAGCAATGCAAAGGTCGTCTCCCTCTCGCTCCCAAGGGTGCTATTGCTAAGGCAACGACGCCAGCGGGGCGCTCTTGCTCTATAGTACAAGTTGATGACAAAGCACCGTGCATGTGATGTGATGAACAAAGATGAAAGCGAAAAGCTGGCAAAACCTTGCAGTCGTCCTTTTTTTTTCGTGTCATGTTGTACAATACTCCTACATACAAAGTGATTGGGGGCAGACATGTATGGGCTTTAATTTGGTGCTAATAAATATTTATGTAAATGCACGGATCTGATGAAATGCTGTGATCTCCTTTATCAAGGTGCCATCAATCTGGGCATTTGGTTTGGTGCGCTGCTGGACACAGTAAAGCGCGCTATTTCCGGATCGTCCGGCGTGATTGTGCCCGAGAAAAGCAAAGGCCGTGCAAAGCTTCTTCGACGAATGGATGCAGATGTAGTACAGGATGCTTTCCTTGCAACATTCATGCACATTTGAAGTTTGCTGCACGATGGCACTGCACGTTTAAAGTTGTGCAGTGGTGATTAAATAAAGAAATCCAAGGGGGTGGATGATTCATCTGACCAACATCAACATACTCCCTTTCAGTCACTGACATTTTGGGTTTTCCTAAACTCATTATTTTGAGTTCAAATTACAGATTTGTTTTCATGTTCAAGTTTTGTGGGCTCTTGAAGAAGATGCGTATCAATATCATCATCGTATGGATGGAAGAGTAGATAGGTGTCTGGTTGGGTCATGGTTGCCGTTGGGGACGGGGGTGGGCAGTGAAGCTGAAGCACGAGACTTGATGAAGACGGCCAGCGTCAGTGTATATGAATTAAACTCGTACCCGCAAACTGCCACGTGCCACGGTCCTGTCGCCACCTGTCCGTCTATCTTCCGGCTCCGTGCCACCTACCTCACCTGTGTCACTGTGTGGCGGTGTGTGTCCAGGAGTTGCGCTGTCTCTTCTTCAGAACTCAGAACTCAGATTGGATGATCACCTACAGCATCAGTCATCTTAGGGCAAGCTGCACGTATATTATATTAGGACCTGTTTTGTTTTGGTTGGGGACATCACTCAGAGGATCCCAAGCCTCTGACTTCATCAACTTCTACGTAGTTCATTAGAGAGAGAAACAGTTTCTTTCTACCTACCTACCTACAGTAGCGTGTAAATCGAAACTGTTTTGTGAGGACAAATCCAGCCAGATAGAGATAGGCTCTACTCTCCTCAGTTTGCATCATATCTAGAGTGCTTGGAGTGAGGTCCCATGCGAGACTGAGATATATACTTGCAGTACATGCTTTGCTGCTGCACTCATCAAACCAACAGATGATATGAACCAGGGAGGGCTCTCTACTCCCGCATACAGTACATGCTTTGCTACCTGCTGCACTCATCATCTACCAACAACTAGCTTTGTTTTTCTTCTTAATTAATTAACGGACAGCTTTTTTTTGTCATGTCATGGTTTCTTGCTCGCTAAAGAACAGCTAGCATGCACATTCCTCCCTATCTTTTTTATTATGCCATCGTTGTTCATTAAACGACTGTGAACTGTATCAAGCTCCTCTGCTCATGCACAAGCGCACCCTCCTTCAGTTTCAGCCTTTCGGGTGACCATCAAGCTAAGGGTCGCAATACTAGCTAGCAAGCATATAAACCTGTCGAAGGCTACAATACTACCAGATCAGCATCATCAAGCGATACGGATCATTATTTTCAACAAGATACAGATCGTTAGTTATTCTAGTATTCTACTAGGACGACCAACCAAAAGCTAGCTTAGCTACAAACCACCTCTTGTGTCTTGTTTATTCGATTCGAGGGAACCATAAGATAAGATAATTCGCAAATGCACATGGTCAAACCATCAGGACTCACCAACCTTGGTGAAATTAGAAAGAGTGTTGTGTACTGTGGATTGGGAGGATAAATTTCCCTACTGTCTACTTCAGAGCATGGCTTCTGATGATTCTGATCACTGCCCTTTGTTGCTGGGTCTTCAAGACAATAAACCACGAAAACGCAGATTTCACTTTAAGTCGTTCCGGCCCAAACTTGATGGTTTTCATGAGACTGTCGCTTCTGCTTGGTCTTCTGTTCCTCCTGGCCCGTGTCCTTTCGTATCTCTAGATATATGAAGTTCAAAGCCGTCACCAAGAGTCTACAAAGCTGGAGTGAAAAGGGGGTTGGCCGGACTACAACTCAGCTTGCTTTGGCAAGAGAAATTCTCCATCAATTAGAAATTGCTCAAGACAGCCGCCAACTTTCACATGAAGAATTATGGTTTAAAAACAATCTGAAGAAACACAGTTTGGCCCTTGCATCACTCAAGCGCACAGTGGCTCGTTTACGGTCAAGGATCAGCTGGCTCAAGGAAGGTGACGCTAATACACATCTATTCCACCTTCACGCCAGACACCGAAAGAGGAAGAACTTTATTGGGAAACTGCTATCAGGAGATCAAATCTGTACAACCCATGACGAAAAGGCTGCAGTCATTGATGAGTACTATGAATCTGTGTTGGGAAGTTGCTCTGCGAGGGAGCACACTATCAATTTGGCGGAATTGGGAATTAATGCACATGATCTGTCCGATCTTGAACTTCCCTTCACTGAAGAGGAGGTGTGGAGGACAGTTAAGCAATTGCCTTCAGATAAGGCCCCTGGGCCGGATGGGTACACAGGTCGTTTTTATAAAGTTTGTTGGCCCATCATAAAAGAAGATATCATGGTAGTTTGGAGTAGGAAGCTTGCAAACTTTGGTGTTCTCAATTGTGCATACATCACACTGCTCCCCAAGAAGGAAGGGGCTGAACAGCCCAAAGATTTCAGACCTATAAGCTTGGTGCATAGCTTTGCCAAATTGATCACAAAGATGCTATCTAATCGACTTGCTTCATGGCTGCAACAAATGGTGTCTCCCATTCAGAGCGCCTTCATTAAAGGACGCTTTATTCATGATAATTTTATGCTGGTACAGCAGACAGCGAGATTTCTTAATCAACAGAAACAGGCCCGAATTCTTCTCAAGTTGGATATTTCAAAGGCATTTGATTCTGTGGCTTGGCCTTTTCTTATTAAGATACTACAACAGCTAGGCTTTGGGCAAATTTGGCGGGATATAATCAGTGAGCTGTTTTGTTCTTCATCCACCCAAGTGTTATTGAATGGAATCCTTGGGGATCATATCATCCATCGGCGTGGACTACGGCAGGGTGACCCTCTCTCCCCTATGTTGTTCATTTTGGTCATGGATGTGCTAGGGCATATGATTTCAAAGGCTGAAACTGAGGGCTTGCTGATGCCACTGTCAAGGCGGGCTTTGGTGCACCGCATTTCTATTTATGCGGATGACGTGGTGTTATTTCTTAGACCAGAAGCTGAGGATATCAATTTAACAATGGGCATTCTTAACCTGTTTGGAGAGGCAACAGGGCTCAAGACAAACTTACAGAAAAGCAGTGTTCTACCCATGGTTTTAAGCCTCTTAGCTGTTGTCCTCCCCAACAGTTAAGAGCAGCTATAGCCGGAGGTAGCTGCAGCTAAGCTATTTAGCTGTTTTTGCCAAAATAAAAAAAACACTAAAACTTGGCATAACCTGATAACAATTACTAACTGATGACCATTACTAAATACTAATTGATTCATAACCAGCAATTTACAAGAGCACAGGCACAAGATGATCTTAAATCATATCTGAATATGTCTAAAGGTACAAGCACAAGATGAGATTAAAAGTGATGAGCAGAGAAGAAACTTGCCAGCAGATTGCTTTTGGCATGATGTATGGCACATTGAGTTGGTCATGCTGCCTATGGAAGAACAGAACTTGGAGTTTGAATGGTGCTGCTGCCAGATTTCCTTCGCCGCCGCAGCCGCCTCAAGCCACCTCCGTCGCTTGCCGTCGAGCTGCCGCTTGGGGAGAGGAAGAGGAGTGGGGTGCGCGCTGCCGCTTGGGGAAGAGGAAGAGGAGCGGGTCGCGCACCACCGTGCTGCCGCCGCGCCGCCGCCACTTCGGTCCGGAACTGGCGCCGCCGCCGCCGCCGTTCTAGTGGATTGGGATTTGGGAGTGAAGAGACCGAGTGGGAGAGACAGCCCATGGGTCAACGGGAGAGTCCTAGGGCCGGATGGCTATGCTTTATTGGCCCGTCCAAATACAACTATCTCCAGCTAAATCAAAGCCCGTTTAACGGCTATCTCCGGCTAACTGCAGCTATTAGCGTATCTGATCACATAGCGCTAAAAATTGATTCTCCTAGCTGTTGTCTTCCCAGCAGCTATCTCCAGAACTTTGGTTCTACCCATTAGATGTGGTGAAACTGATCTTGCAACTGTACAGAACCTGCTGCCATGTGAACTTGCAAGTTTTCCATGCAAATATCTAGGTTTGCCCCTCTCTTTGAAGAAACTTACCAAGGATCAAGTGCAGCCCATTATTGAGAGGCTTTTACCTGGTACCCTTAAAAAAGATGCCACACTCCTGCGTACCCTTCAAAAGTTGGTCGTCACCTACATGCCCTCGCTCAAACTTTTCTTTTCCCTCACGCCATTCCGTCGGCATTTGCTCCTAACGGTGGGTAACGGCTCTGGAGAATGACTCAGTTGCCCTTGGACTTGTATGGGCGTCTGAACTTTTTCGTTTCCCCTGTGCCATTGCCAGGCCGTGCTCACCAGCGGCGGCCCGCCTGAACTCCTGGCCGTGCTCACCAATGGCGGCCAGAACGTCGACTTTCTCCCCCCACTGGCGCCACATGGCGCTGCAGCTGCGACGGAACCTCGCCTCGGGGTGCTCAACCCGGCGCTGCTCTCCTACTACATGCAAGAGAATCCATCGCCGTGAAGCAAGCATCAAGGCCCAAAAGCTCCAAGGTCGGCCAACCAATGTGATCGAATCAATGAGAAAGTTGAACGTGGTGCTGCGTTCCAAGCAGGATCGTTGTAGTGTGCGAACACGAGCCTCGACCATTTGCTCGTAGTCGACAACAACGTGGCGTGACCGTCAGCGATTAAATGAGCGAATGCGCTTTTTTTCGCTACGGTGACACTCGAAGATGAAAAAGCTTCGTGTTTGCATCGCCCAGACTCTACAAAACAGCAACCTGGATCGCTGCCACGCCATCGCCCTTGAGAGGGCTGTAGTGTATGGTATTTGTCAATTGTCACCATCGATGCATCGCACAAGTGTGGCCTGATGTCGCTTCTTCAACACCGCTAAACGCCGGAGACAAATATAAATGGTCTACATACTTATCATCTTTGTAGTTCAATGGGGGTAAAATATTTACTTACTTATTACGTATTTTATATGTACACACAAGCACACTAGCTAGTGCAGCTGCAGCATTACGCCATTACCAAAGCCCCCAAAAGAACAAGAGAAATTTGATTACTCGCACCTAATATTTGGTTATATGAATACATCGACCGAGCAACGAGAAGCGGACTCTCTCGCCAATTGGTTGCCATGATGCTACGTAAATAAATACTGACTAGAGAGAAGGCAGCCCTCGATCAAGCAACTCTGACGACGGCGGCGGGCGGCGGACCGCAATGCAAGACGGCCCTATACGAGCGGCCGCTTCATGACGACGGTGAACTCAAGCTTCTCGGTGAGGTCCACCTCCTCACCGTCGGCCCCGCGCCACTCGAACTCCCTCACGAGGTTGGTCACGAAGTACTCGAGAGGTGCAAGCGGCCATCGCCATGCCGAGGGCGAACCGGCGGCCGGCGCCGAACGGCATCATCTTGATCTCCTTTCTTGCGCGGTGAGGTCCACGTCCTCCCCCGCCGCCGGCGCAGAACCGCCCGCCGGAACTCGCGGGGCCTTCCACACCTCCTCATCCATCCCGATGTCCCCACCGCTGAAGTTGACGGGCGCGCCAAGCGGCACGCGGTACCCGCCCGGCGTCGTGTCTCATGCACGGCGTGCGGGAGCACGAGTGGCCCGGACGGTGGCACCGAGCGCCCCAAAGACCACGGCCTTGAGATAAGGCATCGCTGCGCAGTCCTCCTCGCGCACCTCGCGATCGGGCGCCGACGACAGCGACGCCTGGACACCTCGTCCGGCTTTATCTGCATCGCCGGGTTCTTGACCAGTTCGCTAGAATCCATCTGCAGCGTGGTGGCCGTGGTGTCGGTCGCGGCCGAGGAACTTCGGAGCGAGAGGCTCACGATCTCGCCGTCCGTCGGCGGCCTCGCCGCGTCCTCGGGATCGCTCGGCTTCACCATGGAGTCGACGTCGGCGGGACGAAGAGCCTCCTCACCGGCGTATCGGCCGAGACGAAGAGCTCCTCTCGCCGACGCCTCGCCGAGAACGAGCTTCTCCCGGTCGTCGGAACACGACCTTGGTGACGGCGGCGGCGGAAGAGAAGACACGGGCGAGGAAGTTGGCGAGGAGCTCCGCTGCGGCCTCCTCGATGTCCGGACGATCGCGTCGTCCCACGCGCGATCGCCGCCGCCAAGCACATGTAGACGAGGAGGCGAACATGGCGATCGAACGGCTCCATGACGGCACACGGGTCTCCCGTGGCGGCGGCGTCGGCGCATGACGCGTGGGGCGGACGCCGAGCACCAAGGTGTGGGGAGAAGGCCCGAGCCGCGCCGAGTTGAGCACACTGAGGCGAGGTTCCATCGCAGCAGCGTGCGCCACGTGGCGCCGTAGGGGGAGAAGCTGACGTTGCGGCCGCCGCTGGTGAGCACGGCGCTGGAGTCTGTGGGGGCGGCCGCCGCTGGTGAGCACGGCCTGGCAATGGCACAGGGGAAACGAAAAAGTTCAGACGCCCATACAAGTCCAAGGGCAACTGAGTCATTCTCCAGAGCCGTTACCCACCGTTAGGAACAAATGCCGACGAAATGGCGTGAGGGAAAAGAAAAGTTCGAGCGAGGGCATGTAGGTGACGACCAACTTTTGAGGGGTACGCAGGAGTGTGGCATCTTTTTTAAGGGTACACAGGTAAAAGCCTCCATTATTGACCTCATTTCTGATCAGCTTCTGGGCTGGAAAGCAAATTTGATGATCAAAATTGGGAGAAAGGTTTAGGTACAGTTTGTGCTCACTGGCATGCTTATCTATATCCTCATGGCTATTGATTTTCCTCCATGGGCCATCAAAGCAGTGGATAAGATTCGGCATGGATTTCTTTGGAAAGGCCGCAGGGATGCACAAGGAGGTCACTGTCTGATTGCTTGGGTCAAAGTGTGTCGGCCTATTGAGTTGGGCGGATTAGGAATTGCAGATCTCAAGTCCCTTGGCTGGGCCCTGCGAATGCGATGGCTTTGCCTACAAAAGACACAACCTGATCGCCCATGGGCAGACCTCCCAATTCACATACGTGAACAAGTAAGGGTCTTCTTTGCCGCGGCTATTTATTTAGAGGTTGGGGACGGAGCAGCAACCCTTTTTAGGACAGACCGATGGCTCCATGGGCAATGCATTGTAGATGTGGCGCCTCGTCTCTTCGCTGTCATTGCTGTGAGGAGGCGCAAGAAGAGAACTGTACAAGAAGCCCTCACCAACCGTACTTGGATCTCAGACATACAGGGGACTCTAACTGTTGTTGGGGTCATCACTGACTTTTTCCTCCTATGGGATCTCTTATCCGATTTTGAGCTGCAGCCTGAAATTGAAGATAGACATGTATGGCGACTAGCTTCAAATGGTCAATATTCCGCTAAATCGGCTTATGAGGACTTATTTTTGGGATCTACTCTTTTCGGGCCATGGGAAAAGATTAGGAAGACTTGGGCACCACCCAAATGTCGTTTCTTTCTATGGTTGGTTGCTCATAATAGATGTTGGACAGCGGATCGCTTATCTCGCCGAGGTCTCCCTCACCCTGAGTGCTGTCCTTTGTGTGACCAAGCAGCAGAAACCATTGATCATCTCCTTATTCTTTGTGTCTTCACAAGAGAATTCTGGTTCCGTTTCTTATCACAAGTTGGCCTGCAAACCCTCTCCCCTCAGCCCACTGATCTCTCATTTTTTTGATTGGTGGGATAGAGTGAGTAGTGCTACTAGTGACATAATTTTGCAAGGAATCGATTCTCTCATAATTCTTGGAGCATGGACTGTATGGACTCATTGCAACAGGTGTGTTTTCGATGGAGCAACCCCGAATATTGCAAGAGCCCTGATCATTGCTGGTCGATGGCCGGGTCTCGAGGAATTTTCCTCTTGACTGCCCCCCATTCAGAAAGTTAGGTTCCTAATGTTGGTGTTGGTCGTCCTTTGATTAAGACATGAGCGAGCTTGTACCCTAAGGACCAAGGAGTTTGGTGTGAGTTGGAGTGAGTTGGTGTGAGTGTGGGGCTTGTCTTTTTGGCTGGACTGAGGTGTGTTGTATGTTTTTTTTTTCTATTTTTACTTTTTAATATAATGATGCGTAGCTCTCCTGTGTTTTTTGAGAAAAAAATAAGATAAGATGATTCGACGACGATGGATGGATGGACGAGAATCATCTTTAGTTTAGGTGCATGTGCATGCGCATGTGCATTGCATCCCAGAAATGAATTATCACAGCAAGCTCTGGAGCCAGCGTACTAGTGACGTCACTAGGCTCCAATCACTTGCTGTAGCTGCCAGGTGAAGGAAGGAATGATCACGCCCTTCCTGCCTGCCTGCCTCTTCTGTTTCAGGTTCAGTTGAGAGTTTTTAAGACTATTATTGAGCCACACACAGGCAGCAAGTGAGAGCCTGTGAGAGATGATGATCATGGTGATGGATGGACGAACTCGTGAACATGGGATACTCCTAGATGTGATGAGGCAGCACGTGAAGGCCATCATCCTTGCTCGCTCTGAGGTGTGAGCAAAAGCTGTAAACATCCATCCATTCATTCACAAATACAATATTGTCTCAAAAGGCGAATGTCCTTTCTGCACATGAGTTTATTTCTACTTATAATAAGCTTTAATTAAAGGGCACCAATGACTCCGTTCGGCTTACCCTTTTTTTAACCGGAACAGTGTTTTTCTCTCGCAACAATTCAGTCAAAACATTATTTTTCAGCCAATTTCAGCCAAAATTCAGCCAGCGCCTACCGAGGCTTCAATCCAAGAACGCCTCGTCATTTTCAGTTATTAGGCCGGGCCGCCGCTTCTACTGGGATACCGTCACTGCTGCTGCATCTGAGTCTCAGGATTCAGGAACCTGCAAGATGAAGCAGCCTCCCCTCCCCCTCTCTCCTCTCCTAACTAGAGTAATAATTCATCATCAGCAACTGATCACCTCATCAGTGTCAGTCATTACGATGGATGGGAGCTCTGCACAAAGGCATGCATGCTCCGCAGACAGAGCCCATCATGTGCATCGATTAGATAGATATCATCCTTTCTTCTTCAGGGTCAGGGACCAATATATAACGTGGTGAGCCACACCTCGCCACCGTCTCTGACTGTGGCCGCGTATAATGGGAAAAATTGAGAGTTGGTTTTGACAATGTTGTCAGAACAGAATAGAAGAGAACAAAAAAGGAATGGCGAGAACGCCATGATTCAGAGATGAGGCCAGCCATCAGCCAAGCCAAGAGGACTTGAAAGTGAAAGAGTGAAGAGTTTTTTTTATTGTGCCCTGTAGCTGCGGTGGACCAGATGCAGCAGCAGAACGCAGAGCATCCATGCCAATGCATTGCTGCCACAGCCATACCATGCCATGCTCCACCACCACCACTGCAACACTGCAACTTTGCGGCCGCGCATATGCACATGATGCACAACTCTCAGAGGTGGGTCACAGGGTCAGGTCACTTTCCCTCCTCCAGGGGCCAGGGCCGCCTCCAGCTCCAGCCTCCAGCCATAGAGGAGAAGGAGTCATGGCCCATGGCCCATGGTCCATGGGGGACGGGGAGGACGACAACGACGTGCTTCGCTGCTGCGTGATCTGATCGACGACCTGACTGGCTGGCTCACATCATCTTCCGTCACACTAGCATGGCCATGGCCATGGGACGAGAGCTGCCTGCCTCGGACTTATCCGCATGTGTGTGAGTGTGACAGACTGACACTCCATCAATTTGAACAGATTCATTCCGAACAACGAGGAAAACTTCAGGAGGAGCCAAGAGCTAGCGAGTGTTTGGTTGGTATCCTAAACTTTAGTAGTTGTTTTATAAGATATTAGATACATGTATAGAGTATTAAATATAGATTAATTATAAAATTAAATGTATAGATTGAGACTATTTTGTGAGACAAATTTATTAAGTCTAATTAGTCCGTGGTTTAACAATGTGGGGCTATAGTAAACATGTGTTAATGGCGGATTAATTAGACTTAATAAATTCGTCTCGCGGATTACTGATGGATTATGTAACTTGTTTTTTTATTAATATCCAAAAACCCTATACGACATCCGATATGACATCTCTTAAACTTGAACTATAGGAGGACTTACACTGCAAAATCTCCATGTTTAGTTACTCCTCTAAAGTTTACTTCATATCCCATCAAATGTTTGAACATATGCATAAATATTAAAAATAGACTAAAAATAACTAATTACACAGTTTGCGACTAATTTATGAGACGAATCTTTTAAAGCCTAATTAGTCCATAATTTGACAATGTGGTGCTACAGTAACACATGTTCTGATGATGAATTAATTAGGCTTAATAAATTCGTCTCGCAGATTACTGACGAATTCCGTAAATTTTTTTTTTATTAATATCTAAATACCCATATGACGTCTCAAAACTTTACCCCCTTTGGATTTAAACAAGGCCAAAACAAAACTAGGACGAAAATTGTACAAAATTTAGTACGCGGCCAAGAGAAACTGAGCCTGCATTGCACTATAAGACTGTCTCCGACGATCGTGACCCAAAATATAAGATCCATTCGTCCTTTGGGTAGCGCTACAGGCAAAAGATTTAATACATATTTTTTGTTTTCTCCAACAACAAAACCTAAAAGATAACTTTTTCTATAAATAGATCTTTAAAAAAAAATATTTATATTTAGATTATATCTCTCTCTATCTAAAATAGATCTTTTATATATTCTGCTCAAGGCTATACTTATTATGATGGAGCACATTTCATATTTCATGTTTAGGTTCCGTGACGGGTCTCTTTCGGAGACAGCCTAATAACGAACTCGGGAAAAGGACCTGCTGCTGACACGACAAATCAAAATCTCCAATCTCCCTGACGTACGCTTCTTCTTCCTATTTTTTATGATCTCTTATTTCTTCTTCCCCCCACACTACTAGGAACTAGGAAAGCGACTTCCCAAACTGTACAATGCTTGCTACTGCTGCCACTACAGCAAGTTCATCGTTGAATCCACGATCAGCAGCTCATTGCCTCGCACTTCACCGGAATCGGCCGGTCGAACCCACCACGGGACAGCAAGGTGCCGACCACCGCCATGTCGCGGCAGAACACGCCCTGGAACGGTGGGCTCAATGGCGTCGCTGCAGTCGCCGCGGTCACCACTGTCCTGGGCATTGGAATCACCGACGCCATCGGTTCCGGCTTGGTGGTGACCAGAACGTTGCCACCGTTTGCAATGGCGACGGGAACACTCTCCGGCACCGGCACCGGCACCGGCTTCTCAGGCATTGTCGCCACTTCTTCTTCTTCTTCTTCTTCTTCTTCTTGCTTGGGTTCGGACTCTGCCATGGCAGCCAAAGCAGCAGCCGCGGCGGCGTCCTTGCCCCTCTGCCTCTCGGCAGCCTCCTCGTCCAGCACAGCCGACATGATGAACGAATAGCCCTTCTGCAGCATCCGGTAGAGGAACAGCGCCGACATGCGCGCCTGGTCGCGCACGGCCTCCAGGTCGCGGTGCTCGTCCACGAGCTCCAGCCTCTCCGCAAACGAGACCGACCGATCGGGCTTCAGCTTCAGCGTCAGCACCAGGTGCGCGCGCTCCAGCTCCGAGCGCGTGCACCCGCGCCGCACCCCGAGGAGGGCGTAGTAGTCCACGCTGCACCCCTCGCCGGCGGCAACGCGGCCGCGGAGCTGCTGGATACGCGCGGTGAGCGTGCGGTGAGCGCCTGCGATCTCCCCGAACCGGATGCCGCCCTGCGGCCGCCAGCTCGGCCCCGGCAGCTTGCCGTCCCGGAGCGCGGCGTCGTACAGGAGCTTGAGGTGGTCGAGGTCCCGGAGGCAGTCCGGGAGCGCCCCAACCGACTCGAGCAGGTCGGCGCGCGCGCGCAGCGCCGGGATGAAGGCCGGGTCGAGCGCCAGCGCGCGGTTGCAGTCCGCGATGGCGTCCGCGGGGCGCCCCGCCGAGCGGAACGCGGCGGCGCGGCCAACGAGGCAGGCCGTGGCGAAGGGGTGTGGCAGCACGCTGCGGCGCGTGTCGAGCACCTTGTTGAAATGCCGCACGGCCTCGCCGGGGAGGCCGGCGTCCAGCGCCGCCACCGCCGCGGCGCGGCGGCGGCGGAGGAGCTTCACGTGCGCGAGCAGCTGCGACACGGACTCCGCCTCGGACGCTGTTGTAGAGCTGGACTTATTGGAGGACGACGTCCTTCTGTTGGCGGGAGCGGCGTTGTTGGCCGTCAGCAGGTTCGACGGCGAGAAGCTGTCCTCCGACAAGCACACGCTCTCGCGCCGGAACGCCGCGGTGGCCAGGCGGCGGCCGGTTTGGAGGAGCACCACCGCGTCCTCCATCAGGCCGAGGTGGAAGCAAGCTTGGCCCAGGACCAAGTACCTCCACTGGGCCTCGGTGCTGGAGCTCCTGGAGAAGCTGGCGACGAGGCGGCGCTTGAGGTCGGATACGTCGAGGCAGCAGAGGAAGCGGGTGGCGCCGGCGTCGAAGCGGTCGCGGTCCGGGGACAGGAGCTCTGCCCCGGAGCCAGACGAGCAGGACGAGGTGGTGGTGGTGGCGTCGTCGCCCGAGCACGACTTGGCGCAGCTGGGGATGTAGTCGCGGAGCATGTCAGCGACGTCGCGGTAGCGCCTGAGCGTGAGGAGCGCGCGCCCGGAGCTCCAGCGCCGCCTCGGCCCGGGGCGAAATCTCCAGAGCGGAGGTCACCAGGCCGAGCGCCGCCACCGCCGCGTCGTCCGCATCCTCGGTGTCATGCGCCGCCGCAGCCAGCGCCGCCAGCGCCTCGCCGAGGTACCTATCGATCACCTGTCACACATCGCAATCAACGCATCGCCGTCAGATTTCAACCCCCACACCGAAACCGTACGAGGAGGAAAGTTCGTGTTTTTTTTTCCGCCTTCCTCCTCCGGCGCAAAAGGACAATCAAGCCGTCCTCGAACGCCGCAAACAGAATGCATCACGGAAGAGGACGAGGAAGAGGGTCCGTCCTTGAATCCACGAACGCCATGCATCTCGCCATCTGGAGACGAAAGGCGAGCGCTTGCCGAACAAGACTGACACCTCGGTCTCTCGGGATCGCAAAGGCGAAATCATCTTGCGGGCATGGACGGAGGAGAGTAGAGGTGAATGGGGAGGGGAGCAATGCAGGCACGAACCTTCTTGTTGCCTCGCAGCCACTTGGTGCGTTTCTTGGCCGGAGCGGAGGAAGGGGACGGCGGCGCCATTGCCTCCCGCGCATCAACCGGGCCGGCCCTCAATCAAAGATATATAGTAGCAATGGCAAGAATGGGGAGATCCTAATAATCCTCTATTCTAGGAGTAGATATGGGAACAACGTCCCCAAGTTTCCTTGTTGTGCCTGCCAAACTGATTCCGATTGATTGATCCGGATGAATTGGGGATCCGAAATGCCAGCTTGGACCGCCGAGTTCCCCTCTCTCTCTCTCTCTCTCGCGTCTGGACAGAACTGAAATAAATGTAGGGATGAGTGCTGACTGGTTTTGCTTTGAGGGAAAGAAAAGCATCGATCCTCCAAGTTCCTAGCTGGAAGAGATGCCTGCCCGTGGCTGTGGCTGGCTTTGCAGCAGCTCCACGCAGCCCTACAGCCAAAATATAAAGGCCTACGACGAGTACTCTACACTACTACTACTTACCACTGGAGTGGTGCGGAGGGGAGCAGACAGCTTTTTAAAGATGATGCTGAGGAGACGGAAAGAGAGGTTTAAATTTGTGCGTGAGATTCAAGCTGCGGTTAAAATTAAAATAGGGCCTTGTTTAGATGCTATCCAAATTTCAAATTTTTTCACACTTTCTCCATCACATTAATTTTTAACTGTTTATATGGAGTATTAAATATAGGTAAAAAAAATAACTAATTACATAGTTTAGTTAGAAATCACGAGATGAATCTTTTGAGCCTAGTTGATCCACGATTAGATAATATTTTATAAATAAAACGAAAATAGTACTATTTATCGAGTTAAAAAAATTTACAAAATGAACAAGGCCTAGCTCGTGAAATCCATGTGCTGCTCCCAGCAACCAGCGTAATGCATGGTTTTTGCATTAGCAGCAAAATTGTCAGTTTTTACCGAGGGCCTGTTTAGTTCGTGGAATTTTTTGGATTTTATCATCGTAGCACTTTCGTTTGTATTTGGCAATTAGTGTCTAATTATGAACTAATTAGGTTTGAAAGTTTCGTCTCGCAATTTCTCACCCAACTGTGTAATTATTTTTTTTCGTCTATATTTAATGCTCCATACATGCGTCAAAAGATTCGATGTGATGGGTACCGTGCAAAAAATTTTGGCATCTAAACGGGGCCTAAGGGCACGTTTAGTTCGTGAATTTTTTTAGGTTTGGCTACTGTAGCACTTTCGTTTGTATTTAACAATTAGTGTCTAATTATGAACTAATTATGTTCGAAAGTTTCGTCTCGCGATTTCTCACCCAACTGTACAATTAGTTTTTTTCGTCTATATTAAATGCTCCATACATGCGTCCAAAAATTCGATAGGATGGACAAAAACAAAAAATTTTGGAACTAAACGCGCCCTAACTGCTGCTGTGCTGGAAAGCACGGAGGAACCAAATTGGCGTGAGATAGTAACAGTATTACCCGGTTGGTTATGGTTATGGTTATGGTTGGGCTTGGCAGGCTGCAGGCAGAAAGAAGCAGGTGTGCATTGTGGCATACGCCTCCCATGGCCATGGCCATGGTTCGGTCACATGTGGAGGGCAGTGTCAGCGTGGTCTTTCCAGCAGAGCAGAGCAGAGCAGGGAGGAGCAGGAGCAGCATTATCCAGCCTAAGCCATGTGTTCCGGCAGTTAGCAGCTCAACTCCCTCCACATCCACCACCACTTTTATTTGTTGTCGTTTTATTATACGAGTACATTATTGGTTATTGGGGAATAACAATACTCCACTCGTCACCTCTGCTACCGCCTCCAGCTTTCTTTCCTTTCTTCTCCTTTGTTTTTCTTTTCTTTCCTTGTATCGTAAGGCAAACTGAAACATGAGCGGAGCAATTAGAGCCTGGATCACAGATACACACACGGCAGTCACTTATCAGGACATGCAGCTCAGCCTCAGGTCATCAGATTACGTAACGTTACAATACAAGTCCGTCGTCCATGTTACGTTGTTGCCAGCTCACTCACTGTGACTGTGACGCAAACACAACAAAGCACTAGTAATTAACTTGTTAAGTTGTTAATAAATAATACTGGGAAACAAAAACTCCCATCGATTTACTGACAGAAACTTGGTTTCAACACTGTGCCTGGCGACAAATAAATCACTAACGTTTTTATCAAATTCAACAGCCTACTCGATCTATTCCTGCATGTGGTAATTCTAACCAAGATAAGCGGACAGCGGACGGCCGTGATTAGGCGGGGAACAGTCAAAAAATTAGCAGATGATTGATGGGTAGGGACTAGGGTAGCAGTTGAATTTTAGGTTTGGCTCCGTGTCGCCGCAGCCAGGGGGCAACGGCACCATCGGATGCTCTGTCGCCAACGATGCCGCCGCGCTGCCTGTCCTGTCCTCCGCAGTTCCCTGCCCTGCCCTCGATCGCACTCACACGCACACACACACAGCCTGAAAACCTCCACAGCTCCACTCCACCACGGCACCACCCACCATGACACCACCATCACCATGTGATGCAAATCTACAGTCTATCAGAAGGAGTATATATATCAAAGCCTTCTTGAGCTCGTAGTCGTATGCATGAGCATGACTTGCTGGTCAAGTGGCTTTCAAAGCTTTTAACTTGCACGCATGACTTACTGGTCAAGTGATGATATCCATCCATCCGTTCATTCATTCCACTGTAGCAGCAGCCAGCATCTGCATCACTGCAGGATCAGGGTGTGGGATGCCCCCAGGTCAACGATGCTGCCAACGTCTGTGAATCTCCTCAGCCAGCCATGCATGATTCCTTCTCTTTCTCCCTCCTGTCACATCGTGCCCGTGTTTAGTTTCAGAAAGTTAGAATTTTGGGTTAATGTAGCACTTTCGTTTTTATTTGGCAATTAGTGTTCAAACATGGACTAATTAGGCTCAAAACATTCGTCTCGCAATTTCTCACCAAACTGTGCAATTATTACATTTAACATTTTTTTTTCCACGGGCCGTCTAAACATTTTGTAACACTTTTTGGGATTTTGGGTTGGAACTAAACATGGGCTGATAATAATGAACATGAACACTGTGCCCTTGTTTAGTTTCATGAAAATTTGATTTTAGGCCATCAGAAGACCTTCGTTTTTATTTGGCAAATAGTGTTTTGGGGATTTTAGGTTGCAAGACCAAACATGTCTTTCATTTAATGATAATAATGTATGACGGTCTTATATATTATAAAGAACTTTTTGAAAATTGGTGTGGAACTAAACAAGGGCTGTAGTAGTAAATTTCTAGCAAGTCTGGCTAAACAAAACAGTGCTGCTGCTACACCACGTTATTTATTGTTATGCAGGTAAAAGTAAAACTTGATTCGGTCGTAAAACAAGGAAACTACAGCAAATTTTCACTACCCTTCAACCACTGGATTCGGGGACCTGTAAAACAGTAGTGCTGTAGTATAGCAGTATTCTGCTGAAGTCTTGGTTACCAGCAGACAGCTAGAATCTCTGCCAAACACGTTCAGCAGAGAAACATTTCGCATTGTTTAGTTGGACCCTAAAGTTCAAAAAACATTTGAATGTGCCATTAAAAACACGTTCAGCAGATTTAAGAAACTAATTACGAACACTATTTATCAAATAAAGCTAGAATCAAAATCCAAATTCACCCAACTAAACCAGGACTGAATCCATTTTCTTCTTTTTCCGCCTAGGAACCACAAACGGTCACCGAGTAGTTCTGCGTGATTCCTTTTCTTACGGCGTGTTTAGGTCCAGTTTAGTTCCATGAAATTTTGTCAATCTTTTCAGATTCTCCGTCACATCGAATTTTTAGACACATACATAAAGCATTAAATATAAATAAAAAATAAAACTAATTACACAGTTTAGACGAAATTCACGAGACGAATCTTTTAAGCCTAATTAGACTATGATTGGACACTAATTGCCAAATAACAACGAAACGTGCTACAGTACATTTTGCAATTTTTTTCGCCATCTAAATAGGCCCTTAGTTCCACCCCAACTTCCAAAAAGTTGCTACAGTACCTGTCACATCGAATGTTTGCGGTCCGTGCATGGAGCATTAAATGTAGACGAAAAGATAAACTAATTGCACAGTTTGGTGGGAAATTACGAGACGAACGTTTTAAGCCTAATTAGTCCATGTTTGAACACTATTTGCCAAATAAAAACGAACGTGCTACAGTAACCCCAAAATCCAAATTCCTACAACTAAACAAGGGCTTAATAGCCTGTTCGCTTGCTCGTAAACGATCGTAAATTTCCAGTCGGGAACAGTGTTTTTCTCTCACACCAAACCAGCCAGCAGTAAATAATCCACGATACGATACGGCCTCCCGAACAGGCTGTAACTCCTCTTGGTTGATGGGTTTCAAATATTTTGGATCTGGACTAAAAAAACGTTTGTCCGATGAATCAAAATCATTTTATAGAACCGTCTAGCTAGCTCGCTAAATTTTTGAAACTAGAATTTAGATCAGAAGATGTTTCTCTCAATTAGTATAAAAACAAAAATGGTTCTAAGTGATTCTCTCCGAAACGTTTGTCTCTTTAAGGTGTTTGACAACAATTCTAGTACTTCTACTTAGAATCTGAAATATTTCTCGCTCCCAAACAATTTTATCTTTTCAGTTACTCATTTTAAAGTGTAATAAAGTTAAAATGGATTGCATAAGTTGTTATTTCCCACAAAAAACTATGATTTTAAGCACATTCCTATTGATATGAACTTTTAATAAGAATACATATTTTTTAAGAGTTAAAAGTATGGTCTATTAATTTATAAGATGTTTATCAATTTTAAAAATTGATTTCCGTGTCCATAACACCGTATAGTAATTAGTTTTCTAGTCTAGCTAACAAAACAGTGCTGCTGGCTGTGGCTGCTGCACTATGTTATGCAGGTAAAAATAAAAGTGGATACGTAGAATAGAAGAAGGAAGCTACAGCGATTTTTCACTATCCTTGGATTCGGCGACATGTAAAACAGCAGTGCTGTAAGGTCTTGGTCACCAGTAGCAAGGACATGGACCCCGTTTGGCACCTCGAAGCGGTTCCGAGATGCTAGAATGGCTGCCAAACATTTCACTGATGATGAATCGGTTGAATCGATTCTTCAGGAACCAGAAACGATCACCGAATAGTTTTGTTTGGTTATGTTTCATAGCTTCTCTTTGTACTAGCAATAGTATTCTTTTTTTTCATTCAATCATTTTGAAGTGTAACGAGTTCAAATGAATTGTATTTAAAAAAAACGATCCGCAGTGTCTAGACAGTCCTCGGGTATTCCGGATTAAGAAGAAGATCTTCTCACGCGCAGATCGAGAAACCCTCGAACCCCTATCCCGCCCTTGCACAGCACCACAACTCCGTGAGATAAACTGACGTACTTTAGATGTGGGACAGACGAGAGAGTTTTTTTCTCCTCCTGGTCGTTGTGGCCGAAGCCACGAGAGTAAGTCTCCCAGGACTCGAACTCTAACCACCCTAGGAGGGAGGTACTTTATTTCCACAAAAAGTTATGACTTTTAAAACATATTTTCATTTATAAGAATTTTAATGAAAAAATATTAAAAAGGACTAGAATTCTACCTATACGACAAACTGTCTCATAGACTATTTGGTTGTTACCAAAGATTTTTTTAGCAAATCTTGTTAAAAGTTGCCATTGTGAGAATTTGTTATCTGTATTTGGCAACCCATGGGTTAGAGGAAAAGGTTATAGAAATGAACCTAATGAGGTTTCAAACAACAACGGGTCCAAACAGATATATAGTCGAGTTTTGTTGATAGACTAATGTTAGCCAGATCTAGGTCTGTTTGGATAAGTTAGAACTAAAGTTTAGTTAGGTGGTGTTTAGATACCTACTAAACTTTAAGTGAGTCATATTTGATAGAATATACCCACCTTTTGTGCATGGGAGAGAGAGGAGAAAGAAAGAGGTAGCTGAGAGGTTATTTACATCTTTTTGTGTTTTGTACCACCTTTTAGTCTGGCTTATCTCACCTTTGCCATGTAAACTAACAACTAGTTAAAGTTGAACTAAAGTTTAGTCTACCTTTGCGAACTGACCATAGATCAGTTGGTTGGGTTCCTTGTGATGGAACATGTCCACCCGGGGTTAAGTTCTCGACTTGGTACGGTTGCTCGTATTTTTCTGGATTTATTCCAGGATTTAACGGCGCTATACTTTTAGTGGTAGGCGACGTCCCTGTCAACAGAGAGACGCCTGTGGTGACTTCATGAATCCCGAGATCTGCCGGCTCAGTCCTTCGGAGGTGCTCATAGGGGTATGGTTTGCCTTTGGAGGTGCTCATAGGGGTAGGATTTGCATACGTGTGTTCATAGGGGTGAGTATGCGTGCGTGTGTGGGTGTCTACGTTATTTTCCCTCCGTCCCCAAACGAATGCAATTCTGGAACAGTGTCATGTTTTAGTACAAGTTAAATCAATTACAGATAAAAAAATATAAATATTTATAATATCAAATAAAAACCATTAGATTAATTATAAAATGTATTTTTATAAAAAATAATTTAGAGTTATAAATGTGAATATTATTTAATAGAATCTTATCAAACGTGAAGCATTTTAATTGGCACGCAACCCGTTGTTGCATTCTTTTGGGGACAGAGGTAGTACCATGTAATTCTCAAAAAAAGAGTTTAGTCTACCTTTTAATGCACCTATTTGATGGACTAAGACTAAAGTTTATGTAACTATCAATTCGTTCGTAGTATTCAAACAGGCCTCTAATCAAATCGCTATACACTTTGGTAGTACTCCATAATGCAAATATTGTTATAGAACCAAACAAATCCTTTATTATTATTATTCTCTTTTTTTTAAAATAATTACAGGACGTTTTGACTTTTCTATACTTGAGCATATTGTAAGCTTTCGACAACTGAAGCATATGAATCCACTTTTATTTGATCGATCTCATATTGGTTCCTGGGGCATTTAAATCCCCATATCTGTCGTCCTTGACTATAGGAGCAGATGAGGGACTATATTTGTGCATACATAATTTTTTTAAGATATTTTCTATGTATGTCTTTTGTGACAGTCCTTATACCCCTTTACTTCTATCTCGGTGACTCTCGATTCCTAGAACGAACGAAGGTTCACCAAGATCTTTCATATCAAATTTTTAAGGACAAAAACTTCTTTGTCTCTAGTAGTAGACTGACATCACTACTAGCAAGTAAGATATCATCCACATACAGGACAAGGAAGATGAACTTTTTATTCTTAAACTTTGCATAGACATAATTGTCCTCTATTTTCTCTTTAAACCCGAAATTCTTTATTGTCCGATCAAACTTCAAGTACCACTGTCTTGAAGCTTGTTTTAATCCATAAATGGATTTCTTTAGGCGACATCCCATTTGTTCTTTTCCTTCCATGACAAAACCCTTCAGTTGTGCCATATAAACATTTTCCTCCAAGTCCCCGTTCAGAAATGCCGTCTTTACATCCATTTGATATAATTCTAAATCTTAATGTGCCACTAATGCCATTATGATTCTGAAGGAATCCTTACATGAGACTGTAGAAAAAGATCTCATTGTAATCAATCCATTCTCTTTGCGTAAAGCCTTTTGCCATAAGTTGCACTTTATATCTCTCTATATTCCCTTGGGAGTCAAGTTTTGTTTTGTAGACTCATTTATAACCTACTGTTTTGGCTCCTTTAGGAATTATCTTCAAGTCCCAAACTTTATTAGTATTCATATATTTCATTTCATCTTCCATGGCCTCAAGCCACTTTGATGAATGATCACTTTTCATGGCTTATTCAAATGAGGTGGGATCATGCTCTATTTGAAATTCCTCAGTGTTGTATACTTCATTATCAGCAGAAATAGTTGATTTTCTAACTCTTTGAGGCCTTTTAGGGGCCTCCACATTTGGCACATCTTTTGTTTGAGGCTGTTGTTGCTCCCCCTCATGTGTGGCAATAGGTTCTATAGGATCCTGAAGAACAGGTTCCTTATCATCATTTATTGTTGCCATAGGCGGAATAACAACAGGTGCTGACACCACAGTATCTGACACTATCGGTGCAGCGACAACAAGTAGTGATAAAAAAGGCTCATGAATCATTAGAGTAGGCGCATACACCCATTTCTATTCAAGGTCAATTTCTTGAGCTACCATGCTCCCCCTCATCAATTCATCCTCTAGGAAGACAGCGTGTCTCGTTTCCACAAACTTTGTATGTCTCTATGGATAGTAGAAATAAAAACCTTTTGACTTTTCTGGGTAGCCAATGAAATGGCAACTCACTGTTTTAAGATCTAACTTTCCAATATTTTGGTTGAATACTTTAGCCTTAGTAGGACTCCCCCACACACGTAAGTGGTTTAGTAATGGTACTCTTCCTGTCCACAACTCATATGATGTTTTAGGCACCGACTTACTTTGTACTCTATTGAGAATATGAATGGCGGTTTTTAATGCCTCCATCCACAAGCTTAACTGTAAGGTGGAGTAACTTATCATACTGCGCACCATATCTATCAGGGTATGATTGCGTCTTCTAGCTACTCCATTCTGCTGAGGTTCGCCCGATGTAGTATCCTGGGCTACTTTGCCATTCTCCTGTAAGAACCTTGTAAAAGGTCCAGGAATATGGCCATATGGGGTATGCCGACCATAGTACTCCCCACGATTGGACCTGACTTTCTTAATCTTTAAATTACGTTGAATTTCAACTTTTGCCTTAAATATATACATTTATCTAATGCTTCTGTTCTTTCTTTGATTGAATAAATATAGACATAATGGGAGTAATCATCTGTGAATGTTATGAACGAATCATTACCATCCACACTCTTTACAGGAAACTGACCACAGATGCCTGTGTAAATAATCTATAAAATTCCTACGCTTCGTTTGATATCTTTCTTAATTTTCTTTACATACTTTTCTTTTATGCAATCTCTGCATTGTTCTAAATTTGAGAGCTCTAATGGAGGAAGAATATTATTCTTAACTAGTCTTTCTATTCCCCCCCTTGAAATATGGCCTAAACGATAGTGCCATAATTTCGACGACGCATCGTGAGCTCTCTTATGCCACCATTTTCAGAGTAACTCTCTGTCACTAGCTGTTTTATCAGTTGGGTAGCATATGTCTTTGAATAGACAGTGAACTGACTCTTTATTCTATCGAGGTATTCGGTGACCATGTCACACTCTGGGATTGAGCACACAATTGCAGGCTCAATCGTGTTCTTTATCACAGCCAAACATTTCTTGTTGGTAGTGACCCACTTCCTATGCTCGAAGGCATAGGACATCTTTCAGGATTCAAAAACCCTCTCTTTAGTTGTCCAAGCAGCATCAGTCTCGTTTGTCTCTCTCACCGGTGCCACAGGCTCTGTGCAACACAGTGAGGTGACTATCCAGTCCACCTTAGTCAAGATGAAGGCCAGGTCAAACTTTTTCTTAACATAAAAAATAACACCATTTGCATGCCTTGATTCCAACGTTGATCAAAATCAAAACATACAACTGTTCTTACACACTAATTCTATATCACCGTTGGACAGAAATAGAATTAATGCATAAATCATTAAAATTTACAACTGTTTTTATACACTGATTCTACATCACCGTTGGACAGAAATAGAATTAATGCATAAAATCATTAAATTACGATATTGTTATTAACAACGTTGGTTAGAAAATAACAACGTCATAATCATGTCAAAATCTCTTTTTCTCCAATTAAATATCACGTTGGTTCAAAATAACTGGAGAATAAACAATTTCTTTAACAGCGGAAAAACTCTCTTTTTCTCCAATTAAATATCACGTTGGTTCAAAATAACTGGAGAATAAACAATTTCTTTAGCAGCGAAAAACGTATACTTAATTTCTTGAATTTTACCCACAGGGAAAAATTGCTTTTTCTATTTTCTGTAAGCCATTAATCAATTTTTAGGAAATAAACATTTACTGGAAAAAGAAAAAAGAAAAATTGATTCAATTCAGCACTATTCCTTCGGCCCAGCCGGCAAAACGGCCCGGCCCACTTCTGTGCAAGACGCCCGACCACACCCAGGCCGCAACCTAGGCCTGGGCCGGCAAAGCCGCTCGGCCACGCGCGCCCGCCTAGGTCGCGAGTTGGTCCATTCTTCCATGGTCGTCAGATCTCATTCGACGGCCGTCCAATCGTTTCGGCCGAACAAAAACCTTCTCCTGCCGTGGTCCCTAAACCCTAGAGGCCATTCGGCTCTTTCCTCTCTCTCTCTGCTCAAGCGTTCTGTCTTCTCCCTCGGTAGCAGCAAAGAAGCAAAGAAGAAGCGAGAGCGAAGACGATGGATGGAGCGGGTGACCATGGCATTGTCGTCGCCGGCCCCCTCGGCCGGTGTGTGCGCTCCCGGTGAGTGAGCGCGCCACCGCCCGAGCGGCCCGGCACATGGCGCTTTTCTTGACCGAGCCCGGGCGAAACAGCTCCCTCGGCTCGGTCTTCTTCTCCCGCGCCGGCGAAGGGTCAACCCGACGCACGACGAGGTAGGTCTCTTTCCTCTTCTTCCCCGTCCCCTTCTCTCTTCTGGGATTAACCCGTGGTGGGGATGGGGTTTAGATCTAGGTTAGGGTTCGGAATCCGACCCACTGTTCTTGTTGGATTCAACCGATTTGGGGATCTAGGGTTAGGGTTTCTTTCCCCGATTCGATTCATGAGATTCGGTTCACCTTTTTAACTTGATTTCCTTTCTTTTCTATTTGTACCGAATCATTTTCTTCCCTTCAGGGATAGGGTTCTTTTCTCCATTCCTTTCTCTTTTTTGTGTTTCACCCTATTAGGGTTAGAATAACCCTCTTTCTTCTCAGATCCGAACGGGATCATTTCTTTTCTTGCCGTGCGCCGACAAAGACGGCGGTGTAGCATCTTTCCCCGCTCGGTGGCGGTGGTGACCAGGAGTTGGGTGATATCTGCCATTTCTGGTCTCTTTTCTGTTTGCTCTTACCCGGTTAGGGTTAGTGTTTCAATCTGAAAACGGATTGGACCCTTGTTCTCTTTGATTTCTTTTCAATGCTCTACCCCATACTTTAATCTTGGCTCTGGTACCATTGTTAGAATCATAAAGTACCTCTGTTAAGTAGATCAGGGGTAAGCCTCTTGCACGCCGGTGTTGAGGGAGCTCTTGCGGTGGGGTCCAGCGTGCTGGAGACGACCAATGGCGATGAGGCAAGGTCCAGTGGCGACGGCGGAGTCGGTGGGGCTTTCCGTCGCTACCAGCACTACTGTAGATCGGATTAGGTTTTCTATAGGTGGATCACCGGCGGCTCAGACCAACCTCGTAGTTAGAGCCGTGATCCCCACCTCTCTTTCATATGTGTTGTGCGACAGGGGCCCACCAACCATATTAGGGTTGGACGCCCCCGATCAAGACGCAAAGACAAGGGCCCAATAGACCATTGAAGATCAACTAACAAGATGCTCTCCCTAACCAGTAAAGGAAAACTGGACTCAGGCACCCCCTTGGTCTAAGGCAGGAAGAGCGCGACGAAGAGAAGACGGTCATGGCGACGACCCAGGCGGCGTACTTGAGGCGGCAAAGCATGGCGAGGAACAACTGCGTGAGCACGAAGACCGACCATGAAGAGCACCTTCCGGCCGTACCGATCGACGACGAGGGTGAAGACCAGGAGCGCACCCAGCTTCACGGCGCCGAGTATCAGCCTGTTCGCTTGCTCGTATACGATCGTGGATTATAAGCTGGAACATTATTTTTCTCTCATACCAAACCAGCCAGTAGTAAATAATCCACGATCGTTTACGACGAAACGAACAGGCTGTATGACGACGCCCATCAGAGCGGTGTTGCTTCCAAAGCCGGCCGATGGTGCGGAACACCACGGTGGATGGCGCAGCCTGCGCGCGGGGAGCGGGCCGCGGTGGCCGGCAGAGGAGGTGCGTCCTGCGCGTGGGGAGCAATCCGCGGCGGTCGGCGGAGGCGATGTTCAGAGCCCGCGAAGAGTCCGTCGGAGGCGGCGCTCTGCGGCGTAAATCCGCTGCGAGCGCGGCTATCCCTCCCGCGCGAGCGTCCTACGTGGCGGTCAACGCTTGCGTGGTGGGTCAAAACTAGATACACGTCGCCATGAAACGGCCACAGCCATGTCTAGGTGCTAAGAGTGAACGGTTTTTAAACTTAAGGTTTCTTGACCAGATGATTTGGTAGTTGGGGGTTAAAATTAGACAACATAGTAGTTGATGGGTCAGATTTGGACATAATCCAAACTTAAAACACATCCCCAACGCAGGACAGCCTAGTGAGCAGAAGCCGCCGCCTTCCGCTCCCATTTCGAAACCCTCCCGATCCGCGGGGCGACCGTTGCTTCTTCTTCCCCCCCTCAGCCCCCACAACGGCTACCAAATCGCCATCGCCAGAGAGAGGGAGCTAGGGATGGCATCCAGAGACGCAGGCGGCAGCCCCAGATCCGCGCCGCGTCGCCATGGGGCGGCGGCGCCCAAGGACGGCGCCGACCTGATCAGCCCGCGGTTCCGGTCGGCCGCCGAGCTGGCCGGGTGGGACGAGGAGTCCATCCTCCTCGCCGCGATGGTCGTCGAGGACACCCCCGTCCGCGAGTCCCGTCGCAAGAGGCGGGCCTCCACCTCCTCCGCCGGCGGCAGCGCCGGATCCAGCACCAGGTACGGCGGCCGACCCGCCTAATTCTTTTCCTGCTCGGGTTCATGATCCCGTCCGTCTGAATGCCGCCTTCTCGTAGAAAGAGGAGGCCCCGTAGGCAGTTTCCGTCCAAGATCCCGCCGGTGGTTCTCGCGCTCGACGACGAAGACGACAAGACGGACACTGGGGCAGGTTTGTTCCTAAGATTGAATCGATTTTCTTGGGCAAATTCGTGCTAGGAGTATAATCTTCTTGGGCGTTCTGTATCTGTCGTTGATTTGGAAAATCAACTAGACGGCAAATCGGAAGTGAAGGCCGCCAAGGAGGGAGAGAAGGTTGTCCTTGTGGGCGACAAGGAGGCGTCAGGATCTGGCGAGAAGGCAGCGGCCACCGGCAACATGCCGTGTATGGATCGCCTCCGGGAGGAGCTCTCTTGTGCGGTAAGGGTGCTTCTTTTCTTTTCTATGATATGATGTTACATCTGTGATTGCATACTAGATGGTATTGGGGATTGATTTGGGAATTGCTTTTTGTGCAGATTTGCCTGGAGATCTGCTTTGAGCCGACCACCACGCCTTGTGGGCACAGGTAATTTCTAACTGTGCTTTTGGAAAAAAAAAGTGGTTGCTTGAATTCTCTATGCAAAGAGAAGAAATAAAAAACTTTCCCTGGTTCATTTTGTTTGTGGCGTGTGCAACCGTAGGATGTCAGTTGCTTCCTGTGAGTTGCACAATTCATTTTGTATACTGATTGCATGTCAGAAAGTGTTTTCTTCTGTTGTTGAAAGTGCAGTTTAACGAATGATCTTGGAATTGTAAAATTTTGTTGGTCAGTGTCGGAGAAGCCTGTTAATTATCCCGGGTAAATGGACCACAAAAGCTTATTTGCAATGTACATGTGCACTTCTTGCGCATTTACAATTCCTTTTTTTTTCCTGATTTTGTTTATATACAAGACTGGAGTACTATGATTTTCATCTGTACTTTGACTGTGCTTTGAGTAAAAAAGGTTACTTGAATTCGGAAAGCAATGTATCCGGCAGGGAACATAGCAAGAATTACTGTATAGTTCATACAATGCAGTTGCTTTCTCAACATATTTGTTCATTTTGGTTACTGCCTGTTGTTCTGCTAAGGAATAGATGATTGCTTCAACTGTTCGAAGTGTACATTCTTGCTTCAATAAAGATTAGTCTGTCAGTTTCATGGCAAATATGGGGCACTGAAAGCTTGTTTACCGTGTAGATTTCAGTTCACAAATCTTGTTTTTCTGATTCTATGCATATAGGACTATGGAATACAATTCTCATTGTTAGGCTGGAGTGGAAATAAATTAGTATTGTACTAAAGAGGGCTTTTTTTTAATCCTGAGGTTTATCATTTGAAATATCTCAACTGAGTGGTGGTTATCTGTTCATTGTCCACCAATCTAAAATTTTGTTCATTATACCGGTGTTACCTGAAACTTTTTTGAATTGAACATTCTTTGATGTAATTATGTTGAATACTTTAAGTCAGTTTCTTCATTACTCTGTAAACTGTTCTGAAACTCATATTACTGCTGTTCTATTTAACAGCTTCTGCATGAAATGCTTAAGACATGCTGCAGCCAAGTGCGGAAAACGGTGTCCAAAATGCAGGCAATTAATCAGGTAAGTCTTTCCTCAAAGCTGTGCAATATCGACAAAAGATGTGTTTGGTCAATAAACTGTAAAGGCTTTGACTAAATGATTGTAACTCTGCAGCAACTCAAGATCGTGCACCATCAACACCGTACTCTGGAACACCATTCAGCTCTTATTTCCTAGTGAAGTTGAGGCAAGAAAGAGTTCAACCTCATCACCTTCACCATGCGGCAAGGATGTGAACCGTAGCCCACTGAGAGCTAATAGGTTCTCACAAGGTGGCACCGGTATGAGAACTAGAGCTAGGAGCAGCAGCAGCAGCTTCATCACCGAAGGTAGAACAAGAAGCAGCTACAGGACCTTCATCGAACCCGGCAGCACAACAAGCACCAACACTAGTGCGAACTTCATCAGCACACATGGCAGCACAAGAAGCAGTAACAGCAGGAGGGGCTTCGTCCCGGCCTCGCAGCTGATGTTGCCAAGGAGCGCGGTAGGATTAGACCAATCTGAAGATGCTGCGTTGGCTTACAGGTTGCAACAGGAGGAGTTCATGAATGCCTTTGAGGAGCCTGAGCAGGAGAGGCAGCCACGGAACGACGTGTCCACAGCAAGACACACGCTGAGAGAAATCGCCTCCCGGGCCGTCCGCCTCCGTGCTCGATTCTGGCCTGTTTAATATTCTTTTGCTTGCCCGTCTTTGGTTTGTTGATAACTCTCTCGTCTTCTTGTCAGCTTTACAGAAACATCTTGTTTGTTATTGTACTGTGTAATGTTCAGTAGCCTGACTAAGTTTGACACCTATGATGATTTTCCATTGTATTTGGGTGTGGGCATATTCCTTTGGCGCATGGAATAATTAGGAATATTTGCTGTTTGTTGTAAGCTACTGGCAAGTACTGTTCAACATATAGGCATTTCTGCTGCTGCTGCTGCATGCATACGGCATTCTTACTAAACTAGCTTTCCATGAACAAGGCCGGTTTTCTGGTTTTTTACTTGTGCCTAAATACTGGGAAAAAAATCAACATATTGTCATGGCATCATGGCATGCCGTGAGGTCCCTGCAGTTCCAACTTACAGTAGCCTACTGCTCCCTGCATGTTGGATTTAGGGACCATTTTTTTCCTATACAGACACAGCCCCTTAATCTAGATGTACTCCAGTACTTGCAATCCTGGATCCCATTTGCTATAATAAAGCCATGGGTCCTTGAATTGTTCCTTTCAGGCCTGTTCGGCAGGACTGAAAAATACTGTTTCGGCTGATTGTTGTGAGAGAAAAATACTGTTCTGGCAGGACGTGAACAATGATTCTGTGAGTTGGATAGCCAGCCAGCCGGCCGGCTTAAAGCCAGCCGAACACGCCATTCATCATCTACGTAGTGTTTGGTTCCACGGACTAAATTTTAGTCCATGTCACATCGGACGTTCGGATGCTAATTAGAAGGACTAAATATGAGTTAATTATAAAACTAATTACACAGATGGAGACTAATTTACGAGACGAATTTATTAAGCCTAATTAATCCGTCATTAGCACATATTTATTGTAGCACCACATTGTCGAATATGGACTAACTAGGCTTAAAAAATTCGTCTTGCAAATTAGACGCAATCTGTGTAATTAGTTATTTTTTTAGTCTATATTTAATACTCCATACATGTGTTCAAACATCCAATAGGACAGGGACTAAAATTCGGTAAAAGAAACCAAACAGGCCCATAGGAGGATTACATACGTTAGGCGCAGCTAGCCGAGCAGGACATCACAGCATTGTTTGTTGGTGTTTTTCAGAACACATAACTGCAGTTGCATCTTCATCATTCATGTGATCCATCAACCAAATTATTGGTGGTTAAGTAGCGGCGGGCAATGTTAGTTATTGAGCAGTACTACGTGGTACAATAGCTAGCTAGCAGGCAATTAGCGATTGGACGTATGCGTTGGTGGTTTGGTTATGGTGTTTTCCGTTTTTGCAAACAAATGACGAAGGATATGGAAGAATCAGGTCTTTGGTTTATATGCTTGTACGTACTATACTATACTGAATCGAGCAAGTGTTGCGTCAGTGTCATGCATCCTTGTAGCTTAATCCTACATGATAGCAGTAGTTAGTTTCATGAGCAAGCTAAAGCCCGGTTCGCTTAGCTGAAAAGCCAGGCTAAAAAGTATTGTTGGCTAATTTATTACGAGGAAAAAACACTATTCCATTGCTAGTAAGACTGTTGTCTCCAGTTTAACGGCCACTGTATCGTACCAGGGCGAAATAATGCCTGTTCGCTTGCTCGTAAACGATCGTAAATTTCCAGTTGGGAACAGTGTTTTTCTCTCACACCAAACCAGCCAGCAGTAAATAATCCACGATACGATACGGCCTCCCGAACAGGCTCTATGCATGATACATAGTGTAGTACAAGCATACACATTAACTGGCACTCCATGTGTGACATTATATCCTCTGTCTCTTCTTTTTTCTAGGGACAATTGTCTGTTGACATCCAAAGTGATGGTTCTTTGCTCGCGGATATTCACTTTGGAGCATTTTGTCAGAAGACACTCTAGTTCGGTAAAATTAGGCCACAGAACACCACGGACCGGTTGCAGCCGGTTGAAGAGAGAGAACAGCGGTGAAATGACATTCTGGAATAGACATTCTAGAATAGTGTTCTCTCTCCTCGACCGGCTGCAACCGGTTCGCGGTGTCATGTGGCTTAATTTCACCGAACCAGAGTGTCTTCTGTCAAAATGCTCCAAAGTGGATATCCGCTAGAAAAAGACCGTCACTTTGATGTCCAACAGACAATTACCCCTTTTTTTTAATGGGTGGCATTATACATGTTCATAGCTCTACCATTTTTGTAGGTGGTTGCATTGGATTTAGGACTCTGTTTGTTAGAGCTGTGGAAGACTTTAGGTCGTTTTTCTTTCACTCCTCTCAAGATGAACTAGAGCGGGTAAAGCCACTAAAGTTTTGGCTCCATGTTCCGACTCCTCCGCGCACTCTAGCAGGCAAATGGCAATAGAAGACCCAAATATGTATCAGTAGCTCCTAGCTAGTGCTGCTGCAGCTGGTCACATGGGGATGGGGATGGGGATGCATGGCATGGGCTGAGCAGGTGACCGATTGACTGACCAACTCCCATCTGAAGAAATCAGAGAGGGGCATATATCGTCCAAACTCCCAAAGCCATAGGATGGATCAGGCATTCAGGCGCTGAGGCTCCCTGACCTGACCCTGACTGGATTCGTCATCGTCTATTCGTCTTGGCGCACGGGGGCACGGTTTCACTTCCACCTCTCACCTGGCCTTCATTCATCTAGCTAGCTCCAACGATTCTTTCTTGTGACTGAATTTCTCTCTCTGATGATGATGAATGACATTTATCGAAATTCCGTCCTTTTGTTTGTCTCGAAAATGTATGCATGGCACTTGTACCGGTGATTGCTGCAACACTAGTGCCAGTGCTGCGACTGCAAGAGATCAACAACATCGAAGGGATAGTCGAGCTAATCTTGGAATTCATGAAAATAGGCAGGCAAACCTGCTGCTCGTACAGGGGGAGTACTCTACTGAGTCTGAGGTACAGCAGTCAGCAGCAGCATCTGATCTCTCGTGAAGTTGATGTACGTATGCGCAGGGCAGCCAGCCCGTGCCGACGCCGTGGTGCCTTCCTCAAAGTCTCTTCACATACACGCATGCAGATTGCAGACTTGACTGTTGATTCGGGTACTGTCGGCTGTATATATACTCCGTATGTAGAAGCTGTGCAGCTAGTAGGTAGGCTACCTG